>CM039735.1:13520649-14135176 GCA_022539455.1 Dendrobium nobile
GATCTGTATCGCCGAGGATTCATGCCACAATATTGGTATTGGACTTGTCATGGTGAGTATGAGCCACAATTTGATTATCAATGCGGTCCTTCTCCAAGTAGTAATATTGATGAGGCTGAAAATATCTGACCAAATCTTGAGGAATTAGTTCATGATGCAACTGGAATACAAATTGAACAAAATAAAGAAGAGTTACCGAATACGGAGGCATAAAATTTTTATGATTTATTACATGCTGCCCAACAACCAATTTGGAAAGGGTGCACGACTCACTCAAAATTATCTGTTGCTGTGAAGATGTTAAGCATCAAGGCTGTATATAATGTTGCTCGTGAATGTTTAATCAATTCATTGGGCTGCTTAAGAAAACCAATCCGACAGATAATTTAATTCCTACAGATCTATATCAGACAAAGAAGTTAGTTTCAAATTTGGTTTGACATACACAAAAATAGATTTTGATGAATGATCATGTTATACTTAAAGAAGATATTGCAGAATTGTATGCCGTCATTGCAATGCACCAAGATTTAAACCAAAATCTAGAAATAGAAGGAAGCAGAAGGATGTATTTGAATGCCTACAACAGCCAGACCTTCGACAACAGCTTCCCAGCCAGAGCACCCCTGGCGTAATAATATGTTTTAGAGAATATGTCTTTGAGTATTTATTTAAAGTAATTTGACACTACAGGAAAATTGATAGCCGCGAGTCGAACTGTAATTAAACGAGTGGCGAACGCTACGCAAACTCTCCGCCGTTATGCGTCCAGATCGCTGTATGTTATGAGCGAGGAGTGTGCAGTAGAGAGATAGCGAAATATAAGAGGAAGACGGACGCACAGGACGGGCTCACGAGAGGTCTCGCTGAATTCGATAATTAGGCGTCTTTTAGAGCGGCGCGAGAGATATTCCTGCGCGGCGAGATACTCACGTCGCGGTAAAGCGTAGTCAGCCAAGTCAGGACAGTAAAGTTATCCGCTCGGTACGAATGTTTCCGTCGGTCAAGCGCCGGAACGTTTTCGTTGAGTTTAAATAAGCCGGCGCACAATCCGCCGGTAACATGCGCCGGAACGTTTCCGCCGTAATCTGCGCCGGAAATAATCTAGAGCCCTTTTCACCGGCATAATTTCCGGCGCAATGGACGCCGGTAAATTTTCGGCGTCAGTTCCGCCGGAAATAACACCGTAAACTTTACGTCGCATCATTCCGCCGGAACCTGCGCCGTCAATGCCGGCGCAAAAATATCCGAAATTCCGACGGTAATCGCATGTTTTCCCGTAGTGACATAACTTTATTTTTGTAGGTTCTACCCATCAAAACAACCGACATATAAAATACGGGACATCTCGAGCAGGTTGACGCTCCTTATGTTTCTTAGAAGAAAGTCCTGAAAGAAAGTCCGGGAGATGTGATTTAGAGGTTTGAGTATTTTTTGGTTTATTTTTTTATGTAAAATGATTTATTCTTTTTTACTAATCTAAAAATCTTATATATTATATACATATGTATTTGAATGCAGAAAGAATTTTGTTGGCTGCTGCTGCAACACAATGACAAGATTAGAAAGAATTGAGAAGTGTGGTCTACTCGGATGCGTGACATGTTCCAGATATTAGAAAGCTGAGAACCGACCATTGTGGATTCGAGAGGATATATGGGCTGAGTTGAATGCAGCTTGGGGCAGCGAAGAGTACACTAGGAGGAGGGATCAAAACGACAGAAAGAGCTTCTGATGTTGGGACTTGGGTAGTTCACTCATACAGGAGGCTCGTTCCACATATTGAGCACATGCGTTGTTTGGTAATGAATTTTAATATTTTTTAAAATTGTTCTTTTAATTTATTATTAATAAAATTCTCTTAATTCTAAAGGCGAATGTAGACGTTGGTAGAGAACCAACTCCTGTGGAATTGCAAAGTCGCACTCATTAGCGATAGGAGGATCAACAATGGATTATGAGAGAGCTAGGAAAGCCCATGTAAGTATTATTTATATGTGTTTATAATTTTTATTTTTAGTTTAATTATATATATTTTATCTAATTTCACAGGAGGAATATACACACGCTTCGAGAGATTCATGTCGCGCAGGTGAGGGCTCTTCTGGCGGCTCTGTTGAGTTTTTATGAGTATCGCATCTAGTCGCAGGCGTCGGAGGAATGCATCATGGGAGAGTTTATGGTTAGGTGCGCAAGCTCAGGCATACGAGGGGATGCTTCCTCTACTGCATCCAGCTTCGCATCCAGTTCTCATGAATCCTGCAAGCTCAAAAAATAAGTGTCATACAAGCTGAGCTAGAACAAGTAGGAAATCACAAGCTGATTGGCAAGCCAGTTGCAAGCACAGGTTCAAATGCAGATACAGGCAAACCAATCAGTTGTTGGATGAAATGCGCAAAATGAGGGAACAGATGAGTGGAAAAAGAGGTAGCTCCAGCTGAGGAGGAGTCACAGTTCAGAGTAGTTTTAGCTTATTTTATGAAACTTGTTTATTTTCTTTGAATTGTAATATTAAATAATATCTGATATTTTTAGTTGGTTGTTACTATTGAACAGTTTCTTTTAATGAGTATTTATGTTTTGTGCATTTTGAATTGCTTAAACTGTTCTGGAAATGTTATAAACTATTGTTGATAGATATTTGTATAGGTTTGCAGGTGTGGAAATCTGATTGTTGGCTGGGAAGGCAATTTTTTTTTTGTCAATGCTACAGGTTTTCGGCGGATTTTGCGCCGGTAATTCACCGGAAACGATGATACAATGAACCGTATCGATCTAACCGGCGTCTTTTTGTACGCCGGAAATTACCGGCATACGTTCCGGCGTCGTCGCCGCCGGAAACTTGTTAGGTTATTTCCGACGCATATTTTGCGCCGTAAACATCCCGCAGGTTATTTACGCGTTCAACGGCGTTATTTATCCGCGGTAATTACCGGCGCACTCATACGACGCAAATTACCGGCGCATATGTCGCCGGATTCAGCGGTCAAAATGTCGACGACTGCCATCATTTTTTTCGCCGGTAATGCGTCGGAAAGTGTGCCGGAAAGGTTTCCGGCGCATAATATGCGCCGGAAGACTTTTATCGACGCGCTCCAAATCGGCGCAGGGAATTCCGCCAGAAAGTGCGCCGGAAACCTATAATTCCGACAGAAATCTTGTATGAGCGGCGGATATTATCCGCCGGTAATGACGGGTTTTCCCGTAGTGTTTATAGCGGGGTTCTCGAGCTCGTAGGTTTTTCTTTTCTTTTCGATTTCTTAGCTCTTTGAGCTGTTGTGAGTTTGAGATCCCCTTTAGGGCCTTGTTATGTTTTCCCTATATTAACGCGTAGGCCTCTCTCGTAGGTTATAACAAAACAAAACAAAACAAAAAAAAAAAAAAAAAAATATTTATATATATATATATATTATATATTATATATATATATAACGAAGTACATGCATGCATGCATTCATTCATTCATCCGCGTTGATGTGACCACCATATATATGTGGACTTGCTTTGCTTAACTTGTCACCCATGAGTTATGTATCATGACATAAAAGAAGTACATACATACATGCATACATTGATTCATTCATGCATGGGCGTAAACGCGTTGATGTTGCCACCATATATATACTTACGTGTGGACTTGTTTGAACTTGTCACCCATGAGTTAAAAGGCTGGCCGGGCAGTTGAGCTGAAACCAGGTAGTTGGAGTGTTGTTGGTCTTCATATTATCTCCAATATCCTCACATGTTACGTCTCATAAAATTTATATATATAAATCTTCTCATCTAATTCTTCTCTATTTTAATTGCGACACCAAGCTCTCCAAAACCTAATAAAGTTCAGGTCTCATGAGCCTCAGCAGAACTTTCTCCTATTTTAAGCCAACAAGGGCCCACCATTTCCAATATTACCAGAAGACTTCAGGTCTTATTTCTGCTCGAGCTCGAGCATACTTGGAGGCGATGAGCAGAATAAAGGGAAAGGTAGAGGGAAGAAGGAGAGCAGGCCGAGGTTTGTGTTTCAGACGAGGAGTGAAAGTGATATACTGGATGATGGGTTTAGATGGAGGAAGTATGGTCAGAAGAAAGTGAAGAACTGCAGCTTTCCCAGGTTATTTTTTTACTCTATGTATGAGCATGTTGTTGTGACTAATTATGATTAATTTGCTGCATGAAATTTTCTTGATTACCCACCGAGGTTTAGGGTGGTTGGTGGGCGAGCACAGATAGGAACCCCCATCTTGACAGTTCGAATCCCCCCTACTACGGTCTCGCCTCTTCAGTGGGGCAAAGCAAGTGTGGGTCTGATGCTGGTGAGTGGCCTCGCTAGTTTCCACCGAGGGATTAGTTACGCCGCCAAACGCTCCCTTTGGAGTGACAGCGGGTAGATACCCCCGTTCCCACCCAAAAAAAAATCTTGATTAATTAATTATCTTTTTTGATCGATCGACAAGAAGGGTGGTGGAGGCTAGAAAGAATTTCTTGGTGGCAGGGAACCTTTATGGTTTAATCAGAAATTATTTTCTGAAGAACTAGAAAACCTTTTTGGCCAGCTTAAAAAGATCTTGGTCGAACGACCATAATGATAATTAGAAATAATCTGCAGGTGAAGTCCAAGAATAATCAAAATCTATTGAATATATAAGATGATGTGTGATATAGGGAGATTTGTGCACTATTAATGAAGAACAATTTTTTATGAACAATCAGTGAAATTTGATCATTCCTCAAATAACTTTTAAGTGTTGCATATTGAAATATGAATTGTAGTGCATGCAGCTTAGATTCGTACCAAGATTTCACATCCATATAAGTGATTTAAAAGAGTACATAGGATATGCAAAGCTATTAACATAACCGTTTTGAGAAAGGAAAATCATTATGTATTGTGGAAATAGTTTCACTAGTGTGCGTCAAATATTATGAAATATATTCTTCCACATAAATAGAGGTGTTAACATAACATATTATATTTAATTATGGGAGATAGCTCCTACTGTGGTGGTAAAAGGAGTCTTAAGGTATCAAAATTATCATCAAGAAATAAGTGTGTAGTGCTCAAGTGGCGAAGGATAGTTGATTTGACCATTCTATTAATAAAAGGGGAGATCAAGACACCAAGAAGGCAAGCATACATTGTATGTTGATCATTGGAAAGCATTAGGTACGTGACATCGATGAGGAACTTTAGAAGTCAGGTGATGATGAGTGATTTTAGATGCCATCCTAATAAAGGGGGAGACTACAAGATGATGAAAATGAATGTCATATGATGATTGTTGTTAGATGTTGCAAATCAGTTATGAGCAAGTATAAGTTGATAGTCAATAAGAATGGTAGAGGTAAAGCATGCACTAGTGGGTGGCTAGTTTAATCATTCTCATGATATGAAGAGATGTCAAGGGGCTAAAAAATGAGAATTATATATCAATAGTTGACAAGGATTGGATTTATGATTCATGGAGAACATCGGTAGGCCGTGAGTGTAGAGGGTCAATGGATTGGTCATTCTCTTAATATGAGGAACATCATATGTGGAGCATTGCATATTAGTTATTGAGAGACTGGAAAGGTGAGATTTTGAAGCCAATGGGAAGCAAACATTATCATTGATTGACAATCATAAGTTGGGCAATGGTGAGCAGTTTAATTTTTCTTATCAAATTGACATTATCAATTATAAATAGGATGACAAATTGAGTTTGAATGACCTGATAATTGATTCTTGACATTTCTGACCCAAATACTCAAATGTTTAGAGATTAGCAAATTGCATCAAAATTGATGTTGATCAAATCAATTTTGCAGCTCATATCAACAAAGAATTTTTTCCCAAAATATTAATTATACTTTCATTTATAAGAAAACCATTATATATATATATATTATATATATATATATTTATATATTATATATATATATATATTATATATTATTTATATTATATATACGCTTTAAAAATAGTGCTGAAAATGTGTTGTAGTAAGTGGTTGAAGGTAGCATTATTTAAGAAATAACTAAACTATTGGATTGGTGTGGGACAATGTTTCGTTAGGATGAGTATGACTTGGTTTGGTTTGGATTTTTCAATTTATGAAATCAAACTATTAATTTTAGTTTTGAAAAGTTCAAATCATAATCATATTAAAAATAAATATCATTCTCTCAATTCCTATGGTTTTGGTTGAATTTTATTTTTGTTGGTTTAATTTAGTCTTAGAACTCAAAACTATATACAATTATATTCATATTTTTACATATTTATAGACATTTTTATTTAAAAAATAGTCATTTGATTAATATATTAAAGAATAAGCAAAATAACATTGAGCATATAAATTAAAAATAACGTGCTCTTCAAGATGCCTAAGTCTCACCAACTATGAGAATCCTAAGAGAAGAAAGCAAAAGAATGGAATGCAAGTAGGATATGATTAAGACTTTGAGAGAGAACACTACTTATGATTAATTCAAAGATCATTTATTAAAAAAAAAACTATAAGAGAGTATTTTAGTGGAGGGGTTATTATATTTTTATTTGCAATTATGATTAATATATTTTTTGGAAATCAAGGTTATTGAAATAGTTTTTTTTTTGTTGAAAAGAATGAAAATAATTTCTTATTTATTTTTATTTTTAAGGAAAAAAAATGTAGTGAAATTTAATTCATCATAAGTTAAAAATAGTGGAAAATTTTCTTATTCTTTTCTTATTTTTTATTTTTTATTTAAATTTTTATTTTTAATACAATTAAATGATGGAATTATGGTTACAATATTGCTTTATTATTATTTATTATTGTAAATTTATACAAAGATATTCAAAACAATGACTAACAAAGGATAAGTACTCACACCCTACCATAATTATAAGTGGGTGGCCAATTAGGTTTGAGTAGCTCAATAGTATCCCTTCTAAAGAATTAGACATGGGGTTTGAATTATAGGATGAAAAGCTTATAGTAATGCATTGATTAAGCACGACATAGCTATATCATGATAAGCATATACAACAACAACAAAATCAAGCCTTTATACCACTGTGGGGTTGGCTACATGAATCATTTTTCTCTCCATTGTGCTATGTTAAAAGTTAAATTCTCATTTAAATCTATTCTATGATATATAAGCATATAAAAATTAAAAAATAATTATGCATCATAAACAATAAGTGATGAAAATTTAGCCCTTAATATAATAATTATAGCCATTATCAATTGTAGTAAAATTGGAGTTATTAGATCTTAATTTATTAATTTAGTAGACTTAATTTTGAGTTTTATCTTCTTCACACATCTTATTCCCAACACCCCTTTCATGGAACTAATGGAGGACAAGAAATTTCCACCGCAGAAGTCTCGCCGGACCACCGCCAGACCACCGCAGGAACCTCGCCGGACCACCGCAGGAACCTCTTGTCACGACCCGACCCGAGACGAGACGGATCCCGCCCGCGCCGGATCGCGACGGAGGATAGCTAACCAGGATCTGGCTTTGGATTAGGTTACTGAACTGATCTTCCAAATTCTTAACTCAACAGAAGCACACAGGACAACAGAGCTACTAAAAACATCAAATGCAGCGGAACAAAACATCTATCTTTTCATTTCCTCAAAATAATCATCTACAGAACAGTACATGGCTTTCAACAGAAAGAAAGACAGAACAGGAAAGCCATGACTGTACAAAAATCAAAAGTACAAAAGTACCTAATCTGATCAGACTCTGAAATCTAATCCTGGACTTCCTTGCCCTTCCCAGAACCTGAAAACCACCAGAAAGCAAGGGTGAGCTCAACAGCTCAGCAAAGCAACAAACCTCCAATCAAAATCCTCAGAAACTCAAAACCAATACAGCAGACAAATCCGTACAGAAATCAGAATGGAATCGGACAATATCAAATCAACAGAACTGTACGGAAACAGAAGTCGTATCAAATCAGAAACAGAACAGATCAGACATATCAGATCAACAGAATCAGAATCGTACAGATCATATCAGAACAGAATAAACTCAACATATATCAGATATCAGATATTTAATTAATAGCTAAATGTGCCCCCGGCACCAGAATAATAGCTGAGTAATTAATAGCTAAGTGTGCTCACGGCACCAGAAATTCTCTGAGTAATTAATAGCTAAATGTGCCCCGGCACCAGAAATAATAGCTGAGTAATTAATAGCTAAGTGTGCCCCCGGCACCAGAAATAATAGCTGAGTAATTAATAGCTAAGTGTGCTCACGGCACCAGAAATTCTCTGAGTAATTAATAGCTAAATGTGCCCCCGGCACCAGAAATAATAGCTGAGTAATTAATAGCTAAATGTGCTCACGGCACCAGAAATTCTCTGAGTAATTAATAGCTAAATGTGCCCCGGCACCAGAAATAATAGCTGAGTAATTAATAGCTAAATGTGCTCACGGCACCAGAACAGATGTGCTTATAGCACCAAAACAGAATTCGTCGGATCCGGAACAGAACAGATATCAGATTTCAGATTGAGCTCATTTCAGATTTCCCTGACACTTACTGAATCTCATAGGATCCAGGCCCCTTATAACTCCCTTTTTATAGCTTATACACATAGCATTTCAATTCAGAATAAATTCGGACAATTCAGAAATTACACAAAAATCGGGCAGCACAACGGCAGTATACGGAATTTACACAAAAATTCCTGCAAAGAAAATTTACCGAATTCGCACAGAATACAGATAATCACATTTCAGAACTTTTATTCTACTGCACAGATAAATTCCAATTTCACAGAAAAATCCGGTCGACTAAAAACACAGTCGAATCAAAAATACCGGACGAAAATCTTCAAAATATAGTCAAAACGTGCACACCCGGCACGGCAACGATATACAGAAAGTTACGCGGTAAAAACTGAACCGTTCAAAAGATACGGATGAAAATCGCTAACGGAAACAAAATCCGGACAGAAAATACCGCCAAACACGACGGTTCTGAAAATTGAGAAAGGCGGAATGTGCCTTACCTCGAGCACAGCAATTTCCTCAACAGTCACTTCGATCGAAAACGGCTCCGCGTCGTCCGAAAATCCACTTTTCCAAAATCCACCTCGACTTTCTCTCTCCTCAGAAAAATCAGATATTTATTTTTGATTTTCTCTCTCTTCAAAACGACTTGAAATCAGCTTTATAATACACAGATCGGCCCGGCCGATCGCAGCATCGTCCCGGGACGATCCGACCAAAAGGATCGGCCTGGTCTCCCTTCAGGGCTATTGCATGGACGATATTTTCTACAGTGCCAATCGGCCTGGCCGATGTCTCCAATCGGCCTGGACGATGCATGCAGAAAATCACCTGGAGCAAAACTGGGCTAAAATTGGAGCTGAATTCCACTGATCGTCCCAGGACGATTCCAGATCGTCCTGGACGATACTGGAGCAGATCTTGATATTACAATCTCCCCAACTCAGAAAAATGTCGTCCTCGACATTATCCAGTCCAAACTCAGTCAAAACAAGTACGGGTACGACCGTCTCATATCAGACTCCTTCTCCCAAGTTGCTTCCCGTGCAGTCCGGTGCTTCCACTGGACTTTAACCATCGGAATCTCTTTATTTCTTAACTTTCGGACGTCGTACGCCAAAATAAGCTCTGGCTCTTCCTTGTACGCCAGATTCTCCTGAATCTCCACCTCGTCAGCTAACAACTTCTTCCCAGAGTCTGAAACCCACTTCCTCAGAGTGGATACGTGAAACACATTATGCATATCCGGCATAGAATCAGAAAGCAATAACTTGTAAGCAGCTTTTCCAATTCTTTCCGAAATCTCAAATGGTGTTAGGTATGTTGGACCTTGAACTAAACTTGCTCACCTTTCCAAAGAAGACTGAATACTCATCTGAGCCAACTCCAAATCATTGGAGGAAACCACCTCCAACTGCAATCTCTCCAAATCACGAATCAGAAAGTCATCACAGGTAAGCTGAATACCTGAGAATCCAGAAGACTTCCTGCTCAGAGCGTCCGCTACCACGTTCGCCTTCCCAGGCTGATACTGAATAGTCAAATCGTAGTCCTTGATCAACTCGAGTCGAGAAGGTGGCTCAGGTTCAGATCCTTCTGAGTAAAAATATACTTCAGGCTCTTATGATCAGTAAAGATCTCACATCTGACGCCATACAGGTAATGACGCCAAATCTTCAAAGCAAAAACTACTGCAGCTAACTCCAAATCATGTGTCGGGTAATTCTTCTCATGTGGTTTCAACTGTCTCGAAGCATAAGCAATTACCTGACCATGCTGCATCAGAACACAACCCAATCCTTTCAGTGAAGCATCACTGAACACCTGGAAACCCTCCGTACCTGACGGAAGTGCCAACACTGGAGCTGAAGTCAAACACTCCTTCAATCTCTGAAAACTAGCTTCACACTCCGGTGTCCAAACAAAAGGTACTGACTTCTGAGTCAGTCTCGTCAGAGGAGTCGAAATCTGCGAAAATCCTTTCACAAACTTCCTATAATACCCGGCCATGCCCAAGAAACTACGTACCTCAAATACCGTAGTCGGCCTTGGCCAATCAGCAACAGCCTGAATCTTCTGGGGATCTACAGAAATGCCTTCTCCGCTAACCACATGCCCCAGAAAAGAAATGCTCTTCAGCCAGAATTCACACTTAGAGAACTTGGCATACAGCTGATGCCTCCTCAAAGTCTCCAACACAATCCTCAAATGTCTGGCATGCTCATCCTCAGATGCAGAATATACCAGAATATCGTCAATGAAGACGATCACAAACTGATCCAAATACTCCCTGAACACTCGGTTCATCAGATCCATAAAAATCGCAGGCGCATTGGTTACCCAAAAGGCATAACCAAAAACTCGTAGTGCCCGTACCGAGTACTGAAAGCAGTCTTCACCACATCAGCTTCCTTCACCTTCACCTGATAGTATCCGGATCTCAAATCAATCTTCGAAAATACCGAAGATCCGGAAAGTTGATCAAACAAGTCGTCTATCCGAGGCAAAGGATACTTGTTCTTGATCGTGACCTTGTTCAAATCTCTGTAATCAATACACATACGGAGTGTACCGTCCTTCTTCTTCACAAACAGAACAGGTGCTCCCCAGGGCGAAACACTAGGACGTACAAAATCTCTGTCAACCAACTCCTGAAGCTGAACTTTCAACTCAGAAAGTTCTTTCGGTGCCATCCTGTACGGAGCTTTCGATATCGGAGCTGTACCCGGAAAAACATCGATAGAGAACTCCACATCTCTATCCGGAGGTAAACCAACCAACTCCTCAGGAAAAATATCAGCAAACTCCCGTACCACAGGGATCTCAGAAATAGAACCAACCTCCAGGTTCAGATCCCGCACCGAAGCTAAAAATACTGGGCATCCTTTCTTCCACATCCTGCTCACCTCCAACGCAGAAACCAGACTGGAGAGAACACCTCGTAATCCCTGAAATACAACTCTCTCTCTAGCCACAAGCAAACTCACTTGCTTCTTCAGACAGTCAATCTGGGCTTCATACTGACTCAGCCAATCCATGCCCAGAATCACATCATACGACGAAATCGGCAATCGAATCAAACTCGATTTCCACTTCTTGCCAGAAATCTCGATCTCACACAAACAAAACTGTCGAGCAATCAATGGATTCCCAGCGGTAAAATCACAGACAAAGAAACCGGTAGAACCATCGAATCCAAATGTAAAATCTCAAAACAATGCTCGGACAGAAAAGAATGACTCGCTCCAGAGTCAAACAAAACACGACAGGGCTGATCAGAAATGTAAACCGTACCTGTCACAACATCCGGAGCATCACGAGCCTCCTGCTGACTCAGACTGTAAACTCGTGGCTGAACTGGAGCAGGAACTGAAGCAACAGAACTACTCTGCTCCCTCTGAATCGTAGGTGGTCTCCGTGGTGCAGAACTAGAACCACCACCTCTACCAGCAAATCCCTCAGGGCGAGGAGGAACAGTCCTCGGTCTTCCTGCTGCTGAACCAACAGGTCTGACAAAGCCCTCAGATCGCTGCTCAGAACGCTGATCAAATCCCATCTGCGGACATTCTGCAACCCTATGTCCCGGCTGACCACATCTGAAACAAAGACCAGCTATCCTGTAGCACTGGCCATGGTGTCGTCGTCCACAACTCTGGCACACAGGTGCCGAACTGACAGATCCAGAACTAGTCGTACTGGTAGCAGTACCAGACGATCCTCCGCTCCTCCTGAAATCTCCAGATCCAGATCCAGGAACAAATCTCCTCTTCCCAGAGGAACCACTGCCAGATGTCTCTCCTCCAAACCTCTTCCTACTCGCAGTCCACCGCTGCTGAGTAGCCGTCATATCATTCTCAATCAGACGAGCTCGCTCCACAAGCTCAGAGAAATCGGTGATCCGGAACGGTATCAGAGGTTGCCTCAAAGTGTCTCGTAAGCCTCTCAGAAATCTGTAGCACCTCTCAGCAGACGTGCTAACCAGCTGCGGAGCGTACCTGGCTAATGCAGTAAACTCAGCCTCGTACTGCATCACCGTCTTGCTCCCCTGAACAAGTCTTAGAAAACTCTCCTGCATCTGCTGTCGTGCAGAAGGGGGAACAAACCAGTCCCGAAATACTTCAGTGAACTCCTCCCAAGTGATCAAGGAGTTCAATCTGCCCTGAAATCTGGCTGCTTGCTGGCCATCCCACCAGTGCTCAGCCTCTCCGTCCAACAGAAAAACAGCTAACGGAACTTTCCTGTCTGCAGGACACTGCATCCCGTCAAAAGTCTTCTCCAATCTCCTCAGCCACTCCTCGGCTGCTCTGGGCTCAACAGCGCCCTCAAACCTCGGAGGCTTCAACCTCAAAAATAACTGCAGGTGTCGATCAATGTCCTCAGATCTAACAGTCGAAGCTCTGCTCTGAGTCTCGCTCATCATCTAAGCAACAAGTGAAGCAAACTGTGAAAGCGTATCAGCACCGACCACTGGGGCTGTACTCCCCACTAGTGCTGCCTGATCGTCACTCTGACCGTCTGTCATGTCTGGGTCTGGCTGATCCATACAGAAAAATCCAGAAAATCCGGAAAACTATCACAAAACAACACAAAATAACACAATAAAAAGCCAAACGACCCAAAACTACCTCCCAGACAGACTCACTGATCACTTCCTAGAGCTCTGTTTTACAATCCAACCTGTTTCCAAAACCAGTGCTCTGATACCAAAAAAAAGCTTGTCACGACCCGACCCGAGACGAGACGGATCCCGCCCGCGCCGGATCGCGACGGAGGATAGCTAACCAGGATCTGGCTTTGGATTAGGTTACTGAACTGATCTTCCAAATTCTTAACTCAACAGAAGCACACAGGACAACAGAGCTACTAAAAACATCAAATGCAGCGGAACAAAACATCTATCTTTTCATTTCCTCAAAATAATCATCTACAGAACAGTACATGGCTTTCAACAGAAAGAAAGACAGAACAGGAAAGCCATGACTATACAAAAATCAAAAGTACAAAAGTACCTAATCTGATCAGACTCTGAAATCTAATCCTGGACTTCCTTGCCCTTCCCAGAACCTGAAAACCACCAGAAAGCAAGGGTGAGCTCAACAGCTCAGCAAAGCAACAAACCTCCAATCAAAATCCTCAGAAACTCAAAACCAATACAGCAAACAAATCCGTACAGAAATCAGAATGGAATCGGACAAATATCAAATCAACAGAACTGTACGGAAACAGAAGTCGTATCAAATCAGAAACAGAACAGATCAGACATATCAGATCAACAGAATCAGAATCGTACAGATCATATCAGAACAGAATAAACTCAACATATATCAGATATCAGATATTTAATTAATAGCTAAATGTGCCCCCGGCACCAGAATAATAGCTGAGTAATTAATAGCTAAGTGTGCTCACGGCACCAGAAATTCTCTGAGTAATTAATAGCTAAATGTGCCCCCGGCACCAGAAATAATAGCTGAGTAATTAATAGCTAAATGTGCCCCCGGCACCAGAAATAATAGCTGAGTAATTAATAGCTAAGTGTGCTCACGGCACCAGAAATTCTCTGAGTAATTAATAGCTAAATGTGCCCCCGGCACCAGAAATAATAGCTGAGTAATTAATAGCTAAGTGTGCTCACGGCACCAGAAATTCTCTGAGTAATTAATAGCTAAATGTGCCCCCGGCACCAGAAATAATAGCTGAGTAATTAATAGCTAAATGTGCTCACGGCACCAGAACAGATGTGCTTATAGCACCAAAACAGAATTCATCGGATCCGGAACAGAACAGATATCAGATTTCAGATTGAGCTCATTTCAGATTTCCCTGACACTTACTGAATCTCATAGGATCCAGGCCCCTTATAACTCCCTTTTTATAGCTTATACACATAGCATTTCAATTCAGAATAAATTCGGACAATTCAGAAATTACACAAAAATCGGGCAGCACAACGGCAGTATACGGAATTTACACAAAAATTCCTGCAAAGAAAATTTACCGAATTCGCACAGAATACAGATAATCACATTTCAGAACTTTTATTCTACTGCACAGATAAATTCCAATTTCACAGAAAAATCCGGTCGACTAAAAACACAGTCGAATCAAAAATACCCGGACGAAAATCTTCAAAATATAGTCAAAACGTGCACACCCGGCACGGCAACGATATACAGAAAGTTACGCGGTAAAAACTGAACCGTTCAAAAGATACGGATGAAAATCGCTAACGGAAACAAAATCCGGACAGAAAATACCGCCAAACACGACGGTTCTGAAAATTGAGAAAGGCGGAATGTGCCTTACCTCGAGCACAGCAATTTCCTCAACAGTCACTTCGATCGAAAACGGCTCCGCGTCGTCCGAAAATCCACTTTTCCAAAATCCACCTCGACTTTCTCTCTCCTCAGAAAAATCAGATATTTATTTTTTATTTTCTCTCTCTTCAAAACGACTTGAAATCAGCTTTATAATACACAGATCGGCCCGGCCGATCGCAGCATCGTCCCGGGACGATCCGACCAAAAGGATCGGCCTGGTCTCCCTTCAGGGCTATTGCATGGACGATATTTTCTACAGTGCCAATCGGCCTGGCCGATGTCTCCAATCGGCCTGGACGATGCATGCAGAAAATCACCTGGAGCAAAACTGGGCTAAAATTGGAGCTGAATTCCACTGATCGTCCCAGGACGATCCCAGATCGTCCTGGACGATACTGGAGCAGATCTTGATATTACACCTCGCCGGACCACCACCGAAGCATCGCCAGAGTTTCATTGCACCACTGCCTTAAGGTCCAACGTTCAATCCCTACGTCCTGTTGAAGACCCGACGTCCTGCTTAAGGCCCGACGTTCAGTCCCTACGTCCTGCTGAAGACTCGACGTCTCGCTTAAGGCCCGACGTTCAGTCCCTACGTCCCGCTGAAGACCCGACATCTTGCTTAAGGCCCGATGTTCAGACCCGACGTCCTACTCAAGGCCAAACCATAAACACCTGATCTTCCAAGTGACACTGGGTCTAACACCTGACTCCTTGTCTCCTATTGCCTACGGTCCTTCTGACCTCTGTCGCCTATTACGGTCCGTCCAACCTCCATCACCAGACAACGGTCTTTCAGACTCCAGTCTCCTGCCGACTATGGTCCTCCCGACCTCTGTCGCCTACTATGGTCACTCCGACCTCCATCACCAGACAACGGTCTTTCTGACCCCGGTCTCCTGTCGACTACGATCCTTTTGACTAAACAAACATGTATATGTAACTCCTACAATGTAATGCAATCTATATGATGTACCTTTGCTACATCAATCCAAGGCCTTCTCCCAAGGAAGTGCCTCATTTGTAATCAACTACAAATACTAGTGGATTCATTCAAACTGGGCTAGGCCCCGTGGTTTTTTCCCTTTTTAGGGGTTTTCCACGTAAAAACTCTGGTGTCTCTCATGAATGCTACACCCTCTCACTTATCTGCTTGTGTGCTGGATCTTCGTACAATGCTAAGACGTTAAACCATATATTTCTCTACCGCCGCGAATATTCCAGGACGCAACAGTTCGGCGCCGTCTGTGGGAAGTGGATTCCCGATTGGGGGGCAATTTTTGCTCCAACCCCAAAAGGTTATTCAATTGCTATTGAAGCATCCATGTTATTGGAATCAGATCCAGACTAGGGGGCAACCTTGACTACAATTTTAGTCAAGAAGATCTCTCAAAAACATTCATATCCAAGACGATATATAAGGAAACTCCATAAAAATACAAGGAAGCTTTCTATAAATTTCAAGCCACGTACAGTCCCTTACTGGACTTCCACTCCTTGAACAATGTCTTAATCTCGACTTCAAAAAGACAGTAACGGTCTAAAGATAGACCCTTCTTCAACTTTGATTCGTGATACACGCGGCATTCGCCCCCTCCCAATCAATGGTAAAATCGATCCCAGGGGGATTCTATTCGACTTCTTCCACACAGGTTAATGTCGTCGAGCAAAGGCTCCGACATACAACCTCGGAAAGGTCTCACATCCTTAGTGGATTCTCCTGACCTCTTCCACACAGGTTAACGTCGTCGTGCAAAGGCTCCGACATACAACCTCAGAAAGGTCCTACCTCCTTGGTGGATTATCTCGATCTCTTCCATACAGGTTAACGTCGTCGAGCAAAGGCTCCGACATACAACCTCGGAAAGGTCTCACATCCTTGGTGGATACTCCCGACCTCTTCCACACAAGTTAACGTCGTCGAGCAAAGGCTCCGACATACAACCTCGGAAAGGTCTCACATCCTTGGTGGATTCTCCCGACCTCTTCCACACAGGTTAACGTCGTCGAGCAAAGGCTCCGACATACAACCTCGGAAAGGTCTCACATCCTTGGTGGATTATCCCGACCTCTTCCATACAGGTTAACGTCGTCGAGCAAAGGCTCCGACATACAACCTCGGAAAGGTCCTACATCCTTAGTGGATTCTCCCGAACTCTTCCACACAGGTTAACGTCGTCGAGCAAAGGCTCCGACATACAACCTCGGAAAGGTCTTACATCCTTAGTGGATTCTCCCGACCTCTTCCACACAGGTTAACGTCGTTGAGCAAAGGCTCTGGCATACAACCTTAGAAAGGTCCTACATCCTTGGTGGATTATCTCGATCTCTTCCATACAGGTTAATGTCATCGGGCAAATGCTCTGACATATAACCTTGGATAGGTCTTACATCATTGGTGGATCCAATATTGGTTAATATCATCGAGCAAAGGCTCTGAGAAACAACCTCGGATAGATTATACATCCTTGGTTAACGACACCAGAATTCCGTCAATGGACTTCTGTACAAAGTTAAATTTCTATATGTTGTTGAATTTCCTCCTGTGGCTAATTTTTTGCCTTACAGGACTTTCGACGGATTCCTACCCGACGTCGGACTTTTGCTCGTCAGCGGACTTCTACTCGACGTCGGACTTCTGCTCGTCAGCGGACTTCTACTCGACGTCAGACTTCTGCTCGTCAGCAGACTTCTACTCGACGTCGAACTTCTGCTCGTTAGCGGACTTCTACTCGTCGTCGGACTTCTGCTCATCGACGAACTTTCGTCGGTTTTCTAACTGACAGTACTTCTACCCGATGTTGGACTTCTGCTCGTCAGCGGACTTCTACTCGATGTCGGACTTCTGCTCGTCAGCGGACTTCTACTCGACGTCAGACTTCTGCTCATCAGCAGACTTCTACTTGACGTCGGACTTCTGCTCGTTAGCGGACTTCTACTCGACGTCGGACTTCTGCTCGTCAGCAGACTTCTACTCGACGTCGAACTTCCGCTCGTTAGCGGACTTCTACTCGTCGTCGGACTTCTGCCCGAGGTCGTACTTCTACATGACGTCAGACTTCTCCTTGTCGTCGAACTTCTGCTCGTCAGCGAACTTCTACTCGTCATCAGACTTCTGCCCGTCGACGAACTTTCATCAGTCTTCTGCCCGAGGCCGTACTTCTACACGACGTCGGACTTCTCCCTGTCGTCGGACTTCTACTCGTCATTGGACTTCTGCCTGTCGACGAACTTTCATCGGTCTTCTGCCCGAGGCTGCACTTCTACACGACGTCGGACTTCTCCCTGTCGTCGGACTTCTACTAGTCGTCAGACTTCTTCCTGTCGATGAACTTTCATCGGTCTTCTGCCCGAGGCCATACTTCTAAACGACGTCGGATTTCACCTTGTCGTCAAACTTCTGCTCGTCAGCGGACTTCTACTCGTCGGACTTCTGCCCGTCGACGAACTTTCATCGGATTTCCGCCCGAGGCTGTACTTCTACACGACGTCGGACTTCTCCCTGTCGTCGGACTTCTACTAGTCGTCGGACTTCGACTAGTCGTCGGACTTCTACTAGTCGTCGGACTTCTGCCCATCGACGAACTTTCATCGGTCTTCTGCCCGAGGCCGTACTTCTACACGACGTCGGATTTCACCTTGTCGTCGAACTTCTGCTCGTCAGCGGATTTCTACTCGTTGTCGGACTTCTGGCCGTCGACGAACTTTCATCGGATTTCTGCCCGAGGCTGTACTTCTACACGACGTCAGACTGCTCCTTGTTGTCGAACTTCTGCTCATCAGCGGACTTCTACTCGTCATCGGACTTCTGCCTATCGACAAACTTTCATCGGTCTTCTGCCCGAGGCCGTACTTCTACACGACGTCGGACTTCTCCCTGTCGTCGGACTTCTGCTCGTCAGCGGACTTCTACTCGTCATCGGACTTCTGCCCGTCGACGAACCTTTGTCGGTCTTCTACGCGACGCTGCACCTCTACCCGACTTCGTACTTCTACCGGATGTCGGACTTCTACCAGTTAATAGACTTTCGTCGGTCTTCTGCCTGACGCTGTATGTCTACGCGACGTTAAATTCCTACCTGTCATCATACTTCTCCCCGACGCTGGAAGTATGCCCGTCATTTCAACCTCCCTCCTTACAACGGTCTCTCTGACCTCCATCTCCAACCAACTGATTAACATCAGACCTCCGTAGGATCTCTCGAAGAAGAAGGGGGAATCTCCGGACTTCCTTGCATAGAGAGGGGCCTTGGAAGACCAAGGAAACACCTCAATTGTAAGGACAGAGGGAGAAGAGAAGAAGGGGAAATCTCCGGACTTCCTCGCCAAGAGAGGGGCCTCGAAAAATCGAGGGAAGGCCTCAATTGTAAGGACAGAGGGAGAAGAGAAGAAGGGGAAATCTCCGGACTTCCTCGCCAAGAGAGGGGCCTTGGAAGACCAAGGAAACACCTCAATTGTAAGGACAGAGGGAGAAGAGAAGAAGGGGAAATCTCCGGACTTCCTTGCCAAGAGAGGGGCCTCGAAAAATCGAGGGAAGGCCTCAATAGTAAGGACAGAGGGAGAAGAGAAGAAGGGGAAATCTCCGAACTTCCTCGCCAAGAGAGGGGCCTCGAAAAATCGAGGGAAGGCCTCAATAGCAAGGACAGACGGAGAAGAGAAGAAGAGGAAATCTCCAGACTTCCTCGCCAAGAGAGGGGCCTCGAAAAATCGAGGGAAGGCCTCAATAGCAAGGACAGAGGGAGAAGAGAAGAAGGGGAAATCTCCGGACTTCCTCGCCAAGAAAGGGGCCTCGAAAAATCGAGGGAAGGCCTCAATAGCAAGGACAGAGAGAGAGGAGAAGAAAAAAAGAAGAAATGAGAAGAAGAAGAGAAGAAGAATAGAAAAGAGGAAAAGAAGAGGAGAAAGGCAATTTTTTTAAAGGCCTAGGGGGCCTATTTATACTTTTTTGAAGAGAAGAGGGGAAGTTTCTAGATTTTTCTAGCATTTTCGAATTTACCACAATTTTCAGAATTTTTTCGGAATTTAATGGAATTTTCTGGAATTTTTTCGGAATTTTTGGGGTTTAAAAATTATATGTGGGCCCCACAAAAAAAAATCCCAACCGCCTCTCAAGAGGCGCTTCACGCGCCCCTCCAGCCCGCGCGTCAGCGCGGGCACTCGCCGGTGGCGGCGCCGCCGGCGGCCGGCTGGTGTGCGGCCAGTTCGGCCGCCAAACGCTTCCGGGCTCCGATTTTGGGCCCGGAAAGTCCAAATCGGACGTTTTTGGGATCTCCGGACACGTTTTTCAACGTTCCGGACTCAATTTTGACACTTTCGGAACTCAGTGGGGTCTCTACGATCAAGTTTTAGCAAGCATTTAACTTTTGGAACGCAATTTTTTGCGATTCGGCAAATGTAAAATTTCGGAACAAGTATTTTCGGACTTCTGGAATTTCGACGTCCGAAAATAGGGGGGCAACTGATACGGCATCAAAAAATTAGCTTGATCGGGCACGAATCTCAAGGTAAAAGCTAGTGGGAAACTTCAAAAATTAATTCTGGGAGCACCCGAACTCCGATTTCAGCGATCTTACAGTCAAACTGAGCGTCTCGGAAATACGAACCCGACGACACCAAGTTCAACCTAATCCGAGCCCAAATGAGTCCAAATCAAGGGCTCAAAGTGCTGTTGGAAGGTTCAAAAAGCAATTTGAGTTACCAAACGGTCTCCGATTTTGACGAGCTTATACTCGAATCGAACGGCTCGACAAGAAGAATCCAACGAGCCTAAGATCGCTGAATTCCAACATCATTAAGGCCTCCAAATGTCCAAAGAACGGTATACGATCGAAGGGTTCACTATCGGCCGTCCATTCAAACCACTCCCTATTCGCCCTCGATCTCACACCTATTTACGGGCCATGCCACTCCAGAAAATCTATAAATAGAGCCCTCATTCTTCACAAAAGAGGACTCAAGCAAGAAGAGAAGGAGGAAGCTCCTCCTCGACGGCCGCCGGACCACCGCCAGACCACCGCAGGAACCTCGCCGGACCACCGTAGGAACCTTGCCGGACCACCACCGAAGCATCGCCAAAGTTTCATTGCACCACTGCCTTAAGGTCCAACGTTCAATCCCTACGTCCTGTTGAAGACCCGACGTCCTGCTTAAGGCCCGACGTTCAGTCCCTACATCCTGCTGAAGACTCGACGTCTCGCTTAAGGCCCGACATTCAGTCCCTACGTCCCGCTGAAGACCCGACATCTTGCTTAAGGCCCGATGTTCAGACCCGACGTCCTACTCAAGGCCAAACCATCAACACCCGATCTTCCAAGTGACACTGGGTCTAACACCTGACTCCTTGTCTCCTACCGCCTACGGTCCGTCTGACCTCTGTCGCCTATTACGGTCCGTCCAACCTCCATCACCAGACAACGGTCTTTCAGACTCCAGTCTCCTGCCGACTATGGTCCTCCCGACCTCTGTCGCCTACTATGGTCACTCCGACCTCCATCACCAGACAACGGTCTTTCTGACCCCGGTCTCCTGTCGACTACGATCCTTTTGACCAAACAAACATGTATATGTAACTCCTACAATGTAATGCAATCTATATGATGTACCTTTGCTACATCAATCCAAGGCCTTCTCCCAAGGAAATGCCTCATTTGTAATCAACTACAAATACTAGTGGATTCATTCAAACTGGGCCAGGCCCCGTGGTTTTTTCCCTTTTTAGGGGTTTTCCACGTAAAAACTCTGGTGTCTCTCATGAATGCTACACCCTCTTACTTATCTGCTTGTGTGCTGGATCTTCGTACAATACTAAGACGTTAAACCATATATTTCTCTACCGCCGCGAATATTCCAGGATGCAACAACTATAATTAAATATTTAATTTAACTATTTAACTAAGTTAAATAAACTTATTTAAATTAACTATCAGTTTTAATAATAATTAACTAATAGTTTTAATAGCAGTTTTAATAATTAGCTAATTATTAATAGTTTACGGTAATTTAAATTAACTGACTGCTAGTTAACTAATTTAAATTAAATAATAATTTTTATAAACTAGCTAATGAACTAATTTAAATTAACTAACAATTTTAATAATTTATTACGTCCTCCGACCGGACGTAGAGGAACGTCCGATCGGAGGCCAAATTGCGCAAAAAACGAGAAATACCGAGCAAATACCGAGCAATACCAAACAATAACGAGGAATACCATCACGTGAAGACCCAATACTGAGTTATACCAAGCTATACTCAGCAATACCGAGTTATACAAAAGTTGTTACGAATTTTTCCTATAAAAAACTCGGTACAACTCGGTATTGCTCGGTATAACTCGGTATTGGTCTTCACAGAGCGGTATTCCTTGTTATTATCAAATAATACCTAGCAATACCGAGCAAATACCGAGTTTTTTGGCGGGATTTTGCCTTCGACCGGACGTTTCTCTACGTCCTTACACCGAACCTAATAAAAGTTCGTGAGATAGAGGTGGTTGGCCGATGTGGTTTGTTGAGTGAACCGGATGAAAGTTAAAGGAAAACTTGCAGTAAAAAAAAAAAAAAACTAACTTTTTTTTAAAAAAATTTTTCAGTGCAAATTACCATAAAAAATCTGCAGAAAAATTTCTGGCGATTTATTTTTGCTGGTAATAGCTTTCCGACACGTGTTTTACTAGTGAAAAATTTTTCCTGCGAAATCTGCATAAAATAATAATTACAAGCGGATATTAATAATTTTCCGGAGGAAATGACCACCATAAAATGCCATTTTTCATGTAGTGATTTTAAACATAATAATCTCATAATATATTTTGAACTCAAAATCACTTCTCCTCATACAAAGATTGAAACCTAGTGTTTTGATTTGAAGTTGATTCTTCTAAGAAATTTCCGAAAATCCCGATTTATGTTATATTGGATTAGTTTAGGAGATCAATATGATTAAAATAAACCTAGAATAATTGATTTTAATATTAAATTAATTTTTATAAGTAATAATAATAATACTAATAATAATAATAATTTTCTAAAAATAAATTTAATCATTTTGTTAGGAGAAATTTTGGGCTTAATATTTTGGGTGAATTTAACTTTTGCCTAGGGGTGTAAGTGAGCCGAGCCGGCTCGCGAGCCGGCTTGAACTCGACTCGTTTATGGGCTTGCGAGCCGAACTTATCGAGCTCACGAGTCGAGTTCGAGCTCGTTTAGTAAACGAGCTCGAGTTCAAGCTTCATGAGGCTCGGCTCGTGAGCTTGCGAGCCGGCTCGAATAAATATAAATATTTTTTAAAAAATTAAGTAATTACTATTTTATTAATTTTAAATCTTGAAAAAAATACATGGCTGTATTAGTTTATTAAAAAAAAATTGTTTCCAAGGCGCCAGATTTAAATGTTTTAATTGAAGTTGCAGCAAAGCATTAATTACTCCAGCTAAAAAACATTTCTAAAAGAAGTTGGTGTCACAGTTTTACACAAGAGAAAATAAAAAAGCATGCCATCTTTTTTTATCCATTGGAAAAAGAACACCGCGTGCAACGAGGCGTCTACAGTCTGCACTGTTGCTGGCTCACTCACCGAGAAACCGGGCTGGAAAATGCGTATGGATGGCAGGAAATCGAAACCGATCGGCTCGACGAGCGGCTCGACAGCTCGTTTATATGTCGCGAGTCGAGCTCAAGCTCGACTTTTGAGCTTGACTTTGAGCTCGACTCGAGTTTGAGCTAAGTATTTGGCTGATGAGTCGAGCTCGAACACCTCTTGACTCGAGCTCGACTCGACTCGTTTGCACCCCTACTTTTGCCGTTTAAAATTTTGAGTTTTACAAATGATATCACTCATTATCTTGAAGTTGTTAAGTGTAGACTCCTCTTCACCATATTAAAATAGGTATCATTACAGTTTATTTTAGGTTAAAACTCACAGAGGGGCCTACGCGTTAATTACAAAAAAGGGGTTACAACGTCCTTAGAAGAAACCTCCAGCTTGCTACTGCTCAAACGAGCTACAAAAAAAATTAAAATAACTCCTAAAAGCCGGTGGTTCCCTATACTATGAATTACAAAAGATCCTAAAAATATTCTAGGGCTGCAAGTAAACAACACCCAAAAAAGGAAGATCAGAACAAAGACATTCAACACCATCTTCCTCCAAAAAGAATAATCAAACTTCAAGTAGGTCACCATTCTGAAACTCGCAAAAACCTTGCAAAAGAAATGTAGCAAAAACTCCAACGACTAAATCTGCACAAAGAAAAACCTCCAACCAAAAAGGATAATTTGTCAAAAATGGATATTTAATCCGAAAAGATATAACATAGACAAATTAATATCAAAACCAACCAGGAGAGCAAAATCCTCAGCCACAGTATAACTAAAAGACATTAAGGTGCTGCAATAGAACTTCAAGGTACAAAACATATAGATCCAGAAACTACTCATATAGGTTTTACCCATAACCTGGAAGGTCACAAACAGGAGGGAACCAAATGCTTAACAGTGATAAGCCAACTCTTATTAACCATACAGACACCAATCAAGACCTTGTAAGGCCTGGAAACAATCACCAACTTAGATATCAAAATAATCAACATGGTGCAAATATAGTTCCCAATCTCCTGAAACAGTAAGAACTGAATAAAAATGCTCCCCACAATCCTCTGACCCATAATAAGCACCCAATCAACAAAAAAGATTGAAAAGGAAATGATACCCTTATGCCTCTTAAAATCCCAAATGCTAGAAAACCGAGGAGGTAAATAGTTGGTTAGATAAACTTTTCTCATGAACACAGAAAAAAGGGAAATATAGGTCTCATTAGCACCATAATTATCTAACCCGTTATAAGCAAAAAGGCCAGCTATAAGCCAGTAAACCATCAACTTATCCTCCAACAACACATTCTCTCTAGCATTCACCATGTTCACAACGCCCACAAAGCCAGAAGCTATAAGCCAGTAAACCATCAACTTATCCTCCAACAACACATTCTCTCTAGAATTCACCATATTCATAACGCCCAAAATGCCAGAAAAAATGAAAATACAATTGCTGGACACCCGAAACCAATTGCAACAAATAAAATCCATCTAGTACACAAGGAAATCAACGGTGTTAGGAGAGCAGGAAGCATTATAAGAAACAAAGCCAGCTAACAGCCAGTTCAACAACACATTATCTCTAGCATTCAGCATATTCACAACGCCCACAATGGTAGAAGAAATGAAAATAAAATTACTGGACATCCGAACCCAATATCAATAAATAACATTCCTCCAGTACTCGAGGAAGCCATTCGTGTTAGAACGAGAGCAGAAAGTATAACTCCTTAAAACCTCAGATATGAAGGTAGAATCCAGAATAATAAACTTCTTAGAGAAATCAACAAAGGTAGCAGAAAAATTATAAAAAAGACTCAACAAAAGAGCGATCCAGACAAACAAAGAGGGATCCCAATAACACGTATAATAAGGAAGATGAATAGAGCCAAGCTGTTCTGAAGACTACAATTACCATCATCAACCCACCTTTGACAATGGTATTAAAAAACAAACCAAATATCTGCAATAAAATAAATATCCAAACATAAAACATATAAAGCATCAGGCCTTAAGAAATAAAACCTATCAGAAAAACCACAACAGACCCACAAAAAGATCTCAAGGAGCAACCCCATCAAACCAATAAACCAAATGCTAATAGAACCGAATGTAAGGAAGTCCCATCCGATCAAGTCTAGCAAGCCCTTTGGTTTCTTTAGGAAGGATAAGGTCATTGTATTCAATGAAATTATCCAAACTGCAGCCCAACTTAGCCAAAGAATCCGCAGCAACATTCCCCTCTCTTAAAATGTGAGTAAGTTTAAAATTAATGCAAGAGAGGGCATGTTTAATATCTCTGATTCTATAAAAATTGTCCAGATTGGAAGAAATGTAACCATTAACATAATGAATGATAAGCAAAGCATCAACTTCAATCCATAACTTAGTAATACCAAGAGAGATGGTTAAATGGATCCCAAATAAAAGACTTCCAAGCTCAGCTTGAATAGCAGTGGTAACATTAAAAGGACCCGCATAAGCCATAATGACCCTACCATTGGAATCACGAATGATACCACCACAACTAGCAGCATTAATGTTTTTAGAACCATCAGTGTTAAGTTTAAAGCAACCAACCTCAGGTTTCATCCAGTAAATAGTTCTATCATTGCTACAAGTAGTAGGGGGAATAAGACTAACACCAAACTCACTAGCCAAGTGATAATAACCTTTAAAAGAATCAACTTTTAAAAGTTTCACAACAAAAAGTTGACTAATTTTAAATTTCACCTTATAGATAATAGTGGTAGCTTCCATTTTAATATTCTCATGTTTGGAACCATTCCTGCTACTCCAAATAAACCAACAGATTAGAACATGAAGAATGTTGCGGATGTGGCCTTTAGTAGTAATAAACCATTCCTTAAAAACATCAGCTATAGTGTTGAAATGAGAAGCAGTAAAGACTTTAAACAAATTATCAAAATATTTTCAGACTTTCATAGCAATAGTGCCATGACAAAAAAACATGAATAATATTTTCATTATGATAACAACATTGGCATTTAGAAACAATATTAAAACATTTTCTAATAAGAATAGAATCCACAGGAATATAATTATTCAAAATCCTCCAGACAAGAAAGAATAAGTGGGAGGAATGCTCATATGCCAATAAGCAACATTAATATAATTCCTAGGTTGTTTAATAGTATGCCAAACTTGTTTAGTGTTAAAATTCCCATCATTAAAACAATTGAACAAAATGCAGTCTTCACTATCCGAATGAATAATAATTTTGCAAATTAAAGTGATAATAAAATAAAGAAAAAAAAATTCGATAATAAATCAATGTTCCAGCCCCCATTGCAAATAAAATCCCTCACCTTACAATTAGAAATGGAGCGAGTATGTAACAGGTTATCAATAGAAAAGTTACCCACCCACTTATCTTGCCAAAAGTAGATATCACCTGCTCCCAAATCCCATTGAATAAACTCTTCATATTCCCACTTAATATTGCATAATCTTTTCCAATTGAAGGAATCACCTTGTTTAAAGGCACAGTTCAAAGGATGCTTACCAGCGTAGTACTTAGACTCCATAAATTTAGCCCATAAACTTTTTTTTTTCTCTAAAAAAAAATTATAATTTATGATTAAAAGTTGTAACCATATCCATACACTACGAGAAAACACGCGATTACCGTCGGATTTTCCGACGGAAAATTCTGGACGGTAATAAACGGCGCAGGTACCGGCGGATTTGCTCGACGAAACGTTTGCGTCAACATTTCCGGCGCAAAATACGCCGTAAATTTATCGACGCCGGTTCCCCCGGCAAATCCGACGGTATAGGGTTGCCTGAACCATTTCCGTCACACATTACGGCGGAACAATTCCGGCGTACGTTACCAGCGGACATTGCGCCGACGTATTTAAACTCAACGAAATATATCCGACGGATTAGACGTCGGAAGTTATACCGACGTCACTAGTGTAAATACCGGCGGAAATTCCGCCGGTAAAAGCCCTATTTCCCGAACCCGAACCCCTCTGGCCGATGCGCGACATGTTCACTGATATTAGAAAGTCTGGGAAGCGACCACTGTGGATTGGAGAGGTAATATGAGCTGAGTTAAATGAAGCTTGGGGCAGCGAAGAGTACAGTAGGAAGAGGGATCAGAATCGACAGAACAGAGCTTCTGATGTTGGTGGGTTGGGAAGTTCACTTCATACAGGCGGCTCTGTTCCACATACTGAGCACAGGCGTCGTTTGATAATAAATTTTAAATATTTTTTAAAATTGTTCTTTAATCTATATTAATAAAATTCTCTTAATTCAAACAGAAAGCGATGCTTGGTAGAGAACCAACTCCTGTTGAATTGCATAGTCGCACTCATAAGCGACAGGAGGATTAACAATGGATTGATGAGAGATCAAGAAAAGCCTATGTAAGTATATTTTTATATATGTTTAATATTTTCTAAGTTTTAGTTTAACTATATATATTTATATTATACTTTCACAGGAGGATTATACACGGCTTCGAGAGACTCATGCTGTATCAGGTGAGGGCTCTTCTGCCGGCTCTGTGGAGTATTCTGAGTATCGCATCTGATCGCAGGCCGTCGGAGGAATGCAGCATGGTAGAGTATATGGCTTAGGTGCGCAAGCTCAGGCATACGAGGGGATGACATCTCTACTGCATCCAGCTTCGCATCCAGTTCACATGAGTCCTTACAAGCTCAATAAATAAGTGGCCTTCAAGCTGAGCTAGAACAAGTAAGGAAATCATATCACAAGCTGATTGGCAGGCTCAACTGCAAGCACAGGTTCAAGCTCAGCTGCAAGCATAGGTTCAAACAAGTATTCAGCAACACAATCAGTTGTTGGATGAAATGCGCAAGATGAGGGAGCAGCTGAGTGGAAAAGATGTAGCTCCACCTGAGGAGGAGTCCACGGAGTCGGAGTAGTTTAATTTAGTTTATATGAACTTGTTTATTTCTGTGAACATGTTTTATTGAACAGTTTCTTTTAATGTGATGTTTTTAGTTGATTGTTAGTACTGAACTGTTTCTTTTAATGCTATAAACTGTTGTGAAACTGTGATGAAATTGTTGATATATTGTAATGTTATAATTGAATTATTGTGGAATTGTTATTTGTATTGGTTTGCAGGTGTGGAAATTTGATTGTTGGCTGGAAAGGAAATTTTTTTTTGTCAATGCTACAGGTCTCCGACGGATTTTGTGCCGGAAGTCCGCCGGAAAAGACGATACAACGAATCGTATCGTATGTACCGTCGTCTTTGTTATGTCGGAACTTACCGACTCCATTACCGGCGCACAGTCCACCGGTAATTACCGGCGTATACTTTGCGTCGCAAGCAAGTTCGTGGGGTTTCTACATACACTTTGCGGCGTTTTATCCGCCGGTAATGGTCGGCGCATAATGCGACGATAATTACCGGCGCATATGGCGTCGGAATTAAGACGTTTTTCAACGTTGAAAACGATCTGTTTTTTCGCCGGTAGTTCGTCGGAAAGTGCGCCGGAGACATTTCCGACGCAATATTCGTGCCGGAAATAATTTATCGACGCGACCAAAACCGGCGTATGAATTTCCGTCGAAACGTGCGCCGGAAACTTATGGTTCCGTCGGATAATCTATGTTTTCCGGCGGATTTCGTCTGCCGGTAATATGGGATTTTCCTGTAGTGATAAAAGTTTTGAACCCTAATTTACCTTCTTCCAAAGTCTAAGAACAATTAAGCCAAGAACCCCACACAATAGACCAATTACTATCCTTAGTTCCCCACAAAAATTTATTGAATAAAACATCCATCCTTCTGCAAACATTTAAAGTCAAGCATAGAGTGTGATGCAAGTATATAGGTATAGAACAAAGCACATGCTTAATTAGAACAAGTCTACCACCATAAGATAAAAAATTAAAAGCCCAACTAGTAAGCTTGTTATGAATAGAAGAAAAGATATTATCAAATAAATGGGACCGCTTCTTTCCCTTGTAAAGAGGCGTACCTGTTGGAAGAATTTTGGAAAACAGGTTTTGAAAAATATTATTTTCTTTGGGAATTTTAAAATTGAGATTTAATTCTAATTCTAAAGTCGAATCAACCCGTTAGAAAAATTATATCACCCCGAATGATGAAAATAAAATTTCATAGCGGTGTTCAGACTTAGAATTATGGAACTCATCTTGAATATTATGATCGGACTCTAAAGAAAAATTTCATATGGCCCCGAAGGAATAGAATGAAATTCAACTAAATATCCAATTATAATATTCAAGAAGTATGATCGTCAAATTTACATCCAAAGTCTTATCAAAGAATGATGTATCTCCCCTAAGGGAGATAACACCATTCAATGATAATCCTCCTATTGTAATGACGACAGTCATTTTGATTTTTCTCCAAAGAAATCTAATAAGATTTTAGAAAAATTAATTTTAAAATCAGGTGCGTGTGTGGTTCCAAATTTCCTACGAGCGCAAGCCCTAGTAGTTAATTATATCGTAGGGAGACAAAACCCCCTACGAAAACTCTCGATTAAAATAGTGACAGAATTTTGTTAGATTTTCTAGGAGTGATATCAAAAAAATGGGTGAAGTTTGGAAAATCAAGAGGGAATGGATCAAGGTTGAACATTTATTAACAGAGTTAAGGGAGAAGAGGTAGGGAACACTTTAAGATTCCAAAACCATCCGGAAGTGTCCCAACTTAATTTAAGTGTTGGGCTTTATGTTTTAGGATAGAAATGGAGCTTTAATTAGAGTTGAGTATTTTATAATAAATTTAGGATTATATTCCCAAAATTTGGGGTCTTATAATCAAAGATCTGCCTTGGATCCTAAATCTATTTTGGACACTGGACCACAGTATTCCGATCCTAACTAATGCAGTGCAGAACCTGGACTTACCCCAACCTGGATTGGGGAGCCAGCTAACCACCTAATTGATTTAAAATACATGAGTCCAATCTTTTATGAAAGAGTGGTAGGGACGTTGTATTTAAGGTTTTGGAGAATTGGGGCTGACATCTAGAGATTCCCTAATTGGCCCCCTTTGACTTATGCTGGGTGCAAAATGCTAAGGACTATGCAATTAAAATTTTGACTCTTTAGGTTATTTTCTAATGCAATGCATGCTGGTTAACAACCTCAAATCAAGTATGCTTGAAATTTTAAAAACAGGCTTAGAAAATAATTTTTTAGAAGACTGGACTTCCCCAGGTCCGGCACCTCGTCCTCATAGGTCAGACTATCCGGACTCTACCCGCAAGCGGGGAAGGGTCTAAAACAAGAAAAGAGTAATGTAGAAATATGCATGCGACCCCGGGGTCGATCCCCGGCTAATTCCCTAGATTCGTTATCTTTCTATGTTATTTAGACTTACTAAAATTTTAGACTTTTAAAGTTATGAGTATAAAACTTTCACACCCTCACGAGCCTCACGTATCCAGGTGAAAACAAAAGCGGCACACAAACACCAAAAAATTAAGAAAAACAGGCAATCCTAAAGGCAATCAATTTAACACATCAAATATAAATTGATTAATTAATAAATGTCTATAGACAAAGTTGTCTTGCTTATTACAAACCAGGATCTTGCAGAAAGTAAAGTGGCCGGGCACCACTGACAATAACCCGGATTCTAAGCCTAGTAATGTCGCAAGTTGTTTTGAGTGGGATACTCTCAATCTTTAAGTCTTCAGTCTTATTCTCCTTTAGGCTCCTTTTTCTTCAATTTGGGATTTCCCTTAAAGCATTCAGGTTTGTGTTAACAATGCTAGCTGCCTTTTTACTGGGGTTTTGAATTCTTTTAGGTTAATGTGGGAGGTCATCGATTGGATCTCGTATCAGCGACAGGTTTTGTTCCACACTTATCAGCTAGGTAATCATTTGGTTTTGCTTTTACCTTATAAAAGTCAAGCTGGTATTACTGATGTTATATGGATTAATGATAGTAAATCCATTTATGTTTTGAGTATGAATGGGTTTCATACGAGGAATAGCTTCTATGATATGGTGGTTATGAGGGAGGATGTTTTTCAGGTGATCATTTTTGCTGGTTTGGGTATTATCTATATTTATTCGGCCCCGAAGAGTCTGATGGGGTTATTATTTGCTCCTAGTGACCGGCTTTCCAACAGGAATCATATCATTGGGTCTAATTGTTGTTTTATTTACTACCTGTCTAATATTTCTTTTTGGAGTTTTCCTTGCAGGCAAAATTTATCTTTACATTTATGGAGCTTCAATGATCACAAGGTTCTCTTAGTTTGTATTTTTCAGTCACTTCAATTTTCATCAATATTTTTGCAGAAAAATGTGTTGAACGGGATTAATCTGCTCTTCCTTTTTTGGGTGCTGTCTACTTGCAGCCCGAGACTTTATTTATGTCTTTTATGTAATCTTCGAAAAAGGAACCACCGACTCTTAGGTTTTATTTTTATTTTTCTTATAGCTCTTATGAGCAGTAGCGAGCTGGAGGATCTTTCTAGCTAAGGATTTTGTAACCGTTTTTTTGGGTATTAACGCGTAGGCCCCACAGAGGATTTTAACCAAAAAAAAAAGAAAGAAAGAACAAAGTAAAAGATAAATAGTTATAATAGATGGATAATTGATCAAAACTACAAGATAAACTAACATTTTTCCTTAGAGCAAACAAAATTAATCAAAATCTCATTTATAATACTCCGCGCATAAAATAAATAAATAATTATAGTTAAGTTATAGTTTTTCCATAAATACCATAAAATTTTCTTTTTATTTTTCATCATTAATTTATTAAAATATCATAACTTAAACGAAGTACATACATGCATGCATGCATTCATTCATTCATGCGCGTTGATGTAACCACCATATATACTTACATGTGGACTTGCTTAACTTGTCACCCATGAGTTATGTATCATGACATAAAAGAAGTACATACATGCATACATTGATTCATTCATGCATGGACATATACGCGTTGATGTTGCCACCATATATATACTTACGTGTGGACTTGTTGAACTTGTCACCCATGAGTTAAAAGGCTGGCCGGGCAGTTGAGCTGAAACCAAGGTAGTTGGAGTGTTGTTGGTCTTCATATTATCTCCAATATCCTCACATGTTACGTCTCATAAATTTATATATAAACCTTCTCATCTAATCTCTTCTCCATTTTAAATGCGACACCAAGCTCTCCAAAACCTAATAAAGTTCAGGTCATGGAGCCTCAGCAGAACTTTCCTCCTATTTTAAGCCAACAAGGCCCACCATTTCCAATATTACCAGAAGCTTCAGGTCTTCATTTCTGCTCGAGCTCGAGCATACTTGGAGGTGATGAGCAGAATAAAGGGAAAGGTAGAGGGAAGAAGGAGAGCAGGCCGAGGTTTGTGTTTCAGACGAGGAGTGAAAGTGATGTATTGGATGATGGGTTTAGATGGAGGAAGTATGGGCAGAAGAAAGTGAAGAACTGCAGCTTTCCCAGGTTATTTCTTTTCTCTTTGTATGAGCATGTTGTTGTGACTAATTACTGATTAATTTGCATGCATGAAATTTTCTTGATTACCCACCGAGGTTTAGGGTGGTTGGTGGGCGAGCACGGATGGGAACCCCCATCTTGACAGTTCGAATCACCCCTACTATGACCTCGCCTCTTCAGTGGGGCAAAGCAAGTGTGGGTCTGATGTTGGTGGGTGGCCTCGCTAGTTTCCACCGAGGGATTAGTTACGCCGCCAAACGCTCCCTTTGGAGTGGCAGCGGGTAGATACTATACCCCCGTTCCCACCAAAAAAAAAAATCTTGATTAATTAATTATCTTTTTTGATCGATCGACAAGAAGGGTGGTGGATGGCTAGAAAAGAATTTCTTGGTGGCAGGAACCTTTATGGTTAATCAGAAATTATTTTCTGAAGAACTAGAAAACCTTTTTGGTCAGCTTAAAAAGATCTTGGTCGAACGACCATAATGATAATTAGAAATAATCTGCAGGTGAAGTCCCAGAATAATCAAAATCTATTGAATATACAAGATGATTTGTGATATAGGGAGATTTGTGCACTATCAATGAAGAACAAATTTTCATGAACAATCAGTGAAATTTGATCATTCCTCAAATAACTTCTTAGTGTTGCATATTGAAATATGAATTGTAGTGCAGCTTAGACTCGTACCAAGATTTCACATACATATAAATAATTTAAAAGAGTACATATATAGGATATACGAAGCTATTAACATAAACTTTTTGAGAAGGGAAAATCATGATGTATTGTTAAAATAGTTTCACTAGTGTAAGTCAAATATTGTGAAATATATCATTCCACATAAATAGAGGTGTTAATATAACATATCATATTTAATTATGGGAGATAGCTCCTACTGTGGTGGTAAAAGGAGTCTTAAGGTATCAAAATTATCATCAAGTGTGTAGTGCTCAGGTGACGAAGGATAGTTGATTTGACCATTATATTAATAAAAGGGGAGATCAAGACACCAAGAAGGCAAGCAGACATTGTATGTTGATCATTGGAAAGCATTAGGTACGTGACATCGATGAGGAACTTTAGAAGTCAGGTGATGATGAGTGATTTTAGATGCTATCCTAATAAAGGGGGAGACTACAAGATGATGAAAATGAATGCCATATTGTTGTTAGATGTTGCAGATCAGTTATGGGCAAGTATCAGTTGATAGTCAATAAAGAATGGTAGAGGTAAAGCATGCATTAGTGGGTGGCTAGTTTAGTCATTCTCTTGATATGAAGAGATGTCGAGGGGCTAAAAAATGAGCATTAGATGTCAGTAGTTGACAAGGATTGGATTTATCAAGATTCATGGAGAACATCGGTAGGCCGTGAGCGCGGTGGGTCATTGGATTGATCATTATCTTAATATGAGGAACAATATATGGGGATCATCATGATATTAGTTATTGAGAGACTAGAAAGATGAGATTTTGAAGTCCGTGGGTAGCAAATATTATCATTGATAGACATCAAGTAACACTCGGCGGGAACATCATGAATTGGGCGATGATGAGTAGTTTAATTTTTCTTATCAAATTGACATTATCAATTATAAATAAGATGATAAATGGAGTTTGAATGATCAGATAATTGATTCTCTACATTTCTGACCCAAATACTCAAATGTTATAAGATTAGCTAGCAAATTGCATCAAAATTGATGTTGATCAAATCAAATTTGCAGCTCATATCAACAACGAATTTTGTCCCAAAATATTAGTTATACTTTCATTGATAGAAAACCATTATATATATAAAGTGCGAGATTTTGGATCATTGTCATAAAAACTTCTCATGATATACACTTTAAAAATAGTGCTAAAAATGTGTTGCAGTAAGTGGTTGAAGGTGGCATTATTAAAGAAATAGCTAAACTATTGGATTGGTGGGACATGTTTCGTTAGGATGAGTATGACTTGGTTTGGTTTGGATTTTTCAATTTATGAAATCAAACTATTAATTTTAGTTTTGAAAAGTTCAAATCATAATCATATTCAAAAATAAATATCATTCTCTCAATTCCAATAGGTTTTGGATGAATTTTATTTTTGTTGGTTTAATTTAGTCTTAGAACTCAAAACATATAAACAATTATAATCATATATTTACAAGATATATAGACATTTTTATTTTAAAAATAGTCATTTGATTAATATATAAAGAATAAGCAAAATAACATTGAGCATATAAATTAAAAATAACTTGCTCTTCAAGATGCCTAAGTCTCACCAACTATGAGAATCCTAAGAGAAGAAAGCAAAGAAATGGAATGCAAGTAGGAATATGATTAAGACTTTGAGAGAGAACATGTACACTACTTATGATTAATTCAAAGATCATTTATTTTAAAAAAAACTAATAATGAGATATTTTTAGTGGAGGGTTATTATATTTTTATTTGCAATTATGATTAATATATTTTTTGGATTTCAAGGTTATTGAAATAGTTTTTTTTTTGTTGAAAAAGAATGAAAATAATTTCTTATTTATTTTTATTTTTAAGGAAAAAAAATGTAGATGAAATTTAATTCATCAATAAGTTAAAAAATAAGTGAAAATTTTCTTATTCTTTCTTATTTTTTATTTTTTATTTAAATTTTTATTTTTAATAACAATTAAATTGATGGAATTATGAGTTACAATATTGCTTATTATTATTATTATTATTATTGTAAATTTATACAAAGATATTCAAAACAATGACTAACAAAAGGATAAGTACTCACACCCTACCAATAATTATAAGTGGGTGGCCAATTAGGTTTGTAGCTCAATAGTATCCCTTCTAAAGAATTAGACATGGGGTTTGAATTATAGGATGAAAAGCTTATAGTAATGCAATGATTAAGCACGACATAGCTATATAATGATAAGCATATACAACAACAACAACAAAATCAAGCCTTTATCGATCCCACTGTGAGGTTGAGTACATGAATCATTTTTCTCTCCATTGTGGTATGTTAAACGTTAAATTCTCATTTAAATCTATACCATGATAAGCATATAAAAATTTAAAAAATAATTATGCATCATAAACAATAAGTGGTGAAAATTTAGTCCTTAATATAGTAATTATAGCCATTATAAATTGTAGTAAAATTGGGGTTATTAGATCTTAATTTATTAATTTAGTAGACTTAATTTTGAGTTTTATCTTCTTCACACATCTTATGCCCAACACCCCTTTCATATGACACTTAATGTATATACGATAGAACTATTGGGAAAGTGCAACATGGAACTAATGGAGGACAAGAAATTTAGCTGAGATAAAAATTTGGTTTATTTTCGTAGAAAAAAATATCTCATAATAAATGCATCATAAATTAATATGATTCTAAATTAAGAAAATCCTCTAATATAAATTTTTATAGATTTTTTTTATAAAGTTCTTTGATGATCTACTAATAATTTATTGTAAAAAAGATAGAATAAGAACCCAACAATAGTTATTTTTCTTTAAACATGTAAAAAATAAGAAATATCTAGGGATCCATCATTTTTTAATATTTTTAAAAAATATTTCTAAGGAATATTTCATCATTTCTTAAAATTAAAAATAGGATAATTATCTCTGAGTTCCTATTTTTAAATGCAACTTCTTCTAAAATAATGCATTTGATTGCTATTATTTTGAAAATGATTACTAAAATACTGAACCTTATTTCTTGAATTGTTAATGAAAACTTAAAGATTTAACAATTAGAGTCTACATTCAAAAATTTAAGTAACCAAGTACTTCATTCTAGCAATCAAATTCATTATTTCAGCAATATATTTTATTATCACATTCAAAATAGTAGTAACCAAACTTATAGTTTGTGATCGACCATGGGACGTACCTTAGGTTAAGTTCTACTAATAATAATGATTAATCGTCAAAAGCTTGCCCAAAATGAATGATAAAGGTGAAAACACAATAAAGTTTACTGAAATAATGATATGATTATTACTATTTTGAATTTAAATACTAAAGTAATAGATCTAATTACTCAAATTAAAGATGTGGATGTTGGAGTATTGTGTTAGTTGAAATCTTTTTCAAAAAATTATTTTTCAAATTAAAACTAATTTCCCAAACTTAAACTAAATTAGATTTTTCCATACAGAAGCTAATAATGAAACAAAAACAAATTTTTATTTTTTTTTTAAATTTTTCTTTGGTAGAATTTTTTTTGTTCTTTATATTTTCTTATATTTTCTTTATCAAATAAAAAATTAATCTAAAAATAACCACAATGATATAGTATCACAATGATAATAATGCTCAACCCAGATTTGCAGGAAAGTAAATTGTGCAAGAAAATAAATCACATAAAAATAAAGTGCAGAAAGTAAAAAAACAAATACATCATAATTTTATAATGGTTAGGTTAACTTGACCTACGTCCACTTCTGAAGTCCTCTCTGACTATTGAACTAAACACTTTAGTGACTCTCCTTTAGTTCCCTCAGTAAAGCGGAGAAGTCCTGACAAAATCACTTCCACCCTTGATGTGGTTGAGAACCAAAATCCCTTTCACTCTCCTGGTCAGGTGGAGAAGCCCGAATCTCTTTCACCTTCATGGAGAAGTGGAGTAGCCCTTTCATCCTCTAATGAGGCAGAGAAGCCTGAATCTAGAGACTTCTCAGGTGACTCATACAATACGATCCATAATCAATTCAGATTTGATTAATTTGATTCCTTAATTAATTTACCTAATTAAATAATAATTCAAAAAATCATACAATACGAACATATTTGTATAGTGAAATTAGTTCAAATTTAAAAATTCAAATATACCTATTTTACGTAAGTTAGATTCAACAGCGAGATTTCTGATTATAATTAATCGTCTAGTAGGATGTGGTGTTCGTACTATACGATTAATTATAATTCAAAATTATTTTTTTATTTTAATTAATTTTTATTTCAACCGATTGTACAATACTATTTGGATTGTACATTACCACTAACAAAAAAAATTAAAATATTTTGTTTTACTCTCCCTATGTGTGTGCATACACCTTTTACATATATTGAATCAACAAAAATAAAATTATAGGCTCTTTTAAACAAGGTCTAACTTATACAATCCATACTTGAGCTATGATTCTCTAATGGATTATTGTTATAAGCTATACCTAAAATGTTAGTAATGTGCAAAAAAAAAAAAAATACAATATATAAAGCTAGAGAAATTAAATAAATATCCAATAATATTTATAATCATCAAAATACAAGCATGACTCCCAGATCATACGTAATTTTCAAGCCCAAAAATATTTAGAGGAACTAGCCTAAGGTAGAAGACAAACCATAATTAATAGGTAGCCATAGCATGAAGTAGAATCCACCTGTAAAAGAGATAGAAAATAAAAAATAACCACTAACCTAAACCATTAAGCTGAAGAGGGCCACAAGAATGCCTCAAGCATAAACCGTACAATACACCACTACAATCTAGCAGAAGGATAAGAAGAATTAGAAGTTGATGTTGCTAGCATGAAACCATAGATATCTAAAAAAGAGAGGAATATTTATTTAAATAATCTCACAAGGAAAGGAAGAAAAATGAATGAAATGAAAATAAGAATGCAACAATAAGTTAGACACAAATAGCAATTAAGAACAATGATCACCAAGCTAAATAGAATGATAAATCAACACTACATAAATCAAGAGAATGAAAGATATGAAAGTTTAGAAGAACAAAATGTCACAATAAATATTTTTCATTCAAAACCACCTAAGCTATTCTCCATCCAATATCATATGTAGGAAACAAAAGAATAATATCCACTCCAAACAACAAAAAATGATAACCCAATAGGAAACAAAATATTAAAATGGCCTCACCCTCCAAATAATCCACAAATCACATAAAAAAGATCAACTCACTAGAGGAAGAACCAAAAGTTGCCTAGAAAATACAATAAGAAGATGAAACAGAGAAGACATTCAAATGAAAAATTAAAAAAGAAACAAAGAAAATTGACCAAACACATCAGCTAATCAATTCAAAACAAACCTAGATTGAACACCATACTGATTACAAATAAGGAGAAATTGGAGAGAAGTAACAAACCTATACCATGAGATGAATGCAATGATAGAAACTGTAGAGAAGAAAATGCAAAGAGGAAGAAGAAAGCAAACTTGCTCCAAGAGCAAGCACATTATGAAATACTAAAGTAGTAATTAGAGAATATAGACATAACAAAGCAACATGGACATAAAATAAACATTGGTAGAGAGGATGTGAGCCACATAAGTAAAAGCTATCCCCACAGCAAAAATGACAAAGACTGAAAAATGGCTTAGATAAAAATAGAAAAATTAATCACCAAATTGGGGGAATTTTTTTTTTTTTTTTAATTTTTTTTTTGATATATAAGGAATACCCATAGCATCTAATCTCATCATCCCATTTAACATTCTAAAAAAAGGAGCCTGATTAAAATATTCAACTTTCAAAAAGTTGTATCTCTCTTAGCCAACCAATCAGCATAGACATTTCCTTCTCTCCTGATACGAGTAATACTATAATTAACCTTAGATAAAGCAGCCATATTTTTACTAAAAAAGTGAAAAAGTATTGTATTATGATAATAATTGGAAGATATTAAAGAGACAAGCACTTTAGAATCAGTTTCAATAAAGATACTCATCATATTTTTGGAGATGCACAAATTAATGCCCAAATATAAAGCACTCAATTCAGCAATGATAGCTAGCATTACTTTAGGAAGAGGAAGAGAAGTAAAAGTATATAAAATAGAACCTTTGAAATATCTAATAAGCCTCCACAATTAGAAAGACACTGAGAAGTAGAACCATCAATATCAAGTTTTACTTTATCCTTAGGCGGTTTAATCTAGTAAATAATCTTATAGGAAGTATCTAATATAGAATGATAAAAAATAATATTAAAGAAAGACAAGCAAGAAATATAATCTTTAAAGTGTTTTTCATTATCATCTCAACAAGGAAGAATTGGTGAATCTTATTTTTAAGACAAATAATAATTTTATCAGATCTCATTTTAACACCATTGTGCCTGCAATTGTTCCTTTCATACCACATGAGCCAAAACAAAATCATAGAAATAATAGTGATAATATGACCTTTGGTTCCATAATGAAACAAATCAACTAAAAAGGATAAGCAATTATTGAAGTTGTTTCTAAAACAAACATGAAAATTTTTCTCCAAAATAACTCACACTTTAGAGGCTACATACCCATTTAAAAAACATGATTCAAAGTTTCTTTATGAAAGTAGCATTGACATTTAGACATGAAGAAAATGCCCTTGCTAATTAATCTAGTATCCACATGAATAAATCCTTTAAGAATCCTATGAGTAAATAAGAAAATATTCATAGGGGTGATAGAATTCTAGATTTTACTAAAAGTTCCATTACCTTGGCATTGATATCTGAAAGAATTCCAATATCCCTTGATAAAAAAATTTTAAAATAGGATGGTCTTTAACATTAGTATTAAAAGAAATATCACAAATCATATTGACAAGGTTATGAGGAAGCTATTCAGTAAGCCGATTAGGACACCACCTACCATTCAAGATGAAGTTAGATATCTTAACATTAGATATAGAGTGAGTGCTAAAATAAGAGTCAAGGGAACCAAAAGCTAGTCCAACCATCCTACCAAAAGAATAGGGAAGCACCATTACCCAACCCCCTTGACCATAGACCTCACCCCCTACCATTTAATCTTGCACAATCTATTCCAAATAGAAGATTTCCCCTTAATGAAGAAGCTATTATTCGGATGCAATTTTTTTGCAATATTTCAAATTCATGAATTAGACTACATAGAATTGATACTTCCAAACTTCCACCACAGTTTGTACAAAAAAGATTGGACCATATCAAGAATAGATTTATATCCCATATCACCTTCAAGATAAGGGAAAGCATAAAAGAATTCCAAGATAACCAATGGTTTTTTTTTTTTTGAAAGTGATAGAAAAACCCAAGAAAAATTTATTGATGATTTTATCCACAATGGAACAAACTTCAAGGGTAGGATTGACATTCTATAATAAAAGTAAAGTAGATGATAATGATGGTGATGTAATATTTACAATTCCCAAAAGTTTTAAATGACATCCACACCCTACATGTTATAGAATAAGATAGGAGATTAAAGAAATAATTATATAGTTGTTTCAAATTTTACAAAAATTCTTCTCAAGAAAGCTCTTGAGAAATCTTCCTTTGAAATTCTCTCAAGAATATACAATCACTTGAGTATTGTATATCGGTATATTTCTCTCAAGAAAAATTTAAATGTCAATTATAAAGGCCTTTGAAGGAAAACAAACATAAATTTAACTAAGATGTTACACATGAAAAATGAATATGATGAGTGTTATAATGGATAATTTTATTTTTAATATCTATATTACTCTTGATGTAAGATCTACTTAAACATTAAAAATTGTTCAATTCATATTTAGTTATAAGCACATCTATAAATAATAGTAGATAGGTCTCTCATAAGGCATCTAAAAGTAAAAATAAACCAAAATTATCTATCAAATATCATATATAACTAATCTTAATCCTTTGTAATCAAATAAGCACACTCTTGTACTTTTTTCCTTCCTCTTCTTAACTCATTTCACATAATATATGATCATAAGATTGAACTAATTAAATTCATCTATCTTCTCATTTTCATGTTATGTTATTATGTTGTCACCTTATAATTAAGTTACCTCAAGTATAATTCTTTATCAATCTTCATCATCTTTGAACTCTAAACAACTAAATTACTCATATAAGAGGATAGTAAATTTTCTCATTCATATCCTTGGCACCTTCTATGGGAAAGTCAAGTATAATTTAAAAAGAATATAAGAAATGGCATGATAACTATATCAAAAATTGTGTTAAACTTGATTCTCATATTAAATTTGACACTATTCATTATGAGCATCATGTTGGTGAGCCATCAAGTGGCAATATTTTGTTAAATAGAAGTATTAGAAGAATGATTCATATATGTCCATTAGTAACTAATCCATATTCAAAGAGTAAGTAAGACTCCTTTAAATTACTAGCCTACTTCTATTGGTCAACCACCTCAACATCGTTGAAAGCATAAAGATATAACATCACTAATATATATTCTTATTCCACCTACTCATTCTAAAAGTATAATATATTAGTTTTCATTTAGTATAAATTTTAAAAGAGCTTATGTTATTAAAGTTTATAGCTCGCCAATTGAGATGTATAAAGGAACTACTAATCTTTTTGATCACTTGGATATATTTAAGAATATTATATATTTCTATAATATTTTTAATGTTATCAATTATAAATTCTTTTCCAACACCTTCAAGGAATTATAATGAAAGCACTTCAATAGTTTTCTTTCCTCAAATATAAACTCATTTAAAAAATTCTCTTACTTATTTTAAGTATATATAATATTTTTAATCAACATGACCATTGATGACATCTCTGTCTCACTTCAATATTAAACAAAAGATAGGGGAACTTAGAGAGATGACATGAAAAGGTTCAACAAGGCCATCCATAGAATTATTGATAATGGAAAATCCCTTACCAAAGCTATATTAGGATTGAAGACAAATTTGAAGTTTTTAAAGGCAAAAAATCATCTGGATAATATGGAGGAATCATTAAGAAAAACTTTGAAGTACATAAGTGTTAAACAATTTATGAATGAGATTGAATATCAGATAAAAAAATTATCATCTTTATCCCTTTGGAAGATGAAGAACAATACTAATGTAAATATTTCTTCTTGATTTAAGAAGAAATACTAGAAAGCTGATTTATCTAGTCATGGGAATTAATTCAAGAAACCAACTCCAATTGATCTTAAGAAGCAATAGCTAATGTTACCCACTATGAGATATGCCAATGTGCATTTGCCTCCTCTTAAGAAGTTGCTTGCATCAATCAAATTATGCATTTAAACTAAAGAATGCTTTAATTGGATAATATCAAGAAGCTAATGAATGGTCATTTTAGTCCAATTTTTACCTCTCACGACTATCATGGCCATGCACGAATAATTGTAAAGTACCAAGGTCTCTTATTTGGAAACTAATAAAAGAGAGTCCTTTAAATCAATATATTGTTGATCAATGTGTTGATAAATAACTCACCAAGGAATCTCCTTTTTTTCCATGAAATATGGTAAAAGAAATTGGCAAGCATGCATGTCATAATTGGAGAAGCAAGAGTAAAGACATCATAGCTCAAAAATTTGAAGAGGCTTGCCAATTATATAATGTGCATTTTTTTCTTATTTATATACCCATTTGATTTCTTTCATGGATAGGGTCTTATCGATGCACAAGAATATATGTGTCCATATAATCATCATCTATGTAATAATAAATCTTTAGAGGTACTATGATCCTCATCAATATTATGAGTTCTATAAATATATATCATGTTCCATGCTAAATTTGGCCTAGAGAATTATAATGAGCTCAAAGAACTTTTAACTATATAGAGGATTATTGATTAGATTTTTTAGAAAGAAATATCTTCTAGAAGGTGCCATTACTTTATAGATCATATGGGAACATGTCATGCACATGAACTTGGTTGGGTCAATTTTCTGGTCATCTGATCTTTGTCTGCATATAATTGCATTTTTGAAGGTCCTCTTCTTAGCTTATTCAAGAGTTAAAATGTTGTTTACCACACACCTTGCTGCTATGTGTTTTCTTCTTTAATAACCATTATCTTTATTTATGGAGACTTAATGCAATCGTAGAAATGTTATCTCAACTATATCAAAGAGGATAATATTATTGAGCAGAAGTGAAGAAATGTATGATTAAACTCACCACCAATGAATAAAGAGTTATCTAAGAAGATGTTTGCCTCAAATATTTCTACAAAGGTAATTTTAAAACCCATAAAACATTTAAATTCCTCTATTGTCACATGAGAGAGCAACTTCCCTCCATTCATAAGAGGTGGTGTTAATTAATAAGTAGTAGAAGAGGATTAGGATGGGTATGGATTAAAGATATAGTGTAATCGGCGTTAATGACAAAGATGTAAATGATGATAAAGTGGTGAAAAACATAGGCAAAAAATATTATATGAAATATTTTGATATAATTTGTATCAAATATGAAATACAAATACTCAAACTTAGAAGAAAAATATTCAAAGCTAAAAGATAAATATAAACAAAAAAATTGATAACAACGACTAGTCTTTTAATAGAAAAATTAGTAGTCAAAAGTATTTTTGAACATATATCTTTAAATTTCTAATGGATATTCCTTTGTGAAACATAGTTCATGGGTTTAAAATGAAAAAATTGAATTATTCTTGATTAATAATTTCATGAAAAAACTTTTGATAAGATAGAATTTCAACCACAAAAAAAAAAAATCCATTGAAAAAAAATTCATCAAAAAGGGGAAAAATTCCAATGGAATATTATGTCAGTACATGTGTTATGTGAATTATACTAAACAATTTTAGTGAAAAATGTAGCATAACTTTATTTTCAAAAAAATTAAATGATTAAAAAGAAAAAAATAATTAAAACATTGGTTATTTTTTGTGAAACATCTGATAAAATTCAAAATCAGAAAAAAGAAAAAAGTACTGAATACTCTGATCATAAAGTTTGGTAGGAAAAAAACCTTAAAAAATAGTCACTTGTTTTAGCAAATAGTGTGCTCAAATATTTCTATTATGTATAATATAATATAAATAATACACTACTAAAAAAAGTTCACATTTAAATTCAAATAACCAAAGCATTTAACAAGATTGACCAATAAAAATACTTTTAAATAAAATTACATCACTTTAACGTCAAATATCTTAATTAATTGATAGAGATTTGTTAGAGATTATATTTATTAGTTACATAATTAAGTGCTTAATAGGTAGTTTAAAGAATCCTAGGATTTCTTTATCTCCATAATCTTTTAAAGTAAAATAATTATCATTAATAAAAATATAAGTTACAAAAAGATGTCATACTAGTCCAACCCATAAAAAAGAACATAGAGAAGGCTAGACTAGCCATATTCATTTTACACTATGATATATATTGCATAAAAGATTTGGAAGATGATATGATTAAATAAATACATTTCACAAGAACTTCCTTTATTATAACTGCCTATATGTCTAATAAAAAAATTTTGTGTATAAGTTAACGTACTCTAATGAGGATTCTTCATTGATTTAATTAAATGAGGTTGCATAGGCATACTAGACTTGATTATTATCAAATAAACTATTATGTAGTCCACATAGGGTAAGAATAGATTTGTATCATTCTTGTGCACTACCACCCATAGTAAAAAGAGTGACAACAAGGGTATACTAAGTTTACTATGTGGCTTAGGGAGGTGGGAAAATAATTTTTAGGGCAAAAATATTATAAGAAGAATGATCCTAAGTAATGGTAGAGGTCCCTTGGATTTGTTGAAAATGCATGGTAAGTGGCGATGCAACTTTCATTGTAAGATTATCAACATGTGTAAATTCATTAACAAAATTAGAGAATTTATAATCCATAATCATTAATGATAAAACAATCAGTCCTAATAATCAAATCAACATTCTAATGATGAGAGAGTTACTGAGGATTCTATAATAAATATAAATCATTTTGAGTATTAGGCTTTATATTTCTGATATAAAGGGATTGATTAACAATTTGTGAAAAAGCATATAATGGCGCCTCAATGTTGAATTGTGCCTTAATGTTGAATTGGTCGACCTATGGCATGAAATTTATATAAAGCGGTGAAGATTCATAAAAAAATGTCATTTGATGTTTACTCATCCCGTTGGAAATTTTTTTACAATCGTAGATCTCATGTCCAATTAAGAGGAAATGAGAACATAACCCGAACCTTTTATTAAATATTACTTTCTATGAACATCCTTTTGCTTGAGAGCCAAACCAAATGATGTCAAAAGGGCTTTGGGACACATCAAATTGTACTAAGACTCTAACAATCAATAACATGAGCATAGTAATAGTAGAAGAGTCCAACCAATGAGGGTTGCCAAATAATGAGCCCAATGAGAACATGTTGAATTTATAATTAAAAAAATGTACTTTTAAAAGTGGAAACTTAATCCATATAGAATTGATATTCAATATAAAATTTCAAGTTAGGAGATCATTTTGAAAGCCTCATTAAAATACCTCCAACCTTGATAGTTCTCTTCAAAAAGATAGAAGTATAATCCTCAATCTAAAAAAATATTCATAGGGCATGTTTTGGATTGTGTGATGATATAAAAAAATATTTCAAAACTATAGAGCATCAAAGGAGGATAAAATTGATTAATGAAAATACCTACTAGCCATAAATTTCTCTACCAATAATAATTTTAGAGGAATTAATAATATTAAAATCACATTATTAGGATTAGTAAGGTTAATTTATCTTAATGAGATGAGGATGATATAGGCTTAATTATGATTAGAGAGGGAAAATGTGTTGGAAATCTCAATCCTAACCAAACTTAGTATAGGAAAAGAATGAATGAGGAGGAAATTGAAGAAAGTACCACATGGTGGGAATGCTGAGTGGCTAATAACAATGGGATTAGATATTGGTGAAGCTAAAAAGCACCCTAAAAAGTCATTCAAAATCCTAGAAGAGGTGGAAGAAAATACCCTATGGTTATTAAGAGAACATTGGGTAACAACCGATGAGAAGGATTAAGGCTTAGCCAAAGTAGAGAAGGATGGCGAAAGTGCTGCTAGTGGGTTCATAGTGACCATAGGTTGAGATGGAGAAAGAGTGTCAGGATGTAGCATGCATGAATAGAGTTAAACAAGATCTAACTAGAATAATGATGAGATGAAAAAAAAACATTAAGGATATATATATATATATATATGAAGAACTAATGACAATGACGTTACAATACCAATGGGAAAAGCAGAGACAATGTTGGCTCGACATAGATTGTTTGCATATCCTCCTACGTGCACATGGAGAGGTGTACACTTGGGCCCTAAAAAGGTGAGCAACATAATTTTATAGGAAAATGAAAAAACATTTAATGTTGGAAGGTGAAGTAGAAGATGGCAATGAGTAGGACTATGCAACATTATTGAAAAAGGTGTAAAGACAAAATTTTAACTTCAAAATTATTCTTATATCTCTGCACATACATCATTTTAAAGTGTATTTGATCATAACATGAAATGAAATAGTTCACTTCGATGTGTCCCCCCGCCCCACCCCCCCCCCCCCCCCCCCCCCCCCCCCCCCCCCCCCCCCCTTCCTATCTTGATGGGTAAAATGTGGATACTAGGAGATGGTTTCCCAGTTATGTGGGGAGCTTCTTGAACCCTCATATAATTTTAGAAAGTTGGTAGAATAATGGTTCAAGCTTTGGACATAAGATGGGTGATGCATGCAAAAATAAGAGCTAGTTTGGGGACCTTGCTTATAATGAAGTTAGTTAATATTATATGGGTTTTGAGGTGAGTTAATAATTACATTATTTATTCTTTAAGGCTATTGGTAATTAGTTGAAGTGGTGGAGGGTTGATCTAGAGTTTATGGTGGAATGGTAAGGTCTTTAGAGGGGTTTCATGGTGTAAATCCATGACTAGCTTGATTAGTCTAGTTTTCATTTGGTTTAGTTCTTTAGCATATGGGTTTTATGAAGATAACCATGTGCATTTAGTATATAATATCTTTCCATCCGAATAAAAATAAATATTACCATAAGGGCTATTTTCGACATAATAGTTAGCATCGTTCATTATATTCTCCTATAAGGGTGTTAAAATTTATATCTAGATTTTTAGTTAGACTCTCTAAACAGCAAAATATCTACCATGTTCAAGACTAACTTGAGAAAAATCCAAATACAAAGCATTTGTTCTAAGTGTGTGAAAAGCTTTAACTCATAGCTTTTTATATATGGATGTACGGTCTATCTTAGATTGAATTCTCAATAATACTTAGCATCGTTCATTATATTCTATGGAATTTTTTTTATTTACTTCTTCAATGTATTTTAAATTACTCTTTTTAATATGCTCCATAAGATCAATATAAAGGCTCTAAAAATATTTATAAAGGAATGCTAAGCTAATGAATGCATGAGTAGGCATGTTAGAAATATCAATGGTCCTTATAGGATTATGGTCATAAATGATTTCAAATGAAGAGATATTGGTTTCTATAGATATAGTGTTACTATAAGCAAATTCAATAGTATATAAATGTAAATTCCAATTGCATATGCTATTTTCGACATAATATCCAATAAGGTTCCCTAGAGTCATATTCATAATCTCAACTTTCCTAACAAAGTGAATATGAAAAATAGTCATATATATAAGAACTTAAGTTTTAGCCAAGTAATTTTGACAAGGTATTCCAAAAATATGGCATAAATCTTACATCAATATACGATAAAATAGTGCAAGATAAGCTATATAGCCTAATACTGTCTTTAGAGAATGATCTTGTAATATGGGGTACATCATTTTTGTTTCAAAATATAAAATGAGTTACTTTTGAAAAAATATCAAATAAAATAGTACACTATCAAAATATCTAGCTAACATGGGAAAAATCTATCAATTAAAAATAGTATGCTATCAAAATATCTATCTATACAGTGCAATCTTATCACGAAATTCATTAAAAAATCCTTTTTTGGCTGCAAGGGATTGGGAGGGCCATGTATCTACCTAAGTATATTTTTGTTTATTATATGTCAAGCATTGATCTACTATCCTATGAGTATCTCACCTTAGTTAGAGCTAATAAAATCTTCTCTCTACCAAGTTTATAGTCTTATCCATGCCTAGGTAACCTGCTATCCCCTACGTGTAACTTAGATATAAAAAACTCTTAAGTAATGCCTATATATGCATAGCTATTTCTCGTCATAAAGATACCCATCAGTAACCAAATAAGGGCATATTATGGATATTTTCTAGTTCCCATGTTCTATGCAGATTAGTTGAAAATTTGGGCATGATTTATAATCCTCTTTAATTCTAGGAAACTTAAAGATATGTATAAGTTAAAAATTAGGGCATTATTTATAATCCTCTTTACATTATAAAACTAAAATATTTGTAACTTCAGAGAGGTCATTACTAAAGTAATCCAAGATAATGCATCAATGAGTTTAGTTTTAGCTCCATATTTATATTAAATAATGAAGGTATAACCTTGGAAGATCAAATCTACCTATTTTTCTTGCCTATGGTTTAGTTTCTTCTAAATATTAATGCATTTTAATTCATAATGGTCTATATTAAGAATAAACACTCAATACAAAAAATGATGACTCAATATCTTAAAAACTAAATGATAACATAAAATTCTTAAGTACCTCTATTTTTTATCATTTATTTTTTCACTATAACATGCAACATGGTTATTTTCTTAGCTTAAGATGTCACATGAAGGACATTCTGATATATCACATATCATCAGTTTGAATGTTTTAGAGAAATCAAAGAGCCTAAAAAATTAGGGTGGATGTTATCAAGTTTTTGATTTAGTCTAATGACATTTGAGTACAAGGTGTCTATGAAATATATCAATCTTCAACAAGTTATTTATGGGAGACACAATTAAGCTAAAGTTCCTAATGAATCTTTTATAGAAATTGGCATGAGTATGAAAACTCCTTAACTCTCTGAACATCTAGGGGTTGGCTAATCAAGTTTAAATTTGATTTTAGTTTTCATGCTAAGATCATGAACCCTAAAAATTTAACTTTTGACTGTAGGAAAAAAAATACTTTTATTATTTATATATAATTTTTTTCTTACAAATTTATAGAATTATCCTCCAGTGTTATCAAAGAATACCACAAGAAAGCTACTAGTACAAGTCATTAGAACTGTGTTCATGAGCCTCAGGAATATGTTGGGGCTTTGGAAAGGTTGAATGACATAATAATCAATAAAAAAATCTCTCAAAATTCTTAAAGGATGCCTACCATTCATCACCTATTATTATCTTCATCTGATGATACCTACTTTTGAGGCCAATTTTAGAAACAATAACTTGCCCCAAAAATTAAGTCCAACATGTCATCTAAATTAAGTATATGGAACATATACATGATGATTATTTTATTAATAACCTTGCATCTATACATATCCTCCAAGTTCTATTTTTATTTAGAGTCAAAAGATAGGTACAATATAAGAACTTAGGCATTTTTTGGATAAAGTTTTTTTTTTTTAAATAATTCATCTACCTATATTATGAGTTCAATATTCTTTGTAGGGTTCAACCTATAATTTGTGAGGGTTGTAAGCCAAGGACATGGGATAAAATCTACAACATATTGAATATCCCTAATATTGGAGGTAATATGTGTGTGTGTGTGTCATATGGAGTTACATCACTAAGTTTAGAGATAATGGGAGTGACCATAGTCTCTATATAACTTTCATTTAGTTTGAGTATGAATTTTTTATGTGAAATATATTAAAAGAAGTTGGATATGAAAACTTGTTGCTTAAATGTCTAAATCTTAATTTTTTTTAACTGACCTTAAGAATGAATATAGAGGGGAAATAATTATTATAACTAGTCTTATACATGGGATTTGATTCCCTAATAATATGGTTCTTATCTTGACCAACTATATTCTAGGGGTTTTTATGGAATTAGCCTGGAATGAAGGTTAGAGATGGGGTTGTAAGATGTAGTGATTGTGTTCTTTTCTAATACTTTACAAGATTTTTTTTTGTATTTTTATTTTTATATTTAAAATTATAGTTATTTTCTTGCCTATAATGTTTGACAATCATGTTATAAAGTCAAGGCCTCCTCAAAGGTATGTTTAATATGTCCATATGAAGGAAATCACACCAAATCACATCCTCAACAATACCAATTTTGGTGGGCACCAAATATCTCATAGTGATGGCTAAGAATGTATGGTTAACCCAACTTATGGTTTTGGATGAGGCTTTGACCTAAGGTTAGCTTTAGTTAATATGTGTGTGGTTATTACATTCATGGCACTATCTATATCTTCCACTAACTTAATAGCATTCTCTAATTAATCCATAGATGCTACTTTAGTAGGTATGCCTATAATCTAAATGTACGTATATGTTATAAGATTTTGAAAAAAAAAAATCTTCCACTAGCTTACTTACGTGCATTTTACTTTAAATATTACTTTTTTTATACCAACAAAAGCAATATTGAACTAACACATTCCAACGTACCATATCGTGTATGAAGAAGCTATTATAGGTGCTCTCAGCTCACATGCAATGTGAAGAAGCAAGTGCAACGTCTTTCAAGTGATGCAGCAATAGTTGTAACCACATATGAGGGAGTTCATAACCATCCATGCGAGAAGCTCATGGAGACTCTTAGCCCTCTTCTCAACCAGATGCAGTTTCTCTCTCAATTCCAATAATTTTCATTAACTAATTCCACTTCTTCATCATCAACTGGATATAAATGGGCATATATGCAACCTATAAAATGTCCTTCATTATTATTTCTTCTCAAATACATCATATATAGCTTGTTTTTGTAATAGAAAAAGCAATGAAAATAATAGAAAGCATGCATGTACAATATGTTCTTAATTTTCTATTGCACAATGTGCAAGTAAGTGATAATGAAGTTGCAGCACAGATGATTTGCAAGATTTACTGGTAGAAGTACTGTATCTTGATTCTGCTACTTTAATTTATAGAGTGAATCTAAAGGTTAAGACAAGCTTAATAACTTAATTTGTGGAGTCTTGTTATGTTTAACAGAGACCTATACAGTGCCAAAGTACTATTGCAATATGTAATGTTGAGCCAAAGTAAATTTTCTACATGTATATGTGTATATATATGTATCTTGAAATTTATTAACATGATTAAAATATTTATTTAATTATAATAATTATATTATATTTAAACTTGTGAGTTTATTATTCATCATATTTTCTTAGGGTAAGCAAAAACTCCAACGTATAATAAATTAGGGGTGTTAAAATAGGGTTATGAGTCAAGTTTGGGTTGAATTGGACATTGACCAGCTACGGTTTACATTTTTCTAATCAGGTTAACTGGTTTGAAATGAACTTTGATCATGGAGATTTCACATTAGGTGAGTCGGAAATGCGTTTAGATATTTATGTAAAAATCTCAAATTTAGTCCGGCGCCACCCCTTACAGTGCCACACCGCTTTATTCAAATGTTCCAGATGCTCCAAATAGAGAGCTCAACATCGCAACACTCTCAAGTGCCTTCTCACATACAAAGAGATTAGTGCCGCATTGCTCATTGCTTTAGCACCAAAGAGATTCCTCAAACAGTTTCACCTAGATAGAGAAGGTAGCACCACTACGCTTCCAAGGAGCTTTTCCCACTTAACATTTTTCACTCTCCTAATTCAACTACGAACTCTTCTAAACCTAATTGAACATAGAATAGCTTAACAATTCACAAACATTTTATGAACATGAAAATAAACATGAAATTCGCACCGAATTTAGATCGGGTTGTTTCAGGTGGACTAATTTTTATAGCATCAGTTATTACACCTTATATTATAATTCTTAGTTGCCTACTATTTGTAAGCTATGTGGTTTGTTTGGACATCCTACATACTGATAAGCTCTTAGGAAAAAATATTTTCTACAAATTTTAACTAAATTGAAAATCAACTTTAAAATAAATTTAGGAAATTAATTGTTCTAATTAAAATCATATGACCTTAATACCAATATCTTAATTAAAATTATTCTTGTATATCTCTTGGAAGAGATATAGAATGAGCTTATCAGTAATTAAGCCTAACTAGTGTACACTCATGCATGCCATTGCCTATCCTAATGAATATAGTTAAAAATGTTCACATTAAAGATAAATAAATTTGCATTCATGTATATTCCCTAAGATAATTATTTAAATTAAATATGCTTAGGTTTATCGCTAATATGATAGTTAGTGGCGATCCTAATATGGATAGGATTATTAGTCCAAGTAAAGCCATCCCAAACAAAGCCTAAGATTTCGTTTGGGACGACTTTCTAATTACTTTTAAAAGCAGTCTTCTAGTATAAAGTTTTAAATTTGTACTAAAAAAACTATTTTAAGAAGAAAGAAAAAACCGTCTCAAATGAAGCCTAAGTCTCACCAAAAAGGATAGACCATTGATGGATTTCTTCATGGTAACATAAACTTATTCAGGTCATTGATCTCTTAGATTCTTGATAAACTTCCACTTCATCAAACCAGAAGATCAGCATAATTTCCTCTTATAAATGATGCTTAATGTAGTCTTAATCTATCATTCACAGAAAGACTTTCTTCTTCAAAGCTCTAACTTTTGTTTAACAATTCAATCATTCTTATGTATTTTAAAGAAAATAACATGATACTTTCATTAAAAGCATTTGTAGTTAACTGCTATCTCATCTTCTAATCTCATAGAAGAAAAATAAAACTATTTGTAAGAAACAAACCCAAGTGGCAAGAATCATGTCCAATAATAGTAATTCTTATCATTCAAGACTTCTTTTTTTTTTTTTTTGGACATTTAAGCCGTTAAAGAAAACTCTCATGCATCACATACGTAATCTTCGAACTCAAAACCTCTTGATTAGTAGCTATAGCTTCCAAATAGGGGTGTCAAAATGGGTATGTGTGTCGGGTTTGGGTTAAATACGGATTGACCCGGGTTCAAACGAATTGACCCTAACCCGGCCCAGTTTTGCAAACGAGTCGACACTTCAGACCAGGACCTGACCCGATCCGCTAACCTAGATTTGCCTGGGTCAAGTGATAATGCATAGGCGAGACTGGCAAGCGTCGAGTGAGCGAGCTTGGCCGCTTGGGTGCAGGAGCGGGGGAGCGGCTTTGTGCAAGCACGGTCCAAGCACAGGGTGTGGTCCATGTGGACCTGAGTGCAAAATGACGTCACGACGGGATGGCGAGCTTGGCTGATCTGCCTTACGCGGTCGCAAGCATAAGAGAGGCGGACTGGTAGAGAGCTGTTGTGAGCGCGAAGCGCATCCAGCAGAAGGTTGAACCTGGGTCACTTTTGGGTTTCCGAGTCAACCCGAATTTGAAACAGGTCGTTGAACCCAAACCCGACCCATATGACAAACGGGTTTTGAAGCAAACCTAAAATTTTCCTAGTGGGTTCGGATCGGATTTCAAGTCATGTCAAATATTGACGTCCCTACTTCCAAATAACAAATCAAGACATTGAATCAAAAGACCAGTTTCATAAACAATTATAGAAAACTTTAAAATTACATATGAAGATACTCAGACGACACATCATAGATCAAGTCAATCATACCATTGATCAAGAAAATTTGGTTATCAAAGTCGGCTTCCGAAAAGATAGACATAAAATAATTACTTAAAATCTACTAAAATTTTATGAAAAATGACTTCTTATTATTCCAAAAAGGTTTACTAAAACGAAGTATAACGAATAAAATAAACCACATCAAATAAAAGATAGCATATCCCATAAAGAAAATTTCTCTTTTTTGCAAGATAATAATAAATAAAATATAGCTTGTAGGAAGATGGCTTGATGAAGTAAGAAAACTATCCCAAATGAAGCTTAAGGCTTTGTTTGGGACGACTTTTTTACTGCTTTCTAAAACGGAGTTTTAGTAGAATTTTTTTTATTTTTGTACTAAAACTCCGTTTTAGAAAGCAACAAAAAAGCCGTCCCAAACGAAGCCTAAGACTTCATTTGAGATGACTTTCTTATTGCTTCTTAAAGCAGTTTTTTAGTATAAAATTTTAATTTTTGTACCAAAAAACATCTTTAAGAAGCAGTAAGAAAGCTATCCCGAATGAAGCATAAGTTGAATTTTCCATTCTTCTACAAAAACTAAAATTTAGTTAACTCCCTTTGTATTTTATTTCTTTTTAGACATAAAACTGACTTAAACAGAAAGTACCACTTCCTTCATAGATTCAAAATTTATGAATAACTTTTTTAATCTATTCATTGGGATCCACATAACTAGCCCCACATCTAGAGATTTAGGTTTCGTTTGAAAAACATTTTTGTTACTTTTTAAAACGATTTTCTAGTTCAAAATTTTCTTGAATTAGAAATTGTTATACTAAAACATTGTTTTAGAAAGTATCAAAAAAGCTGTTCCAAACCAAACCTTAATTACTAATTTGGATGCTTCATAATTCTACTTATTGTTTTGAGCTTCCAACTCCCTTATTCAGCAATACATGGCCGGCTTTCTCTTCCCCGGTGACTTTGCTTGTCAATGGAAGGTTCTCAATGACTTCTTTTTCCCCCAAAAATGATAGTGACATCCACATATTCTATCTCCCTTTTCTAAGGAAGTCAAAAGCCCACACATTAATAGGAGAATTGTTTGGTCCAAATTTGCAACTACTTTCACTAAGAAGTTTCTTTGTCAGCTTCTTCATGGAGGACCAAATCAAATAGAAATTACAATTTGTCTATTTTTCTAAGGCTTCGTTTGGGACGGCTTTTTTATTGCTTTCTAAAACGGAGTTTTAGTACAAAAATAAAAAAATTTGTACTAAAATTCCGTTTTAGAAAGTAGTAAAAAAGGCATCCCAAACGAAGCCTAAGAGAGTTGTTCATAGATCACTTATTAAAGCCTCTTTAATATTCTTATTGATAACAGCCCCAATTTTTTCAACTCGTTATTGATTTTGTTTAAAAACAATTTAATTAGAAGACGATTCACCAACAACTTTATATTTCTATGATGCTTTCATTTATTAGTTGGTGTATTTCTTAGGCTTCGTTTGGTATTGTTTTCTTACTGTTTTCTTTTTTAGATCTCAGTCATAGTTTCTATTTAGCCACTATTTTTCGTTACTTAAAAAAAAAATTTACTAAAAAGCTGCTTTTTATGATAGCTTTAAGAATTTACTCTCTATGAAAACTTTATAAAACCGTAAGAAAGTTGTCTTGGGCTTCGTTTGAGATTTATTTCTTACTACTTCTTAAAACAACATTATAATATAAAATTTTAAATTTTTATACTAAAAAATTATTTTGAGAAGTAGTAAAAAATCTGTCCCAAACGAAACCTTAATCTTCATGTCAAAGGCAAAAAAAACTCATTGAAGGCTAATGAAAGATCTCTTAAGTGTAATCAATGGGTATTAATCATGTGCCAACTCAAGAGATATGAAGAACTTTAATCCAAGATCTCTTGAAAGATGTCAAAGCTCTCAACTATAGAGAAATTATTATGTGTGGACACTGGACGCAGCTCTACATTCGGAGACGAATTAGGTGAGCCACGTTAATGATACCGGGCAGTACCGAGCCACGATACCGAGCGAAAAGATAATACGGTGTATTCTGATTGATATAAAAGACATTCGGCGTCCACACAAAATATTTTTTTTTTTCCGAGTAATAGGCCATGTTGACCGAGACAATTTTAAAATAAGATACTTTTTTACAAGTTGCCATTTTTGCATAAAAGGTTCCTCTTCTCGCAACTTCCCACAATCCTTCGAAGCCCTAGCCTCGATTCCTCACGATCTATCTCGCCACCGACGATGCTTCTCTCTCCCGGCCACTCCCCTCGCCACATCTCTGTCGCGCCGTCCTCCCCCTCTGCCACCCCCTCCTCCACCGCCGAGAAAACCCTAATCCGATCAACCCCAAACTCATCTGCTGCCGCGTATAACTCGAAGAAACGCCGCGTCAGCGTCCTCGATGAGGACACCTACGTCGCATCCATAGAGAAAATTATCGAGCGTGACTTCTTCCCTGACATCCCCAAGCTCCACGATCGCCTGGACTGGCTCGAGGCCGCCCGCTCAGGCGATCCCATAATTATTCGCGATGCCCAGCTTAAGATCCTCGAGCGCCGTGCCGCTGCCGTTTCTGGGAAGACTCCATCCACTGTCGCCGCTACCACCACCGATGGCCGCACACGCAGCCCCTTTTCCTCTGCGACGCCCTTCGGCTCTGATAAAACTCCGTTATTTGTTCCTGCTGCTGTTGATCAATCTGCGAATGAAGAAGATCCATCTTCTATTGTGGATACCTCTCTCTCCCTTGATGAATTCTGCCACCGGTACACGAGCGAGGACAACGCGAGCTTCTCGAAGATCATGGAGAAGGTGAACAGGAAGAGGAGGGAGCAGTATGCTCATCTGTTGCAGGGGGAGATGGAGGAAATGGTGAAGACCATAGAGGATGAGAGGAGGGATCGGATTACTGATGGGTATGGAACTTCTGGGCAGCCGTTGGCTACTCTTGATGGGTGGAAGTACACGGCGAAGAATCTCTTGATGTATAATCCTGTTGATCGTGGGGAGGTGGCCCTTACTAAGGAGGAGAGGGCAGAAAGGATGAAAGGGCTGACAAAAGAGATTGACAAGTCGAACACAAGATTTCATGGAAAGTCCATTGCAGATTCGAAGCCCACTAAAGAGGAAGAAGAAGCCACTTTTCTCTACACTCCAGTTCCAGGAATCACACCAGCTGGTGCTTCTTGGCCTTTTGGTGATCGACAGGCAGAGAAGTTGAAAAAGTATGACTTGGAAGATCTAAGAAAAACCCCAAATGCATTCTTTGCAGAATCGGCAAAGAAATCAGAGAATGGGTATAGCTTTGTGAAGACTCCTTCCCCAGCCCCTGGCGTGGATGAATCTCCATTTATGACTTGGGGAGCTATAGAGGGAACACCATTGAGATTGGATTTGGAAGATGCACCAGTTGGTAATGGTGGGAGTAGTGATGGACCACATTTCAGCATTCAATTGCCACCATCTAGGGATGTGAAGGCGCATTCTCTTTCAAGGGAAGCTACTCGGAGGTTAAGGGAGAGGTCTAAAATGTATCAGAAACCACCCTTGCCTTCACCGGCTAGGGGTGGTAGTGCTAGCCCCAGTGTTCGAAATCTTTCACCTGCTGCACAAAAGTTTGTTAGAAATGCAATTGCTAAATCGTCTTGCTCTGTTGTTGATGAGACTCTTCGTGCTAGCTATCGTGGGACTAGCCCAATGGCATCTACTCCAAAGGAACGGGGTTTATCTAGATTCTCAAGAGATGGTAGCTTGGCCTCAAGATCACCTTCAGTGAGACAGAATTCTGCTTCTCCCTGGTGAATTATGCATGGTTAGCCCTAATTGCTTATTTTGGAGCTCCATATTATAATGTCAAAGAAATACTGACATGGAAACTTATAGTCAGATTTGCTTCTTAAATCTGTTTTGTGCCATTCGTTTCACATCATTATGTTACTTTTAATAGGGAAACTATCTAAATGGGTATATTGTCTATGATACATGGAATTTATAGGGTTTACATAATGTCTTCAAACCTCTAACATTGGCTTGTAACTTTCTCTGTTATTGAATGTTACTTTTTTTTTCCAAAATAATTTATAGCAGGTTGATTTGTTGTTCTTTTTGGCTCTGTTACGTATACAATCCATTCTCTTTCCCTAGTAAGCCTTATATCTATTTTTTATTTTTGAAGTTGATTGTTGTACTGAAGTATTCATTTCTCCTATGAGACCATTTTAGTGCTGCTAAATGAAATTAGTGAAACAGTATATGAAAAGGGAAAGTTTTGAAAATCCTCATAAACTTGTTTTTCTCTAATGACATAGCCAGTGGGAAGCACAAAAATGATGATAAAGATTAAACTCTTGGGAGTCTTAGTATCATATTTCTTTTTAATAATTACTTAGATTATTTTTATATGAAACTTTTGTTTTTCAACCATTAGCTACCATGATATGGGTTTATCCAGACAAGCAATATATCTCATTTGGATGAATTGTTTATGAGCTAAAATATTAATAGTCATACCAAAACCTTGAGATTTTGCTTTATATTGATTGAAAGTGAAGGAAATGAAATGTAATTCCAATAATTTTTTGGTTGATTATAAATCTGCGGTCGTTGATTTGAGTTTTCCAACATTTTGTTTTATTTTTGTCACTCATTACCTATGCTACACCGATACAATTACGATGACACGGATATGACATGTTACGGATACGAGATACGTCAATTATGAAAGCACAGGACACAGGTACGACGTTGACACGACAGGATAATTTATAAATGATGAATTCAAATTAAGAAAACAATCAAAGCATAATATTTAAGCAAAATACTTGAGCCACATCAATCATAAAAAATGGCTAAGTTGCAGCCAATCAATTAACAAATTATGTAACCATATTAGACCCTAAAAGTACCAGAACACCTTTTTGACTTTATCTTGCTTGTTGAGCCGTAACCCTCAAGATAGCAGAATCGTGAATCGTAAGTCCATAACCCTCCTCTTATTTGACAACTCGAAGGAAGATAACCCCTTAAAACACACAAAAATAAAAAGAGATTGATGTTCGTCTGCCCGAGAAAACCAAGAAGGCACGAAAGCGAACCTTCAATCCTTGTTTGCCTCGCTTGCCTTAGAAAATAAACTCCTTCGACGAAGATGCAAGCTTTTTCGGCCTCGCTGCTAGTGTCTGTAGGCTCTTCCGTCTCGCCTGCTCGTGTGTTTCTCACGAAGACGAATCAGACGATGCAGAGTTGAAGATGCAGACAACGAAGAGTCGAAGACAAAGCAAATGACGGAAGATGCATGCTCCTTCGGCCTTGCTTGCGTATCACCCTCCTTTGGCGTCGACTGCTCACATAAACGAAAATATAGTCCTAGCTCCATGCTTGCGCAAACAAAATACTGGAATATGATGTGGGTTGTACGTTTTATTTAACTTATTTTTTTCATTATTTAATAGGATATGCGTATTCGAGATATTTATTTTAAATTAAAATATTATTTTAAATTTTAAATAATATTTAATTTATTATTGAAATATTATTTTAATGGGATATATTTTTGCCGTATCGGACACGTATTCGAGCTGTATCAGGTGCGTATCCATGTTCGACATGTGTCCGATACAGCGCGCCTTCGTAAATGGGAGTATCGTTGCATCATTGCTCATTACTGACATACAAAAATAATATAATCTGAAGTGGAGGAATTCATCGGGCCTGTTATATGATAGAAAAGTAAGTAACTTAAGGGAAAATCCTATAAAATGGTGGTGAGACCTACAATGTGTTATGGCGCGGAATGTTGGCCATTAAAAGAGAAGTATAAAATATTAAGTTAAGTGTTGTAGAGATGAGGATGCTCAGGTGGATGAGTGGCTTTACTCTTAGAGACAAAATGCAAAACATGTATATACGTGAAACAATTGGAGTATCTCCATATAAGATTAGAGAGAATCTTTATAGATGATTTGGTCACATAAAACTTCAGCCTTCCGATGACCCGATTAGGAAAGTATATATATTATATCTAGCATATTTTAAGAGAGATAGAGGTATACCTAAAAAGACTTGGTTATAAGGTATTATAAATGACATTTTTTATTAGATTTGAATTAGAATATAACTTTTAACAGGACAAAATGAAGAAAAATGAGTCAATTAGCCGACCTTACATAGTGGGATAAAAGCTTAAGGTTGTTGTTATATTTTTTCCTCACAATATCTATTTTTGCAATGAAAAGTGCATGGTTTCTAATTTTCAAAAATAGGAGAAACAAAGTAAAGCAAAAGCACCCAATACGATGAGATCCTCGCCATGTATGATGATAATTAAAAGGTAAAGTTCTCAATTCCCAATCTTTCAATCCATTCTGAATTATTTGGAATATTTTTTTCAAAACAACAGTAGTTTTAAATAAAATAATTCTAACCATCTAAAGTTAATTGGAGAAAAAGAATGAGTAGAATCAAACTTCGTCATTCAAAGTGGATTGAATGACTAGGATTTAAGAACCTTGCCCTTCAATTATCATGGTAACTAAAGAGAATCTCAATTCACTCTAACAATTTACATATAGTTACATGATCGGCTTGTAAGAAGCATATCTTTATGAATTATGACATTTTGATTTGTGCATTATGGGATATACCTCTAGGGTCTCATTATTCTTCTTAGGATATAGCTGTAGGGTTCAGGATAGTCTTTCCCTATAAGAAAAATTGTGTTCTTAGCAGGCATGAGCTTATTTAATTTGTTTATAGCATGGTTTATTAAACTTGTCCACTAGCTACTTGTAAATTCATTTACATAATAGAGAATTGCCTACTGTCACATATTTGCATTTTAGATTCTAGTTCAACCTTTTTTTTAAATGAAAAATCTGGGTGTAAGTACCCTTATTCATCAAAAAGAAGAAAAAAAAGAGTTGCATAAAGATCAATAAATGGAACAAAATATTTGCTACGAAGTTAAATAATATGAGATCTTGAAAACTACCAATTGAAAGAAGATAATGAGGATTCATAAACTCTTACAGGATCATGATGAAAGAATCTCTTTCTTTGCTAAGAAAGCGAAAATAAATAGATATTGATAATGCACCAAAAACAGAAATCGCATCTCACACTAAATAGAAAAAGTTTTGACTAGAGTCCAACTGAATAACAATCCATGAAATCATAAATGCCTTAAAAAAGGCCTTCTATTGGTACAAATTATTGAAGATGTTTTCATAGAAGATCAAATAAAGCCCAAAAAACCTATAGATTAGACAATCCCGGAATGATTTTCATATCCAATAAGGTCCACAATTGTAATGAATGTAGGAAACCCAAAGAAACTCAATACAATAATTTGAAGAAGTCCTCCATCAAGTTCATAGATAAAATTGACTCAACAAAATATCTATAAAAAATTCTCTAGGATATAAAAATTTCTTTATAGTGCCCTGACAAAGAGAAGTCATGATTCCATAAGCTCCAAATACAACTTTAGCTAGGGAAAAAGGACAGCGAGAAAGAATTCCATACCCAACTTGCAATCTCAAAAAGGAGAAGAGAACAAAATCAAAATCAAAGTTTCATAAAAATCATAAATGTAAGCGGTATCCAAAATGTTTCCAAGTTTGCATGAATAAGTTAATTCTGACGAGGAATAGAAGCCTTTGCTATGCAGCAGCATAGATCCGTATTTGGACATGAAATTTTAAAGACAACAAGCCTAGATTTAGCCCTAAAAATTTTCCTGACATAAGGAATACTATTTTTCTTCCTCATGTTTAAAGAAGGTTGTCTCATTAATTCCATAGTCTATGTATGAATTGTCATGTTCTCATTCAATTCTCATATATTTTTTGCCCTTTTTAATTATTTTACTAATGCCTGAAAATCTTTACTAAGACTTCTTGTCATTTAGAATGTTCAAAACTTCAATTTCAATGTTGATAATATTTAAATATCCATCCAAATGGGAAGTGGAATTAAAATTTTCAAAATCTTGAAAATGCCTCACTAATCTATGCTTATTGGTGTAAGGTAATGCATTAATGCTTTATAAGGTTACTCCCTAAACGAATGACCTGATAAATCTCCTTATGATCTTCTAAAGAAATATCTAAATTCAATATTGAGTTTTGGGCCAATAGAATTTGTCGTGGATTTTAATTTGAAATAGGAGTGGTTTGGGAAGAAGCACGTCCATTGATTTTCCTCTAATTACTTCATTAATGTCTTGATGGAAGATTCATCAATGGAAACTGAGAGGCTGCGAAGAACTTGAACAGCAAAAGTAAATTTAGGGAACTGAGCTAGCTCAATTACTAATTTTTCTTTTCTTATATCCTCCTCTTTTTGTAAGGGTAATTGTTGATCCGGAAAAGGGAAAAAAGTTTACGATTTGATCCAATGTGGAGTTGTAACATCTTATCCAAAGTTGTTGACCAATTTTCTGCTCAACTCTATAGCGTTACCCTTACTATAATTAAACATTTCCTAGGGATTATCTTGTTATTGCTATCAAACCTCATGATTGTTTCAACATCTTTAGTAGGCTACAGCTGTGGCTCTCAGATTGAAAATAAGTCTTTTTCTGGTCGTCTCCAATTAATCCGTTTATAATATCGAGCTAATTTCTCTATTGGCTAAGATTTGTCATTCTCAAAGGTGTTTTGAAAAAATTACTAGTCATTTGTCTAATTTTTTTTATTCACAATAATAAGGAACACAAAGTTTGTGTCACCTCTTGATCTACTGCTACTACTTTTAGAGAAAACTTCACACCTTTAACAAATTATGTAAGTTCATGTTTTGATTTGGTGAATAATTAATTTCAAATCTGATTTATTTGGTTAGTGTTCCAACTCCTTTGGCTCTTTATGGAAGAAACAACATAATAAGGTCTCAAATTTTGGGAGATCTTTGCAGGTTATGGCTTCTATAATGAGGAGATGGATCATTTTGATGTCACCAGTAATAGCAATCTCTCCTCCTTCTGTGAGCCTTGGCTTAGCGGCTAGTTCTTGATGAAACATTTTGTTCTTAGAGTTTTTTATTGGTTTAATCCCAATCCTAGTGTTATTATTGGCAACATCCTCACTGGTGGGTGGTTGGATCTTAAGTTTTTATGATGTTGTGGCTTATATCTTTTGCTCTGGTAATATTTTGAATTGCAACATCACTAATAATGACCTTTTTTACTTCTGAAATAGGAAAAATGGCTTCTCTTATAAAAATGCTTACAACTTGCTTTATTTTGACCATCCTAGTGTAATATGGTGCTGATTATTTGTTTTAAAGGATACTCCCTGAAATATGCTTGCCTTGCTTGAAAAAATAGGGATATTCTTGCAGAAAGGAGAATTTATGTTTACCAGATATTGTGTTTTTTGTAAATTTAGGTTGCGTCGTACTATTTTTTAAAGCATTTTTTCAATACTAAAATTTCTAGTTTTAAATTTTTTTTAACTAAAAAAATGCTTTAGAAAACAGTAAGAAAATTGTTCTAAACAAAACCTTAGTCAGGAATTACAATAACTTCTCTTTGATTGCCCATACTCCTGTGCAGTTCCTTCTAGTAGTTTATTCTGCAATGCTCCAAAAGATTGATTTTGGCTAACTACATATGGCTTGACATAATTGAGGTTTAGCATATAACTAACAATTTCTCCTGCACTAGTGCAAAGTTCTAATTGTATTTGGAAAATGAAATTATGAATGAGTACAAGCATATGTAATTTCTCATTGCTAATGATCTCCTTGGATTTGGAAATGCTGATATAACTCTTTTATAACATTTACAACTCTATTTACTTTGAGACCAGTGACTAGAGCAAACATCACAATGCCAAATTTTTTCATTTAGGCTTCGTTTGGAGCAGCTTTGTAAAGCAGTTTTTTAGTACAAATTTTTTTTGAATAAACAATTATGTACTAAAAAGCTGCTTTAGAAAGTAAGAAAAAAGTTTTTCCAATTAAAACCTTAATATGTACTGATGCTTGGGTAATATTTTGAATTACAACATCACGGACAACAATATTTATTATATTTAAATACCTTTTGGGATAGTTTTTTAACTGTTTTTTAAAATAATTTTTTAGTAAAAAAAAAGCGTTAGAAAATTATTTTAAGCAATAATAAAGCTGTCTTAAATGAAGCTTTAAAATGAAAAACAAGACTTCTTGCTTAAACAGGTAAGCCTTGTTTTATTCTGACCACCTTGATGAAAAATGGAGAAGATTTATCCACCTCGTTTGGAAAATTAATGTAAGAGATTTGAAAATTAGGATGTTCTTGTGAGAGGGGGTATTTGGTTCCCAGATCTTTTCTTTCATTGCCACCTCTTCTTGACTTTTATTAAAAGACTTCATTTGTGGTTCTTTTTTTCCACATTTATGATTCCTTGTTTCAGGTCTGATCTCATTCTAATAACTTATCCTGCACTATCTCCCAATGATTTTTCTGTTGGCTATATACAAATCTCGGCTACCTACATATGGCCTGAGCATAATCGAATCAGTTCTGATGAATGGAGATTTACCTAAAATATCCTGAAGTTTAAAAAAAAAAAGTTTTTGCTATCATGCAAAAGAGGAGAATGCGAAAATTCAAGGAGTTACAAGGTTACGCTCAATATTAATGGATAAACAGTCGATTAAGATAAACTCATATATATATATATATATATATATATATATATATATATATATATATATATATATATAAGTTTCGAACCTAAGACTTTTTAATTGATAGCTAAAACTCTCAACCAACAAATTAAAATAAGCTGTGTATATGAAGAAACAACTACTTGAATAATCAACAAGAGTGACTAAATACTAAAAACAGCTCACCATAGAGCCACTGTAACTTAATGTAAAATGGCAAGGTGATGCAGGACTAAGCGAAATAAGTAAAATAATTAGAGATTTATGCTAAGATAACATCAAAGACAACAAAATAAACTTCATAAGATATTAAGAACAATAATAAAATTTGAACTATTAGATCATGTGAAAGCAAGAAACTAACAAGTAAAGGCTGAACATTAAAAATAGGTGAATCAATTTAGTCTAGCTAATATGTGTTGACACAAATCCAACATTTAATTAAAGGACTAGTTACAAGAGTTTCCGATCACTCAAATTTAAGTTAGGCTTGACAGATTAATCAACACATATGAAATGATGCTACTATAGATGAAATGAGAAGATCAATATTTATTTAGTAGATGAACAAGGTAAGAGTTTGATATTGATACTTAGCTCATGAATGGGAGGAATCGGGTCCTTGATGAAATGACGACTAGTTTCTCCTTGGATTCCCCTTGAAACCTTACTCTTTGATAAATCGATGTCTTTGTTGTAAAAGTAGATGCTAGGTTTCCTTGGAAAGGTAGAATAGTGAGGAGGAAAAGAAAATTTCTACTATAGGAGGATTTGGAAGTGGAGAAATCAGATTGGGAGGTGAAAATGTAGAACTGGTTGCTTGGGAAAAGAGTAGAAGATTTGTATGCACATAAACTAAATCTTCAACCCGTTGTAGACTTATTTTATTCTTCTTCATTGATTGAATAAATGAGCGCGTGCTTCAATTTCTCTCACAACAAGAAGAGGATGATACTTGACCAAGAAGTTTTATTGCTATGGTTTGAAGAAGGGGTGTTGAAGCTCCATGAATCAACCACCACATTTTTGAATCCATCCCCCATCTATCAACCAAAGATTCTTGATCACCAAAGTTCTCTAAATATCCTACGAACTTTGCAAGTTATATATATTTTTTTTTTCTGTCTTCCTCATTTGGGAAATATCGTTTTAAGCATATATTTGTTATATTTAAAACTTCTAAAACTTTTTGTGGTGAGACACGTTGAGGGTCTTCTTGAAGCCATTCTTTACTTGAAAACCTTCAAATAATATAAAGTATATAAAATTATTATTCATTTATCAAGAAATTTAAAATTAATTTAAAAGATGAATACAAATGTACCTTGAATTTAATGAATGAACCAAACAATGCAGATGTGTGTTGTTTTTTGTCCACCTATCTTCAAGAATGGTATAGACAATATTCCAAAAACTTGTATCTTCATTATGTGACTTTCTTTCATGTCTGTATATAATTTCTTTCATTTTTGTTAACATAGAATCCCACATCTCATAAATTAAATATAGACATGATTTATTTGTGTCAGTCTCTCTCAACATGTTATAAATCGAATCAGTGAAAGTCAAAATGTAATCTATATCATCCCACCACAAATCATCTAAGATCTTTTCTTTCACATATCTTACTTTCCCAACATCATCTTTTCGATAGCAAGACCACTTCTCACTAATCACCATAGATTGAAGAACATTTTTTGTTTGTTTGAATCTTCTTAGCATGATTATTACAGAGGCAAAATAAGTTTCAACAACAACTAATATTTTCAAATGTGAGAAATCATTAAATATTGAAAGTCTCATTGAGTGTTTCATAATGAAATTTCTGATCAAAACAGCATTATCTGCAACCACTATTATCCAATAACATTCAGCATAGATGATTTCATCTGCCTCTGTATTTTTTACTGCACAAATATTTTTTAGAATAATATTTAAAGTGTGCACAACACATGGAGTCAAGAATATATGAGGATAAGTTTGCTTCACCAACAATCCTGTAGCTCTACACATCGGTGCATTATCTCTTATAACCTGCACAATATTTGAAGGCCCAATAATGACTATCACCTCTTTAATCAAATTGACAATAAAATATTTATCCTTAAAAATCACAACTTTAATAAATATTGGATAATTCTCTATAATAACTATGAAATTAATGAGTGATCTTCTTTGAGGATCAGTCTAACCATCACACATCAAAGTAACTCCTTTTTCATTCCACACACATTTTGTTGGTTCAAATAATGTTTCAATATGTGTTATTTCCCTTTTTAATAATTTTAATCTTAATGCATTATAGCCAGATGAAACATAACTTGCAATGTTGTTATTACATGCAAAAGTGAATGCATAATTTCTTGCAAGGTTGAAAGGAAGTCTAATTGAAAAAAATATCCTTGCAATTTCACCATCCAATTCCTCTCGCTACTGCATGTTAAACGCCTTCTCTCAAGCACTACTAGCAACTCCTTTTCTTTTCTTTGAATAAAATCCTTCATTTCTATATGATAATGAATGATCAACTTTAACAGATGAGGAAGAAGTATGGGATGAACCATGGGTAGATGACAAAGATATCTCTTTAGAAAGTGCCATTTTGATGCTAGATTCAGCTTCATCAAATTGTTTGTTCAATTCAATCAACTGTGATGTAGTAATCTTAGGACACATTTTAATTTCATGGCCAGAAATCTTAAGTAGATGTGCTTTCACCCTAGAATAAGATCTTTTGTAGGTGCCACCACAATAATTGCATTTGAATGACAAATTCCCTCCTCCTTCAAATGTTTTTCCTAATTTTGTAATATGAATCCATAATGACTTATCAATTTTTACATATGGCTATTTTGACCACTCCCACCAGAACTAATGCTCATTTTGCTTTTAAATTCACTGGTGAAGTAAAAGAAATAAAGGCTTAATAAAATTGGGTGGCATATTATAAAACAATTAAAAATTTGTAGCTATGCCGGGGGTCCAAGGGGGCGCTGTCCCCTGGCAGGGTTCGACCTGCCCGATCAGGTCGCGTAGTAAAAGCACAGTGAAAGTGCGGTGAAATCACAGCAAAAGCGCAGTGAATGTGCATCAAAAGCGTAGTAAAAGCACAACAAAAATGCATTAAATAAACAAAATTTTATTATACGAGTAATTTTAATACAAAACAAATAAGATACTTAAAAGAATATGCTTTTCTGATTACAAATCTATAGAATCATTGATAAATGAAGAGAAATGATAAATTGAGACAAAATGGTGAAATAAACTTACAGGTTTGAAAATTTTTCTGCGGCTTAGCGTCGGCTTCCCTCAACTGCACGCAGAAACTGAGGATGGCTTATTGCTTATGACCGAAAGGGAAGACCAAGGGTGCGATCTCTAGCTGACCGTTGCTTGCTTCAATCGCTCGGGAAGACCATGAATACGAATAGGAATACGGGATTAAGGCGATTGAAGACTTGGGCGTGAACCAGCTAATATGAAATAACGGGATTAAGGTTATTTATTTATTTATTTATACAATAGCCGGACACGTGTGTCGGACACACGTGTCCGGTGGTCCGGTTTAATTTTTTTTAAATGAGACAAACTAATGACGTGTCTGACATGTGTCCTCATCGTGTCGGAAGCGTGTCCGTGTCCAACACTGCATACCCTCTTAAAATGAAGTGTCGATACATCAGAGGCCATATATATAGGCACCAAAAGCATGAAAGAAATAAAAGACTAGAAGGCCCTTGGCCAAACAACACAGAAGCTCCCTCAAGTGAGGGTAAAATAGTAATAAAATAAATAACATCACATTAGTCTCCTACAACACAAGAAGACTAAAAAATATAAAGACTCAATCAAGGCCGAAGATCTCTGACCTTTACAGTGATAAACCCTCCCCAAGCTCTGATTTCCTCATCATTCTTTCAGGGTGGGAGAAAACTCGATCCTCTCGAGTCAGTTTTGTGAATTCTCATACCGCTCCAATAAATCCGGGTCGATCCTCTACAACTCCTCACGCTCAAGCTATGTATCTTTGATCTCCGGCTTATCCTTCCACCTAACCAAATATCTTCTTCTTTCTCCATCCTTAGTAGAAATATTTTCATCATTCAAAATGATATCAATTTTATCCGCTTGGGGTGAATTGGGTAAATTTGGTAGTGGAGGTAAGCTAAGATGCTCACTAAGTGGGTTCACACAAGGCTCAGCAAATGGATTGGGTGGGTTAAAATCAGGTCCCCCATAAGTTACTAGATCATCTATATTAAATGATGGACTTATGCCAAAATCTGAAGGAATATCCACCATATAAGCATTTTCATTAATTTTCTTCATCACTCTAAAAAATCCAGCATTCTTAGTATGTAGTTTCTTAATAGCCCCTTTCGGGAACCGTTTCGGACGAATCCAAACCAACACATAATCAATTACTTCAAAAGTTCTGAATAGCTTCATAATATACGTCTGAAGTTTATAAGTTACATTTCTTTGATTTATCTTAGTTAACATCTCTTTATGCAAATCATGCAAATAGGACGCAAATGATGATGCAGACTCATTAACTCTAGACCTAGGACTTATGGGAATCAAATCTATAGGCTGCCTAGGTTTGAAACCATAGACTATCTCAACTGGATTCAGACCCGTAGTACAATTCACGATATTATTATAGGAAAACTCAGCTATAGGCAATTTAGAATCCCAATTTTTCACATGTTCACTCACTAAGGCATAAAGGAGTGCGCCTTGGGCCACACATGAACCAATAATCTTGGCAGATACAAGGTTGAGCCCTTTACTAGGTTTCACAGGGTTGGATTTAGGTTCATCCTTAGACTTTGGCTGACTAGGCAAGAGCTTGATCTTCTTGCCAACATGTTCAAACAAAGATGTTTGAACGACAAAAAATGTGGATATCATTATCAAAAAGCCATGGGCGGCCAAAGATAACCTTACTCACATCCATAATAAGGATATCACACCAAATATTTTCCTTATAATCAGAAAAGGAGATGGGTATGAGGCTTCGTTCCTTCACCTCCAAAGCAGTGGAGTTGACCCAAGCTACATTATATGAATTGGGGTGGGGAACAACAGACAATGCAAGGCGGGTCACCAAGCTAGAGGAGACAACATTAATGCAACTGCCACTATCGATGATGACTCTCCAATTTTTATCTTTCAGTTAGGTGTAGGTGTGAAAAATGGAAGTCCTATGCAGTCATCAATAGATCGTGGGTGTGACAGAGCACATCTCACCACACAGATGGAAGATGGATCAAATCTCTGGATGCAATGGATGACTGCTGTATCATCCTCATCATCCTCAAAGAACTCACTATTAGGATCTACAAGATAAGTGAGGTCAACCTCAAGCTCAAGGTCTTCCTCAGATACTTCTTCAATAATGGGGAACTTATAAGGGCGAGAGCACTGGGCAGTGATGTGGTCATACCTATGGCACCTGAAGCACTTAGTCCCGGGGTGGGATTTAGGTGAATCCACCATGGAAGACTTTCCCTTCAGATCAAGCCGACTTTGGGGTGTGTTAGAAGGGGGCCGGCTGGGATAGCTGGGAGTCGACCTAGGAGGAGAAACATGTGGGGTTGATTCAATAGGAGGTCTAAAGGGGGGTTTAGACTCATTGTGACAAATGGTATGGTGTGGTCTAGATTCTTCCAGATCCAAGACTATACTATAGACGCTCTCTAAGGTGGTAATATTCCTAACAAATAATTCGTTGCAGATATCTTCACACAACCCTGCACAGAACATGGATAGGATCTATGCAGGAGTAGTGGTGGTCTCTCCACTACAACGTATCATATAATCATCAAATGTTGAGATATAGTCTTTTATAGATTTGCTACTCTGGGTTTAACTTGTTCCACCTATCCAATAGTCTTGGCAAGTATGATGGTGGGAGGTATTTCTACCTTAGTTCCCACTTCATAGTTCTACAATCAGTGACACGATATTCACCTCGAGATTCTCTAAAATTCTATAGATTAGTTCAATATTGACTAGCTCTACCAACAAGCTTCATTTCAGCAAATCTAACTTTTCGCTCATCAGAAATATTATACTACTTGAAAAAACTATCCATACCCTTTATTCAATCCAAAAAGATCTGGGGAACAAACCCTAATGTTTTTCAGCAAAGGAGCATCCGGATGATGCATGGGATCATACCATGGGGATGCTCATGGTATGGCCAACCAACATGGGCAAGGTGTTGTCCACATGGGTGTTCACCATGTGTCAGGGGCACTCCCTGGTTGAAAATATGGTTATGACCAGGATGGGGGTTTGGGTCATACCTAGGTTATTGTGGATGAGGGGGAACAAGGGGGTATCAATCATTGGGGTTCAAGTCATCACCAACTATTGAAGGAATTTTAGATTGGGTGTAAAGTGAAGGCATACTTCTTGCCCTATCCAGATTGTCAAGCCTTTCCGTAGTTAGGCGATGGAATTCGATCGCATCAGCTTGTTTTTCCCTAAAAACCTGAGTTAGGGTGCCAATTTTACCAACTAAAACGTTTAAGGTCCGCTAAATTTGTTCCGGGTCCATGGGGAAAACACTATGTGACACTTAGGGCTGCTAGGGTGTAAAGGACATCAACTAGACTAATGGGATAACACACCTAAGGCTTGCTATATGATGCAGGTTTTGATGGACAACAAGCAAACAATGGGAAACACCCTCCTAAAATCAGTTTTGGAGAGGTAGGATTGTTGTAGTTTAAGGGGGCAGCACTTAAACATACAATTTCCTAAACTAAGTTTGAGGTCTTGAGCCTACTTCTTGTAGCTAAGTGACATGACATGCAGAAATTGTTGTAAGCACGTGTAAAATGGGCATACAAGTGAAATAAATGAAATTTATGCAATTAATCATGCCTAGGGGCTGCTATGTAAAACTTAGTGTTGAATTCTAGCACATGCAACTAGGCAACCATGCTTTGATACCAAATGATGCAGGACTAAACGAAATAAGTCATGCAATTAGAGATTTAGGCTAAAATAACATCAAAGACAACAAGATAAACTTCATAAAACATTAAGAACAATAAGAAAATTTGAACTATTAGATAATGTGATAACAAGAAAATAACAAATAAAGGCTAAACATTAAAATAGGTGAATCAATTTAGACTAAATTAACATGAGTTAAAATGGTTGTTTTAGGAAGAGAGAAAAGTTAAAGCTATTGTGGGTTCCCAAAGGTTACAATTAATTGAGACAAATATTCAATTAATGTGAATTAATTACAAGATTGGAAAGCCCAAGGGTTTAGGGTTTTGGGGAGGTGGAGACGGATAGAATGGAAGGAAGAGAGGAGGTGGTGGATTGAGGGCAGCAGGTTGCTGCAGTGGTTGGGATTATTGGACAACTAGGGTAGGAGAAGAAGAGATAGAGAGGGAGATGATATCAACTAAGAGCTAACAATCTGTTAGGTATTTCTTTGCCTTTCTCCAAAGAACTTCACACACAAACTCAACTCATCAAGAGGAGATGAAATATATAACTACAAATTTTATATCAAATATTCATCATTCCTACAAGAAAACAATGGGCCATATAAATAGGCACCCAAAACATGAAAGAAATAAAAGATTAGAAAGCCCTTGGCCAAACTAAACAAAAGCTCCCTCAACTGAGGGTAAAACTGTAATAAAATAAATAACATCACATAAGTCTCCTACAACACATGAAAATAAAAAATATATATAAAGACTCAATCAAGGCAGTAGTTCTCCGACCTCTACAGTGATAAACCCTCCAAACTCTAATATCCCCATCACAAGGATTACATGTAATATGCACAGTGATTGATGAATCTACAGGTGAGAACATACATTTTAAATATGGATCTCCAGTATCTCAGCATGTTAAATCCTTGCATCTCCCAGTTGAGAGCCAACATTATCCTGACTAGAGCTAGTTTGATGGTTCACTGCTCCACGAGCCATGAGATTGTTGGCAATTAATGCTGAAACTTGATCAGAGGAAGAGGGAACAGTTGAAGGCCTAGCTGTGCCTGACTGGTTCAAAGGGGGCATATAGTTACTAATGACAGCAGAATAATCACTACCAGTTAAGCTGCCCCTCATTCTACCAGTTGGCCTCCAATTTTGCTCATGTGGAAGCTCTGGAATCCCCTCTGACCTTGAAAGTGGGGAAGGCATTCCCCCTGTCGTCAAGCTCCTCCATCGATCTGTACCGAGCACCCTCGAGTTATCCCGAGATTGCATTAAATTGGCTGTGGATGTGGACAGTGATCTCAAAGACTCTGGTGGCAGAGAAGCTTGAGCATGGTGGTTTCGCTGATTCCCAAAGTTACTAGCTGCAAGGCCAATTGTATTATGAGATGCTTGCCGAACCGCAGACGGAAGACTAGGCGATTGCGATGGAAGATTCATGGCTTGGCTCATGGATTGAGGTGACCTGAAGCCCGGCGGTGTTTGGAGAGAATTTCGAGAGAAGGGTGAAGGTTGAAGCGAAGATCGAAATGTATCGACATCGCTTGGTCCCCTCCGATGACTAAAAGGTGATCTACTGTTTAATGTTCTAGGTGATGGTAGCCCAATCCCTTGCTGCAGCACCGCTTCATTCAGAATATGGTCCTACAGCCAAAGCAAAAAGCGAAAATTATAGTTCTAGCATAACAGAAATCCCAAAAAGGTCAAATCACAAGACGCATTAAATCAAACAATATAGGTAGAATTTTAAACCATTATCGGGCCAGCATACACGGTCAGGTTCATACGAAGTGATCAATAGGATCCGCAACCAGGAGCCAAAATTCATTTGGCTGAACACCCAATTCTGAGTGAAGGAAGATAAATGTTGTTTGATAACATATTAAGTTTGACATGAAATGATTACAAGCAAAATAATAGGAAAATGAGTGATTGAAAATTTAAAACGACTCCTGGAAGCAGAATGTCAACTTTATCAAATGTGAAAATTATAAAAATATGTAACCGATGTATAAAACTCCCGTTAATACAAGATCTGATAAGTGGCTGCTATGATAGTAACTGAAGAGTCACCAAAATCCATTTGGCTGAACTGTAGTTCATTGTAATTTTAATAAATGCTTCTTAAGTGGTATATTTAAGCGATAGATAAGGTAATAAAAGCAAAACACTGTGCACCTCTCAAATGGAGAGATGGGTTTTTGGGAGAGAAAGCTCTTCCAAAGGTGACATTACCCTCACTACATGCTTTTTATTTTATTCAGATGCATGTGGCAATTCTTTTGCTGGGAAGGCATAAGCTTTAACTTATGTTCTTTGTTAACACATTTATTTAAATAAAGGGTTGGGACAATTAGCCTTTAGCAACACTTTGAGCATCCTTTTGAAATTTAACATACCGTACACCACATCTTGCAAAATATTAAAAATAACGGTTAAATTTTAGATGCACTTCAGCTCACCAAAGGACAGAAAGGTAAAACTCACTCAGAAATGATACTTATGAGAAGTGAAAGCGTAAAAAAAAGTACTAAATCAAAACATTAAAAAAAGTAAAAGTTGCATTGTAAGATAAATTATTTATCATGGTTCAAAAGTAAGACCTGCATTGCAGATGTATCTGCAATTCTTATGCCTTGTTGCATGTCCATGTTACCTATTCCTCCACTGAAGTTCTCCAGGTGGTTTGATACATTAACTGTCTGATATTGCCTAGGAGATAAATTTTTAGAGGCTAATTGATTATCAGGTAAATTAGCATGTAATCTTCGAGATGTGTTGTGCGTTTGTTGTGGCACGGGAAGAGCCTGAACTGCAACAGGGGCTCTATCTGCATTTCTGGGTGGCCTTCCAGTTATCCTCTCGGTTAAATTATTAGCAACTGGAAGAGCATGGACTGCTAATGGGGTTTGATCAAGTAGAGGAGAAAAAGCATCTGAATGAACAAGATTACCCAACACATTTGGTGGAAGTGATTGTGAACTTCCCATGTGAGGAGATCCAACAGAAGCCATAGATCCATTAGTGGCATAGGATGGCATGAATGCTTGTTGAACCCTGTCTCCTATCTGAAACACTGGTACCTGAGGAGGATTGGATGCTTGGTTGGCAAGTGCTGGATTGGGAAGAAGCTGAGGCACTGGAATACATCCAAAATCAATCAAAGGTTTCCTGTCTTCAATTTCCAAGATATGGTCACAACTTTGGCTTGCACCACCACCCAAGGATGCCTCTCGTCTTATTGTTGCCTGTGTTGTATCATAATTGTCATCTTCTTCCATCGTTAGGTCCACCAGATCTGCCATTGAAATTTTAGACTTAGTTGTTTCACACTCCATGCTGTCAGCATGATCATGAACTTGGGTTCCATCGTACAATTCATCAGAACATCTCCCTTGTTCAGCAACTACATTCCATGACCCATCAGCATGAATAACAACTTCAGTAACATCTTCTCCCACTTCCTCTAATATCTGTAACAAAGAAACGCTTCGTTATTTTGAAACGCACATTCCGCACTAGTCAAGTTTATCACTTACCTTAACCATATTTCGATCAACACGCAGGTCAATCATGCAGACAGGCTGGTTACAATGAGGACAACGCCATTTTGGCTTCCTTGAGTTCATTTCCAAGAAGTTTTCATAATCAAAACACTGAAAATACAACATGGTGTCATACAGCTTTTGATTCTGTCGGAAAAAAAACTAAATGAGATTCATTAAAAATTTTACCTGGTGGTGCTTGCAAAGATGACCTTTAACTGGAGTTCTCATTCGTTTGAAACTGCACACGTACAATGTAATGATATCATAATGCCCAAATCAAAAGATTAAGCAGGTCACTAAACAAAGGTGATATAAAAAAATCTAAATTATAGTACGTAACTGCATCAAGTATAGCTTTAATTCCAACCCATACTACAGTATGGAACTAAGTATATAATGCTAATGTGCTAACCCATACTTCTCAAACTATTCCAGTTTTACGAGGAGCCTGACAGGCCAACTGAAAGCTTCAGCAACTGTGAGAAAGGTGCTAAAGCCAAGCACCACCCACCCACCATGCCAAAAGAAAATATGAAAATCAAACAACTTCACAATCTAATCAATGAATTCTTACTAGCCAACAATCCTTGAAAATTGAAATTTTTTTTAAAGCCACTAGAAGTCTAGAATTATAGCAGCATCAAGTTTTATTTTTTACTGGAAATTTTGATAAACTCCAAATGAACTTAAAGGATTGACAGTTCTTTTCACAGTGGCTAACCAACATGTTCAAAAATATCCCAAGCTAAATCAGTGGTACTTGTGCAACCAATATTCCGACTAAAGAGATTGAACCAGAAGTATGCCACTGTGCATAGATGGCTCAAGATGCCATAGATTGTTAAGTTGTATGATTTCCATTTCTCAAGGATAAATCATGTTGCAAGATATTTTAAGGCGGGCAGAGTTTTCTGTTAGCATTTAAACCAAAACAATACAAATCTTTTGGTACTACTAGTTCTATCCAAGTTACTCTATCTACTATCTACAGATTTTTCTACCTAATCTTTTAGCAGTAATTTTATCCACTCGTCTTATGAGCACATTTTCTATCATTTTTGTACATATCCAAATGGCCTGAATTTATTTTTTACTTCCTCATCTTCAATAGATGCTCCCCAAGTCCTTGCTATATATTTAGTCTTCAAGCTATACTGCCTTATATTACTATATATCCATATTAACATTCCCATTTTTTCACTTTCAGGATGCAAATTAATAACTAAACCAGGAAAAAAAGATAAATTATTGGGATCACAGCCCGATTCAACATTACTAGGAATAAAAATCACAATGCTAAGCGCCAGAATATCTCTCAGTAATTTACATGTATCACATATAACGACTTTTAAATAGGAAGTAATAGACAATAATGCCAAAGTCGAGAATGCCTCGCATTAATTTGCATGTTTAAGAAGATGCAGCAAGAAATATGTAAAGGAAATACTCAGCATACCTTATTGGACAACTAAGTGATATTCTTGATGGCCCCTCAATTATTTCAGAATCTAATGTCAAAATCAAGAAAAATATCAGACAACCAAATTACAAAAATAAATTAAGCCTCAATGCGTAGTGGCACTGAAGATTGAAAAGAGCAAATGCATTATGCTTCTTATATTACTTTCCCACAAGGGCTTCCAAAGGTATTATACCTTTAGATGCTATGACTTATTTTCATCAGAAACACGCAGAAAACCAATCATTAAAACAGAGATAACACAAATAAGAATTGCAATGATCATATTCATTCTTTCTTAAATATCCATGTTGACCTCTATAACTTGTTTGAAATTTCAAGTCAACTCGAGCAAACATGGTAAAGCGACAAATGAAAAATTATGGGCCCAGGCAAAAGCTGTCCAAAGCACGTTGACAAAAAGTCGAAATTACCTGGATGATGCAAGTTTGCAAAAAAAAACAATGTCGATGCATTCAGAACATCTAAAAAACTTAAATAGAGATTCCATATTGGTAGAGATTTTTTATCAATAAAAATTAAAATTAAAATTTTATATGCATCGAACGAGGAAGAATTCAACGCATGCGAATGATGAAGATTTGACGAGCAGGTTAATACACGATTAAAATAAATAAATATTTATTATTATTTAAAAATTCTAATATTAAATATATATTTAAAATTAAAAAAAATCATATATTGTTGTATAAAATCAACAAAAAGAAAGACACATAATTGAATATATATATATATATATATATATATATATATATATATATATATATATATATATATAGGAGAGGTGAGTAGTTGAAGAAATATGCACATAATTAAACATCCATCAACAGCTTGTCAAATGGCAATATTATCAAAAGTTCATTTATTTCTTCAATTGAAAAATAAAAATTGTGTTGCCTTTTACTTTGAATAAAAATACGGGAGATAAATTGTTATTCATTATAATCAAGGGAATCGAACACCTCAAGTAACCAAGTCAACGGAAACCCCAATTTAATTTAACACTCACTCTTAGCTTTGGGAACACATACCATGCTATAGATTAAGATTCAGAGATAAAAGGAATTCCAATGAATATATAAGTCTCATATCTTCTTAATATATAAGTTCCAATTTTTGAACTATTTGAAAAAATAGGTTGGATTCGGCTCAACCTGTAACATGAATTTGACTCGGATTTGACTCATGTCACCGTCCGACCTCCGCACCCGCGCCTCGCCCCGAACTCACGCACCCACGCAGTTGCACTCTTAACACTTTCACCCGCTGCCAGCAGTTGTGCGCACGCTCACGGCTATGCGACCTCACCCTCACCAGCTCGTGGTTGCGCCCTCGCTGGCACCTGCACAGTCGTGCACTCGCAATGTCCCACCCTAGCCCGCAGACGCACTCTTGCGCCCGCATTTGCAAGCAGTCATTTTCGCACAATCCCGCACGCAACCCACCCTTGCCTGGATGCAATGTTAAATATGCAAGGGTTCCCACATCAATGACATATATGGGCAAAAAAGCTAGTCCATAAAACAAAATTTATGATATGAACTTGGAATATAAGTTCTCTTATAGAAAAATTAATTGAATTAATAGATAATTATGATTAATAGGAAGACAAATATTTTGTGCTTTCAAGAAACTAAATGGGTTGGAGAGAAGGCTAAGGAGATTGATAGTTTAGGATTTAAATTATAGTATTTGGGTAAGAGTCGCACAAGAAATGATGTAGGTGCAATTATCGATAAGAGTTTGAATGATAATGTTATAAAAATTAATAGAATTAGAGATAGAATTATAGCTTTAAAAATTGTTGTTGATGCTAAGATTGATAATATTATAAGTGCTTATGCTCCTCAAGTATGTTTGGATATGAGTTCAAAATTAAAATTTTGGAATAACTAAGAAAAATTAATACAAAAAATACCTCTTGAAGGAGTTTTTATTGGAGGAGAATTAAATGGGCATGTTAGTAGAGAGGTGGATGATTTCAAAAGCATTCATGGTGGCCATGAGTTTGGAACGACAAATGAAGGTGGTGAGACCATATTAGATTTTTCTTTAGCTTATGATTTTTTAATTGCTAATATTTTTTTTAAGAAAATAGATGAGCATCTCATCACTTATAAAAATGGATATAGTAAAACTCAGATTGATTATTTTCTTATAAGAAAATTAGCTCGTTTAGATTGAAAAGAATGTAAAGTTATTCCGAGTAAAAATTTATGTACCCAACATCGATTATTAGTTTTGGACTTTAAAGTAAAGGGACAAAAAATAAAAAATAAAGTAAAACAATATTCTAGGATTAGATGGAGGCATTTAAAGAATAATAACAAAAATATTTTTGAGAGAGATTTTAGATGTTAAGATTTTGCGGTGCATGAGGATGTTAATGTTATGTAAGATAAAATGGCTAGTGATATTAAAAATATTACAAAAGATGTGTTTGGAGTATCAAAGAGAAAAGCTCCTAATAATAAAAATAATTAGTGGTGAAATCCACATGTGCAAGAAAAGATAAAAAATAAGAATATTTATCATAAAAATTGATTTAGATATAGTATTTCTAATAATTGGAAAAGGTATAAAGAGGCACATAAGAAATCTAAGAAAGCAATATGTGATGCAAAGATCTTAGCTTTTAATGATTTATATAATAGCTTAGATACTAAAGAGAGAGAAAGATATATGTATAAATTAGCCAAACAAAGAGATAGGAGTAGTAAGGATTTAGTTCAAGTGACGTGTATTAAGGATGAAGATCAAAAAGTACTTTTCTTAAAAGATAATATTCAACAAAGGTGGATGAGATAATTCGCTAAATTTTTAATGATGAATGTGAAAATACGATTGACTTTAGTGACCTTAGCACCCTAAATGAAAATAAAGATTTCTATATTTCTCGACGTATTAGTAAAACTGAAGTTAAAGAGGCCTTAAAAAAATGAAGTGTGAAAAAGCTGTTGGACCTAATGATATTCTAATAAAGGAGTGGCTTATTAAACTTTTAATACTATTTTGAAGACAAAAGATGTCAGATGAGTGGAGAATGAGTGTGTTAATTCTTATTTTTAAGAATAAGGTGATGCTTAAGATTGTGCAAATTATAGAGGAATTAAATTAATGTGTCGTACACTCGTACTTTAAAATTATGGCAGCAAGTTATGGAGCATAGGCTGCGGCGTGATACTAATGTTTCTCAAAATAAATTTGGATTCAAGCCGGGTAGGTCTACTATTGAAGCCATACATTTATTGAGAGGTTTGATGGAGAAATATAGAGAGAATAAGGAGGATCTGCATATGATATTTATTATTTAGAGAAAGCATATGATAAAGTTCCAAGAGAAGTGCTATGAAGAGTTCTTAAAAAGAAAGGAGTTAATAACGCTTATATTCAAATCAATAAAGATATGTATGCATGAGTTATTACTTGTGTTCAAACACAAGGTGGTTTGACCAAATATTTTCCTATTTCAGTTGGATTACATCAACGATCAGCCTTAAGTCCATATCTTTTTACTTTAGTCATTGATGTTCTAACTAGACATTTGCAAGAGGATGTATCTTGGTGTATGTTTTTTGTTGAATTTTGGAGGTCAACCTTAGAGTCTAAAGGTTTCAGCCTGAGTAGATCTAAAATTGAATATAGGGAGTGTAATTTTAGTAGTAATAGACCTAGTGAGGGGATTGTGACTTTGGGCAAGCAAGTCATTAATAAGAGTACATGTTTTAGATATCTTGGATCTATAGTTCAAAGTGATGGTGAAATAGATGGGGATATTATCAGCAGAACTCAAGTTGGATGGTTGAAGTGGAGGAATGCATCGGGCTTGTTGTGTGATAGAAACATCAAATTCTAGAAGATGATGGTGAGATCTGCAATGCTTTATGGTGCCAAATGTTAGCCATTAAAAGAGAAGCATAATACTAAGTTAAGTGTTGCACAGATGAGGATGCTCAGGTGGATGAGTGGCTTTACCTTTAGAGATAGGATACGAAATAAGCATATACATGAAAAGGGTTTAGCAGCGCCAGTGGAATATAAGATTAGAGAGGGTCGCCTTAGATGGTTTGGTCACATAAAACAACGGCCTTCTGATGACCCAATTAGGAAAGTAGAGGTATTAGATTTGAATTATGTTAAGAAAAGTAGAGGTAGACCTAAAAAGACTTGGTTAGAAATGATCTTTCTTTACTAGATTTAAGCGAGAATTTGACTTTTAACATGGCACAATGGAGAAAAAGAATTCATGTAGCCGACCCAACGTAGAGGGACCAAGGCTTGATGTTGTTGTTGTTGTTTGAGGGGGACTTTTCTATCACACAACAAGCCCGATGCATTTCTCCACTTCAACCATCCAACTTGAATTTTACTAATAATATCCCCATGCATATTATTATCAAGCATATTCTTATAAATGTAAGAAAAATTTTAAAGAATTTAATTAAATTATATTATATTTTAAAATTTTTAGTAAAATAAATTTACCATTTTAATCTCATTTCTCTTTAAAAATGTACCACTTGTACAAAGTTTGAGCAGTACAAAAAGTGTTGCTCGATAAGCTACTCGTTTAAACATCGATAAGAAGCCAGATTGACACAAAAAGATTAGCGTGATAGATATAAACCAACCGAACATGAGCAAGCATGGATTTAAAATAAACTGAGCTTAATTATTATCATGAAAGCTTAAATTGAGCTCGAGCCGAGTTCGAACAGGCTTTGGTAAAAAGAGCTCGAACAACTTGCAATCGCTCTGGTATTTTCTTTTTTATGTATCTGCTATTTATGTTATATGTCATATAAAAATTAATACTTCAACTTCACATGATTATTTAGTCATATTTCACAAGGAATATGATTTTTCTCAAATTTACTTGCTGCTAATTTGAAATATGAGAAATATTTATTATTGGACAATAGGTTGCTAAGGGGCATACATTGAAATTCTTTAGTTCCATACATAATGTGGGATAAGATGACAATTTCCATTACGAAGTTTGTCATAGAAGTCTTTGGAGTCTAGAAAAAGATTGTACACAAATAAGGAGACTTGATGCAGGGAAGATATATAAAAGCTTATAAGAAAATATAATTGTAAAGAGTGGCAAAAATTAAATAAGAAAGCTAAAGCTTTTGATAATTTATATAATAGGCTTAGTTGTAAGAAATGAGAAAAGCAGATGTATAAAATAGCAGAGGCAAGAGATAAGATGTCTGAAATTTTTTTATTTAGTTAGATTCATTAGCATTGAATATAACTAGAATTTTCGTTAAAGACAAAGTCAGGGAAAATGAAATTGCTACTCTGAGAAAATTATCAAATAAGAGCTGCAAGAAACAAAATAATTTTGAAAAACATAATAAACAAAATAATGATGTAAATTAATTTTGAAAAATCAATTTAGTTTCACATCAGAAAGATAGACCACAATTTTTGTATAAGATAATTGACGAAAAAGTATAGATAGCAGATATATGGTCTTGAAATAACTTTTTTTGGTCTTAAGAAGGCACTACCACTAAATTGATTTGGTGTGAATTAAGGAAGACGTGCGTCGGAGGCATGTTGAAGTTATTAAAGATATGCCTAATTGAGCGTTGAATAACATTAATAGTTGCGAAGCGAGCAAAAATTTTTCAATTACATAGAATTGCATCAACTATTAACATGGAGTTCACATATTTTGATTATGGAGATGCTTATAAATGATATTCATAATAAAGTGTTTTAGTGTGTTATTTTTATAGAAGATTAATTTATAATCAATGAGACATCCATTAAAATAAGTTAAATTAGAATAAAAGATCAAATAATTAAAAGATAAGACAACTTAAAATTAGTAGAATAAAAGCTAAGTTTATGATATATAATTTAATTGGGTGTGATATCAACAAATATAAATTGTTATTATTAAAGGATAAGAAGTTTGATAGTATTAAGTATTTTGAATATAATATATAGAAGAATGATGAAATAAACGAGAAAATAGGTTCTACAATAGTTAAAATAAATTATTTTTGGAGTATGGTGTGATGTTGCTGACTTTGATGTGGAGAGGATTAAGTGAATATTTAGGAAGGGGTGGTTAGGATTGACAATGAAGGGACTAATTGAGGAAACCAAGAAGATCACTTTATTAGAAGAATTATTTGCAGAGATGATGGGGCTCGGTCAAATATAGTTTGGGATGAAGGTAAGAGGTAAGAATGTAGTGTTAAGATTGAGATAAATACTCTGGAGTATGGTGGCTTTTAATGGTGGTCAGGTTTAGCTTAGCTCCTTAAGGGGGTTGGGGATAGGGGGCATAGTTTTGAGGGAGGATTCTTGGGTTGTGTGATAAGTCGCCTAGGGTGTTGAATAATATTAGAATGTGATGAGGATGTTCTGAATCGAGATAATGTAGAGTTTAGGGTTGGGTACCAGTAAGCAAGCCATGAGGACTATGTTTTCGTCAACCTAAAGGGTTGAGACTAAATATAAGTTCAACAAGTCTAAAGAATCTCTAAATATCTTTAATGCTCACAAACATGAGGGTCGAGCTTCCCGGATCAAAGAACACGGCATGAGTTATGCCGTAAGACCTACTTACAATCAACTTCCAAGGGAAGCCATAAGACATATCTACAGGTAACTTTTAAGGGAAATCGTAAGACCTACCCCAAATCGAAATTACAGCCAACTTTAAAGGGAAGTCGTAAGAACTATCCCAAACAAAAACTACAACCAACTTTCAGGGGAAGTCATAAGACCTACCACAAATAAAAACTATAGGCAACTTTCAAGGTAAGTCATAAGACCAATCCCAAATCAAAACTACAGACAACTTCCAAGGGAAATTGTAAAACCTACCCCAAATCAACACTACACATGCCACTTCCAATGGAAGCCATAAGACCTATCCCTAATTTAAACTAAAGGCTACTTCCAACAGAAGTCGTAAGCACTATTTTAAACCAAATGTTCCAGGAAACTTCTAAACAATACCCTAAGCTCCAACCTAAATTAAATTCCCGGGCAACTTCTAAGTGATGTAGTAAGCCTCAACCTATATCAAACATACGAACAATTCCTAAGTTGAGTAGTAAGCCCCGACCAAAACCAAACTAATGGGCAATTTCTAACAAAGAAATAAGCCCAAAACTAAATAAATTAATGGGTGTTCTAACATATATAAATCCCAAACCACAATAAAATCACTTTAATATATTTGGGATTCCTGAGAAGAGGCAGCCCATGGCTGCTAAGAAGTTTAAAAGTTTTAGTCTCATTAGTTGGGAGTGATTAACTATAAAGGCATGCGCTTATAGGAAGTAAGGATCCAGATCTAAATAAACCTCGATACAATCCTCAGAGAAAATATGGCTAACTAAAACTCAATCTGCCTTAAAGAAAATGGAATCCTAAGTTTTAAAAGCGGGATTCATGTCGAGCATCATTTTTCTTGAGCAAACATACTAGTTTTAGATTTTGGTGGATTGGATAAAGATGTTTGTTGAGGAATGGCTTTGGGAGATGTGGAAGATGCAATTAGGATAAAAATATAGAGAAACACGAGAAAATGACACTTTGACTCTCATGACTCATGAAAAAATCAAGTTTGCATGGAAGTCACTAAGCTCTCAATTAAGTAATTCACCACAACAAGCTCTTGGAGAAGAAGAAAGCTTCAAATTTTCACTGAAAACCATCCAATAAATGGAAATTTTTTTACTTCCATCCATTACAAACATTTAAATTTTAAAAACAGAAAAGTCGGAAAGAGAGTGGCTAATTGTTCCATGGAGCGCACGTGGTTGCACCCTCGATTGAGAAGGTAGTTAGGGCTAGCCATTGTTGGCTTGTTTTGCATGTAGAATGACCTCCCTTGTACATCCTTGCATGGATAATTCATTCTTCTGGCATGCACTTGCTCCTTGAGTCCATTTCCATACAACTAACAAGCATTTGGCTTGATATTGACAACTCACATACTAAGTATATAATCATTACTGGAGCTCCAAAAGATACTAAAAGACCATGTTAATATGATGGAAAACCAAAATAACATAACTAACTTGCTAAGACCCTTGGAGTACTAGCTCACCTGAAGGAAACAATTCATAGAACTATAATTACGATCACAGTGTTGTATGAATCCAAGCGTTAGACAAGAAAAAAGCCATTGATCTAAGTTAAAAGTAATAGAAATGAGAATGTTCATAGGGATGTATGAAATTTTTGGAAAGATGCATTAGGGAATGACTATATAAAAGAAATGGTTGAAGTGCTATTTATTAAAGATAAGGTAATTAAAAAATAGACTTATATAATTTGAGCATACACAACTAATAATAAAAAACGCACCCAATTAAACAAGTGATCAAATTAATGTCAAATGGGTGAGAAAAAAGAAACGGTAAAACAAGGGTAACATGGGTAGTAGAACAAAAAAAAAAAAGTGAATTCATAGAACCGACCCTAAACATTGGTGATAAGGCCAATGATGAAGAAACAAACAAAAGCCAAATTCACCGAATATTTTACTTGTTTCTGATCTAATAGTTTTAAAACAAATTTATAATGTGTTGACCTGTACGCTGTATCCAAAGGAAACAAAAAAAAAAAAGAGAGAAGCTCAAAATCAAAATCATACCCGGCGGATCCACAATATCTGCCCGAAATTCCGGATGGAATCCTCGTATCCGTCGAGAAGCCGTCCAAATCCCCGAAATTCCGCCGAGGTACTGTACATCAGCGCCGAATCGATCACTTCTCCGCACTTCCTGCGTGAAATCGGCTCTCGATCGCTGCCCCATTGGCGTCGTTAAATACCGGAGCGAACGAAGCCTTCGGGACGATTCCAATTCGCAAGATCACTCGCTGCTTCCTCCCGTAACTCCTCCCTCTGCTCCCGTCGCTACTCCCCATCCACGATTCCTCCCTCTCCGATACCTCAGCTCTCTCCCACGACGCTCCCGAGCTCCCTCTCATTCCACTTCCTCCACACGACAACCCTGCTCCACGAAGCCCTTTCCTCCTGTCGATCCCATCAAGGCCGCAGGAGCTCCAAGCCGTCGTTGCTACCTCATCCCGCCGAACCCCCCCATCTTCTTGTGCTGACCTCCCGTCGGTAGGAGAGAGAGAGAGAGCGTGAGATAAAGAGAGAGAGAGAGGAAGAAAAGCCTTCTCCTTACCTCAACCTGCAGCCGACCCCTTTGCTCCAAGCCAATCCCGAGCAGCTCCCGTCGCTACTCCCCCTGTTTGGCCCGATCTCCATAAGCTGCTAAGTGAGGTATAAGGGATTAGGTTAGTCTTAATATTAATAGTAGTTAGTATTATTAATATTAAATATTTTAGCATAACTATTTATTTGTGTTAATGTTAATTATTTATAATTAATTTTGATTATAATTATTTTAATTATATTTATTGTAATTAATTTTAATTAATTCTAATTCAGTAATTTTAATTAATTTTAATTAATTATAATTACTTTTTAATTAGAATTAATTTTAATTAATTTTTTTAATTATTTTTAATTACTATTAATTAGTTATCATTTATTAAAGTTAATTAATATGAGTTAGTTATAATTAATTAAATTTAATTATAACTAATTATTTTTAATTAATTTTAGTAAATATAATTAATTATTTTTAATTACTTATAATTAATTATGAATAAATATAATTAATTAAAGATAATTTTAATTAATTATAATTAATTAATGTTTAAAAAGAGAATGCTTTTCTCTCTACCTCGAGCCTCGTGCCGACATCTACGCACCCCGCGCAGGTATAATTTCTAAACCCTAAAACTCCGAGAGCTCGTTTCGATGCATGCGGCGAGACAAAACGACCACCTATGCACGCTTTTCTTAGCGTGGTGGGAGGGAGTGCGTCACGACGCTTGCGACGAAGCGAGTAATCACCTAATTCCTTTTTCGAAGTTCGTATCGCCTTGGAAACCCCGCCTATGCATGCTTTTCTTAGCATGGTAGGAAGGGATCCCGGTGCGATGCACACGACGAAGCGGGGATACCCATAAGTACCCGCTTGCGGGGAAACAACTACCTTGCTTACAAAATATTTTCAAAAATAAAAAAATATATACTTTTTTTGCAAAAATACCCATGCACGCTTTTCTTAGCGTGGTGGGGGATCGAAAAATTATACGGCCGCGGTGTCCTCGAAAGAGGGCATCTACCATGCACGCTTTTCGTAGCGTGGTGGGAAAGGCCCAGTTTTCCGTAGTTTTCCCCTAAACGGGGGAGACGCCGGGAGGCTGCCGAAATTTCGGGTGAACGCATTGACACACTTGGATTTGGTTGAACTCAAAGGACGATTGAACTTGGACTCGGACTTGTGAACCTTTGAACTTGAGAAGACAACGGACTTGTGGACTTGATTCAATTGACTTAAATAAACTCAAACTCAAATAAGCTTGAAAATACAAAATTTGAGCCTACATTTGATTTGAAAGTCAAATGAGAAGAATGAAGAACTAGAACTTGATTGAACTCAGAACAACCAAGGACTTGGAACTATGCTCAGAACTCAAATCAAGATGAACTAAATACACTTGAACTTAAATTTGAACTCAAAACTTGTGGACGTCGAATTTGAACAAGACATTGAACACAAGAGACTTGATGAACTACAAAGGACTACGCTCAAACTTGATTTGAGCTTTAATTGAACTTGAACTCATACTTATGTGAGCAAAGACTTGAATCAATCTTGAATCATGATCTGAACACCAAATCAGACGGACAATAGAAGACAAGTGAACTTGAATATAATCATCAGAGAACTTGAATTGGAAATAGACTCATGCAAAGAATTTGTACTTTGATCACAAAGAACTTGGACTCGAATTCAGAAGAGAACTACAAGGAGCATGAGCCAAACTAGAACTTGGGCACCACATGAAGTTTAATACAAGAGAATTTGAGCTCAATTATGGAAGGAGGGCTTTAACTTAGCAAATACTCCATCATATCAATATAAATGCTAGAGATTGAATGAAGAAATGTAGCATATCTATAAATGATCAAAGAGGTTCATGAAAGGGACAACAGTCATACTATTAATGCCAGCCATCATATGAAACATATGAAACATATGCATGTCATCTACACATTTGGAAGGAATATCCAGCAGATGTGATTCACCTACAAGTATAAATCAAGGAACCTGTAATATAGTGGCCTTTCTATGGTCAGTGCAAGTTAGCATGCAAGCTGTGATCTACTCCTAAGGGGGTTAAAAGATTCGTAATGCTAATGTGACTCAAACAATAGAATCGCAAGTTTGGTGAATATAAAGAAATGTAATAATGCTTATGTCATCTACAAGCAAATATCGGCTCTATACAATCAATACTATTTGATTAAAAATGGATACACCAGTTTTCCCACAACAGAGTCTGATGAAGGAATCCCCCGCTAATTCCTATATGAGTTCTAGAAAGAGAACCAAATCAAATTATTATAGAATGAGTGAATTTCAATTCAACCAAATGCTTGAACTTTAACCTGGACAAGATTATTGAGGCTTGCAAGCCTCTTGATGAACAATGGTCGCGCATCCAACATACCTTCTACATACAAGTACTGAAGTACTACGACAAATTCAAGCTTCTATGAGCTACCGTAGAAGACCCACTGTGTGCCCATTACAACATTCACAAGCAAAAGTGCTAAAAGGGATTCAACAAATGTAGGCATCTACAACCAAGGCAGGAGATTAGTTAGTGTACTATGACCCGCCTACAAAAATCAACAAATAGTGCACGACAGTCTACCTGTAAGAAGCAGCGAACAACTCTATCAAGAAGCTGCTACGCCACGCTACCGGATCTGCAACATCCGTACAAGCAGACAGAAGGCGTCTATAAATATTCCAAAAATACCCCTTGCACGTGCACTATAAAATGTATACACATAGGTACACTAAAGGGGGAAATATATTCTCAACCCGCATGGGCCCCGGCGAGCGTGTTATTGGTACACACGTGACGTCTAGGGATGCTGCGCGGGTTGACAAGTGAATTCAGGTTCGAAACCGATCATTCTATATGATTCAATAGAAGTCGACAGGGTTCGAACCAACAAACAAATATACGGTTGTGGCGACGGTTATATTTGTCTCAAAACATTCATATTAGGCCTTCAAGGCCTATAACAATGAGAATTCACTATCAAAAGGTATAAAGCCTACGAAACCCGATCCTCTGTCGACAGCTCGACAGAGTGACAAGGTTCAGTCCATGAAGAGAAATGACCCCGAATACCCCGATGATGGCCGTATTGATTGGTTATCTCAACCGGAGGGGTTCACAAATACTTTCAAATTCCATTCAAATTCCCAAAACTCCACAAAATCCAAAAAAAATCTCAAAATCCCAAAAATATTTAAAATGAAATAAATCCATCAAAAACTTAAAGCAAAATCCATCCACCCTCCGCAACAGTTTGCCGGGGTGGACAAATTGAAGTTTACTTCAGCTCACAAAGAGCCAAATGCCTAGTCGAAAATATCACTAGGATCCATTCTCAAACAATCTCTTGCCAGTAAGGACGTGGTACGTGTCCTCTAATCGGCAGTTTCGCCGCCAAATGGCATTGCAGGTAAACGGTTATGACCCGGGGCCCTCTGAACCGAGTGGTTTTGCCGCCAAATGGCACCACAGATAGTGGTTATGGCCAGAGCCAATACGCTCCTTAATGGCGTTAAATCCTTGAGATATGAATCAATAGGATATGATCGATAGGGCACAAAGCCCTCTGTTAGCTAAGGTGGATTCAAATTTGTCCCCTTAGGCAAATACCCACCCCAGGTCTACAAGGTTCCCTTGGACGAAGCAACCCATGGCTGCCGACAAGGATCCTTCTGTCAGGTTGGGTCGACTACCTCCTCTGACTAAGTAGACCAGGGACCACGATGGCCCGGGATGACGGAACCATGGGATCTTGATCGGGCCCATCATCCATTCCCCCACCATCCGCTTTAAGTGCAAGATGGTGCAATTTCAATTTTAAATATTAAATCTTTCAAAGCCTATAAATTCCCAAACTTCCAAACCTTTCAAATTCCTACATCCATTGCTGCTACTATATGCCAGATACCACGTATTATCTACGTATCTGATTGACGACTAGCCTTAATCGAAAGTTCTCTCTCGTGATCGGGAGGGGTAATTAACTATAGGGGCTTGCGCCTATAGGAAACCAGAACTCAGATCATAAAGTCCTCACAAAATGAGGGCGAAATCTCTGGGTAGTGTCTTATCTACAAACCCATCTGCCTTCCAAAATTTACCTCGGAACTTATTACGTTAAAACTCCCTCGCCGAATAAGAAAAGCGAGCGGAGGCCGGGGCCGAATTTTCGGAGCCCACATAATGTTTTCAAGTAAACTGGAAGTGGCAACATATTCAATAAAACATTTGCTCCAATTTTAGCACCTTAAACATTGACGAAGTTGAGAATTGGTCCAAGCTTAAAAATAACATTTGCCAATGTCAAATTATCAATGTGTCAATTTTCATCGAGGCCAAACCTTACAACACAAGAAAAAAATAATACAAATAATTCACCATGCTTGAATGTAATATGCCAAAATTTCACATATAAGAGGGTGGACTTGGAGCAATGATAAATTTACATTTAATGTAATCAAGAGGTCCAAAATAATTAACATAGTTTGCAATTTGACATTAAAAGCTATCAATTTACCTTAAGAGAACAATTCTACACAAGATTCTCAAAATAAACAAGCGATCAATTTCTCAGCATAAAACCACTCTAAAGGCTTCATTCAAATCTCAACAAGTCAAAAAAAAAAAACCACCTTTTTGAGTAAATTACCTATAGGTCCCTGAAGAATAAAAGCATTTGCCAAACTTCACATTAGACTGCATTTTGTTAAATATAACATTTGGGTCCCTGAGATATATAAAGATGCTTTACTTCGGTTTTTATTTTACAAAATAATTAATAAAGAATTACATGTCCAAAATGCCTTGCTCCTTTCCCAAATTTTATAAATAAAGCAAATCAAATAACCTTCCTCAGACTCCTAGCCCACTTTTACTTCTCATTTTCATCTCTCAATGCCTAAAAATTGAATTAGCAGCCAGGCACATAATAGGTTGGAGACAAATGAGAAAACAGTCAAGAATGGATCAATGGCAAAGAAACCCGCCTAACTGAAGCCCAAAGCAGATAAGAGTCTGCCAAGTGCTGAATAAGGATGGCAAGCCGGAGCCAACAAGAAAATGAAGAAAGCTAAGAAGGGGTCCAAGACATCGTTTGTAGAAATCAAATTGCACTTTCTCAAACCATAACCTTCCTTTTTCAAAATGGGTTTAACTGGTCCTTTTTTTTTTTTTTTTTTTGAGAATTTGCCTTTCAAACAAAAATTCATTCGAGTGACTAAACCAAGCACAAGGAGTAAACTCCATATTACCTCGCATAAACTCCTATCCGAACTACAAATTATAATATCTTCATCTTTCATCAATATTCTGCATACAGCTTTTTCAAAAACCAAAACAATCACAAAATGTTTTCAATTTACCAGAATCAAGAGCTGCTAGAACTGGCTGGACGTAATCTTGCAGTTCAGGAGTGCAGTTCGGCATCTTGCTCATATATGCTATTGCTATCAAGTAAGCGCCTATAATATGAACACACACAATTAGGATAACAGTAAACATAATTCAAATTTGATAGTAATAAATGAATTGTAAAACTGGCGGCATGCCATCATAATACTCCATAACCACATGAAAGATCACAGAATCATGATACAAATTTTTATACATATGCAATAAATTATGCAGCTAGAAGCATACCATCAAAATATCCAATTGTCTGAAGAACATTTATTCCATATTTAAGCATTTTGGATATGTCCGTCGGAAGTTGAGGTCCACAATCCTGATTAAGGTACAAAGCAACTGAAACTAGTAATAAGGCACAAAAGAAATATGAAAACACTAGACGCAATGTCATAAAGAATACTAACTGGTGAGACATTATTCCTTTTCTCCACACCTTTTCCATTGACCAAGAAGCTGCAGAAGAAAGACAAAATACAAAGTAAATTTCTATCAAAAGTTTTGGAATGCAAAATAGGTAATCTACCTCGCTTGAGGATTTGCGATACAGGAAGAGGTTTCCAAATTCTCTGTCTTAACAACAATCAGCATCTGCCCAAAACAAAAAGTAGTGAGCATACGGGTAGATAAGATTGCTCTCCACAACATAAGAATTGAAGACAAAAACAGCTGCTTTAAAATCTGCAGGTAAGAAGTGATAAATAATCAGGTATGGTTTTTCAGTTTAAATCCAACATCATGCCACCATGATGCCAAAGTATACGCTTCAGAAAGAGCCATAAAAAAATCCCCAAATTCGAGCTCCAACTTGAAATTTTTCACCAAGGAGAAGAATAATTGTTCCTTATATTCTATTATAAACATGAGTAAACAGAAAGACACGCTGAAAAATTACACCAGCATACGTCCCACTAACTTAATTTATTATGCACAGACCAAATATAAGATTCCATTCAAGTTCATGCCTCGACTCATATCAAATATCAGGCAGCTTTGGTTCAACCAAGTCTCGCATTTCACGCACCACAACAATGAACAGATGAATCATACCTCGAGTTAAAATAAACCTATGCTGATTTAAAATAATTAATAAATGGTTATAAATAGATATATAATTTTAGTGTACATAATGTTAAAATTATCCTTAATATTATCAGAAGATAAATGTGATGCTTAGATAAGATAGGTTTAACTTGAATTTCTTATAAAAAATAATTGATATATAGATGATGATATAATTCTAGAATTAAGGTTGGATGGTTAAAATGAAAAAAAAAATGCCTTGGGAGTTTTTTAAGATAAGAGAATATCACTGAAGCTCAAAGGAAAATTTTATAAAATAGCAATCAGATCAACAATATTATCCATATGTTGGGCTTTTAAAATGTCATTAAGATCTAAATTGAATGTTGCAAAAATGTAAATAGCATGCATGTGTTGAAAAAGTGTAATATCCAATTTATCAGGTAAATAAATTGTTTTAATATTTTATAAGTAATTAAATTACTAGTAAATAGATATTAGTAAGAAATATACTAAATCAAATTGGATAATTTTATTTTTATTATGAATGAATGATTAGGTGCTTTCAAGGGATGTGAAAGTAGTTAGCATGTGGGCCCTCCTATTCCAATTGGTTCGGTAATTACAAGCAGCAATCAGCAAAACTTCTGTAGAAGAAATTCGGCACTGTGAAAGGAAGGGTCCAGTAGCAATTTTCGGTCTCCCGCGACTGTAGAGAAAGCCGCAGAATTACAAAAGGCAGTGGAAGTTTTCCCTGTAGCAAGGATCGCAATTCTCCTGTAGCAAGAGGCGGAGATAGAGAACAGGATTCGGCAGAAGCAGTCCTTGCTGTAGATGGAAATTGTTTTGTTGTGAAGAAATTACAACCAAAGGAGAACTTTAAGTGAGAATTTGGAAGAGTAAGAAACCAAGAAAAGTTTAGAGAAGAAGAAAAGTGGAATAAAAGGAATGCTGAATGCTAACGGATGATCAAAGAATTATGCCGATTTGGATAAGTAAAGTTGTGCTTAAATTCCATAGCAGGATTTGAGACTGAATTGCATTAAAGAATTCTGTTAAAAAAAAAGGAAATTAAGGAAAGAATGAATTAAGGTAGGAATTTTAAGTTTCTTTAATCTTTTTTGTAGAAGTTAAAAGACAAGGAAAGTTTCTAAAGAAATGTATCCTAATTGTGTTTTAGGATTCACCAGACATATGAACAAAGAAAGTTTTGGGAGAGTTTATCAAAGGAGAACATTAAGGGGTGTAGAATTGAAAGAGGCAATTCATCAGGAAGGTAATTTATGTAAAATTAATTTATTGATTTCTAGTGTATTTATCATGTATTTTAAATGGTTTGAGAAATTCAATGCATTATAAATATTTGCATAGTAACCATGAGAATACATTGCTGTAATCATGTATAAGCAATTGTATTTTTATGAAAATTTGAAATTGAAGTTGATATGTGATCAAGTATGTTGTTTCAATTTTTTGATAATATGTTATAAAGAAATTTCATTCTTCAGGTAATGCTTGTCAAGTTCTTCTTGCAACACTTGTAATGCTATATAAATGATTATAGTTATGAATTATGAATATGTAATAATTACTTAATAGTTACTTAGTAAAGATTGACTATTCTATTTTATGATATCTACAGTATCAGGTGGGCAAAAGGAACCCAGTTATGAAACATGTATTATGGATGGGACAAAAGGGACCCCAGAGAATTTAAATGTATGCATAGCAGGTGGGACAAAAGAAACCCTTAGAGAGGCAAAAGAGACCTCTATGAAATTCAATGGTGATAATGTCAGATCTACCTGGGCTCCATTGAATATGTTTATAAAAGTATAGCCAAATTTTTTAAAAGACTAAATATTCAGTATCCACCTCATTTGACCATATGGATGATGCCAATAAATCTTTATGATGTTTTGCAAATAGTGGTAAGTTAATTCAATGATTAGCTCAATGTTATAATTATTTATAATATCATATTGTAATTGTTATTTATTTGACATAATTTACTGAGTTTCACAGCTCACAAGTATTTTCTTACTGGATGTTGTTATAGGAAAGGGAAAAAAGAAGATTGTTGCAAATTAATTTTGCAATATATTTCCTCTTTTATGTTAAGCTTATCTTTGTTAGTAAGTCTACTGATGAGGTCTGAAAACATTTCTGAAAGGGACTTTATTTGGATTTCCTTAGTGGCTCTGTAAGCATGTCTGTATGGAAGTTTTAAATTATTAATTGCTTTTGTGTATGTATCAATTGAAATATCTTGGATGTTTTAGATGAATTTCCAATAAGAGAAATTGTATTAGATGTTTATAAAAAGGAAATTGTTATCTTTATGTTTGTAATACTCCCAGTACTTCTTAGGGGTACTGTAGGGTGTTATAAAAAGTAAGATGGATACATTAAAAATGATTATATTAAAAAAATGATTGAATGGCATCCATTGGTAATAAGTTAGCGATTTTGATATGCACAACGAAGGGTAGAAAATGTGCCTATTAGTAAAATTAATAAAATTAGAGTCAAAGGCCTAAGACAAAAAAAATAGGTAGGCATAAGGTTCCATAGCAAAAACTTTCCAAAATAATTTGCAAAGAAAAGATTTAACACCTTAAACAACACTCACCATGAGTGAATGAAAAATGAGAATTAATAATGTTGATCCCAAATAGTTGGGATAAGGCTAATGATGATGATGGTGAATAAATAATTAAAATCAATTACATATATAATAGATAGAAATCTTAACAATAATGGACCATCTAATCCAAGTATTCAACTATTAGAGGTCAATTTTTGTAAATTTTTTGAACTTCTGTTATTTTTAAAACAGTATAATTTCAAGAAATTTTTAGTTTCCCGTATCTTTTTGAATTGCTACCCAATATAGCATTTTTTGCCGACATGTTTTTTTCTGAACTCTTTCACATTAATTGTAGACATCTTCCTTATTGTGTTTCCACTTCTCCATAGGGAATTAATGGTGCAAGCCTTGTAAAATAATACTAGTAATACTTAACCTAAATAAAAACCCACATTAAAATTAGCATTCACCAATCGAATCTCAAAGTTATTGAAAAATGGTTTCACATTTAATTCTAAGGAAAAGAAAATGGAGTGCATTCCATTACAGGCAAGTTGCCATTGAATCATAAACATATAGAGATCTTCTAAAAGCTTAATCCATCAGGAAGATGATTTTTATTCAAGGTTAATCGATTCCTTCTTGCATCATTAAATAGATGAATTAGATTCTTCATGTATGCACCTCACACTAGAAAATTAATTAAACAACCATATGCTATTTCTCATTTCAGAAGAATAATCGGTTCAAACTTCTATAAACTTCTGCGTTGGCTTTAGAAACTCCTGGCATGTACAATCGAAGATTAATTAGCCAGTTCTATAGCTCAGATTCCCAAAACTAATATTTAGCACGAATGTCAATATATATACACTGTAACTTTCCTATTTAGGACACGTGTAACAAGATTTGAGTTTTCATCCAAACATTAGTTAAATGATATCCTTTTTTAACCGGGTTCAAAAAGATGGAAAAAAAACAAACATGATTTAGGAGGTCAAATCATTGCAAATCTTCGGTAAATCCCTGAAAATTTAATAACATTATAGTAGACATGCAACTTTTTCATGCATCAACTTAAAATCAATCTCCACACTCTCAAAACCATGTGGCGGTCAAACACATGATGTATCAGGTATCACCCTAGGGCCTAGACACTAACCCAAGTGAAGTAAGGCACAAATAATAAATAGTTATGTCACTTAAAAAAAGTACTTGAATTTTGAAAACTACTTTTGAAGAATATAAATCAATAATTATAGCATCTAACCATGATTGTTCGAATTCCATTATATTCCAAGTTTAAGAATCTTGCTAAAAAGATACTTAAACAATACAAGCAAATCTACTTATTCTTTTAGCATGAATATCCCAAAAATAATCTAATATTTGTTGCTATCAATTTCATCTTCGACAATATCCATGTGATATTCTCTTTTACTAGATTATTAGTCTGGTATCTTCTATCTCCTCGAATTAGTTTGCAAGATGCACTAATTTAGATTTGAAAGCTATGTTACTGGTACATGTGTTCTAGCTTGTTTTCTAATGTGCATGTCAATTTCTCTAATTCTTTGTGATCTTTTCAGATCACTTACATCAAATTGACATTGAAAAAGATTAACTTATCTTTAGAATTTGAAATATTAGCACACATATTTTCAATTAGAACAAGATGCTTGTCTTACTATTTGACACCGTAAGGCAAGGTGTTTTGCCTAGGTATGCCTTCGTAACAATGCACTTCTAGGAAGTGTGCAAGGAACTCTAGCCTCATCGTGCCTTGCCCTTGATCCTAACCTCACCTTTAGCAACCATACTTTCAATTCAACTTTAAGAGAAAAAAATACCACAATCATATCTTATAGAAATACTCAACTGACCTAAATAAATCAACTGAAAAATGCTAGAAAAAAAGTTCTATAACTTATGAAGTTTTCACAAGTAAAACTTAATTCCACTTGAACAAATGCTCAAATATAAGTAGGAGTATCATACATAGAATTACAAACCACAGACTTTACAAGAAAAATATGCTTACTAGGATTATCTATTTGCCTAACTTCCCGCCACCTTAACATTCCTAGACAAGCAAAACATGATATCAGGAATATAAATGAGATTTGCAAGATGAGTATCATGGAAAAGTAGCAAAGTAGAGCTACTTTGAATTTTATTGCTATTTGCTGAACAAAGTTTAGAAGTATATATGAACTTCATTCTTAGAATGGAAATAAATCAAAGCTATTAAAAAAACCCATGAGGGGATAACAGCTACAAGAGGAAGAGGAGGCACATAGATTGTAATCTAAGGGCGATAAAAAGAATGATCTAATAGTTATAACCCATAATCCACATGCTTAAGGATCTCTACCAAGATTGATTAACTTATGGGTCCTACAATCATTCAATACTCACCCTCAAACTAAATGGTATAAATCTATAATTCCAAATTTGTTTATAACATTTTTTAAGGTGAGGTTGAAAAGTCCTTTTGTAAGAACATCTACAAGTAAATTTCTTGTTAGTACACATGGAGTGCAAACCAATCCGCTTTTTAATTTCTCTCCAATGAAATATCTATCCACCTCCACATGCTTAGTATGATCATGTTGTAGTAGATTATGAGTAATACTAATGATAGATTTATTCTCATAGTATTCGTTGGTCCTCTTTTGATTTTTAAATTTTTTGAAATGATTTTGATCCATAGAAGCTATATTAAATTACTTGGACAATAGCTTTAAATTCAAATTAAACACTATATCTTTAAGCGTTGTTTCATAGTCCTTGATATTATGATGAAAGATTAGCCATAGACATAATGCTCATGGAACAACCAATAAACCCATTTGGAGAAGATGTGTATGAGCAGCAGTGCAGCACACAATGCTAATCCACCAAAAGCATCAATGTTGCTTCCACTTATGGTGATGCCTCACACACCAAACAAAATGATATTCAAAAGATGATGCACTGGTGCAGAAAACTGTGGGGACGATAGGGTAGCATTCATAATTAAGGTAAAATTATAGGCTGCTTAGTCAAAAGATTTAATTTAAGATTCCTTTTAGATTAATGTTAGTTAACCAAGGTAGAGTTTTCCAAGAAAGCATATTAGAATGCTATACCAGTCATTTCAAGCCAATCCCACATAGTGGGATAAAGACTTGATGTTGTTGTTGTACCAGTCATTTCAAAGATCCTGTTAATACCGATAAATCCATATGCTTTAGATTGATATATCAATACAAATTCTTCTTCTTTTTTTCAATTCCTTATTTTAAAGATTTTAGAATTTATAAAATGTTAACTTTAGTTTTTATAACATGGTGACACCGAAAGATTTGAACAGTTCAGTTAAGTCAAATCATGAGCCAGTGCCTCCACCTAGTGATCTGTTTTCAAAAAAAACTTGCTTAATAGTCTGGGTGAAGCGGTTACAATTGCTCAAAATTTGAATTGGGGTGAATTAAATTAATAGCAATAAGCACAGGAAATATAATAACTAAAAGACCATGTATACACATTTGGTTACAGCAGTGCAGTTAATCAAATTAATACATATGAAATTAATACCAAATTGTTTCGTGCAAGAAAATCTCTCTTTTGCAAAGAAATGTTTAGATGGAAATGAAGAAAATTAACCGAATAATAACTCAAGCGTAATGTGATAGAGCTGCACCAGATCGCACAAAACACAAGCATTAGAGGTGAGGGCAGTTCTAACAAACAAAATATCAAAAGATACAACAACAGACAATGATATAAATCACAGTTTTAATGACAAAAAAAAGATGTTAAAGAACTTAGAGTACTTGATCATACATATTTGTTTACTAGTAAGTATTGTAGCTTCTAATCCTCTTGAAAAGTTACGCAAACAATAAACTTGTAAGATTAATAATAATGAATGGAACAAAAGATTCTCTTACTATATTTTGTTCTGGATGGTGGCCCTTCGGGAAATGGAAATCGGACATCAGAACATCATAACCAGGCTTCAGCAGAAAAAAAAAAACAAGCTTAATCAATAATATAGCTGTTTGAATCAAGCAAAGCCTCAGAAAACAAATTAATTATTACATAAAAACAGTAAGGCTAATCTACAAGAAGATGGGCTAATCCACAAGGAGACGAATCTATTCATTCCCCGAATCTTTTAGTCCATGAATTAAAAAAAAACGTATCTTTTCTCCTATGAATGGAAGAATATTGGCTATCAGAGTCTCCTGTTGATGTCCTCATCATTCTCTGTTAACCCCTGTGTAAAGAACAAAAGAGGAAAGCAGAGATACCAATGCGTCGTCAAATCCCAGAAATTTCGCACACCTCGGATTGTCGAAGGATCCCCGAAATCCTGTGAACTGCTCTGATCTACGATCAAATCCCGTAAATCCAGCCGACGTTCGCGTCTCTTCCCAGATTTCCTGCGACGTTTCCTCGATCGAATGACCACAGGCGTCGTTAAATAGAGGCCGAGATCCGACACTCATTCGCTGCTCACGGCTCTCCCATACTTCTCTTCCCACACGATCGCAGGGCTCTTAACTCCCGTAGCTACTTCCTCCCTCCATTCGCGCTCCACGACCCTCCCTTCAGACCGACGTCAACCTCCGACTCTACCCCGACCTCGCTCCGACTCCACAGCAGGACCTCCTCCTTGCCTTCTCTGTCCCGACCAAAGACCAGAACCGAACTCTTCCTCCCTCTGCCTTTGCTCGATCCACGACCCTCCTCAGGCCGCCGACCTCCTCATCCGACCCCCTTGCTACTTCCGATCCAGAGAGAGAGAGAGAGAGAGAGAGAGAGAGAGAGAGAGGAGAGCACCTCTTACCTGGCCGATCCCTCTTGCCCGACGCCTCCCTGAGCCGACCTCCCTCTGTAAGCCGTCGCCCCCTCTGCTCTCACCCGATCCAACCTCTCAGCCGATCCCTCTCTCTATCTTATATATATAATTATATGTTATATATTAATATATATATATATATATATATATATATATATATATATATATAAAATAAAAAAATGAGATAAAAAAATATATTAAAAAAAATAAATATATAATAAATAAATAAAAAAATTGATTCTTTTCTCGACGCTTGCAACGAACCGGCAAACCCCCGAGGCGCTCACGTAGCGTTTAGGGTGGGAAACCGGTGCGAGGCTCGTGACGATTTAAGGATCCCTCTTCAATGCTAGCAACGAGCCGGCAAACCCCCGAGGCGCTCAAGTAGCGTTTAGGGTGGGAAACCGGTGCGACGCTTGCGGCGAAGGGGATAAAAAAATGTGTTCTTTATTTTCATATAAGTACCCCCGAACGCCCACGTGGTGCAGAGGGGGGAAATCTGTGTTTTTTCCTAATGCCTGTTTTCTTCTTATAATCAACAAACATAAAAACCCTTAAATGCTCACGTAGCAGGCGGGGATAAAAAAAAAATTCATTCGCGACCGCGGTGTCATTTTTGACACCTACCTGAAGCGCTCACGTAGCGTCGAGGGGAATGGTTGCCTCTTGGTTTTTTCCCCTAAACGGGGGAGACGCCGGGAGGCTGCCGAAATTTGGATTGAAAATCCAAGGACTTGAAAAAAAAAAAAAAAAGAGCTTGGACTTGTGGACTTATTTGAACAAAATGAGCTTTAAATTCAAATGAATTTGAAAAATATAAGAGAATTTGGTTGAACTCAAAAGAATAAATGCAAAGAACTTGTACTTAAGATTGTAGTTTGGAACAACTACAAAGACCACTTGAACTCATGCAAAGGAACTCAAGCATGAACAAAGCAAACTTTGACATCAAACTCAAACTTATGGATATGGGACTCGAGCTTATTCTTTGAATTCGGACTTGGACTCTACAAGACAACAAGGATTACACTCGAACATGTTTTGAACTCAAAAGATTACAAAGGATTTTATTTGAATAATTTGAGCAAGGACTTAAGCTTGCCTAGTTGATCACTCAAACTTGATTTGAACATTACATGAGCTTGAACCCATATTGGATTTGAGTCTGATCTTGGACTCATGTGACATTGAATCTGCAAGCATTAAGCTCAAACTTGAATGAGCATGGGCTCTAAAGAATTTGAACAAGGCCAAGTGGACTTAAATAGTTAATATGAATGTAAAGAACTCTGATTCAACCTGAAGGAGTTTGTAAGGTTGGGTTAGAATGAGAGAATTCATTAAAAGTCAAAGTTCATAATCATAGAGAATTAATCTCTATAGCAATTAAATATCTTGATCATGCAAAGAACAGGAAACAACGAAGCGATAAAAGATTTACATTTAAATCTCATTGAACATGAATTTCTCATGAGCTAATGAGGTATTCATAAAGGATCATTATACAAGCATCAATGAGAAAGATCAACACTCAAGATACAATCAACTATCAAAGACAATGGAAGACCTTCAATATACATATAAATATAATGATATCCATATTAGCCCCATTAGTGGGTCCATGAATTTGCAAAGAGGAGATGGATGATGCTAATAGAATAGACCCCTAGTGAACATGATCATCTCAAACAGGGCAAAGAAATGATATCAAGTTCATCATGCATATAGCAAATCACCTTCAAAGATAGAGAATTTACAAGGGGAGACTATTTGCAAGCAAAAGATGGAGCCCTCGATATGTACTATAACTTATCCCATGAATACAGTGATTGATGCTTCCTTTGCCAATCAACTTATGGGCACAAATGGATGAGTGCAATAAATGCTATGACGCCTCTATATCAATATAAATGTTCAAGGTTAAGCGAACACATTGATTCATTGTAAGTAGAGACGAAAAATATACAACGGATGCAAGCTCCTATGAACTATCTTAGGAAACTTGTTGCACATTCGATGCATCATCCCCAACCAAAATGTTATATGGCCATAACAAGTACAAATGATAATGAGTCGCTGTAAGAAACTCCTTATCCATAAAACATTCCATTTACAAGCATCTACAAGTACAAGACAGGAGGCTCGTTAGTGCACTATGACCCGCCTACGAAAATCAACAATAGTGCACGACAGTCTACCTGTACGAAGCAGCGAACAATTCTATCCAGAAGCTGCTACGCCACGCCACCGGATCTGCAACATTCGTACAAGCAGACAGAAGGCGTCTATTCCAAGAGTACCCCCGCACGTGCACTATAAATTGTATACACATAGGTACACTAAAAGGGGTAAAAATAATTATAAAACCCGCATGTGCCCCGGCGAGCGTGTTATTGGTACACACGTGACGTCTAGGGATGCTGCGCGGGTTGACAAGTGAATTCAGGCTCGAACCTGATCCTCCTATACGGATTAATAGGAGTCGACAAGGTTCGAATCAATAAATAAATATGTGGCCGTGGCGACCAGAATATTTATTTTAATACATTCATATTAGGCCTTCAATGCCTAAAATCAAAAGAATTCACTTTTAAGGGTACAAAGCCTACGAAACCCGATCCTCTGTCGACAGCCCGACAGAGTTGACAAGGTTCAATCCATAAAAAGAAATGATCCCCAAACACCCCGATGATGGCCGTGTTGATTGTTTATCTCAACCGGAGGGGTTCCTAAATATTTTCAAATATCTCCCAAATATCCAACGTCCAAAGCTCCACTCAAATATCCAAAACCCAAAAAATCCACAAAATCCAAAAATCTCAAAAATATTTAAAAGTGAAATAAATCCATCAACGCAATTAAAGCAAAATCCATCCGCCCTCCGCAACTGTTTGTCGAGGCGGACAAATCAAAAACTACTTCAGCTCACAAAAGAGCCAAATGCCTAGTCGAAAATATCACTAGGATCCATTCTCAAACAATCTTTTGCCAGTAAGGACGTGGTACGTGTCCTCTAACCGGCAGTTTCGCCGCCAAATGGCACTGCAGGTAAACGGTTATGACCCGGGGCCCTCTGAACCGAGTGGTTTTGCCGCCAAATGGCACCACATATACCGGTTATGGCCAGAGCCAATACGCTCCTTAATGGCGTTAAATCCTTGAGATATGAATCAATAGGATATGATCGATAGGGCACAAAGCCCTCTGTAAGCTAAGGTGGATTCAAATTTGTCCCCTTAGACAAACATCCAACCCCGGTCTACAAGGTCCCCTTGGACGAAGCAACCCATGGCTGCCGACAAGGATCCTTCTGTCAGGTTGGGTCGACTACCTCCTCTGACTAAGTAGACCAGGGACCACGATGGCCCGGGATGACGGAACCATGGGATCTTGATCGGGCCCATCATCCATTCCCCCACCATCCGCTTTAAGTGCTAGATGGTGAAATTTCAAGTTTTAAATATCAAACTTTTCAAACCTTTCCAAATTCCCAAATCCAACCCAAATTCCAAATCTTTCCAATCCAAACCAATTGCTGCTACTATATGCCAGATAACACGTATCTCTATACGTATCTGATTGATGACTAGCCTTAATCGAAAGTTCTCTCTCGTGATCGGGAGGGGTAATTAACTATAGGGGCTTGCGCCTATAGGAAACCAGAACTCAGATCATAAAGTCCTCACCAAATGAGGGCGAAATCTCTGGGTAGTGTCTTATCTACAAACCCATCTGCCTTCCAAAATTTACCTCGGAACTTATTCAGTTAAAACTCCCTCGCCGAATAAGAAGAGCGAGCGGAGGCCGGGGCCGAATTTTCGGAGCCCACAGATTTCTGGCGACTCCACTGGGGAATGGTTTCTCTTTCCATCTTTGGCTAGTCGTCTTAGTTCTATAGTAGCAGTCATATCAACTCGTACTCAAGATTTTGAGTCTTTAAAAATGATCATTCAACAAATTCGTTCGGCATTCGGCATAATTTTAAAATTATTTTTATTGCTTGTTTATGCTAATGATTTTTGTCTATTTGTGTTTTTGTGTTCTGTGCAAGTCTCTGCATTTTGAAAGTGCGGGGTGATGTATCAGATTCTGATTACTAACCCTTGCCTTTCATCTATGCAGATGGATCTACAGAACACGCCGATGACCGTCCAACTAGGACGAGGAGCCAGGATCCAGCTGGCTAATGCTGTCATAGAAACCGGAAATACTGGAGCTACCATCCAGTTTGGTAGCGTCGACTTCCCTGCTGTAGTTGCAAGAACTACTAAAGCTTCTGTCCATCGTGCGCATCTGCCAGCGCCACGACCTGCTGTTGAAAATCCTCATGGGAGGATTTCTGTATTCGCGAGGCTATCACAGCCTGAGGCTCCAACCACCAGAAGAATTGTGAATGGTGGAAGGGTATCTGTGGTGACTACAAACACCACCACTCCGCCGATCGGGTTATCTGCACCCGGAAAGAATAATGCTGAAGCCTCCTCATCTGGAGAAAGGCCTACAAGAAGACAGAGAAGGAAGATGAATGCTGAACTCCGAGCTCAGCAACAACTACTGCCAGTCCACCCATCAAATCTGCCTGCCCAAGAGGTAGAATCTACCATTCCAACCCGGAATGGGTTTGCAAATCTAAAGTGGGTCAAAAGGAATAGCTCCACCGGTGAGCTGAAGAAATCTTTCTGGGAGCAACGACGTGAAGACCCAGCCCCTCCAAAGAGAAAGGAGCCTGAAACTCTCTCGGCCCGGGTTTATCGTGTCCTGAAGACTGTAAAGGATAAAGGTCTGAAGAAGAAATTTCAACAACCTTTAGTGATCGAGACTAGAAGAACCCCGCCAAGGGAGCGTCTATCCTTTGCTGCAGAGAAAAGAGAAAGACAATATATTTCACGCGGTGAACATCGGGGTGTGACACCTGAACCCTATGTTCAGGGATCCACTGCTGAAAGGTCCCGGTGGAAAGGAAAACAAGTCTGGAGGCCAATGCCTCGGAGAAATGAAAAAGACAGAAGAGAAAGAGGAACTGATCTGGGCGTGACATCTGGTGAGGCTTCCCGGAGATCTGCCCCAGTTTACAAACAACGTCAGAAGTGGGCCCCAAAAAGAACCCATAATGACACTCCTCCAGACGGTAGACACCTTGGAGAATCCTCTAGGGGATCCCGTCGCTTTTCATCCCCTCCAAAAGAAGAAACCAACTTTGACCGCAGTCCGCTGGTTGAAGAAGTCCCCGTGCCTAACCAAGAGCCGGAAATCCAGTGGCGGCGCCGGTCGGAGATCCGAGTACTAGAAGATGAAGGAAATATGCAAGGGGAAGACAACATTGAAGAAAAAGAATTCCTTGAAGGGGAAGAAAATATTGAAGAAAATATTGATGAATTTATGGAGGAAAATTTAGAAGAAAATATTGATGAATTTCTAGAAGAAAATCTAGAAGAAGAAATTCAAGAAACAAATGACACCTTGGACATGGAAGTTGTCTATATGGTGAGACACACCAATGCTAATGAGGAAGCTTATTATGATGATGGTGAAGATGAAGACGAGCAACAACCGCCAATTAGGCGAGTTTATCAACGTCGTCGTGAAGCTGGGTCCACCACTGGTAGAGGTGGTCATTCACAAGCTGAAGAAGAAAGAGAAGAAGCCGAGGAGAATCCCTTCGCTGACGAGAATGTCACACTTGCAGAAATGCAAAGACATATGAGACGACAAATGAGAGCCAAAGACAGAGAAATCTCTCAGTTGAATGAGAAGATGACTGAGATGATGACTCAAATGGGGGCAATGATGCAGATGATGCAGAGAACTGCCGCTGTTGGCGCCATGCCCAATCCTCCTCCGGATCCTCCAAATTTTCAAATGCCTCAAGCCTCGGGAGTACGAGATAATCCTGAAGGTGGTCGCGAAACTCATAATGTCACCCGTCAGCCCACTCCGCAGAATATTGCAAGTACTTCCGAGCCCGTGACTGCTGCACAGTTAGAAGGAATAATAACAGAAAGAATCAGGGCTATTATAGCTGTTGACCAAGCAGAAAAGTTGGTGGGCAAGGGTCGTCCGTATCCTGCTGAATACGACCAAGTACCATACCCAAAAGGGTATTCGGTCCCAAAGTTCAACACTTTCAACGGTAATAACAACCCCAGGCAGCACCTAGCACAGTTTAAAGCCACCTGTGGGAATACAGGAGGAAATGACGCCCTACTCTTCCGACAATTCGTTAGTAGTTTAATAGCAACTGCTTTCGAATGGTACGCTGAACTGCCGAACGACTCTGTGAAGACATTTGCAGAGTTAGAATCTATGTTTGTGAAGAGATTCGCTAGTGCAACTGAGAAGATCACGATCGCTGACCTCGCTCTGGATAAGAGAAAAAGAGAAGAATCAGTGACTAAATATATCACTCGTTGGCGAAATTTGAGCATGAAATGTGAGCAGCAGTTAGAAGAAGAACACGCAGTACAGTTGTTAATGGGCAACATTGATGACAAGATGCAACCCTTCCTGTGCATGGCTACGATAAACACATTTCAAGACTTGCTCGACAGAGTGGCCAAATTTGAAAAACTGAATTTGTCCAGATCAGAAATCACTCTGATAAGCTCAAAAAGGGTAAAGCCCCGGGTGCTAGAAGGGGTGAGGCCGACTCTACGTTCTTCTCTAGAGCTGATAGAGAAAAGCAGCTAATTTACAACGTAGACAAAGACAAACAGCCGATGCAATATCAAGAAAGGCCTAAGCAAGTCTACAACCCCAACCCCCAACCGAAGCTGATATTAGGGGGGAATGATAAGCCACGAACTTATCAAGGTGGTGTAGAACGCCCGAGACAAATAACAGGAACTGGTGATAGAACGTTCCAATCCCTTAAAGATAAAATGAATAAAGAGTATTCATTCAAAAGGGAGAGTGTTGCCAAATTATTTCGACAAGTGTCAAGATCGGGTTTAGAACTGCCTGAATGCAAGAGGCCCGAAGAGTCGAAGCACACTGGTGATCCAAATTATTGCCCATATCATCGGGTACTCAGCCATCCTATTGAAGATTGCTACATCTTCAAGGATTGGCTTGAAAGAAAATATCAAAAAGGGGAGATAACATTATCCGACAATGTGTTGTCTCATCCTAAGAAGGAATCAGCTCGGGTGGTCACGTCCTCTTCCGTACCCCTGGTTGAAGAAAGAAGAAAAGAAAAGAAGCCAGTTCAAGAAGAACAGTGGGAGACTGCGGTCTCCAAGAAGACTGTGAAAATGTTAAAACAGCTTGAAGGAGTTCCAGGTGTAAAGTGGAAGTCTCCTGTTGAGCCTATGATAAATTTGAAGGCACTGCCGGTGGTACGACCTTCTACTTCAAAACAGTTTTCTAACCAAGTTGGCACTTCAAAGACTGGAAAGAAGAAATCATCCAAGAAGAAGACCAAATTGAAGAAGCCCAAGGAGAAGATGACCGCAACTCAGAGGGTTATCGACAGTTTGGATGAATACTACCAGACTGTGAGGCGACCTATCAAGCTTGCTGACTTCATGACGGAGCTTAAAATTGATGAAGCTGAAGAAGATGATGAGAATTCTCTTCCCAAAGAAGTATGTCGGGTCATCTCAGTGGCGCCGAGTACCTCGATAAAAGAGAAACACACAGAAGTACCCTCTGAATCCTGTATGATGGTTTTGCCAATGGATTACAGTTCGGAGGAGGATTTGTATTTTCCAGAGGGAGACGAATCAGAGCCTAGCATAGCATCTCGGATGGGACATATAAACCTGGGTAGTGATTCTGGATCAACAAATGAGTCCCTAGATGCAACGATGGCTGACTCTGAAGAAAATGTACAGTCAAATGACTCTGAACCGGAGGAGATTGCTCAAGTGCAGTTAAGAAGCGGCAAAATACTGCCACCTCCACCGAAGAAAGGGGTCTCCAATAAAGATAAGGAGAAAGAGATAATCATCAATGACGATATTATCCCTGAAGATACCAAGAAGAAGAACACTTCAGCCAATGGGATAGATTATAATATCTTATCCCATCTAAGAAAAATTCCAGCACAACTCAGCATATACGATGCTTTGGTGATGTCTAAAGACCTTCGGGAGACTCTGATTCAGGCTCTCAAAGATCCCGAAAGATACGAAGCGTATTTTGCTGAACGTAATTTGACTGAGGTTCTACAAGCTCGTAATGAGCCATTCATTACTTTCTCCGAAGAGGACATGATGCTCGGAACTGCAGATCATAATCGTCCTCTGTATGTTACTGCAGAGAGCGATAAGCTGATTATCAGTCGAATCCTAATCGATCCTGGTTCCTCCATAAATTTGATAAGCTTGAAAGCACTGAGATCTCTCTGCCTTGATGTGGAACACCTCGGGCCAGATAAGTTGATGGTGCATGGTTTTAATGAAAAAGGGCAGAAAACCCTTGGATCATTTATGCTCCCTCTTGTATTTGGAGAGCTCCACACAGAAGCTAAATTCCATGTGATTGATGCGGATACCTCGTTCAAGGCGCTGCTAGGTCGTCCCTGGTTGCATGAATATGGCATTGTCCCGTCAACATTACACCAGTGTATGAAATATCTCAAAGATGGAGAAGAATTCAGGATCTCTGGTGACATTCAGCCCTTCACAGTTCATGAAGCAACAGTTTATGAGGATGCAAAGTACTTCATGCCGAAGAAACAAAAATCTTCGAGCCCTCTCGAAGCTAGAGCATCAAACTCAAAGGCTGCAAAACGATCAGAACGGGAAGGTGAGAAAAGGCAAGCGGGGAGAAAGAAGGCAATGCCGACTCTTCCCAAGGCACCGACCATTCCAAAAGAAAAGAAACATGTACCTCATCTTGGGAGTGACACGGATGAAGATGACGCTACTCCCGCCAAATCTCGAAAAGTATGCCAGTCTACAGACGAATGGAGTAGGCAAGTCGCATATTCAAGTGATGATTATGACTACGACTCCATCTATATGAATACGGTGCAGAACGTGTTCTCTAGAAGAATTGACAGCCTATCAATTTCTGATAGTGTACTTGTAATCACACGTGTTCCCCTACAACACTTCAAAGAAATCATTCCGCGCGAGATGCATAAAGTTGAAGAACTCGCCACCCTTTATCTTCCTCCCCTCAAAAATGGGACTGTGCCAGGGAATGTACTATATTCTACAGGAATACGTGAAGAAGAGAACCATGATTGGGATTGCATGCTTCTTGACTCCGGAGAGTTACTACCTACGAGGCTACCCAGGTTCAATACCAAGAATATTCAAAGAATGCTACGAAAGCAAGTCAATATTCCGACCACCAAGCGACAACTTCGTACAAGCCTAGGCCTTTGGTATGGAAGGAATCCGTGTCCATTACGGCAGAAGGATGCAGATGCATATAAAGGTATCGGGTTCATCAAACGAAAGTGTCTCCGGAAAGAGACTTGTCGGGCAATCACATGCACGGAAATCGAATCCGAGGAAGATGGTGCTGAAGAAACATACGAAGCTGATGATTATGATGAACAGCCCTTGGAAGCCGAGCCTGCACCAGAAGAGCTTGAAGATGGCGGACAGGCAGCTACCATGGATGAACTAAAAGAAGTCAACTTGGGGACCGAAGAAGATCCTCGCCCAACCTTCATTAGTTCTCTCCTACCCGAAGAACAAATAGAAGAAATAAAAGAACTTCTCTGTGAATTCAGGGACTGCTTTGCCTGGACATATGCTGAGATGCCCGGCTTATCCCCTGATGTAGCAGTTCACAGATTAGCAATCAAACCAGAGATAGCGCCCGTCAAGCAAGCTCCAAGGAGAATGAGATTGGAGATTGAAGAACAGGTGATTGCTGAAACAAAGAAGCTTATAGATGCAGGTTTTATCCGAGAAGAAAAGTATGCTGATTGGATTGCCAATATTGTCCCAGTGAAGAAGAAGAATGGGCAGATTCGTATCTGCATTGACTTCAGGGACCTCAACAAGGCGTGCCCAAAAGACGATTTTCCACTCCCTGTATCCGAACTCCTGGTGGACAACACTTCCAACTATGACATGTTCTCCTTCATGGATGGATCGTCAGGATACAATCAAATCAAGATGGCGCCCGAAGATGAAAAACATACATCGTTCAGAACGCCCATCGGCATTTTCTGCTACACAGTCATGCCCTTTGGCTTGAAGAACGCTGGTGCCACCTACCAGCAGGCGATGACTCACATATTTGATGATTTGATACATCAGAAGGTCGAGTGTTATGTAGATGACCTTGTCGTCAAAAGTCTTGGCCGAAATGATCATTTAAAAGATCTTAGAATCGTATTTGAGAGAATCAAAAAATTTGATCTGAAGATGAATCCTCTCAAGTGTGCATTCGGGGTTTCCTCCGGCAAATTCCTGGGGTATGTTGTTCGTTATCGAGGAATAGAGATCGACCCCAACAAAATTAAGGCAATCACGGAGATGCCACCACCAAGAAACCTTCGACAGCTTCGCTCGCTGCAAGGACAACTGGCTTTTATTCGGAGATTCATATCAAATCTATCGGGTAGATGCCAGCCATTTTCAAAATTAATGAAGAAAGATGTTCGTTTCAAATGGGATGCAGAATGTCAGGAGGCGTTTGATAGCATCAAGAAATACTTGTTAAATCCTCCCATTCTAGCAGCGCCGATTCCGGGGAAGCCTCTTATACTGTATACAGCTGCACTAGAAGAGTCCCTCGGAGCACTATTGGCCCAGAATAATGAAGAAGGAAAAGAAAATGCACTCTACTATATCAGTCGGAGATTGATTGGAGCAGAAAGCCGTTATTCTCCTATTGAAAAGCATTGCCTGGCGCTGATTTTTGCAGTTCAGAAACTCCGCCACTATATGTTATCCCACAAAATCACACTGATATCAAAGATCGATCCGCTGAAGTTCTTGATGACAAGACCAGCGTTGACAGGTCGTCTGGCCAGGTGGGCAGTATTGTTATTACAGTTTGAAATTACGTACATGCCACAAAAGGCGGTGAAAGGACAGGCCTTGGCAGATTTCCTTGCCGCACATCCGATCCCGGCCGATTCTCCACTCAACGATGATTTGCCTGATGAGCAGATAATGCAGGTTGAGGAGAATGAAAGGCTACCATTCTGGGAAATGTACTTCGAAGGGGCATCGTCCATTAGACCTGTCCGACCTCCAAATATTGCAAGAGCCCGAGCCGGTATCGGTCTTGTTCTCATACCACCTGAAGGAGGCATAATGAGGTTCTCATTCAGTCTGACTGAACCTCGGACCAACAACGAAGCTGAGTACGAAGCTCTAATAGTAGGGCTGGAGATTGCAATTGACGTCAAAATTCAAAATCTTCAAATTTTCGGCGACTCTCAACTTGTGATAAATCAAGTCTTGGGCATCTACAAGATTTCCAAGGTTGAGTTGGCTCATTACCACCGGCGAACCATTGAGCTCCTGAAGCAGGTGCCGAATGTTAAAATAGTTCAAATTCCTCGAGGACAGAATGCCAAAGCAGACTGTTTGGCCAAATTGGCCAAGGAAATGGCAAATTCCAATGAGGAGAAGCCTATATTCATCGGAGTTTACAACCGTAGGGTCTTGGAACCCGCTTTATTACAATTCCCGATGGTAGAAGAAGTATCAAATTCAGGTCAGCAGGATGAAACTCCAGTTGACCCTAAACTTCTCCATCAAATCATTATGGAAAATTATCCGGAAGGATATCATACAGCCAAGAGACATAAAGCTAGTCAAGCTTCAGAATCGTGGTGGCATTGTTTAGATATTGAAGTCGAAAATGATTGGAGACAGCCATTCATTGACTACTTCAAGGAAAACAAATTCCCGACAGAAAAGTCTATGGCCGCACAAATTCGAAAAAGGGCGTTACGATACGCATTTGTCAATGATACGTTATACAGACGAGCTTTTGATCAAATGTGGCTAAGGTGCTTGGGGACCAAGGAAGCTGATAAAGTGGTAGCAGAAGTCCATGAAGGACTTTGTGGAGCTCATCAGTCAGGTCCTAAAATGGCCGCTAAAATCAAGAGGATGGGTTACTATTGGCCGACAATGGTAAGAAATTGTATTGACCACGCTAAGAGGTGCCACGAGTGTCAAATCCACGGTGATGTTATACATCAACCGCCAAATCCACTGCACCCAACAATAGCGTCCTGGCCGTTTGAATGCTGGGGCACTGATATTATCGGTCCAATAGATCCGCCGTCATCAGCAGGACACCGCTTTATACTTGCAGCAACAGACTACTTTTCTAAGTGGGCGGAAGCGGCTCCATTCAGAGAGGTCACATCGGAGCATGTGATCAATTTCTTTACCCACAATGTCGTCTACAGATTCGGTGTGCCGCGCCGCATAATCTCAGACAACGGTACTGCATTCAAGAGTACAAAAATTTACAAGTTCGTTGATCGGCATAAAATCGATTGGCGATATTCGTCCATATACAATCCAAGGGCAAATGGTTTGGCTGAAGCCTTCAATAAGACGTTGGTGAAATTATTGAAGAAGATCCTTACCAAGAACAAAAGAGAGTGGCATACGAAAATGGCAGAAGCGCTATGGGCATACCGTACAACCTACAAGACGCCGACCAAAGCTACTCCTTACTCTCTAGTGTTCGGAGTCGAAGCTGTATTACCATTGGAGATTGAACTACCGTCACTCCGGGTAGCAATCCAGAATGATCTCACTCAAGAGCAAAATGCCCGCCTCAGAATGGAAGAGCTCGACGCACTTGATGAACTCAGGTTACAAGCTCAACAAAATCTAGAAATCTACCGAGGAAGAATGGCAAAGTCTTTTGATCGAATGGTGCGTCCTCGATCATTTCAAGAAGGGGAATTGGTCCTGGTGCTGAGAAGACCAATCATCCCACACCGGAAAATCGGTGGCAAATTCGTATCAAATTGGGAAGGCCCCTTCGTCATCGAGGTGTACCAAGGAGGAGCATATCAGTTGATCGATCTGAACGGTCAAAGGCCCATGCCACCGATCAATGGTCGACATTTAAAGAAATATCACGCATGAAAATTTCATATCTGATGTATTTTGTGATGATCAAAATTTTATATGCATATTTATCAATGCATGCTTATATTTTGGAATTCTCTTGTATAACAAGAATGCATTTCAAAATCCCTCATCAGACTGGGGGCATTTTAAATATTTATTCGAGTCGACATCGCGCTGCGTGCCGAGATCCTCGAATAAATATTTAAAATCTCGAAGATACAAAGCCTATCCGAAATGTCCCTGCAAGACAGGGGGCATTTTAAATATTCATTTGAGTCGACATCGTGCTACACGCCGAGATCTCCAAATGAATATTTAAAATAAAAAATCCCAAGTTTATTCCATTCTAAAAATGACCCTGCGAGACAGGGGGCATTTTAAATATTTATTCGGGTCGACATCGCGCTGCGTGCCGAGATCCCCGAATAAATATTTAAAATTATCAATTCAAATATTCTTTTGTGCTAAAAGAATACAAATATTCGTTTTCCAAAGTATATGCAGGTGACCTCTCAAAAGAGTTAGAGACACCGTCTTCTCCAACAAACCAAGACTCAAAAGTCAAGAAAAATGATTTTTGTGACTGCACACTCCTACAAAATTGAGCCGAAGAAGCTTGAAGTCTCCCGACAGCCTGAAGCTTAAGGTTCGAATGGGTGTAAAAGGTCGGATCCAACAAGCCCAAATATGGCCGGATCGCTGGCAGCTCTGTCTACTCAACAAGCCATAAGAAAGGCCGTAGTAACGGAACCCCCACTTCGTCAACCCGTCAGTAGGGACTGTAGGAAGAATGAAGGCAAATTTGACTCGACAAGTTCAAGTGATCGTAGTCCATAAAAATTCTCCCAAATGACTGGAGAATCAAAGTTCCATTGGAAGGATGAGTCTCGAGCAACTACCAGATGTTCGTAGGCTCCAAGATCCAAAACCACGAAGGATGACTCCAAATCCGTCAACTTCAGTGAAATCAGCATTGGGAAGCGCGATTCCCACAGCTCAAGTCTGAAGCCTGAATGGGTGTAAGAGGTCGGATCCAACAAGCCCAAATATGGCCGGATCGCTGGCAGCTCCATCTACTCAACAAGCCATAAGAAAGGCCGCAGTAGAGGAACCCCCATCTCAGCAACCAGAGGACAAAGAGCTATCAAATCTAGCTCTCCCAATCTGACGAACTCAAGTGATTCAGATTAAAGTCTTCTCAAGTGGTTAAGGATCAAGATACTACCTACGTTCGGTACTATCAATTGAATCCAAAACCTGCAAATCCTTCAACAAATCCGTAAAGCACAAAGCGAGGATCGAAGGAATCTTTCTTCAACAAGTCCGTCAAAGCACAAAGCAAAGGACCGAAGAAAATTATCCCAAAGTTCGTGAAAAGCCCAAGGCTGAACTAAGAGGATTCTGTCATCAACAAGTCCGTTATGCACAAAGCTCTGGACCGATGACTTTTCGCCACCGACCTAATACAAATCTAAGGGTTTAGGTCACCGGCATCTACTCCTTCAACAAGCCCGCCAAAGAAAGAAGCATAGGGCCGAAGGAACAAAATAACCTGACAAGTCAGTAAAGACAAATCAGGTGATTCTCCATCAATGTCCGCAGCACAAAGAATAGGACAAAAAGAAGTCAGTATCTCAACCATCTATTGATACATCCAAGAGATCTATGGAGAAGGAAAATCTTAGTGTGACATCCAAGCAAAATTTTGGAGATCCACTAAATAATCAGTTTAGTGTGACATCCAAGTAAATTTTTTGGAGATCCACTAAATGAAAGTCATAGTGTGACATCCAAACAAACTTTTGGAGATCCACAAGATCACACAGCTTACAACAAACATGATTCGCTCTAAACGCGTATCACATTTGTTGGGGGGCATTTGTTAACCCCTGTGTAAAGAACAAAAGAGGAAAGCAGAGATACCAATGCGTCGTCAAATCCCAGAAATTTCGCACACCTCGGATTGTCGAAGGATCCCCGAAATCCTGTGAACTGCTCTGATCTACGATCAAATCCCGTAAATCCAGCCGACGTTCGCGTCTCTTCCCAGATTTCCTGCGACGTTTCCTCGATCGAATGACCACAGGCGTCGTTAAATAGAGGCCGAGATCCGACACTCATTCGCTGCTCACGGCTCTCCCATACTTCTCTTCCCACACGATCGCAGGGCTCTTAACTCCCGTAGCTACTTCCTCCCTCCATTCGCGCTCCACGACCCTCCCTTCAGACCGACGTCAACCTCCGACTCTACCCCGACCTCGCTCCGACTCCACAGCAGGACCTCCTCCTTGCCTTCTCTGTCCCGACCAAAGACCAGAACCGAACTCTTCCTCCCTCTGCCTTTGCTCGATCCACGACCCTCCTCAGGCCGCCGACCTCCTCATCCGACCCCCTTGCTACTTCCGATCCAGAGAGAGAGAGAGAGAGAGAGAGAGAGGAGAGCACCTCTTACCTGGCCGATCCCTCTTGCCCGACGCCTCCCTGAGCCGACCTCCCTCTGTAAGCCGTCGCCCCCTCTGCTCTCACCCGATCCAACCTCTCAGCCGATCCCTCTCTCTATCTTATATATATAATTATATGTTATATATTAATATATATATATATATATATATATATATATATATATATATAAAATAAAAAAATGAGATAAAAAAATATATTAAAAAAATAAATATATAATAAATAAATAAAAAAATTGATTCTTTTCTCGACGCTTGCAACGAACCGGCAAACCCCCGAGGCGCTCACGTAGCGTTTAGGGTGGGAAACCGGTGCGAGGCTCGTGACGATTTAAGGATCCCTCTTCAATGCTAGCAACGAGCCGGCAAACCCCCGAGGCGCTCAAGTAGCGTTTAGGGTGGGAAACCGGTGCGACGCTTGCGGCGAAGGGGATAAAAAAATGTGTTCTTTATTTTCATATAAGTACCCCCGAACGCCCACGTGGTGCAGAGGGGGGAAATCTGTGTTTTTTCCTAATGCCTGTTTTCTTCTTATAATCAACAAACATAAAAACCCTTAAATGCTCACGTAGCAGGCGGGGATAAAAAAAAAATTCATTCGCGACCGCGGTGTCATTTTTGACACCTACCTGAAGCGCTCACGTAGCGTCGAGGGGAATGGTTGCCTCTTGGTTTTTTCCCCTAAACGGGGGAGACGCCGGGAGGCTGCCGAAATTTGGATTGAAAATCCAAGGACTTGAAAAAAAAAAAAAAAGAGCTTGGACTTGTGGACTTATTTGAACAAAATGAGCTTTAAATTCAAATGAATTTGAAAAATATAAGAGAATTTGGTTGAACTCAAAAGAATAAATGCAAAGAACTTGTACTTAAGATTGTAGTTTGGAACAACTACAAAGACCACTTGAACTCATGCAAAGGAACTCAAGCATGAACAAAGCAAACTTTGACATCAAACTCAAACTTATGGATATGGGACTCGAGCTTATTCTTTGAATTCGGACTTGGACTCTACAAGACAACAAGGATTACACTCGAACATGTTTTGAACTCAAAAGATTACAAAGGATTTTATTTGAATAATTTGAGCAAGGACTTAAGCTTGCCTAGTTGATCACTCAAACTTGATTTGAACATTACATGAGCTTGAACCCATATTGGATTTGAGTCTGATCTTGGACTCATGTGACATTGAATCTGCAAGCATTAAGCTCAAACTTGAATGAGCATGGGCTCTAAAGAATTTGAACAAGGCCAAGTGGACTTAAATAGTTAATATGAATGTAAAGAACTCTGATTCAACCTGAAGGAGTTTGTAAGGTTGGGTTAGAATGAGAGAATTCATTAAAAGTCAAAGTTCATAATCATAGAGAATTAATCTCTATAGCAATTAAATATCTTGATCATGCAAAGAACAGGAAACAACGAAGCGATAAAAGATTTACATTTAAATCTCATTGAACATGAATTTCTCATGAGCTAATGAGGTATTCATAAAGGATCATTATACAAGCATCAATGAGAAAGATCAACACTCAAGATACAATCAACTATCAAAGACAATGGAAGACCTTCAATATACATATAAATATAATGATATCCATATTAGCCCCATTAGTGGGTCCATGAATTTGCAAAGAGGAGATGGATGATGCTAATAGAATAGACCCCTAGTGAACATGATCATCTCAAACAGGGCAAAGAAATGATATCAAGTTCATCATGCATATAGCAAATCACCTTCAAAGATAGAGAATTTACAAGGGGAGACTATTTGCAAGCAAAAGATGGAGCCCTCGATATGTACTATAACTTATCCCATGAATACAGTGATTGATGCTTCCTTTGCCAATCAACTTATGGGCACAAATGGATGAGTGCAATAAATGCTATGACGCCTCTATATCAATATAAATGTTCAAGGTTAAGCGAACACATTGATTCATTGTAAGTAGAGACGAAAAATATACAACGGATGCAAGCTCCTATGAACTATCTTAGGAAACTTGTTGCACATTCGATGCATCATCCCCAACCAAAATGTTATATGGCCATAACAAGTACAAATGATAATGAGTCGCTGTAAGAAACTCCTTATCCATAAAACATTCCATTTACAAGCATCTACAAGTACAAGACAGGAGGCTCGTTAGTGCACTATGACCCGCCTACGAAAATCAACAATAGTGCACGACAGTCTACCTGTACGAAGCAGCGAACAATTCTATCCAGAAGCTGCTACGCCACGCCACCGGATCTGCAACATTCGTACAAGCAGACAGAAGGCGTCTATTCCAAGAGTACCCCCGCACGTGCACTATAAATTGTATACACATAGGTACACTAAAAGGGGTAAAAATAATTATAAAACCCGCATGTGCCCCGGCGAGCGTGTTATTGGTACACACGTGACGTCTAGGGATGCTGCGCGGGTTGACAAGTGAATTCAGGCTCGAACCTGATCCTCCTATACGGATTAATAGGAGTCGACAAGGTTCGAATCAATAAATAAATATGTGGCCGTGGCGACCAGAATATTTATTTTAATACATTCATATTAGGCCTTCAATGCCTAAAATCAAAAGAATTCACTTTTAAGGGTACAAAGCCTACGAAACCCGATCCTCTGTCGACAGCCCGACAGAGTTGACAAGGTTCAATCCATAAAAAGAAATGATCCCCAAACACCCCGATGATGGCCGTGTTGATTGTTTATCTCAACCGGAGGGGTTCCTAAATATTTTCAAATATCTCCCAAATATCCAACGTCCAAAGCTCCACTCAAATATCCAAAACCCAAAAAATCCACAAAATCCAAAAATCTCAAAAATATTTAAAAGTGAAATAAATCCATCAACGCAATTAAAGCAAAATCCATCCGCCCTCCGCAACTGTTTGTCGAGGCGGACAAATCAAAAACTACTTCAGCTCACAAAAGAGCCAAATGCCTAGTCGAAAATATCACTAGGATCCATTCTCAAACAATCTTTTGCCAGTAAGGACGTGGTACGTGTCCTCTAACCGGCAGTTTCGCCGCCAAATGGCACTGCAGGTAAACGGTTATGACCCGGGGCCCTCTGAACCGAGTGGTTTTGCCGCCAAATGGCACCACATATACCGGTTATGGCCAGAGCCAATACGCTCCTTAATGGCGTTAAATCCTTGAGATATGAATCAATAGGATATGATCGATAGGGCACAAAGCCCTCTGTAAGCTAAGGTGGATTCAAATTTGTCCCCTTAGACAAACATCCAACCCCGGTCTACAAGGTCCCCTTGGACGAAGCAACCCATGGCTGCCGACAAGGATCCTTCTGTCAGGTTGGGTCGACTACCTCCTCTGACTAAGTAGACCAGGGACCACGATGGCCCGGGATGACGGAACCATGGGATCTTGATCGGGCCCATCATCCATTCCCCCACCATCCGCTTTAAGTGCTAGATGGTGAAATTTCAAGTTTTAAATATCAAACTTTTCAAACCTTTCCAAATTCCCAAATCCAACCCAAATTCCAAATCTTTCCAATCCAAACCAATTGCTGCTACTATATGCCAGATAACACGTATCTCTATACGTATCTGATTGATGACTAGCCTTAATCGAAAGTTCTCTCTCGTGATCGGGAGGGGTAATTAACTATAGGGGCTTGCGCCTATAGGAAACCAGAACTCAGATCATAAAGTCCTCACCAAATGAGGGCGAAATCTCTGGGTAGTGTCTTATCTACAAACCCATCTGCCTTCCAAAATTTACCTCGGAACTTATTCAGTTAAAACTCCCTCGCCGAATAAGAAGAGCGAGCGGAGGCCGGGGCCGAATTTTCGGAGCCCACATTCTCACTGGGTGGGAGAAAGCTCGACCCTGTCGAGCAAGCATCACGAGTGCCTTCATACAACTCTAGAATGTCGGGATCCAATCTCTGTAGCTCATCACGATCAATCCATGTGTTCTCCGTCTCTGGTTTTCTTTTCGATTGAACTAAATACCTTTGGCGCCCACCTTCTTTGGTGGAAATGATTTCATCATTAAGTAATGCTTCAATTTTCTCCACATTAGATAAAGAAGGGATATTTGAGAGTGGAGTTAGGCTAGGACTCTCATCAGGTAGGGTCACACAAGGCTCAATATTTACTAGATTTGTGGGGTTAAACTCTGGTCCTTCAAAGGAATTATTATTGCGTCCTCCCACCTGACGTAAAGATGCATCCTCCCAGAGTTAAAATCGCGCTAAAAAATGAGAAATGCCAAGCAAATACCGAGCAATACCAAACAATAACGAGGAATATCATCATGTGAAGACCAATACCAAGCTATACCGAGCTATACCGAGCAATACCGAGCAATACAAAAAAATACATAGTTATTCCTAGAGAAAACTCGGTATGTGCTCGGTATTGCTCGGTATAGCTCGGTATAACTTGGTATTGGTCTTCACATGATGATATTCCTCGTTATTACCAAATAATATCTAGCAATATCGAGCAAAAACCGAGTTTTTTTGCGTTGGGAGGACGCATCTCTACGTCAGGTGGGAGGACGCAATAAAAATTCCCTTCAAAGGCTACTAGATCTTTGATGTTAAACATAGGATTCATGTTAAAACCTTCAAGTAGGTCTAGCACATAAGCATTACTATTTATTTTTGATATTATTTTAAAAGGTCCTGCACTTCCAGCATGTAACTTTTTAATGGTCCCTTGTGAGGACCGTTCCGGACAAATCTGCACTATTACAAAATCTCCAACCTCGAATTCTTTAAATCATTTCTTACGATCCGCATTAAGTTTATAATTAGCATTGCTTTGTTCAATCTTTTATTAATTTCCTTATAAAATTCCTTGAGATGTGATGCAAATGCAGATGCAAATGTAGATGTTCTTAACTTAGGCCACATATAGATCAAGTCTATAGGCTGTCTAGGTTGGTACATGTACACAGTTTGGAGTTCCAATCTCGAACGTGTTCTCCTACAAAGGTTCTTAAGAGGTTGCCTAGACTCCTATTAACAACTTCAGTTCGGCATCAGTTTGAGGATGGAAAGCGATAGAAAATTGCAGTTTGGTACCCATCTTATGCCATAAAGTCTTCCAAAAATAACTAATAAATTTGACATCTGAACAGACACTACGATTTTAGGTAATCTATGTAACCTAAACATCTCATCGAAATATAGTTTCACCATTCGAGAAGCGTCAAAAGTTTTGGAAAAAGGAAATGGGCCATTTTGGAAAAAACGATCAACTACCACGCAAATAGAGTCATGTTTTCTAGAAGTCTTAGGTAGTCCAAAGAAGAAATCCATACTTACGTCCTGCGAAGGGCAATTGGGGACTGGGAGGGGTGTGCAGAGACAAGTATTCTGTTTACGCTATTTAGCTAGCTGACAAGTGTGACACCTTTACACAGTTTACTAACATCACGTTTAAGACTAGACCAGTAAAAACGATGTTCTACAGAGCAATGGTTTTCTTTTGGCCAAAATGCCCAGCTAGTCCTGCAGCGTGTAATTCCCACACGAGAAATTCCTGAAGTGAAGATTTGGGTATGCAAAGCTTTTGTGATTTGAACAAATACCCATCTTTAAGAAAAAAATCATTAACTACTCATTCACCCCCAGTTGTCAATAAAGAATACTTATCCTTAAAGTCAGGGCAGTCTTTATAATTCTCCTTAATACTCTCGAATCCAATTACTTTAGTCCTCATTTCTCGAGTTATCATCATACGACGACTTAACGCGTCTGTCGCTTTACTTTCATAACCTACTTTGTGTCTGATCGTATAGATATATTCTTACAAAAATTCGACACAACGGCCATGTCGGGCATTGAGTTTCTTTTGGTAGTTTATATAACACAAGGCCTCATGATCAAAGAAAATGACAAATTCTTGAGGAAGCAGGTAGTGTCTCCAATACCTAAGGGACTGAATGATGGAATAAAATTCTGTCATATGTGGAGTATTGTTGTCTAATATCATTTAATTTCTTATTGAAGTAGGCCACGGGATGTCCTTCTTGGGAAAGGACTCCACCAATACCAAGGCCAGAAACGTCACAAGTTACTTCAAAGACTTTATAAAAATTAGGTAGACGCATGACAAAGGCTTCTACCATTCTTTTCTTGATCTCTTCAAAAGCTTTAGAGGCAAATATGGTTCAATGAAATTCGCCCTTTTCAAACAATCTGTTATTGGGGCAATGATGGTGCTAAAATTCCTAATAAACCTCCGATATAATGTGGCCAATCCGTGAAAACTCCGAACATGCCTAATATTCTTAGGTTTAGGTCACTCATTAATTGCACGCACCTTTTCAAGATCTGCTGAAATCCCTTGAGATGATATAATAAATCCTAGGAAGGTAACACTATCCGTGAGGAACGTACATTTCTTAGAATTTGCATATAACTGTTCTTTCTTTAAGACCTCACAAACTTATTTTAGGTGATTTAAATGTTGTCCAACCGAATTATTATAGATCAAAATGTCATCGAATTGATTGTTTGCATGTCTTTGTAACATTAGTCACCCCTGCAACTCAAAAAATAAGTAGTGCCAAAAGAGTCCCAAACACATTGAATCTAGAAACTGATTTTGATGTATTTAGAGAAGCAGAGCTAATTAGCTTGTTGATCTTGGAGATTAACCCATCGGCTTATGGCATTTCCTCATTGGCTTTGGAAGTGGACCTAGCTGGTTAATGATGAGTCGGCTTCATCTTCCACCTTGGGATGGACTAAGGGCAGGCTCTAACCTATTGACCCATGGAAGACTTTTGGAAATTTGGACAGATTTGATGAAGCAAATGGTAGCATGATTGTTTACTCGAGGAAAGGTCATTGTGATACGTCAAATATGGTCAAAGTGGCAATACTAAGTATGTATGGAGCCTCTTCCTAATTTTTCATGGTTTTATCATTTAAAGAAGGCTATGAAGAATGTTCCATCAGATGTCATAGTGGAGCACAACTCAATTTACACCGTGGGAAGGACAATAAGATATATATCAATGGTTGTCATCATGAAGTGCGACATGATCTATGTCATGAGAGTTGAGTGAGACTAATTAATTTTAGGAAAATTATACCCTATATTTGTCATTATAGGTGATAGTTACCAAGTTAAGTGCTAGCTTTTTCACTATGCGCTATTGATTTTTTAAAAGAGGAATGTCTTGGATTTGGAGCAAGGAGGGAATCATGGTTGCAACATATAATCAATGTGGGATATAATTTTCAACCGGATGAAGGAAGCTGTTGATAATCGATAACTGCAAACATGGGAGACGAGGCATGTTCTTTAAGACATTGTGACTTGCGAGCCGGAAAGGAGATTAGGAAAACAAGTTAATGAACGAAAGATGCATGATCGTAAACAGCATAGCGGAGATGGAGTAGCAAGATTCACATTGCACTGGTATTGTGTCTTTATTACAAATGGATTGACATTGAGAGTGGAAGAGGATATTTGCATTGGAGAAAGCTCTAGATAATTTGAAGAAATGAAAATGGCTCATCAAATTTGATCCTCTTTGGATCTGACCTGTTAAGCCAAATACCTTTGTTTAAGTCATTCAAATCATCTAGAAATGATTTAGAATTTTCAAAATTTGCCCAAATTAATTAGGAAATTAATGCATTAATTTGACGCACTGCTTAGGGCATTGATTGAGCTCATTAAGCCCCAGATTAGTGTCAAATGGACCCTTGAGCCTAATTAGAGGACATAACTTTGATCAATGATTAAGGCATAGACTTAATTAGTCATTATTACAATTTTGGGTAAACATAATCACTTCATTAACAAAGATTAATAATAGTAGCAACTGTGTACGAAGGGTGAAAACATGGAAAAACAATCAGGCGCGAGTCAAAATTTGCAGCACGACATACCTTCGCTTCAAAAGAAACAATTAAACTTTGTAGCATCAAATGAGGATAGAACCTGCCAAAAAAAATCACAAAGAATGAATACACAATTGCTGCAACCTCCACAGCGGCCACGTGTTTATGCAGAATAGTGAAGCTCAACATGAGCCGAAAAATAGTGTCATTGGATGTTATCCTTACAAGCAATCACGTAGTCATGCAAGCTTATGCCAGATCAATTCATTTATGAAGAGTGAGGACGCGGCTTTGAATTTTATGATCAACCGTTTTTCATGTAGGCATGGTAGGGGAAGCGTCTAGCAAATGATATGTTTGTGGATTCTATATCGTAAATTGATCTTCATTGATCTTTTGAGATGTGCACAATATACCATTCATCTAAGTTAATTAGATACAATAGAAATGTCCGTGGAAAACTTGGTCACTATCAGACCTTCCCAATTCAGTTCAATTTGATAAGTTGGGTTAAACCCTTGCCCTTACGAATCTATTTCTTTGCTCAACCCACCAGGCTGAAAATTAACCAAGACACTTTCAATCAAATACAAGGTGATGTAATGTGAAAGCTTGTAACACAAATCCAAAAGTTAATAATGAGGTGTTCACCTTTGAGGAGCTACTCTCTTCCCTACGAATCTAGGTTGAGCGGAGAAAGATATTCCACACTAGAAATGAAGTAACCACTAGGACGGACGAGCCGAGGAACGTCGCTGTTGGAAAGGTAGCCGGAGTGGTGGAGGAAGATGGTCGTCCAATGATGATCCAACGTCCCTTTGACCTTTGCTCGTCGATCACATCAACTAAGGTGTATTGGATACGGTCGATGTATTCTTCAACGGTGTCGTCGAAATCAAAGCCCACGTCAAAGAATGGCGATTGGAGGATGTCGACTTGATCTCGATCATCATGCACAAATCCAAAGTTCCATTCGGGTTCCGCCATACATGGTGAATTGAGAGGAGGGGGGGAGGAGGGGCGGCGGCTTGTGAGGATAGGGGTGAGAGGGGACGGCTAGGGCTAGGGGAAAATTAGGGATTCTCAATAAATCTGAATTTAATTTCAGATTTAAGTGATTTTGGAGAGAAAATGTTTGAATTTCAATTTCAATATTAAATGAGGGTAGGGGTTAATTTGGCAAGAGAGGGAATTTGCCCATGCATGGAGCCGGCGGCATATAGAAAGGGGGAGGGGTGATTATGGGTATTTAAAGGAGTTTCCAAATGGGGCTAAGTGAATTTGGTGGGAGATTAATGACTCCTTTTAAATTTGAAATTCCAATTGAATGAAAAATTAAAACTTTCCTAATTTAGGGTCTCCAAATTAGGAAAGTATGGATTTGAAATTTGAATTTCAAATTCGGGGGGGGGGGAGAGGGAGGGAGGACGTGGGTGGAGGTAGAGATTGGCGGTGGGGTGGTGGTGGCCGGTGGCTTTGAGTACCCAATGAGGGCGCCGCCGACTTGGGAAGAGGGGGGGAAGAGGCTCGGTCTTGGGGAATGGGGAAGAGAAAGATAAATTTGCGAAGTTAAATACAAAGGATCAAGAACTCACAAAGAGATCTTGGGATTTTGGAACTCACAAAGAAATCCACAATATTATTTCCCCAAGAACTCACAAAGAGATCTAGGGGAAATGTCATGAACTCACAAAGAGAACAACAAGAGAAAATTTTCATTCATCAACTATCCTCATACATAAGAAGATGACCATATATATAAGCCTCAAAATGACAAATAAAACAAAAGACTAGAATGCCCCTTGGGCTACAATAGCAACCAATAAGGGCAAAAACGGAAAAACTGAAATAAAAATGATTAATACATAAAATGTTGATACATAAAATGCATCAAAAGTAAAGACTCTCCATCATGGCCATCGATCCCCTGCGTCGCCTCTGATAAATGCGTCGAAACCTCTTGTCGATGTCCCCATCAAAGAATTTGACCTTATTCATCAAATTAGGCTAAGAAATGCTTTGAAATTCTTTTCAAAATAACTTCGAATTACTCTTATATGACCAAATAGAGCCCAAACTTAGCCAAATATACTGCTTATGCTTGACTAGATTGATTTAATGTAGCATAAAGAGATAAAAATACTTGGGAAACCCAAAGAAATTATATTAATTGGATATAAGACTGAAAATGTTGGAATTCCAAAGAATAAGGCCATACACATACTTGTCGGTGGCGAATGGCGCACCACGGCACAAATATCCCTGTGGAGCCATGGCGCATAGCACACGATGCGGTGCGCGCTATTTAAACAAAGCGCACAATAGAAAATTATATATATATATATATATTAAATACCACTAAATAACAAATAATATATTGATTAGAGTAAAATTTAGTAATAAATATTCTGTCAAGTAGCAAAAAAGACGATTTTAAATCTTAAATAAACTTATATCAATAGATTTGAGAATGATTTAAGCATAATTTATCTTAAATCCTACCTAATAACAAAAATGATAACTTTAAATCATGCCAAAAAATTAAATCTTTTAGAGTTTTTTGATATTTTATTAAATTGAAGATTAATTAATAATTGATGATGATATTAATATACATCTTAAAAAAATTAATTTTATAATTTACTATTTGAAATCTATAACATGTTAACAAAATAGCACACGCCATGTGCGCCATGCTCCATTTCCCATGCATGGCGCAAATAGCGCGCTATTTTGATGCGTCACGCTGCGCCGCGCCAAGTAAATAGCGTCGTATGTGCGCCACGCCTCATTGTGCACCATGGCGCACGTCACTTTGCACCATTGATATCTATGGCCATACGACACTTGAAAGATGTTGAATGGTAACAAATGCCTAAGCCAATTTGAGTTTTAGGGGCCCCTGGATTACTATGAACTTCATAAGTGGCACTCTATGTTGCATCGATACACCTGTTTATGAAGGCGTGTTGTATCCGATACACCGATACACGGATACGCCTCCGATACTCCACCGATACGTGTCGGATACGTCATAGATGTATCCAATTAAAATATTATTTAATTTCAAAAGGACACGTGTATCCGATACACGTGTCCGTTGAAAAACAAAAAGAAATCCGAAAAAAAAAAAAAAAAGATGCGTCGTATTTACTTCCGTGGCTGCGAGCAAAGTTCTCTCATTTCTGAGATGGATTTGAGTCTCTTGATGATATGAGAATATTAGAAATTACTAATCTTTCACTTGATGAGCCTGAATTAAAAGTTATGATATTTATTGAAGATGATATAGAAGTTAAAAGACAAACCACTGAAGAAGCTAATCATATCATTCCTTCTATTGAATAGTTGAAACTTTATGTGCTAGACAATTTATGTTTATGCTTTTGTTGTTGTACTAGACATTTAATGCTTACTTATATTTTGATATTATAAGCTACAAGGCTACAAATAATGTTGTTGTCATTTTTTTTTGGTAATTTCAAATATTATGCTTTGATTGCTTTCTTAATTTTTTATGTTTGATTTATAAATTATGATGTCGTATCCACGCCGTACCCGTATCCTGTATTTTTAAGAATTGACGTGCCTGTATCCGTATCGTGTCGTATCAGTGTCGTCGTATCCGTATCGGTGCAACATAGGTGGCACTTCTCAACCGACAAAACACCTGAAGAGAAGTGATACCCAAATACTAATAGAATAAAGTACCAATGGATCTCAATAAATGATGTAAATGTTTATTTAGCCTTGAGCCAACCTAATCGCAATGAAAGATGCCACTTAGGTCAAGACTTGCTAATTTAATATAGCTCACTACCTATTTCAATAAAAAAAATGCAGACCTTTATATTCATTCCAATATTAGATTCTATTCAAACGCGATAACAAAAATAGATAATAAAAAAAATTATCATGAATGTCCAACTCAAAACACCTCGACCCCAATAAGAGTCATCTAATCATCACTCAATTCATAAAACAATCTCTGCTGATGCATCCAGAATTTCAAAATTGCCCAAAAAGAATGCCCATATTGCTAGGTTACCACAAAAGAAAAATTCAACAAATTAGCCAATGTGAAAGATTTCAAATCTACATACTCATCCACCCAATCACCGGCAAACTCATGACACCACCCTCTCTATTAGTCACCTACAACATCTCTTTCACTTTCATAGCTCCTCAACCATCGCACTCTGTCTCATTTACAGCAAACCATCAAACCCGCCTCCTACATCTCTCCCACTTTCCATCAATACCAACTCCAGACAAAGTGTAGCTCCCTCAACCTGCTTCCTCTATTGTCTTCCTCACACGCTCTCATATCATAGCTCTCTACCTCTCTAATCTTTGTCTCGTGATCGCCAAAGCCAACTCGGCAGCACTTACTCACGAGCTTAGTAAACCACAATCCATTACATGCGACCCCCAACAACTCCTACTATATACCACTGATTGTCCCTACCTCCTTACCCACGAATTTTGACAGCATAACCCTAATCTCCCAACTACTCGCTAAAAAACTCACCAGCCTAGCCAACACTGACAAACTCGCCAAACAACCTCAATAAGATTGATAACTCTTCCTAGTAATCCTCTACACCTCACATTCTCCCTATCATTCTCTTCCACACCCTCTAACACTTTCTCTATCTCTTTCATTCTCTATTTAACTTTTCTTGCCTAAAAAGTACATATAAAGAGAGAATAAAAAAGAAGAAATAAAAAAAACAAGAGAAAAACAAAACAAAAAATAAAGAAAAAAGATAAGTGCAAAATAAAGGAAAAAATAAAAAAGGCTTCTTTGTTTGCCCTCATTGTATTATCATCGTCTCGTCGTCAAGTTCATCATCTCCTCACACAAAAGTCTAATACAAATTAAAATTGCTACAATGCTCAAGTACCCAAAGGATAGGAAAAACTATTATACTTATATATTCTTTTGTGCATTGTTTTAAAAACCGTATCGAACCGAACATTTTGACTAGTTCAACCCGAAACTAGTCTGGTCCGAATTTTTTCTAGAATAATTTTCGCATTGAACCAAAAAAACTGATTCAAACTGTCGTTTTAATTGCCAAACCGTTGAACTAGACCCGATTGTTAAGGACCAACCGATTCAATTATTACCATCTTAACATAATTAAATAAATTTAATATAATATGCTAAATTTAATGAATTAATTTCAATTTAGTATATTTAAAATTTCAAATCACTTTAAAATTTTTATAATAATCATTTATCAAACAAGCTCCAACTAGGCTTATTCACATGACACAACCATCCATGCAACTTATTTACTCTTTCAAACCTAAAAAATCATAAAAATCATGGTTGCGAAAACCATACCAGACATAAAACCGAAAGAGGGAGAGGTTCAAGGTTCAATGGTTCGACCGGGGTCGAATCAGGGGGAGAACTAGTTTACATAATAAATATGAAAATTAGTTAAATAAAGTTTAAATGACAAAACAATAATAATATAATAATCATTAAGTAATATATTTTTTTTACAAAAAAATTTAATTCATACATTAATAATATCTTTAATAATTTTAATATTAAATGCCTGCAATCTTTAAATTTAATTCACATTTAACATAAATTCAATTCATATACAAACTTATAAATTTAATATAAATTATCATTATATTATGATATATGTTTAGATATGATTTACACCTATAGATTATATGTTAAATTCATACTATAATTGTAAATTATTCATCTTAGATAATTTATTAATAATAAATAAAGAAATAACTAATTTTTTCTAATGTATAAATAAATAAAGAAATCTATTAAATATTATTAATTAAAAAATAAATATTATTTACATTATAAAAAATTGTTTTAAAATCTATTTAAAAAAATATAGTGTATGTTGTATATTTTAAGAACTTCAACTTATTTAATCTCAAATCACTTGAAAACTTTCTCTTTTTATTGTTTATATTATGTTTTACGTTTGCATGTGATAACAATTCACATGGAGTGGTAGAGCCATGCAAAATGTTTAGTTGGAATTTCTTTGGCAAATAATTATTTTAGGAATTTAATTATTATTATTATTAAGAAATTAAAATAAATTAAATTAAAGTTAATTTCTTTTAAGTTAATACTTTATTTTAAATATATTAAATTAATTTAATAATTATTTAAATCGTTCATTGAACCGATCGATTCAAAAGAACCAAGACCGATTCACTAATTGAACAGACAATTCAAGTTGGTTCATGTCGGTTCAATGGAGAAAATGGTTTTATAATGAACCAGACTGGCCATATGAGCAGTTCACTATTGAAACGGTCTATCTGATCCGATTTTTAAAAACCTAATATAAACAGTACTAAGGCAAAGTGTCCAAGTGAGACTTAATAGCTAAAGTAAAGCTCTCAAGTTTGCAAAACATAAACTACATATTTTTAAACATAATTTCTAATTAATTTTTATAATGTAAACAATATTTATATTTTAGTTCATAATATTTATTTTTTTTCTATTTAGCTAATAAATTATATAATATAAAAAATTAATTTTTATTTATTTTAATTATAAATTATGTAGTATAAATTTATAAATGTAATATTATAATGTGAATTTTATAAATAATTTATTTACATGTAAATTATGCCTAAATATAGAACATAAATTAATACTTATTTATATTAAATTTATAAATTTATATTAAATGTGAATTAAAATTAATGATTTAGGATATTTAAATTTAAATTTATATAATATATTATTTTTAGATGAATTTTATTTATTTGTAAATAAGTACTTGTAGGTGTCACTCATGACCAGATGGGGAAATCAAATTCTACAAATTTTCATGCAAGTGCTAAGCAATGTTTTAAAAGGTGAAATCTGAAATCGAGGCGTTTTGTCTAAGCGAGGCGAGGCGTAAGCCTCGAGGCGAATCGAGGCGTAAGCCTCAAAATGGAAAAAATAAGCTATTGTAAATTATAAATAATGATAAAAAATGACAAAATATTAAGTAAATTATGAACTTGAAAGAATATCATTGATGTTAATATCTGAAAAGAAAAATCTTTTCATAATATGTAATTTACATGTAATTTATATTAATTAGTCTAATTATATTAAAATTTAATTAATAATTATATTACTGATTAGTCAATTAAGTTAATTTAGATAATTAATTTATGCACTAATTATACTATTAATTATTTAATTAATTTTCTTAATTATTAATATTTTAAATTATATTAACTAAGTTAATCAATAATAACTTAACTGCGCCTAGGCTTTGCCTTTCATCTTCTCTTTTATTCCTTGTTGTTCGGCTTCGTTGCTTCACAGGAGGTGTAGAGATTGCACGCGTCGCTTCTTTGGCTCCTTCGTGGTTGTTCGACTTCGCTCCTTCGATGACTTTCCCTTCCTGTCGGATTGTAAGTTATGACATTTTGATCGGAAGAAACAATGGGAGCTCACTGGCTGAGAAGGAAACTTTCTCCCTTTCGAGGGGCTGCCTTGATGTGCCTCAGCACCTCATGCCTTGAGGCATACGCTTGTGTGGAAAAAGGCGTAAGCCTCCCCCGAACGTTCGCCCGACCTCCGCCTCGCGCGCCTCAAGGCGTCTTCCTCGAACGCCTTTTTAATCCATGGTGCAAACATCCAAATACCCTTACAAATTTAGTGTTTTACTATCATAATCAAACTTTCAAATGGCAAACACAAATGATGCAAATAGCCATTCCCAATGGCCATCTCGAAAGTAAATTTCAATCGGAGGGATCCTTTTACAAAAATGTTGTCAAATTCTAAAGAAAATTATTTCGAGCTCAGATTTTATACACAATACAAAGATTCCAAAAAAAATTTATAAAATATGAAAATATTTCAAGCAACAAAAGACTACTCCTTGCTTAAAACAACAATCCGTGAATCCTCTGCAATAGTTTGTTAAGTGTTACAAATTTAAAATAACCTCGAGTCACAAAAACCTAATACCATATCAAGCATATCATTATGATCACTCTCAAAAAATCTCATGTGAGTAAGGATGTGGCAAATGTCCTATAACTGGGTGATTCTAATGTAAAATGACAACACAAAGAAATAGTTATGACTGAGGCCCTTTTACCAAGTGGTTCATCATAAAATGGCACAATTAAATTACCACACAGTCAAAGCCCAAAGTTCCTCAATGGCTTAGCCTCTTGAGTTATGAATAAATGATACGCTTACCAAGGCACAAAGCACTCTGTTAGCAAAGATCGACTTAAAATTATCCTCTTAGATAAAGAATCGTCGAATCTCCTTGAAGGACACAAGTCATAGCTACAGAAAAAAATCATTCTCGGTCGACTACCTCCTTTGACCCAGTACACCCAGGTCCACGACAACCTGACACGATTAAACTAAAAGGTCTTAATTGGATTCATCGTCATTCCCCCTAGCATACGCACTAAGCTAATGGCAGTACAATCCCTCAATCTAAAACCAAAAATGGTGTTAATATAAACTAAGCATTTAACTCCTACAAACTGGCCTTAATCGAAAGTTCTCTCTAATGATCAAGAGGGCTAAATAACCATAGGGACATGCACTAAAATCATATCATAAAGTTCTGGCAAAATGATGGTGAAATATCTATAGTGTTTCATCTACATTCTAAAATTTTGAACCACAAAAACTCTATCAAAAGTCGATCATGAATTTTCTAAGCTCATAAAGTTAGGTGATGTCCAACAAATAAAGCAAATTGCAATATCTAATAGAACTTTTTTTATTTTAAATCTTATAAAAATATGAAGGTTATTAGTAGATCTTTATATATATATATATATATATATCAGTTTTGTAGAGGATAGAAATGGGATAGACAGCATGATATTTAGTTTGACACAGATTATTTAGTTGAAGTTGGAAAAAAAATATGCCTATTAATGAAATTTATTAACTTGGAAATCCAATCTTATAAACTAAATATAGCTGGTTTCACATGGAAAAAACTGACACGCGCTAGATAAAGATTTTATAGAGATAGAAGCTTTCATTAAATCATCGAGCTTCTACAATTTGAACTTCAAAATGGATCATGGGCTGGCCCTCAATCTGTTAAGCCTAGCTGTGTACGTCTTTGTACATGAATTTTGGTCCTCCAGGTCTTTTTTATGGATAGGTTTAGATTATAACGTAGACAAACCTAATTGGCAGCCATAACTGTAGTAATAATAGCTATATTATTTCGATTGTTTTGCTTTGCTACTTTCTACTTTTCATATTAAGTAAAAAAACATTATTGTACTGCATCTCATGGCTTCATTCAAGTCTGTTTGAATGGATGACTACGTATGCTTTCATCAATTTACCATCAAGATTTTATCTTTATCAGTGGGTTATTGATGGGCTGAGTTGGAGTGTAGTTGATTAATCCAATGCCCAACTGCAGTGGTAATTTACAATTAATTAAAAAAATTAGGATTTTCCCATTATTTTTACAATACAACAACAACAACAACATCAAGCCTTTATCCCACTACGTGGGGTCGGCTACATGAATCCTTTTTCTCCATTGTGTCCTATTAAAAGTCAAATTCTCGTTAAAATCTAATAAAGAAAGGTCATTCTTAATATTTTCTAACCAAGTCTTTTTAGGTCTACCCCTACCTTTCTTAACATAAGTCAAATCTAATACCTCTACTCTCCTAACCGGGTCATCGGAAGGCCGCCGTTTTATGTGACCAAACCATCTTATCTTCTTTTTTACAATAAATATCATAATACAATACTAGGAATTATGCAGAGACGTCATTTGAAAATAGCATCAAAAGCATCATACTTTCTTCAAAGAAAAGGTTAGAAGCTTATACCTTGGCATTATTTTGGAAATAGTACTTAAAGCATGGCTGACATGAGTGTTTGGACACAATTCTGTACAAAATTTGCTGCACATCTGCATGACCAAAAAAAGAAGCTCAATATCACAGAGATTGGTATGAAATGTCGCTGAAAACAATGTTTATGATGACAAATTCAAATATAATAGTAAACCTCATCCACCATGCAGATGAGCTCCTCAGCATCTACAGTACGAAACCATCCCCTCTTGCATGCATTCTATGATGGACAAAAAAATATTTAAATAACTACAAAAATAACTAAAGTAGATAGGCATCTTTTATATCATGTCAAATACTACAACAACAATAAAAACAACAAGTCTTTATCCCACTAAGTTGGGTCAGCTACATGAATCCTCTTTCCCCATTGTGTTCTGTTAAGAGTTAAATTTGTATTTAAATCTTAAAAAAAAATCATATATAATATTTTTTATCAAGTCTTTTTAGGTCTACATCTGCCTTTCTTAACACAAGTCAAATCAAATGAATCTACTCTCCTAACCGGGTCATCAGAAAGCTAATATTTTATGTGACCAAACCATCTAAGGCGATTCTCTATAATCTTATATGGCACTGGAGCTAGTTCAACCTTTTCATTTATATACCCATTTCTCATTTTCTTTATAAGTGTGATGCCACTCATCTACCTCAACATCCTCATCTCTGCAACACTTAACTTAATTTTATGCTTGTCTTTTAATCATCAACATTCTGTGCAATGAAGCATTTTAGGTCTCACCACCATCTTATAGAGTTTTCCCTTAAGTTCGACGGATATTTTTCTATCACACAACAGGTCTGATGCATTCCTCCACTTCAACCATTCAATTTGTTTCACCGTCACTTTGAACAATAGATCCGAGATATCTAAAACATGTACTCTTATTAACGACTTGATTGCCCAAAGTCAAAGTCCCGCTACTAGATATATTAATATTAAAATTTTATTCAATGTATTCAGTTTTAGATATACACAAATCAAAACCTTTATTCTCTAATGTTGACCTCCATAGTTCACGTGTATCATCAATTCCCTCTCCAATCTTATCAACAAGAATAATATCATCAGCAAAAAGCATATACCATGGTACATCGTGCAAATGTCTAGCAAGAACATCCATGACTAGAACAAAAAGATATGAGTTTAAAGCTAATCTTTGATGGAATCCAAATGAAATAGGAAAATACATAGTAAAATCAATCACCTTGTGTTTGAACACAAGTAACAGACCCTTTATACATATCCTTAATGACTTAAATATAAGCATTAATAACTCCTTTCTTTTCCAAAACTCTCCAGAGCACTTCTCTTGGTACTTTATCATATGCTTTTTCTAAATCAATAAATATCATATGTTAATCCTCTTTATTCTCTCTATATTTTTTCATCAAACCTCTTAATAAATGTATAGCTTCCATAGTAGACCTACCCAGCATGAATACAAATTGATTTTGAGAAACATTAGTATATCACATCGTAACCTAAGCTCAATAACTCTCTAATATAGTTTTAAAGTACGACACATTAATTTAATTCATCTATAATTCAAACTCTTGTATACACATTTATTCTTAAAAATAGAAATAAACAATCTCCTTCTCCACTCACTTGGAATCTTTTGTCCTTAAAAAAATATTAAAAAGTTTCATAAACCAAAAAATTCCTTCATCTTCAAAACATTCTCACACCCCTTGTTGGAATATCATCAAGTCCAACTTTTTCACACGTCATTTTCTTTAAAGCCCTCTAACTTCAATTTTACTAATAAGCCAATAAAACTAAAATTTCAATTTTTATTTAGACTGCTAAAGTTGTTAAAATCAATTGTATTCTCACAATCTTCATTGAAAAGCTGATCAAAATATCTCATCCGCCTTTGTTGAATATCTTTTTTTAATAAAAATACTTTTTATCTTCTTAATACACTTTATTTAAACTAAATATTTACTACTCCTATTTCTTTATTTTGCTAACTTATACATATATTTTTCATCCTCCTTAGTATCTAATTTATGATATAAGTCATTAAAAACTATTTTTTTGCATCGTATACTGCTTTCTTAGACTCCTTAAGGGCATCTTTATGTCTTTCCCAATTTTTCGAGCTCTTACACCTGAACAAATTTTTTAACAAAGTTTCTTATTTTTAATCTTTTCTAACACATTTTTTATTCCACCACCAACTATTTTGCTATCAATAGTTTCTCTTTTTAATACTCCAAACACATCCTTTGCAACATTCTTAATATCACTAGTTATTTTTTTCACATAATATTAGTTTCCTCATGCATCATAAGATCTTGAATCTATTTTCATGTTCTTTAAATACCCCCATCTAATCTTAAGAAAATATTGTACTTTATTTTTTATAATTCATCCATTCATCTTAAATCCAAAACTAATAAATGATATTGAGTACATAAACTTTCACTATGAATAATTTTACAATTTTTGCAATCTAATCGATCTATTTTTCTTATAAGAAAATAATTAATTTGAATTTTATTATATACCTTTTATAAATAATGAGATACTCCTCTCTTTTCTTAGATAAAGTAATAGTAATTACAAAATCATAATCTAGAACAAAATATAATATGATCATATCAACTTCATTAGTCGGTACAAACCCATAGTCACATTCCAGTCCCTCATGAACATGTTGGATGAGCTGTGGTATTCATGAAGATGAACCTGAAGTCTGGATACCATCAAATCAGGATGAGAGATGAGGATGTCTCGAAGACGGCATTCAGGACACATGAGAGACACTATGAGTTCTTTATGATATTGTCTGGTCTCACTAACGCCCCCGCTACATTCCAGCCCCTCGTGAACAGGGTGTTCTAACCATATCTCAAGAAATTTATTGTGGAGTTCTTTGTTGACATCCTAGTGTACAGCAAGTCAAATGAGTAGCATTTGGAGCACTTAAGGATGGTCTGAAAGGTATTAAACGAGTATCAGCTGAGGGCCAACCTGAAAAAGTGTTGTTTTGCACATGCTAGTATGGAGTACTTGGGAGCACGTAGTATCAGAGAAGGGGGTGGCCGTTGATCAGGCCAAGATTGAGGCAATGTTGAAATGGCCTCTACCTAGGAATTTTGAGGGAGCTAAGGGTTTTACTAGATTTGACTGGGTACTACAGGAGATTTTTGAGGGGATATAGCAGCATAGCATGGCCACTAACAGAGCAGTTGAAGAAGGATAGCTTCTTGTGAAGAGAGACAGCTACCCAAGTTTTTGAGGGATTGAAGAAGGCCATGACCAGGGTATCAATTTTGGCCCTACTAGATTTCAACCAGATTTTTGTGGTAGAGACTGATGCATTAGGCTATGGATTGGGGGGCAATGCTCATACATAATCATAGGCCCATAGCCTACTTCAACCAGGTGTTGACAGCCAGAGCTAGGTTGAAGCCAGTCTATGAGAGGGAGCTGATGGTCATCATGCTAGCTATTTAGAAGTGGCGGCCTTACTTGTTGGGTCAATATTTCATCGTCGGGACTGACCAAAGGAGCTTGAAATACCTCATAGATTAGAGGATGGTGATCGAGGAGCATTAGAGGTGGTTGCCCAAGCTGTTGTTTTACAACTTCAAGATCCAGTATAGGTGACATTTAGAAAACAAGGCGGTTAATGCCTTGTCCAAATGTACAGGGGAGCTCCAGAATTTAGACATTTCGATACCACTGATGTTGGATTGGGGGTTATTAAAGAGGAGAGGGCGCAGCTGAGGAAGATTAGGGTGGATCTTCTGAGGGATGGGAGTAGCCACCCTGGCTATTCCCTATATGGGGAGAGACTGCTATATCAGTGGAGATTTGTATTGCCGCGAACCTTAGTCCATATTCCACACCTGCTACAGGAGTTCCATGGAACACATAAGACATACATAAGATTGGCAGCAAAATTGTATTGGAAGGAAATGCACAAGGATATAGAGTAGATGGTGGCTAGATGTGAGGTGTGTCAGAGGAACAAATATATGGCCATGACTCCAAGGGGTTACTTCAACCCCTAGCTCTTCCAGATATAGTGTGGGAGGAGATCACCATAAATTTTATTGATGGGTTACCTTGATTCGAGGGATTTATATTGATCTTGGTGGTGTGATTAGCAGGTTGAGCAAGCATGCTTATTTCATCCCCCTACAACATCCTTACATGGCAATGATAGTGGCATCGGCATTCATCAGAGAGGTGGTCCGACTGTATGGAGTACTGGAGTCTGTAGTGTCTATAATACCCAAAATTTTCAAAAATGTAAGCATAATTTTGGCATGAAGTTTCCTCAAAATAAGACACGAAAAGAGAGATCTAGGAAGACACGAACCTAGGCTCTGATACCAATTTGAAGCAAGAAAAAATTTGGGAAGAGCCCCCAAATTTTTGCAAGCAAATGAAAAGCATCGTAGAAAAAAAAATACACCGAAGAACACAAAATAGACAAAATAAGAAACAAAACAACTTTTTATAATAAAAGACTCTTACAAACTTTGACACAAAATCAAAACACCTAAAGGAGCTCTTCTTTGCTTGATTGAGAAGAATGATACAAGTGGAGTCGAACTTGTGGAGAGATAAGAATGAGATTAGAAGCCGAGGAGGAGGAGAAGCTCGCAAGCTTTCCTAGAGGGAGAGGAAGGGATGGAACAAACTCGCAAGCTTTTCCAACAAATAAACCCGCAGGTTTATGCTCCAAAAATCACATTATAACTCTCACCTAAAAACTCTAAAACAGCCACAAATATCAAATATATATAGGACTTGAGAGGGCAGCCAAACAGCCACCATAATCACTAATTAATCCCATTAAAAGAGGAAAATAGAAGGCCAAGAGACATTCCAAATAGCAGCTAAAAAGACATCCCAAAAATCAGCCAAATACATCCCATTCCAGCTTACAAGGGGCGGAACCAGCAGAAACCGAGGAGGCCAGGGAAAAGGGGGCGGAACCCCAACAGCCTTTTCACGGGAACAGCAACAGCCAAGGCCCCAAACCGAGAAAAGCAAGCAGCCAAAGGCCCCAAACCGAGAACAGCAAGCAGCCCAAGGTCTTAATTCCATGGAAGAAATTAAAGAGACTCAAGAAGGGGAAGAGACATGAGCGGGGAAACCAAAGAGTCTTTAGAAAGGAGAGTAAAGGAGGGGGAATGAATCTAATTTTGGCAATAAATACACAATTTATGAGATGAATAATAAGAAGAGGCTCATTAATGAGCTGACTCTAGTAGAACTTACAAAAATTTCAACTCAGCTTGTTTTGACCACCCCCCCCCCCCGGCTACATCAAATTCTCCTCCAGTTGAAAGAATTCATCTCCCAATGAGTTGTTTATAAATTTCTTTTGAGGAGGCAACGAAAGCGCCTCAAGCTCTTGAATTTGAGCTTCATTCTTCATTAGGATCTTCTCTTGCGCCATCTTGAATTAGGCTTGCAGAAATTTCTTCCTCTCAAATTTCTCATCACATAAGTACATCCATCGTTGTATCTTGTAAAGTTCATTTTGAATTAGGTATGTTGAATCTCCATTTGTCGAAACCCATCTTTCCATAGGGACATGGACTTCAGAAACTTCTAGATTGCTTTCTTCCATAACAGACTCAATTTTTTTGTGATTTTCCATTTTTTTAATGCTTAAAAAAAGACACAAAAAGAGAGATCTAGGAAGACACAAACCTAGGCTCTGATACCAATTTGATGCAAGCAAAAATTTGGAAAGAGCCCCCAAATTTTTGCAAGCAAATGAAAAGCTTCCTAGGAAATAGAAAATACACCAAAGAACACAAAATAGACAACATAAGAAACAATACAACTTTTTAAAATAAAAGACTTACAAACTTTAATACAAAATCAAAACACCTAAAGGAGCTCTTCTTTGCTTGATTGAGAAGAAGGATACAAGTCGAGCCGATCTTGTGGAGAGAAGAATGAGATTAGAAGCCGAAACGAAGGAGAAGAAGCTCGCAAGCTTTCCTAGAGGGAGAAGAAGGGATGGGATAAGCTCGCAAGTTTTTCAAACAAATAAAACCGCAGATTTAGGCTCCAAAAATCACTCACATATCATCCTCTTTTCTAATACAAAACTCTTAACAATTATATGAAAAAAAAGGGCAGCCAAACAGTCCAAATTTCCACCAATTAAGACAATCAAAACAGGGAAATTGGACAGCCAAAAGGCTGTCCATAACAACAACTGAAAGGTCACCAAAAGTCAGCTTAAAACAGCACCACAAAAGCCCACCCAGCTGTCGAAATGAAGAGACACGGGACAGGAAACCAGCAGAAACCCAACAGGCAGCAGGAAAACATAACCGGCTTAGGGAATCAACGGGCAGCAAGAGCAGAACCGGCAAACAGAGCACCAACGGGCAGCAGCAAAACCGACAAACAGAGCACCAACGGCCAGCAGCAGAACTGGCAAACAGAGCACCAACGGCCAGCAACAGAACCTACTCAGGCACGGAGCAGAACCGGCTAAAGGAGACCCCAACATGCAACCAAGCAATAGCGAAGAAACGGCCAGCAAAGGTGCAATGAATCCAACTTTGGGAACAGCACAAATAATAGGAAACCAAAGGGCAAAAGAGAAGGGGGAAGAACCTAATAAATGAGCATTAATGAGCTAGGGGGGGCAAGTTGGGATTTAATTTTGTAAGTTTCTTCTTGATTCAACTCATTAATGAGCTTCTACTTATGTTTCAGCTCATAATTTGGTTTTATTAGGTTCATTCCCCCCTACTGGCCCTTGGTTCTTCCCCCTTGGCTGCCCATTCCCCTTTGTCCTCTTGGTTTTCCCCTGGCTATTCTCGGTTTTCCCCTAGCTGTTACTGTTTCCATGACTTCTCCTCTTGGTTTTCCCCTGGCTGTTGTTGTTCCCGTGAAGAACCTGTTGGGGTTCCGCCACCTTTTCCCTGGCCTCCTTGGTTTCTGCTGGTTCCGCCCCTTGTAAGCTGGAATGTGATGTATTTGGCTGATTTTTGGGATGTCTTTTCAGCTGATATTTGGAATGTCTCTTGGCCTTCTATTTCCCTCTTTTAATGGGATTAATTAGTGATTATGGTGGTTGTTTGGCTGCCCTCTCAAGTCCTATATATATTTGATATTTGCGACTGTTTTAGAGTTTTTAGGTGAGAGTCATAATGTGATTTTTGGAGCCTAAACCTGTGGATTTATTTGTTGGAAAAGCTTGCGAGCTTGTTCCATCCCTTCCTCTCCCTCTAGAAAAGCTTGCAAGCTTCTCCACCTTCATCTCGACTTCTAATCTCATTCTTCTCTCCACAATATCGACTCCACTCGTATCCTTCTTTTCAATCAAGCAAAGAAGAGCTCCTTTAAGTGTTTTGATTTTGTGTCAAAGTTTGTAACAGTCTTTTATTATAAAAAGTTGTATTGTTTCTTATTTAGTCTATTTTGTGTTCTTTGGTATATTTTCTATTTCCTAGGAAGCTTTCATTTGCTCGCAAAAATTTGAGGGTTGTCCCAAATTTTTGCTTGCATCACATACATAAGATTAGCAGCAAAATTGTATTGGAAGGAAATGCACAAGAATATGGAGGAAATGGTGGCTAGATGTGAGGTGTGCCAGAGGAACAAATATATGGCCATGACTCCAAGAGGTTACTTCAACCCCTAGCTCTTCCAGATATAGTGTGGGAGGAGATCACCATAAATTTTATTGATGGGTTACCTTGATTCGAGGGGTTTACATTGATCTTGGTGGTGTGATTAGCATATTGAGAAAGCATGCTTATTTCATCCCCCTACAACATCCTTACATGGCAATGATAGTGGCATCGGCATTCATCAGAGAGGTGGTCCGACTGTATGGGGTGCTGGAGTCTATAGTGTCTATAATAACCAAAATTTTCAAAAATGTAAGCATAATTTTGGCATGAAGTTTCCTCAAAATATACCAATTTTATTATTCCTCCATAAAATGTTAAAAGTTATCTTCATTAAATTCTAATTTCAAACATTTTGACATATAGAAGCCTACTGAAATTAAGCCTAAGAAAAGATATATTCATTTAATAATACTTACATTTAAGTATATAATTAATGATTAATTGAAAGTTAATTAATTAATATCTTGTAGCATTTCCACTTACAATTGCATGCATCGGTTGATCCCTCTCAAATTTCATCCTATGGCTGCGAGTGGCATTACTCTTTAGTGGAAAAGGCACTAGGTATTATATTAAAATATAATTAAATTAACTTAAAGCCTTTACACTTCTCTGCCCTCGCACCCGTCACTCTCTGGTTTCAGCAGGTTGTAAATAGGGAGACGGACCGGGCTGCTGCATGTTGGTTCTGTGGTTGTTGGAGAGAAAATCATGTACGGAAAAATTAAGGAGAAGGAAAAGAGAAGGAAAGGGAAGGATGTAGCGAGGAAGTTTTGGGAGAGGGAAATAATAATTTGGGTTGAATGAGTTCAATTGAGATAAATTTGCATATTGCCTTATTTCTATTTTGAATTCATGTATGAATGATACTTAGAATGCTTTAGCTTGTTAACAAGAGGAAAGAGGTCAGAGTATTTCAGATGAATAACTTTAATAGACTACCTCAGAGAATAAGGTGAGATACCAATTTGTAGTCTAGGAAAAAAAAAAGCAACCTTTTTATATAATTGTGGCAGTATGTTTGTTTAATTGTGGTGATAATTGTTTTCATGTTAAGCATGTTAATGGTTTACTAATATATTTGATTTCAGTATTTATTAGATGAATTTATGATGTAGACAAAGGGGGGGTCAACTCAAGCCCAAAATAAATTGTTTTTTGGCTTCCCCCGAGTTTACAAGCTCAATCAATTTGAGCTGAAATTTTAGCTCATTTATGAGCTGGTCTTTAGTTCATTTATTGAACTAAGGGTTAGCTCATTATTAGCTAACATTTTAATTCATATTTATCTTTTATTAAAAATATACTTTTTATGCTTTTTATGTTTTTCATTATAGTTGTCTCTTGGAATTCCAAACCGGCTTTTGGAATTCCAAACCGGCTTTTGGAATTCCAAGATTTGTTTTGTTTCCCATGCCTTGGCTCCTTGGCTTCCACGGGTGGTTGATTTTCGTGCATTGTCTCCTTGGTTCCCACGGTGGCTGTTGGTTTTCCGAGCTAGGGGGTTTTCCCGTGGCTTTGGCGCCTTGGTTCCGTGCGGCCTCCTTGGCTCCCGCGGTTGCTCCTTCGGTTCTTGGGCTTGGAATGTTTTTCCGTAAAAAGCAAGGGCTTTTTATGGCTTGTGATGTTTGGGATTCCTATCGGAATTAAATGTTTGTGTCTTTTGGTATTCCCCTTTCATACCTATAAATATGAGGGGTTATGTAATGTTTTAAAGTAGTTGAATGATATGTGATTTTTGGAAATGTAAACCTACGGGTTTCATTGGAAAAGCTTGCGAGCTTTGTCCACCTTCTTTCTCATCCCCTCCGGAAATCTTGCGAGCTCTTTCCAACCTTTCGTCTCGGCTTCTAATCTCTTTCGTCTCTCCGCAAGTGCCACTCCACCTGTATCCCTCTTCTCTAAGTGAAGCAACTTTAGCGTGTCTTTGAATTTCGATTCGAGTTTGTTAGATCGTCGTTTGTAGTCTTTTAATTTCTTCTTCTTAGTTTTATTTGAAATGTAAGAGTTTGTTCTTCCTCATCTTAGTCTTCATCTTTGTTTCGTGGTTTAGTAGGTCGTCGTTCGGTCTTATCTCTCGTGTGGGCGAGGGGTATAGGCTTCCCTATATTTCTTGCCCCCACCAATTTATTGGATATATAGACACTTACTAAGTTACTACATATAAAAATGTATGTTATAGAAATGTGAAGCTTCATAAAAGATAAATGAAATGGAAAGAAATAAGTCATGAAAGATAAATGAAAAGGCAAATGAGATAAGTCATATATGGGGGATAGGCCTAAACAAGTAAAAGCGAAAAACCTGACGAGGTAAGTCTTAGAGACCATACAGGAGGTACTCGAATCTATCACTTCTAAAAATTGAAAACTTAGACTAAACCTAAAATGAGAGAGCTCTCACTTATAAAAGTTAAGAATTCGGACCCAACCTTGAATGAAAGAACTGTAAGTATGCAAAAGCCAAAAACTTATAGTCATCGTATGACTTGCCTAGAGTAAATGGATAATAAATAGACCAAGGAATATGTGGGAGGTTAAAGAATATTTATAGTGCTTGATATTGTTATGCATTAGTTAATTATAAAATTTTATGATTCATATAAAAATTCATATATCATTTAGAATTGAATGCAAAATTTTATGTTTCTTATTTCTTATACCATGATTGTGTATTTCATTGAATTTTAGCTTATTAGTAGTGGTTGTACTGCAAGAAAGGGGGAGGAGCCAATAGGGCTCTAGGCAGAAGATTGCACTTTTGTGTACCAACATTTTTTATTTACATAAAAGCTAGAGTAGTAAGCTGTACAGTCAAACTTTTGGGAACGTAAATGATGTTCGAAAGTTTAATGACATTTTTAAATATGCTTCTAGATCTTGAATATTTATTTCACTTATGCATTAATGAATTAGAATCTTAAGACTTGAAAAACTTGATGTGTTGGGATAGTTTGGATAGGTTATTTATTAATCACTTGATCTAGATAGAAGTATTTTAAGATGGGAGTTGTAAGAGATATATATATATATAGATTCTCCTCTGTTACACTCAAGATTGACTAAAAGGGAGTCAAAATGGGATGTAGCAGTGTCAGATCAAGATAAGGTGTTCCTCGGTCATTTTTGGAGGGAGTTGTTCAGGTTACAAGGAATGTACTGAAGATGAGCACTGCTTACCACCCTCAAACAAACAAGCAGACGGAGATGGTAAACAGCAGCTTGTAGACATATCAGTGATAATAGTAGTACAACACTTTGCAACATTCAGCTTTGCATATTACTCCTTTCAAAATGTTGTAAAGAAGGAACCCACCTCACTTGGTGCACTTTGGACAAAGTAGCACACTAGTTTTCTCAGAGGAGATAGGAAACACTTGAAAATCTCAAGTGAAACCTAACGATCTTGACAAAATCAGCGAGAATGCTCAGCAAGTACAGGAAAAAAAAAGCCTACTTTATTGAGAAAAATCAACTAACGGAAAAAAAATAAACAAGATACAAGTGATCCTCAATTCGAGAGGAGGATCAATCTCTCCTGATTCTCTAGACGTCGCTAGAGCCCAAAACAAACCAAAACCTAAGAGATCTCAAATTTCAGCCAATTTCAAGATGCCCTAACCCTAGGAAAACAAACTATTTAATGTATACAATTCAAATGAAAATCTCTAAACAATCCCTACATTCAAATTGCCTTCCCAAATCCCTAAAAAATCCTTCCAAAATAGCTCCTGAACCCTTGCGACTTGTGCGGCTCGTATAGGAGATGTAGACTCTTTCACCTCTTTCCGCCAAAAGCCATGTGGACCGGCTGGACCGGTCTAATGGACTTGTCTAACACAATACTTAGAGAAGAGGGATAGAGTGTTGGATGAATTAAAAAGGCACTTGTTGAGGAGCTCAGCATATCATGAAGAAACAAGCAGATCGGCGTAGGAAGGAAATCTAGTTTAAGATAGGGAATAGGGTATACTTGAAGTTTTGTCTTCAAGACAAAGGATATTAACTAACATGAGGAATGAGAAGCTGGCTCGGAGGTACTTTAGGCCTCAGAGATAGTAAAGAATATTGGAGCAGTTGCTTATCGATTGAGGTTAACCTCGACTGTTATCATACAACCAGTGTTCCACGTGTCATAGTTGAGAAGAGTTATTGGGGATCATGCATCTAGTGCAGAGTTATCAGGGGCACTAACAGAGGACGTGGAGGTGGTATTGGAATTATTAGAGCTAAAAGGGATACAACAGGGAGAATGACAGATCAAGTGCTGATAAAATGGAAGAACCTACCCCTTTGATGCCACATGGGAGTCATATGAGAGGGTGAAGCATCAGTTTCCATCCTTTCATCTTGAGAATAAGGTAAGTCTTTGGGAGGGAGCATTGATAGACTGATTTAGGATGGACAGGTCCGTCCAATCGGTCCAGGAGGGACCGGTGCAGAAGGGAACGGCTTTGTTCTATTCCAGGTAGAAGTCTGGTCCTCCTTTTCCGCCCCAAGAACTGTCTAACCCCTTGGGATGGGGTCCACGGCATAATACAAAGAGAGGGGGCGACGAGGAGAGATTTGAAATTAGGAGGGATTCCTTGGTATTTTGCATTTTTTTGTATGCTTTAATTAGTTGGTTTTACCCTAGGGTTAGGGTGAAGTTTTTGTTTAATTGAGTTTTCCTAAGGAGAGAAAGAGACATTAGTGGGTGGCTAGGGTTTCGGAGAGCTGAATCTTCATCTCTAATCAAAGATCCATTATATCTTGTTTTTTTTTTATCATCAATTAAAAAGTTTCTCTCGCAAGATTCCACATAGATCTTTCTTGTTTACTGTTTTGGGCTCACTGAAATTCAATCTCAGCGAAGGTTTTCTTCTATTCCTAGAAGTGTTTCTGATGAGGACATCAAAGATCAACAACGGCTACGATCTTGAGTTATTTATTTATATGTTTTTTGTACTAGTTTATTTTATATTGTTGTTTTTCCCATTATATCCTTATGGGTGGTCATGTAGTGTTGTAGCCTAAAGGGCATTTTAGTCTTTTATTTCTTTTCTTGTCATGAGGCCTATTTATAGGCTAGTTGTTTTTTATTTTTGGATGATGAATTGATAATAAAATTTTATGTGTTTTTATTCTTCTTTTTCTTCTTGTGAGTGCACTAGAGAGAAGGGAGAGAGAGCTTGAGGAGAGCAAGCGCAATACCCACCAGTCGTTAGAAGAGTCTGCGGCTCGTGGTTTAATCTATCTTATTTTCTTTTCTTCTCTTTCCCATCCCAATCACCGGCTCCTACTTCCCCTGCCACCACCAGCCATCCCCTTCCCCCCAAGTCCTCCTCAACTCCACCACCTCAAGATCCCACCGACAGCCCAAGCCCTTCTCCTTCCCCTCACCTGACGCCATCTCCTCCTTCCCCTTTGCCGCAAGCCCCCTTCAAAATTTTCCCCTCATTATGTTGATTTCAATCACCATAATGACTTACTAATTTAGCTCAAGCTTGAGAGGGAAATTTTGAATTCTTTTGAAATTCAAATTCGAATTTCAAATTCTTTCTATATAGGAAATCCCAAATTAGGAAAGCGTCAATCATGAATTCAATTTCAAAATAAATCAAATTGGATTTATTATTCCATTTCCTCAATTTGAAATTTAAAATTCAAATTTCAAAAACTTTCCTTATTTGCAAATCTTAATTAGGAAAGTGTATAAATTCAAGTCTATTTGAAACTCAAATTAACTTGGATTTCATGATACCTTTCCTAACTTAGGTGTGTTGTTTTGGAAACTCTTAAAACTCTCCTCACAACTCCCTCCCTCCTCTTCATACCGCCGGCCTACCCATAAATTAGCTTAATTTCATTGCTTCCTATTAAGGCTCCCTCCCACTTTAATTTGAATTCAAAATTCAAATTAAGTCCCGCCAAATCCACTTAAAATCTGAAATTAATTTCAGATTTTTGGATTAATTTCCCTCTCCCCTCTTCTAACCTAATCCAAGCCCACACCCAAACCGCCCCTCCCCTTCTCCCCCCTTTGGCCGCCCCTCTCCTCTTGCCTCTTCACCTTGGAAAACCGCCCCTCGCTGAAGCCAAGAGAAGAAGATGAGTTTGATTTGCTGTCTGGAATGTTGGGACATTGAAAACTGCTGTCAAGAATCTTCCTAAGACCAAACAGCTTGTTGTCCATCAATTCCAGCTAAGGGAGATCAATAGTTTTGCTTCTATCAATCCTCCTCTTGCTGTCCAGAAGAATTCCAGCAGCAGAAACAGCTGTTCTGCTGCCCAGAAGGCCTCCTGTTGCCGCCCCACTTCTCCAAACAGAATCCAGGTTGCTGTCCAAAGAAAATTCAGCCAAAAGGGGCCACTGTGTTGCCCGGAAAGATCTTCTGATTGTTGTTCCAAGTCCCAAACCCCGCATTCGGTGAACTCTTTCCCTTATTCTTTTATTCTCCTAGTTGCATCCACTTGTGGAATTAATTGATTCACTGGAATTGTGTTAGTCTTATCCGCTAAAGCCTAGTATTTTAAAAATTAAGTGAGTGGCCTGCTTCATAGTGACTTTTCTCCTTGTTAGCTTAGGGATTATCATTGAAAACCACTCATGCATGCAACGTAGATTAAGTTGGCTATTTTCGATCTTAACTTCTATGCACGTGATTTAGCCTAAGCTTGTCTTACCACTCTTTGTGTTTTATTGCGTCGTTTAAATTCACCATTAAGACATAATTATTTGTTCTAGGAATATTAAGTGTGCAAATTCCTTAAAGCAATTCATTCATGCAATTATGTTTCACATCAGTTTCCTATCATAATATTGATATGTAAGTTAGAAAAAACACTGAATTCAAGAGTGTAAGAATAAATCCTACTGAACGGACCCTCTAACAAGCATTCCACCTAGGGGTGTAAACGAGTCAAGTAGTGGCCTTATCGAGCTCGGCTCGTCGGTGAGCAAGTCAGCAAGAACTCGAGCTCGATCTCAAGTCGAGCTCAAAAGACAAGCTCGAACTCTAGCTCATCCAACTGTAAACGAGCTCAAGCCGGCTCACGAGCCCATAAATGAGTCGAGATCGAACCGGCTCGGCTCACTTATACCCCTAATTCCACCATAACTTAAACCATGCTGCTATCTAAAAGGTGAAGACTGTAAGACCTAAGGAAGTTAAATTGTACTTAGATTCAGATTTTTCATGTTGATAAACCTTAATAACATTTTTCTTCAACAACGTTTCTTTGTTTGTCTTTCTAAATATAGGAATATTGAAAGATCTCAACTATTAAACGATATAACTACCCGCTGAATATAAAAGCTATTTGCAAAGGCAATTTTTTTGGCTAACTGAAAATAACTTAGGACTGCCTTATTTGTCCAAACACCATTCTCATGGGGATCGCATCAGGAAACTTAGAACCATGTAGTTAACATGACAATGGAAATGGTAATACAAGCATCAACGCCTCGACCTCAAACTAAACATGCAGATGATAAAAGCATCAAGCCACAATTAGAGAATACGTCAAGATGTCATGTGTGCCATATCGACCACCTCCTGGAAGTTTATCAACAGACTTGATTAGTATTTGGAGCAACTGTCTTGACTTTGTCCCGAAGGATGCTTGCCCACCTTTCCAATAATTTCCAGTACGTTCTTCTGTTGCAAGCTACCCTTCAGATCAATAACCAAGTTTACTCCCCCAATATATATTTAACATTTCAACTTGCGAGTTAAGCCAAGCAAACAGATCACTGCATTATAGAATACAAAACACCAAAATTTGATGCAGCCTAGTGGCAAATAATATACATTTTGAGGTCCTTGACAAAACTTAAAAACAAAAAAAAGCTATAAGCGAGATAGTAGCATAAACAAAGCTGGCATGGGACGCATCATCAGAAAAGCTTAAAAGTCAAATAGGTTATCAAAAGAAAAAGTGTTGAATATAAGAACAGTGACATTTCAAATATGGCACATTAGAATTGAATGAGAAAAAAAGAATAGGTGCCAATCTTAGCTGATCCTCGTTCTAGATTGCATTTTAAATGAGACTAAACGAAATCCCTCATAAAATATTAATCAGCATGCAACAGGTCAAAAGTACTAGAATTTGAGAAGTCTAATGTTTAAATAAGATATAGTATTAATTGATTAGGCATTCATCGAAATAAGTGAAAAAATCAAAATAGTGGAGAAATGCTTAAAATACAGCAGCCCTAAAATTAGTAGAACAAATAAGTTTAGTGGGCAAAATATTAATATTTATCATTCAATATTATAAGAAGATATAAGAAGATAAAAAAATATCTACGTGTGATAGGTTTAAGTATGGTTTATAAATTACATAGAAAAACAAAAATATGTATGATGATATAACTTCTAAAATTAAAGTTTGATGATTAACATAAAAAATAGTCTCAAGAGTTATGTCCAATAATGATGTGAAACGTAAATAACATTTGCTTGCCTAGGTGGCAAGATTAATTAAATCTCAAATCAATTTGGGGAGAGAATGAAAATCTGAAATTAAATTTCAGATTAATTGATTTGGGAGGGAAATTAAGTGAAATCCAATTTTGAATTCTCAAATTAAGAGGAGGATTATTGCTCATTCAATTGGGAGAAAGTTGGGCTGATTTTGTGGAGTTATTAGAGTGATTAGGAGAGAGAGGGGAGGCCATTAAGGGGCCGGCCATATGAGGAGGAGAGAGGGGTGAGTTTTGAGAAAGTGGGGACCACCAATTTAATTTCAGGATTTAAACAAAATCTGAAATTAAAATTTTAGTTTTAAGTAAAAGGAGGTTCCTAAATTAAAACAATCAATTGGATTGAATTTGAATTTCAAATTCGAAATTCAATTTCAATTTATTTTGATTGCTTGAATTAAGGAGGCAATTTAGGAAACATTTAATGGCTAATGAAACTCCCAAATTTCATATTTGAAATTCAAAAGAAGAGGGGGAGAAGGAGGCGGCGGCAAGGTGGGAGGGGACCGGCGGGCGGGAGCTGGCGGGCGGCTGCTGGCGGAGGGTTGGCCGGCGGGAGGAGCCTTGCAGGCCGGCGGGTTGGACCTTGTAAGCCGGCGGTCTGGGTGGTTCCAAGGGGTCAGCGGCAGCAAGGTGAAGGGAGGGGAAGAGGAGAAAATCTGAGGATTTTCGTTGCTTTGATTCCACCTTGTTAATCTTCAACACTCGATCTCCACAACAACGAATGGATCAAATAGAACTAAAAGAAAACGAAATACAAGAAACCTAAAACTCACAAAGAGATCTAGTTTCCCCTACGAACTCACTAAGAGATCGAGGAGAGTGAACTCACTAAGAGATCACCATGAACTCACTAAGAGATCAACAAGAACATAAAATTTTCATTCATTCCATCATCATCCCATTACATAAGAAAGGACCTCTATATATAGGCCTAAGAAACTAAAACAAGACACATTTGCCCCTTGGGCTTACATAAGACAAGAGGGTAAAAAGGGAAATTGCAAAATTAAATAAAAATACACTTAATAAACTAAAATGAAATAAAGTGATCTCGGCCGTCGATCTTCAGCTCCTCGGATAAGCATGGACGGTTGGATGTCCGCATCAAATAAGAGGATAGTATATCATGGAAGCTTAAAGGTAACTTTTATAGATCACAATTAGGTCAATAAGGTTGTAAGCATTGAAATATTGACCATAAAAATAATCATTATTAACAACATTGAGGGTGGCAGAAATGAGAATGTTAAGATGGATGTATGGCAAAACTAGAAAAGAAAATTTTAAAAATAATTACATTAGAGAAAACTTTAAAGAAACATACTGAAGTATAAAGATAAGGTGACAAAATTAGACATGGTGTTTTGGACATGTGCAATAAAAAATAGAAAATGTACTTGTTAGAAAAGATGATAAAATTAGTGTAGGAGAATTGGAAGGAAAGGGGTAGATCTAAAATTACATGGTTGGAAGTTCTTCAAAATAATTTAGGAAGAATAGAATTTACAACCTAGTGTATGCATTTAAGGATATGCATGCAGAAGGTGTTACTTGTGTTCAAACACAGTGGTTTGACCAAGTATTTATCCTATTTCAGTTGGATTACATCAAGGATCAACCTTAAGCCCATTTCTTTTTGCTTTAGTCATGGATGTTCTCACTAGATATTTGCAAGAGATTGTATCCTGATGTATGCTTTTTGCTTATGATATTCTTCTTGTTTATAAGACAAGAGAGGGAGTTGAAGGTAAACTTGAATTATGGATGTCAACCTTAGAGTCTAAAGGCTTTCGTTTGAGTAGAACTAAATTTGAATATATGAAATTCAATTTTAATAATAATAGATCTAGTCAGGGGTCATGACTTTGGGTGATCAAGTCATTAATAAGAGTACACGTTTTAGATGTCTTGGGTCTATTGTTCATAGTGATTGTGAAATAGATGGGGATATTATTAGTAGAATTCAAGTTGGATGGTTGAAGTAGAGGAATGCATCGGGCTTGTTGTGTGATAGAAAATTCCTTCTCAAACTTAAGAGAAAATTCTATAAGATGGTCGTGAAACCTGTAATGCTTTATGGTGCAAAATGTTGTCCATTAGAAGAGAAACATAATATTACGTTATGTGTTGCCGAGATAAGGATGCTCAGAAGGATGAGTGGCTTTACTCTTAGAGACAAGATACGAAATGAACATATAAGTGAAAAGGTTGGAGTAGCTCGAGTAGAAGATAAGATTAGATAGAGTCGCCTTAGATGGTATGATAACATAAAATGGCAGCCTTCCGATGACCCGGTTAAGAAAGTATATGTATTATATTTGACTTATGTTAAGAAAGATAGAGGTAGACCTAAAAACACTTGGTTAGAAAATATTAGAAATAACATTTCTTTATTAGATTTAGATGAGAATTTGACTCTTAACCTGACACAATGAAGAAAAAGGATTCATATAGCCTAACCCACATAGTGGGATAAGGGCTTGTTGTTGTTGTTGTTGAATTTACACCCTAGGCAGCGCTCAACATGTACAAATTGAAAAGGATGGGCGGCATTCAACATGTATAAATTGAAAATGATGATTCATTATGCCGACACTAAGTGGGATAATGCTAATGATAATGATGAATGTTTAGATAACATCATGGCATCTAACGGGCAATATAGCACTCCATTGCAATTGCTGAATTGCTGAATTGCATAAAATATTGTTTTCTAGCACAATAGGAAAGGCTACAATCCAGTTTCTTATTTTACTTTAAAATGATAAGGAAAAGTAGCTGAATTCTAAATGCAAGGCACGTATCTCCAATAAATGTTGACATTAAAATTTAAAATAACAAACAAACTTATTCTTCAAGTTCTAAAATTTCCCATTGCAAAGCCTCAAACACCTCAATTAGTCAAGTCAAAACATAATAAAAGCATAAAAAATATATGGTTTTGTCAGCTTTAACGGCATTTTCAATCACCGAAAAGAATATATTCTATTAATCAAATACTATTCTGTTCCTTCTCATAGAGCCATTAAAAATTTTAAAATATTGTCATCCATACATCATCATCTAATCAAACTGGATGATGATCTCAAAGTAGATCCAATGTCTAGAAAAAACAATTGAGAGCAACCGTACAAACGAACTACTCATTTAACACATCTTCTACAATTTTAGATAAATTTGCCAAATTAACCTCATTCTAGGTTTAGGTCAAACTATGCCTTTTGACCCGCTTGGGAAACACATTTTCAAACTATTCTATTCTTTTAATTAAACCATAATCGATGAAAAAAAAATTCCCAACTACCAAACAACCACATATCTGCAAGTAAGCACCGCTTTTTTTGTTTGCTGCAATCTAGTTAATGGTTCTTCTTTTCCATGCCAGTGCAACAAAATAGTAGGTGCTTCATGTCAAATACTTTACCTTGATAGAGATAAGTACCATCATGATAGCTGACTGAAGATTAGCATTCTTCCTCCACTCATAAACCTTTTATGGAAAGTAATAAAAGTGATGAGAATGAGAACTAAAAGAACAATTAGGCAATACGAAAATGTCATAAATGATATGCACAACACACAACTATCTAATTTTTAGTAAGGCATGAAAATATAAACTAAAGGGGTGTAGGACAATGAAGCGAAGAAAACAATTGTGCAGCTTAGGGTACTTTTCCATGTAATCAGTCCATGGATAACGAAGATATTGTATCCTCACATTAATAAGTTGTTGGAAACAATCCGAAGAAAAAAAAAAGCCTCAAATTTTCCATGGTTTTGCAAACACAGTCCGCAACTATTAAATTGTTATTCCATTCATGTATCCATCAAGAAATAAAATTATTAAAAAGTGCACATAGTCACTAAAACTCAACCTAGTAAATCTAGACCATTGATTTGTTCAAATATTGAGATTACTGACCCTATAATAAAAGAAAACAGATTAATTTCATCCATACCAAAATCAACTGCCTCATTTCTTTTAGTAGAATAGTGTGCAAACACTGCTTCCAAAAAAAAAAACGTTAACCAAAAGAAATCACCACGCCCTCTCATTCTCCATTCCAAAGCACTGTCCTAAGTGCAAAGTGAATGCTACCTTTTTCATTCCAACTCATCACGCGACTAACAGAAAGGCACATGCACTGGATCTCCACTGTAGAGCCGTATTAGGTATAGTAATAACCCTTAAAAGCAACAGTAACATTTTATACAACAAATAGCTATTTCCAATAATCAGTAAGCAATAAGCAAATATGTAAATATAAACTCTCATCTGAGTAGGCAATGATCTAAACATTGGCATTGCATCATATAATATGATTCCATAGATTAGTTACATTCCAAATTCACCAAATATAAATAAAGCAAACATGAAAAGCGTTCAACATTTTAAGAATCAAGTTAATCTTAACCAAGAATGAATATTATCCATGATGTCACCACAAAATACATCCATTTAAACACAAATCTCGAGGCAATATTTGAATTGAAAACTTCCAACATCAAATTCAGGACCATATCACTACCCGAGCCTATAGCCCTCCAACCGTCAACTCTCAGCATTCATCAAATTCCTCTAGGCACCGGAACCCCAGCCCACCTTGACTTCTACTATCTTGAAACCCAGAGCTCCTTCACCCACCCTACCAGCTCACGCATCTGCCGACCTGCTCACTCTCGTTGATACCACTTTTCACCCCCCAACCTACAACCATTTGTTGACTACAGCAACCACAACCACTGCCCCCCTTTTTCCCATAGCCTCCTACTGTCATGAGATCACAACACTCCCCTAACCTATCCTCCACAACTCGACCTGCCAACACAACCAGCCAACCCACCTACTTGGCCACACAGCAAACCACCTCTTTCCTCCACTAAGCAAACAACCTCCAAGCTGCCACCCATCTACTTTCTCCCTCTAACAAAGAGCAACTTCACTCTCTTTCTCTACCTAACTTCCTCTCTCTATCTAACAGAGAGCTCACCACTTCCTACATCCCTCTCTCTCTCTCCTCACACACTCTCCATAGTTCTTTCTCTTATATATAAGACAAAAATATATTTTCCAAAAAAGAGAAAAACATTATGTTTTTTTACTCTCACAAACTCATCATGTTGTCGCCACCGTCTCGCACAAGGTATAACTTTGAAATTCCCAAAATAAAGTACTTGTTAGCGTTGTTCCGATGCAACGAGGAAAACACAAATTGCACAATCGCATTGTTCCAACGCAATAGGAAAACTTGCAAACCTAAGTACCCTTTCATGTAGTTCTAGTATAGCGAGGAAACTTGCTTTTCGCTCATGCAGGTATTGAAGACTCCACGTACTTCTGATAAGTATGTTGGGGTAGAAGACCTCCAGCCATAGTGTCACTTGACACCGACTAACCCGCTTTTGTATAAGCATGGTGGCCAGGCTTCGGTACTCCCGAAAATTTCCCCTACGCTAGGGAGAAGCCGAGAGGATGCAAAATTTTATTCTAAATGTCAATTAAACAAGAAACAATTAAAAAGGAATACACTTAACTAAAATGCAATGAAAAAGAAAATTTAAATAAACATCAAGGAAAAAAAAGGAAAACATAAAAAATGGAATATTCATTGCCTCAAACGAACAACAACGAACACAGGCAGGCAACTTATAATAAACCTGACAGCTCGCATACAGACTAGAATAGGGGACTTTAATGAGTGCAACAACTCTCCTATGGGAAAAAATAGGACTTTTGACTTCAACTAAATGCATGCATCCAAAAAATACAAAAAATGAAATTTTGACGATGTGAAAAATATAGAAAGATTCCTACTTGCCTTTACCAATTCCATCAGATCTTCAACACATACATGTCCAAGCAGGCAGATGTATTCTAGGCCTCAAAATGAAATGTATGTGCGCCTTGCAATAGCAAATACTCTCGCAAAATAATCAAATTTTGAATATTTTAAATCTTGCACGTGCTAAAATAGAAATTTTCAAACCTAAGTGTGACATTGTCTCGAGAAGCGTGCTACTTAGAGAAAAATGAAACTGTCTTCTTGCATGCAAAAACCCAATGAAGCACATCATTTTGAGAAGCGTGCAGTAGCCTCAGGAAGCTAATACCGCTTCGAGAAGTGCATCAAGGCATTAAAAGTGTGTAGCGTCACCAAAAAGCATGTTGTCATTTTAAAATGAAGAAATTTAACGCGAAGTAAAAGTGTGCAAACAAAATATGCAAATACACCAAAATATGCACAAGTGCATCGCGTGAGCGCACTGAAAAGCATGCAATATATGGAAAGCATTTGTATGATCCCAAGTGCACCGAAATGCAAGCAAATGTATAGTACAAATACATTGAAAAGCATGCACGTCATTTTAAAAGAAATTTAAATTCTCACATGTGCTCTGGCAATGTGCTTATTGCTCAAACACAAAAGATTGAGAAGGCTATGCATGGTTAAAAGCAAGATAATTCAAAATCTTATTTTCAAATTAAATACCCGCATATGCTTTGACTATCATATTGAACTCATAAATCTATGGTTCAAAAAAACTGCATAGGTTGAATATAAATTTATTTTTTAAGTCCAATCCTCATCTTAGAAGGATCGAAATTGACAAAACTTGAAATTGATAAACAAGCACATAATTGTAAAATCCACCGAGATATATGATTTTAAGTTCACCTTAGACCTTCGAAACCTCCTTAAAAATATATTCATCATAAAAACACAAACTCTCAGTTTCAACATTCGTATAACAAATTCACAAAATCAATAATTGAACTTGATACTCTATTAGCAGGTAAACATAGTTGACAATGTTCAAATAATAATTTTTTTTATTTTTTTTTTATGTTCAAATAATAAAATTATGAATTATTTAAATCACCAATTAGGACTATAATAAAATAGGGTTCATCATTCCACCTACCATCCACTTAAAGTAAAAGGGTAGTTGATTTCAAATTTTAACCCTAAACATCTAAATATGTCGCTACTACCTACTATAAGTTTGATCTTAAGTGCCTATATAACAACTAGCATTAATTGAAAGTGCTCTCCCATCATCGGAAGGGGCAACTACCCATAAGGGTTTGAGTCTATGAGGAACTTGAACTCAATTCTTATAGTTTTTTGCTAAATGAGGGTGAAATCTCTAGGTGGTATCTTATATATAGCCAATTTGCCTTTTCAAAAATTTACCCTAGTACATAGTCCATTAATTCTCCTCAAAACAAGTGGAGAGGCCAGGGAAACCTGCCAAAATTTTCGTAGCAACAAAGGGTACTACAAGTAGCAATGAATTTTCTCGTTCTAACACGTCAAATCATAAATCAATTTGAAACTATGGACGTCATAATCAAGCAAGACTAGGCCCCAAGACCCATCCTTGGTAGATCAAATATGCATGATTGAGGAGCAGCAAGCACAAACACTTCAACATTTAGAGAAGGCTGCGCAATAGGAAATACCATCAAAACATAATGGAGTTCACCATCCATATGATCAACAACATAACACAGCTAGATAATTTCGTACTAATGTTCCTCATCCATCACAGCCTAATCCAAAACTCATGGTCACTGGTGGTTCCACTCATCCTTCTCTTGTTGCTTGACTATCTCACAATCCTCCAATAACCATGGTAGATTTGACTCAACCTATTATTATGGACATTCCTCGGGATCTTATATATGATGAGTTATGACATCTAATTCAAGAAGAATTTCCCATGAAGGAGAGGAAACAACTTACCCTTCACCACAAATTTAAAAAATATTTGCCTTTGACTGATGGAATCTTCCAACATCCTTTTCAAGCGGGCATAAGATGCCTACAATTGGTCCTTATGATGAGACTTTATATCCTTATAAATATATTAACTATAAGACCATCATATATATTCAATAAGCTTATGATGCAATCCTCTATTAGCTCTTTCTCGGAAATTTTCAAGGACAAACTCGCCTATCTGGCATAACTATTCATACTTTTGTCAATCTAGCCAAACTTTCATTAAACAATTTATAGTTAATCAGACGGAGAGGAACCAACTTACCCTTCACCACAAATTTCAAATATATTTGCCTTTGAATGATGTAATCTTCCAACATCTTATTCAAGCGGGGTTAAGTCACCTACAATTGTCCTTATAATGAAACCTTGTATCCTTATAAGCATATTAACAACTATGGGACCATCATATTTATTCAACAAGCTTATCTTGTAGTCCTCTATTATGTCTTTCAAGAAACATTCAAGGGATAAGCTCGCATATAGTACAACTTATCTAGCAGAACAATTCATACTTTACCAATCTAGCCAAACTTTTGTCAAGCAATTTATTGTTAATCAAATAATAATTAAGGACTCCCATTATTCTAGGATTCACCAAAATAAGAGAGACCCTTAAGGAGTATTTTCAAATATTCTCAACTGAAACACATCAAATTCAGGGAGTGAATTCGGAGTTAAAAAGAGGTGTTTTCTTAGAGGTCTCCAACCTGGATCTTTCTATTTCTCATTGATGTCGGAGACAATTCGCTCATATACTAATTTTATTCATCGAGTAAAGCACAAATCATTGTTGATGAGACAATTAGTATACATCAGAAGCAATTTGAACAATCCTCAAACAAACATAAGAATTTGCTATTTCATACAGAACCACCAAATCTACAAAGCCTCCGCATACACTGCATCCATATCATAAGAGATTTCATGAAGTTTTTACGGTCTTCAAAACTCCAAATTACTACATCAGCTTCCAACGAGCGATCTATTTTCTTCTAAAAGTTGTTACAATGATGCAAATTTTATTTTGTCTGCAACACATCTCTAATTATTTCAATGGCATCAAAGCAAATGTTGATGCTTGGCCTAACCAATATTAACAAAGAATGTTAATATCAAATTGAAAGTCAAACTCCACTTTTTATGGTACCCAAAATGAATATATACATCCCTATTAGATTAAAGTAATAATTGCAAGAAATATTTCAAAAATAAAGAAAATATCAAGTCGAACAATTTTTCAGTATCATTTGGGAGACTTTCCTCAATATTATCTTCGCATCATCACGTCAAGAATATTTTATTGCATAGACCATCATCTCTTGCACCAACTACAACAAACTTTGACCATAATTACCTGCAGTTAGGAAGAAGATCAACAACAATATCAAACCTTTATCCCACTATGTAGGATCAACTACATGAATCATTTTTCTCTATTGTGTTAAATTACGAGTCAAATTCTCATTTAAATCTAATAAATAAAGGTCATTTTTAATGTTTTCTAATTAAGTCTTTTTAAGTCTACCTCTACCTTTCTTAGCATAAGCCAAATCAAATAAATCTACTCTCCTACCTAGGTCATCAAAAGGCCACCATTTATGTGACCAAACCATCTAAGGCGACTCTCTTTAATCTTATCTTCCACAGGAGTTACTCCAACCTTTTCACGTATATGCTCATTTCGTATCCCGTCTCTAAGAGTAAAGCCATCATCCACCTAAGCATCCTCATCTCTGCAACACTTGACAAAATATTATGTTTCTCTTTTAATGGCCAACATTCCACACCATAAAGCATTGCAAGTCTCACCACCATCTTATAGAATTTTCCTTTAAGTTTGAGGGGGACTTTGTATCGCACAACAAGGTCAATGCATTCCTTCACTTCAAGCATCCAATTTGAATTCTACTAATAATATTATCATCTATTTCACCATCACTCAGAAAAATAGGCCCAATATATCTAAAATGTGTACTCTTATTAATGACTTGATCCACAAAAGTCACAATCCCCCCACTAGATCTATTAATACAAAAATTACACTTCATATATTTGGTTTTAGATCTACTCAAACAAAAACCTTTAGACTCTAAGGTTGACCTACATAATTAGTGTTTACCTTCAACACCCTCTATAGTCTTATCAACAAGAAGAATATCATCAGAAAAAAGAATGCACCAAGGTACAACATCCTGCAAATGTCTAGTGAGAACATCCGTGACTAAAGTAAAAAAGATATGGGCTTAAGGCTGATCCTTGATAGAATCCAACTCAAATAGAAAAATACTTGATCAAACCACCTTTAGTTCAAACACAAGTAATAGCCCCTACATACATATACTTAATGACTTAATATAAGCATTATTAACCCTTTTCTTTTCTATAATTCTACAAATCACTTATCTTGGAACTTTATCATATGCTTTCTCTAGATCAATAAATATCATATGTAGATCCTCCTTATTCTATCTAAACTTCTAAATCAAACATCTCAATAAATGCATAGCTTCCATAGTAGACCTACCCGGCATGAATCCAAATTGATTTTGAGAAACATTAGTATGATGACGTAACCTATGCACCATAACTCTCTCCCATAGTTTTAAAGTACGACACATTAACTTAATTCCTCTAGTTAGGAAGAAGATCAAAGCTTCAAAATATGACAAAAAATAATCTTATTTTGGATCTCAACCCATCCAAATGGCAAAAGTCAACCACATTCAAGAGGATTATAAATCCACCAGAGGAATGGCAAATCTTGGGAGATGCTCACAGCTTTTATAAAATAAAGTTCGGTACTCCAATTAAGGAAAACACTAAAACCTGACAAGGGAGAATACATCGCCAATACAAGATAGCATTGAACCTCTTTTAGGAGATAACTGGAGCTGATGAAAAAGGAAATGAGAGATGTGAATTACCCACAACTCAGCTTATTAAAAATAGCTCCATACTCTTAGTAAACTCACATTGAAGCCTATAATGAGGAATGCAATCCATCTACATAGGATGGTTTTTAACCTCTTTTGCGAGAATAAACTGAAACCTACTAAGGAGAGTTGTGAGGTATGAGATTTCCCCTCACCCTTATGAGGTATTTATACTTTAAAAAGAGGAGTTGCAAAAAAAATTGCAAACCTTTTTCAAAGATTTTGAAAATTTTAACTTTTTTTTGCAATTTTCAATTACTAAATATAAATATTTATTATAAAAAATGTTGATCTATTTTTAAAAAAGGGGTAATTACAGTACAACGTGAATGTGTGACTACTCACCCAATAAAGCTAGTGCATGCTCTCCCACCTATGCACACGTGTGCGCTCACACCAACATGCCCGTACACATGCACAAACACCACTCACAGCAACATTGAATGTTGTTGGATGACTAGCCAATACAACCCGTTTCGAGTTCAATGCTAGACTCGAACATGCCTATTCCATTATTTGTTTTTATTTTTGAATAAATTTTAACACTTTTAGAGCCTAATAAAGCCTCTATGATCAATTTCAAGAAAAAATTAGAGAATTTAGAGTAAAATTATTCAACAATTAACACATTGATTTCAAGGAATGCTGAAATTACATATTCAAGGAATTTATTTGATTCATAGCCCCGAGGTGAGGTCCGTGTTGATGTCGATAAACTGGTGCTTCATAGTTTGAGATGCAAATTTTTTTGAAGACTGAATGTTTTTTTTTAATATGATATAGGCTGACATCCAAAATAGGAGACAAATGAAATCACCAAAAATTCTTCAAATTAAGAATGAATCTCGATGCAATATTTGAATTGGAAACTTCCAAAACTAAATTCAACATCATCCAAACTCCAATTTTAACAAACTTATAGTTGAACTGAATGGCTCGACAAGGCAAACGGAACGACACTAAAATGCATCCGATTTAAGTCCAAATGAACCCAATTACTATGTTGCCTCGATATGGATGACACGAATACGACACGATACGGATAAGGGACACATCAATTAGTAAAAATACACAATGATGATATTGATACGAGTATGGGTACAGTGTAGACACGGCAATATAATTTATAAATCATGTATTAAAATTAAGAAAGCAATCAAAACAGAATATTTAAAATGACCAAAAAATATTAAAGGAATAACATAATTAGTCTTGTAGCTTATAATATCAAAATAAAAATTAGCATGAAATGTCTAGTACAACATCAAAAACATAAACATAAACTACTAGTACATAAAGTTTCAACTATTCAGAAGAAGGAATGATAAGATTAACTTCTTCAAGGATTTGTCTTTGGACTTCAATATCATCTTCAATAAATATCATTGATTCCAATTCGGACTCATCAAGTGAAAGATTAGAAATCACCAATATTCTCATATCATCAAGGGACTAAAATCTATCTCTAACAAATCCCACATCTTGTTATCTTCTTCCAAATGAATTGGAGACTTTCTTGATAGAAGCTGAAGTTTGTATACACATAAACTAAATCTTCAGCCTGTTGTGGAGCAATTTTGTTCCTCAGCATTGATTGGATGAAAGAATATGTGCTCCAATTTCTCTCACAACAAGAGAGAGATGAAACCTGACTAAGAAGTTTTATGACAATTGTTTGAAGTAAAGGCGTTGAAGCTCCATGAATCAACCACATCTTTGGATCAATTCTCCATCTATCACGCAAAGACTCTTGGTCAACAAAGTCTTCTAAATAACCAAAAAAATTTAGCAAACTCTATATTAATCATTCTTCTCTCCTCATTTGGAAAATAGCGCTTCAAGCATGTCTTCCTCATATTTGAAATTTATAAATCTTTCTGTGGAGAAACTCATTTAAGGTCCTCTTTAAGCTATTCTTTACTTGAATATCTTCAAATAATAGTAAAATAAATAAATTTAGATAATTATTATTCAACAAATTGAGAAATTAATTATGAAAATATTCAAATTTACCTTAGATTTAGTGAGTGAGACAAGCAATATAGAGGTGTATAACTTTTACTTCACCTATCTTCCAGAATATTTAAGATAACACCCCAGAAATTTGAGTTTTCATCATGTGACTTTCTCTTATGTCTATATATTATTGCTTTCACCTTGGCTAACATAAAATCTCGCATCTCATAAATGAGATGTAAAAATGACTTATCTGTACCTATCACTCTTAACATCTGATAAATTGGATCGGTAAAATTAAAATATATTTAATGTCATCCCACCATAAATCATCTAAAATCTTCTCTTTTACATACCTTGTCTTTCCAATATCATCTTCTTGATAACAAGACCATTTCTCACTAGTCGCCATAGACAAGAGGGCACTTTTTATTTTTTCATGAGAGCCTATGTTCGATGATTTCTCTAATTTGAGAATACTTGTAGTAACTAAAACTCATTTTACCTCAGTTATAATCATATTGAGAAGAATCAATGATTCATAATAAAATTTTTAATCAAAATTGTATCTCCTACAATTATTGCGATCCAATCTAATGATATTCACTGTAAGTGATTTCATTTGTCTCAGTATTCATTGTTGCACAAATATTCTTCAAAGCAAGAATGGTGTCCAAAATAAATGAGGATATACTTGCTCCACAAATGGGCCTGGTGCTCTACAAACTAGTGCATTATCAGTAATGACCTGGATGATATTTGAAGGACCGACCACCATGATTACTTCTTTGATCAAATTAGATATGAAAACTTATTATTATATTGTCCTTCATAGTTTACAGCTTTAATGAATATAGGATAGTTCTCTGTTATAGCTATGAAGTTGATAAGTGATCATTTTTGTGGATTTGTCCATACATCACAAACCAAACTGACTATTTTTTTCTTCCAAACTCCTTTAGTTGGCTTAAACAACTTCTCAATATTTTATTCTCTTTGAAATAATTTTATTCTAATGATATTGTATCCTGGTGAAACGTAACCTGTGAAGTTGTTATTGCAATCAAAAGTAAATGCATTCTTGTAATGTGAATTTCTTGTCAGGTTGAAAGGAAGGCTTTCCAGCTAAATAAAGCATTCTTACTATTTTCCCATCTAATTGCTCTCTCATTTGCAAATCAAATGATTTCTCCAAAGTCCTCTTCTACTCCTTTACTCAGCTTCACTAACTTTTTTTTTTTGTAATTCAACCAATTATTATAAACTTATTTTTGGGCAAATTTTGATCACATGGCCAACAATCTTCAACAAATGCATTTTAACTCTACAATATGATCATTTATATGTGCCATTAAACTAATTGCATTTGAATGCAACATTGCCACCACCTTCAAATGTTTTTCTTAACTTTGTCACATGATTCCACAAGTGATTGATATCTTCCATGTTGGGCTCTGATGAACCATCATCAGTGCCACAAGAGCTTGTATCCTAAGAAAGAATCGAAGGATCGACACAAATTGAAAGTTCAAAAGTTAGAATAACATAAGCAAATATTATGAATCAAAAAAAGAACTCATTGGCAATCAAGCTTTGAGCTTAAACAAGAACGGGTTGTTTTCCCTAATCCATTACTACTAAGTAATTACTAGTTTTCCCTCATCCACTAAACAAGAACTAGTTGTTTTCCCTCTCTAAGTTATGGTTTGTAATCACTTTATTTTAAAACCCAGCTCAAGATTATTTCATTGGCTTTTATGAGAAAATATAAAATAGAAAACTTTATAGCATGTGATATATTCTATCATTAAGATCCAACAAATAAATCATATGAACTGGTAGATAGTAATCCATGATCATTTAATCATCTTTCAGAACTTGTTTTGCGCACCATAGCCACTTTATATTACATTGTCATGTACGATAATTTTTGTGCATATTAATAAGACAGGAAATTCATGATGTGTCATTCAAAAATCAGTATATCTTTGAAGGCAAACTATACTGAGTTCACTTTCAATTATAACTTTCTTTCAATAAAAACAAACAATAATATTATTCAACCCAATTCATACTCAAACGATTATAAATATAGGAAAATTTCAACAGGAACCTTTTTGCAAATAAAACTAAAGATCAAACGAATATATTTTCATAATATCAATTCTTTTTGGCATTTCACTCTTTAACCAAAATCAAGATCACTAAATTAGCCAATTAACAAATTATGTTGCCAAATTAAACCCTAAAAACAGCAGAATAACTTATGAGTCTATCTTACTTCTCGTAACCCTTCGAAAAGAAAGATAATTGAAGCGTAATCCGCCTCCTCTTATTCGACAACTACATGAAAAATAAACCTCAAAATGCATGAATGTTGACCCCTACATATCAAACAACATCAAAAAGAGGCAAAATAGGCTCTCCGAACAACATTCGTGTCGATGCAATGCATTACTTGAAATGTCATATGACCTTTGATTACCAAACGGACTGCGCCATTGCAATCAGAATGTCGAATTCGCCTAAGAGGAGACCCCTTGCAGTTAAATCAGATGAGATCCGCCAAAAGGGACGACCGACACCCGAAATTAACGCACGGCGACGCTCAAATAATGTTTGATCACAGAACGGACTTCGTCGTTGCATCTGGAACATCATTAATACCCTAAATACATTAATAATTTGCCCAAAAAAAATTATGCTGCAAAATTGACATGCAAAACAAGACAAAATGCATAAATATCGAGAAATTGCATGTAAAACGAGGTTATTTTGAGTAAATGATGAGTAGTTGCCATTTTTAATTAATGGTAATATTGAAAAATAATAAATTTTTAACAATATCACTATTGATTAAAAAAAGTGTTAAAGTCAAACGGGAGATCAAATCGGAATTTAATGCGAGCTAATGTTACCTCGCATCAATGCGACGTTTTCCTGCCTATTCGTCAATCCGTCAATCTGATATTTGCTTACAGCTGGACCTCCTCGTTAAAACAAAAAAAAAAAAGATAACTGTTCACCAGTTCTCTTTAACTCCTTAGACATTTGCAACCATCCATCCAAGCCACCTCCACGTAGAAATCACAAGGCAAAGCCATAGAAAACCCCGCCTCTGCCTCACGACCACACCAAACCGCCAATCTTCCAACCTCAGTTACTTTATCTCAGTTTTCCTCCAACCTTTCCACATTAAACCACGCCGACCTCCTCCAGTTCCTTCAGCCACAGCGTCCCAGAAATCCTTCTACCCTCAGCCAGTTCTTTCATTCTTTCCCCGGCCACCGTCCACAGTGATCAGAAGGCTGAAGTTTTTTTCTAGTTGTTTCATGTGTAGAGCCTCAGTCACAGCACCCTTTTTCTTTTCATTTATTTACTCCAAGCCATTCTCCTTTCTACATTGCAACAACAACAGCAAACTTTCCCATTCTTTTCACGTGAAATCCTCCTCTCAGCAGCAGGAATACATACCGCTCCAGCAGCCTACCTCCTCAAATCCCAACGGGTGTCAATTATTGACCCGACCCGATAACCCGACCCGAACCCGACCTGAAAATCCGGGTTTGGGTCGACTTGTTTAACAAACGGGTCGGATCCGGGTCTTAACTTTTGACCCGTTTAAAAAATAGGCCGGGTCCGGGTCAACCCGGTAACCCGAAATTGACCCGGAATTGACCCGTTAACCCGCTCATTTTTAATTTTTCCCGCTTCGGATTGGGCTAGTCGGCTGTCGGTCACGTCGTCAGTCGTCTGGCACTCTGGCCGCGTCAACACCTCTAAGTCCTCGGCTCCTCGTCTCCTCGCCGCACCGCCTCAGGCGTCAAGCCTTCAGGCCTCAGCTGTGTCCGCCGGTCCAGCGTGCAAGCCGTGCTGACATGCAACATCTCGTCAGGCGGTCACGGACTGACGCCGAACGGAGATGGACTCGACTCACCGCATCGACCGACGAACACCGCGCTGGCAGTTCCCGCACCGACCGACGAAAGCCGACCTCCGTGCAGCCAGCGTCTCCGGCACCGCCTCACAGTCGCCGTCTTGCCCCGTTTTTGAATCAAACGGGTCCGCGGGTCGGGTCGGGTCAACCCAAGAACCCGTGCAGGTCAAGTTCGGGTTTAATTTTCTGACCCACTTAACTAAACGGGTCGGATTCGGGTTGACCCGTTTATATCCGGGTCAAGTCGGGTTCAACCCGAACCCGACCCGTCTACCCGAATTGACACCCCTACTCCCGACTGCAGCCCCTGCACTACCACCATTTCCAGCTATTCGAAGGCTGAACCCATTTTCAATTTCTTGAATCACATTTTGTACAAAGTCCTTTTGATGGTGGTACTCCATATTTTGCTATCGTAGCCCCACGGGTTTCACACCCTAGGGATGTGAGGGAGATTCCAATTGAGTTCAAGGATAAGGAGCAGCATGATGGTGTGGAGAATGCCAAGGCTCAGGATGTGCATGCTTTCCTGCATTCAGCACCTGGTGACGTTTGATATTGGAGTGAAGGAGTAGAGTGAGTTTTATAGGAACTTGGTGGTGAGCATTTCGTGGAGAAAGCAAATGCCGAAGCTCACTATGGCACTGGAGCTAGAGGATAAGATGAGCGATATTGATGAGGACATCAACAGAAGATTTTGACACGTATACCATCGGAGTAATCGTAGATCGATGACTACAATTCAGAGTCTCTATTTATGATGCATTTTTGTGTTTCTTTTATTTTTTTTATTTCATCTTTACCATAGTACCTCTGTGTGTGATTTCTTTTATGTTGTAGCCTCGAGGGCATTTGAGTCTTTATTTTTTCTCTAATTATGAGACCTATATATAGAGGTCTTCACTAATATGGGGAGAATGATTGATTAATAAAATTTCAAATTTATTCATTGTTTTTGTGTGCTCTTGAGAGAAGAGAGAACCCTATGAGAGGGTCAAGCATCACTCGTCAGCTGCCAGTAGAGACCAGACTCGCGGTTCGTATCCGTTGTTACTTTCTTCCCCTTCCTCTTTCCCCACCCCTAAACCCCCTTCCCTTTCCCTCCCAACCTGACGGCCACCATACTTTCAAACCCCCAAACCGCCGATTAAAGCCCCTCCACCACATCCACCACCGGCCTTTCCTTTTCCCGCCCCCATATCCGACGGCCACCTCCCCTAGCCGCTGGCCCCCCACCATAGCCAAGCCTAGTCGCACCTGCCTTGCCATATTTCACTCTCTAATTAATTCTCCTCCCACTAATTAACCCCTCAATCTCCCACATTAACCCCCCCCCCTCCTCTCTTACCTAATTAATTCTCCCATTAAAGGGACATTCGAATTTCAAATATTCCCTCCCTTCTCAATTACAAAATCTGAAATAAAATTCAGATTTTGATTAATTGCCTTTTCCTCCAAAAACAAAAAGCTGGAATTTTGAGAGACCTCTTCCTAATCTTGGCCGAAACCCACCAACCCTCATTCGCCAATACCTCCCTACTCCCTTGCTACACACACAATCCAAGGAGGAAGATACGCTACTATTGGGTCCCCTCTCCTCCATGGATGGCGGATCCCAAGCTTGACCATGGATTTGTCTACAACCATCAAGGCTTGGTGGATATTCTACAATCTCCTTTTTTCGACATCAATTTGGAAATTGACGACACCAACGACAAATACGTCAACCGTATCCTCTTCACTTTGACGTCTGCTATTGAAGAACACCAGCCCTCTGAACATTGGCGAATCATCGACTATCCACCTGCTTCTTCCCCTCCGGCTAATTTTCCATAGTTCAAGACCGTAGGTGCCCTCTTTCTTTGAGTGGCATTCCTAGGATAGCTGAAATTATTCCTTCGCCAACCCCACTATCAAGAGTGAAGGAGAGGGAAACTCGAAGGTGAATTTTCTATTTGTTAAACGGTGGATTTTGTTGTTTTGCATCTTGTGTTATTATGAATTTTTGTTCTTATTTTAAATTGTTATGTTAATCTTTAGTGTAACTGAATACCAAAGCATAACTGCAACTAAGAAATCCTAAATTCTTATCTTGGTGAAACATTGAGTTTACAATTATCAAAGCTTCACAATTTGTTATTAATTCCTAAGCAATTCCTGTGTCCATATATGTTTCACATCATATACTGTTGAAGAGTTGATTCTAAAGGGATGACAGCTAGATGCAATAAATTTTGTCTATGAATCTGGACTTCAGGACAAGTATTCTCCTGTTTTTCTATTGAAATCCTTCCTGAAGGCTGCCAAGAAGGCTTCTGCCTTGATTTCAGAGGAGCGGAACAAAAGCAGGCCGAATCACAAACAAGGCCTGTGTTTCATCATTTCCTGCTACTGCCGCCACATTTGTGAGGTCACCCTCACATAACACATACTCTTCTGCTCCATTTTTCCCCTACTCTTATGAAAGGACTGCATGCCATGGTTTCTATGGCAGTCACAACCCTAAAGCCATGAGAGATCCGTATGCTTACCAATCTGAAGAGATGGTTGCTGCCCCAATCAGTGCTCCCTATCCATCTCCTCCAATCAGTTATCCTACCTACGCAGGTTATAGCAGTAGAATGGGAGCTTACAGCAATGGCATTCCCCCTGTGTATCAGCAAGCTTATTATCGGTAGAGAAAGTTTCTCTTAACTTCTAAGTGCTTACAACGCTGGTAACCCCAATGACCAATACTGCTTATTCTGTATGGACTAATTACAATGGTAGGATTTGCTTGTGTGGTTATCAATAGTTAAATTTGTTGCTCATGTCCACTGCAGTTTATATGTATGTTCTATCTTTAAAGTTTATTTAGCTGCCTGATGAATGATTATGTACAGCTAATTAAACTTACTTTTATCATCCATGCTCTCACTAGCATTTTGTATCAAAAAAAAAAGAGGAAGAAGAAGAAGAAAGAGAGAGAAAAATAAAAAAGAGGGGGAAAAAAGAAAAAATAAAAAAGAGGATTTTTTTGTTTCTTTCTACATTTCACCGCCATCATCGACACCACGCAGGTATAATTCCAAAACTCAAAAATCTCGTATTCGGCGTTTGTGTCGAGCCAGAAAATCCCCTAACGCACTGTCGTATGATGGTAGGAGGAAACCCGGCGCGACGCATATGGCAAGGCGGGTAAGCCATATATACGCTCTTGTAGCATGGTGGGGAGTCCCTACGTACGTGTACACGCCCTTGTGAAATGGCAGGGAAAGCCACTTATGTTTTTAAGCAGGATTTTTGGAGCCCCCATACATGCTCTTGTAGTGTGGTGGGATCAAAGATATACGAACTCGGTGTCTACAGACACCTACCATACACGCCTATGTTGCACTGATACACCTATTTATGAAGGTGTGTTGTATCTGATACACCGATACACGGATACGCCTTTGATATGGCACCGATACGTGTTAGATACGACAAAGCCGTATCAAATTAAAATACAATTAAAATTCAAAAGGACAAGCGTATCCGTTGAAAAACAAAAAAAAAACTAAAAATAAAAAATAAAAAAGACGCATCGTATTTACTTTCACGGCTGCGAGCGAGGTTCTCTCATTTCCGGGATGGATTTGAGTCACTTAATGATATTGGAATATTAGAAATTGCAAATCTTTCACTTGATGAGCCTGAATTAGAAGCTATGATATTTATTGAAGATGATATAAAAGTTCAAAGGCAAACCACTGAACAAGATAATCATAGCATTCCTTCTATTAAATAGTTGAAATTTCATGTGCTAGACAATTTATGTTTATGCTTTTGTTGTTGTACTAGACATTTAATGCTTACTTTTATTTTTATATTATAAGCTACAATGTTACAAAAGATTTTGTTCTTTTTTTTTTTTGTAATTTCAAATATTATGCTTTGATTGTTTTCTTCATTTTTATGTATGATTTATAAATTATAATGTCGTGATTGCGTCGTACCCGTATCCTGTATTTTTAAGAATTGACGTGTCTCAAATCTGTATCGTGTCGTATCCGTGTCGTTGTATCCGTATCAGTGCAACATAGATACACGCTCTTATAGAGTGGTGGGATGACCCAGTTTTTCAAAATTTCTCCTAAACAGGGGAGACACCTGGAGGCTGCCGAAATCCAACTTAAAGACACACAAGACTAAGACAGATTAGCAGGGGACTTATGAACTTGATTTGAACACAAACAAAGACTTGCAATTTGATTACAGGGGACAAGACTAGAACTTTACATGACAGTAGGAGACTTGAATGAAATACATAAGCTTTGAACTTGAAAAGACCACCACAGGGAATCGGACTTTAATTTAACAAACACATAATTACATCACTACAAATGCTAATTAATAACCTAGAACATTCTAATGAATATCAATAACTAAATAAATGACTTGAACTCAAATGGGTAACAAAGAATTGAACTTTAAACTCAATTATTTACAATCATTGAATAACAACTTAAAAGAACTAAGTGAACTCTAAAAAACTTGAGTTTGAATGAAGCACATGGAACCAGACCCGATTTTAACAAATGAGTAATCAAAACATAGAGGTTCAATGAACAAATCTTAATCATTCAAGTAGATATACATTAGCAAATTAAGATGCATTGTGGACAAGGAAGGTTCCTTGATGTAGAACTAGATGACTATGTAAATATCCAATGTTGAAATTAAATGCCTTAGATTAGAACAACAATAATTATTCTAACTTTTAAAGAATCAAACGGAGATTAAATACAATAAGAGGGATGATGTAGCTTAGGCCAAATTACACGATAATCGTTTAAGATCATAACATTAACCAATTCAATCAAGCTTAGCATAATATGGGGGATTTTCAAAGGAAATTCCTAAATTAACATTTAAATTAGTCACTAGTTGGGTCCATTCACTTACACTCTTAATAAATTGGCTTGCGGAGAAAGTTTACACAATCTTTATGATGCCACAATTGAAGGAAATTTAAAAGGTACAAGGGAAAGAGTTTGCCAACAAGGAAGAAGATTCTAAGCTCTGGTGAAGTCGTTTGTTGCTTATGCGGAAAAATGGCTACAAAACCCTTCCCACATGCTTTAGGCAGCAGTACAGCAATTCTCGATGTTTGGATGATGATCAAACAGTTCCCGAAAGTCGCAACAGAGAACTAGACAAGCTCTGGACGGCGAGACAGCAAGCTGTCACGTGTTGGAAGCTCTAGACAGCGAGCTAGGAGGTCCTGGACAGCAAGGCAGCAAACAGCGAGCTAGGAGGTCCTGGACAGCAAGGCAGCAAACTAGTGCGTGCAGAAAATTCTGAACAGCAACTAGGATGATTTCCAGATGCAGGACAGCAGTCTTGGTGAAGGAGAAACCCTGTAATAATCGATGTACATGTGGGAGGGAGGTTAGGGAGGCTAATTCAAAGTGGAGAAGTGGATGTAGAGGCTAGCTGGCCATAGAGGAGGGAAAGGGGGGATTTAGTTGTAGAACTTGTATTTGAATCAAAGAGAGAAAAATCTGAAATTAAATTCAGATTTAAGGGAGGAGATAATTAGGGAACTTGATTTTAATTTCCCTAAAATGAAAGAGAAAAAGAGGGAATAAGGGGGAGATGCGGCTAATTGTCTACTTAATTGGAGCTCCCAATTGGGAAGAAAACAATTAGAGAGAGAGAGAGAGAGGGAGGGGGGGTTCGACCAAAAGGGGGGAAAATGGAAGGTGTCCACATACGTTGAATGTGTCCACATACGATGAATGTAGTTTTAAAATCAAATCCTAATTAATTTCATATTTGCAAGAATTGGGGCATTCCTAAAATATTTTTATATCAACTAGGAAGGGTTTGAAATTCAAATTCATTTGAATGTGAATTAGAGACCTTCCGAATTAATATTGTGAAAAAGTTAGGAAAGTAGTAAATTTGGGTAATTTTGGGATCTCGGAATGGGGGAAATGGTGGTCGGCGGCTAGGGCTTAGAGGTGGAGGCCGGGGGTAGGGTAGGGAGAAAGAGGCCAACTGTTATGGGATAGGATGGGTGGGGGAAGTGCTCGGGTATGATTTTGGGTGGAGTTAGGGTGAGACCAGCGGCTTATAGGAAGGGAAGGGTCGATTAGAGAAGAGGAGGAAGAAGATGGTGGATGAACAAGACCACGAGCCCGGACGCTTTCTACGGCTGGTGGACATTCCATTCCCCTCACTTAGGGACTTCAACTCTCACATAAGTTCACAAGCTCTCCAAGAACACAAGTGGAAAAAGAAATCTCATAATAATCATCATCCCCTCTCAAGAAGAGAAAAGGGGTTAAATAGCCAAGTACAATAGTATAAATCAAAAGACAAAAGTGCCCCTAAGGGGTCACAAGAACCTACTCCCTCACGTGAGGGTAAAATCAAAAACAATACAATAATAAATAAAAATACAAATAATAACTCATAAATAAAGGGATGCAATCGTGGCAGTCGAACTCCGACCCCATCTCTGATAAACCCTCAACTGTCAGATGTCCTCATCATTCCTACATATCATTCATAAGTAACAAGCAAGATGGGTATACATATGCATATATCAATGAACAATAATACTAAGTAGCTCGTCATGCATATTGTAAAGCACTTTGAAGACAAAGAACTCGGATATTTAGCTTGTTTGCAAGTGATAAGAAGATTGTGAGAGCTAATTTTGATTTGTTTGTAACCAATGTCAAGGAGATTTGTGATGAATACAACTCGATCAATATACAATGAAGGGAGACAAAAATGATTGCAATAAATCTCATAGTGTGTTCATGAATAAGAACACTGAGGCTCATACACAACTGATGTCACTCAAGTGTAAACAAATACACTAGACCCCCACAAGTGACAACAATCAACACATATTAAGAGATGGATGATGAGGAATACAGCCCAATCAACGATCAATAACAATCAAAGATGTCGTCAAGAACAAATATATTGAACTTTTACGAATAAGAAGAGTTGATATACAATGAACATATGAACTATCCCTGCAAGCATAGATAAGAAATATGAAACGGAGAAGCAAGCAACGACATGGTGAAACATGCAAAAATGTCTCATGCACCCAATGATGCATGTAATTCCCAAACAAATACATCAATCTCTTACAAAAATAGAAAGTCAGATCATAACATATGCCACGTTCAAGCAACAATAGTGGTTAAGCTGCAAGCATCCGGTATCAACATACAATGAACTAACGAGAAATGAGGTATTCGACAATCTGAAGTAAATGCCATCTTCATGCAATCAAATGTAGGTGAATACACCATTCACTTATCAATAATGATGTACGAAGAGCAACGAGGGTAGATACATACGAAATAGTACAAGAGACCTGTTGTGCACCAAACATATCACTTGCGGGCAAATATGCCAATCCCTTTGCAACCAGAGGGATTCAACATGCAATAAAAGTAACAATGTGATACATATAGATGTATGCAAGTAAATGTCAACACACAATGCATTGTGCCCACTAGAGTTAATGATCAATGTTTGACAAATGTGTTGTTAAAGATTAATACAAAGCTTAATGGCCTAAACTCACAATTACAAATATAAAATGCACATATTGTTCCAACCATCTCAAGAACTGCAACAATTATTTTAGGAACATACGCCTCACATAGCTCTCCTAGACGATCTAATGTACCTTCAATCGCTATAGTTGTCAGTTTAAGGAGGTGGTCATCAATTTTGAGGGACATATGTAAGGATACAGTCATCCAAGGTTGAAATGACTGATTCTTTATTTAAGCCAACAGCAAAAATAATGATGATGGCATAATTAGGAAGTTGTTTGTTGATTTCTATACGAGTTCTGGGAAGAAAAAATCAGATCAAATCATTATTTTCAAAGATGGAGCAAGTTTCAGTTCATCCAAGTTCTGAACATTGAGTTGGACAAGATTATTGAGGCTTGAAAGCTTCTTGATGAATAGTGATCATGCATCTAGCATACCACCTATGGGCAAATATAGAGGAGCTATGATAAACACGAACTTCTACGAACCGCCGTAGAAGACCCGTCATATGTCCAAAAATGTCCCCCGCACATGCACTGTAATATGTATGCACATAGGTACACAAAAAGGGATGTATAATACGACATCAACCCATGCGAGCGTGTTATGGGTACAAATGTGACGTCTAGGGATGCTGTGCGGGTCAATAAATGAACTCAAGCTCAAGCTTAATCCCTCTATATGAGTAGATAGGAGTCATCACGGCTTGAAATATCAAATAGGTATACGGTCAGGGTGTCGACCGAAAAATTAATTTTATACGCACATATTAAGCCTTCAAAGCCTGTGAACAATGAAATTCACCAACAAAACCCGATCCTCTATTGACAAGTTGATAGAGTCGATAAGGTTCAATCCTCAAATGCAAATGACCCCATATATCCCCATGATAGCCGTATTGAATGTAAATCTCAATCAGATGAGTCAATTCCAAAAATCCAAAATGTCACTCAAATACCCACCAAATCAAAAATCCAAAAATCCAAATCTCTAAAAATTCCAAAACCTAAAAATATTTAAAATTGAAATCAACCATCCAATTGCTTAAAGCAAAATTCATTCACCAATCGCAACAGCTTGTCGATGTAGACAAATTGAAATTAACTTTAGCTCACAAATAGTTAATGTAAGGTCGAGAATATCACTAAAATTCATTCTCAAACAATCTTCTGCCAGTAAGGACGTGGCACGTGTCCTCTAGCCAGCAGTTTTACCACCAAATGGCACCGCAGGTAAACGGTTATGACCAGAACCCTCTAAACGTGTGATTTGCCATCAAATGGCACCATTAAATTACAATTATGGCCAGAACTCGTATTCTCCCCAATGGCATCAAATCCTTGAGATATAAATCCATAGGATATAATCGATAGGGCAAAAAGCTCTATATTAGATAAGATGGATTTAAATTTGTCCCTTAGACAAACACTCACCCCAGTCTACAAGGTACCCTTGTACGAAGCAACTCATGGCTGCCAACAAGGATCCTTCTTTCAGGTTGGATTGACTACCTCCTCTGACTAAGTAGATCAGGGATCACGATGGCTCGAGACGACATAACCATGATATCTTGATCGGATCCATCATCCATACCCCCACCATCTGCTTTAAGTATAAGATGGTGAAATTTAAATTTTATATATCAAATTTTCAAACCCCTGAGCCCATGCTGCTACTATATGCCAGATAATGTGTATCTCTATGTATCAGATTGACGACTAGCCGTAATCGAAAGTTATCTCTCGTTATCGGGAGAGGTAATTAACTATAGGGGCTTGTGCCTATAAGAAACCAGAACTCAGATTATAAAGTCCTCGCAAAATGAGATAGAAATCTCTGGGTAGTGTCTTATCTACAAACACAATCTGCCTTCCAAAATTTTATTCCGGAACTTAATCCATTAAAATTCCACAAAAAACAGCGGGGAGGTCTGGCCGAATTTTCAGAGCCTACAACGAAATGAAGAAAACGACTTTTATATGTCCTCGCCTGCCCGAGAAAATAAAGAAGATGACTAAAATGAACCTTCAATCGCTTGTTCGCCTCGTCCCTTCGAAATAAACTCCTTCGACGAAGAAGCAAGATCATTCGACCTCACCTGCTCGCATGTATATGCTCCTTCCATCTCATATGCTCGCATTTTGCTCCTTAGATGAAGGTGAAGCAGACGACGAAGATGCACGCTCCTTCGGCCTACCCTGATCACATACCAATCTCCTTCGACGTCACCTTCTCGCGTAAACAAACATATAGAAAACCTAACCTTGCTCTCTGCTCGCGAAAATGAAATACTTCGAACTCAAATACGAAGTGATATGGATTTAATTTTTTTTCATTATTTAATAGGATGCGCATATTCCTTTTCATTTAAATATTATTTTAGTATGATAAATTTTGTCATATCTAACATGTGTCTGAGCCATATCGAGCGCATTTTCGTGTCCCATGTGTGTTTGATACTACATACATTCTTAAATAGGTGTATCGGTGCATCATAAAACCCAAATCAAACACTTAAAACATATTTTAAAGCTTTGAGATATTAATTGAATAATAAAATGGTCTCCAAATCTTTCATGCTAATAATTAAATCGAGCGTCTCGATGAAACAAATCTAATTAGCTCAAAATCATTAAATTTTGAGGTCATTAAGATAATTAAATGTTAAATAAATGATCTATGATCAAAAAATTCAATAAATTACCATATTGCGTATTATTACATTTTTATCAAATTTACCAAAATACCACTAAAACATAATAAATGAACTCTCAAACTCTATAAAAACTATAAATAAATTCTCAATCTCTATATGAACGGGGGAACTTGAATTTGGATGGAGTTTGCAGATCTGAAGAACTCTAACTGATGTAGTTTGTAGAACTACATGCATAAGAAAATGTATAAACTTTGAAATTACACGTTTTGTGACGGAACAATAACAGTTATTCAACTTCTTACGAATTAAACAATAGATTGAAAACAATAAAGCAATAATTAGGCATAGGTAACTAATTACAAGATAAAATATGGAGCACAAAATAATCAAAGTAAATCCAACTTTGCTTAGCGTGGGGGTTTCAAATAAATCCCTCGATTAATAATAAGACTAGTCACTATTAAGGTCCCTCACACCTACTCATCATAACGGCTAAGCGGAGAAGCTTTCATAACTTTTAATAATGCCATGATCGAGGAGAAGTTAGAAGAAAAAATGGTCAGAAGAGAGTTCACCTTCGTCAAGTTTCTAATCTAGATGTGGAACTCCGTTAAGCTCCTGAACTTGTGCTCAGATGTTCTTCAAGATCGGAGCGATGTTAAGCTGTGGTTTTCTTTGGAACAAACACTCTTTGTCGTCGTTATAGGGTTACAATGCTCGAGGAGTTTGAATGTAGTTTTTCAAAAAAAGAGGATTTACTTCTTCCTCGTTAGGTGAATTTGGATCCAAGGGGAAGGAGGAGGGGGGCCGGCGGCTATGAGAGGAAAAAGGGGGGAAGGGGTTGGCGACTAAGAGAAGAATGAAGACGATGTGGTGGACGAGTCGAACCACGAGCCCGGACACTTCCTGCGGCTGATGGGTAGTATATTGCCCTCACCTAGGGACTTTAACTCTCACAAGAAGCTCTCAAAATACAAAGTGCAGAATTTTCTTTTCATAATCATAATCCTCCAAAGAGGAGGGAGCTATAAATAGCCAAAATACAATAACAACTCTAAAGATGAAAGTGCCCCCTAGAGACACATGAGCCTACTCCCTCAAGTGAGGATAAAAATTAAAAAAAAAATGTATAAATAAATCAAATACAAATAATAACTAAAAAATAAAGTGGTCCAATTATGGTCGTAGATCTTCGCCCTCTTCTCTGATAAACTTTCCACGGTTGGATGTCATCATCACTAGCTCTACTTGACATTTGACGCCGACGATCACAACCAGCGACCACCATTGTCCGACTGCCATTATCGAACAATCATCACCCAACTATCATCATCCAACCATCATTACCTGACCATTATTGTCCAACTACCCCCATCACTAGGCTATTGTTGTCTTTACCTAACCGACATCATCCAACAATTGTCATCTTACCTCAATTACTTCTCCCACAATCTTAACTACAACTACAAGAGACCAAGCAAGTACTCTCAATATCCTGTCTTCTGCAATTGTGGAGAAGAGCGGGCTTTTATAATTTCAAGTACATACTTGATTATTTCAATTGGGCCAGGTCCCGTAACTTTTTCCCTTTCTGAGTATTCCAAGTAAAACACTGGTGTCTCCTATAATTTCTTTTTTATTTGTGTGTGTACTCCTAGTGCAAAGCTAGGACTTAAAACATAATCTTATCATCACCAATTTTCTAGCATGCAACAACCCATAATCTATAATTGTTTTTGGAATTCCAAAATATGACAAGCTCACTCTTCACTTGACGTAGTCTTTGTGGGCTCCCTTTTATAATTAGATTTTATTACAAGGACCTATTTTTCTTTTCTTTATTTTGTAGTTGTAGTTTGTAATTAGGCGTGTATAAGCTTGATTAATAGGACAAGCCTATTTATCCCCACTTGCCTTCAGATAGAAATCAGTTTTGGAGAGGCAGTAGTGAGAGGCATTCATAGTCGAGTTCGGGACTCTGCTAGTTGAAGCCCCACTTCTTGGCTCTATTTTGATGGACACCTAATATGGATAGGCAGCGGGTGGTGACTATGGAAAACAATTGTGGAGCATAGCAAGAGGTTGGAGGGTCTCAAGGCTGTGAAGTCACAGGCAGAACGATGTTATGTGAGCATAGCTGACAACGGTTGATAAGGAAGCTCCTCCATTGGGCTGTTTGTTCATTGTTTATCCTTCTTCAACAACACAGTAGCATTTCTTAAGTTCTTAAAAATATTGAAGAAGATGTAATTAGATGGCCAGAATCAATCTAGCTAGCTTGGAAACCAAGGAATCCACACGGATCTTGATAAGGAGGGGGCATTTGGAAGTAAAAAGCTTCTAATAGGCTCTCTATTTTCTTCTTGTGTTATTCCTTTTTAGTTTCTACCATAGTGTCTTGGTGATCTTCCTCTTTGTAATGGTCTCTTGCAGGAACCGGTAGCTGTAGGAGTTTTCTTTACAGCCACTGGAGTTATCTTAAAGCTGTAAACGTCAACCATAACAACAGCAACTTTTCACCTGAGATTACATTTGCAGGTAGCCGGAGTGCAAGTTTGTAAACATAGACTGTAAATAGTCTATTAAACGGAAGGTTTTAGGGATTAAAACAGGTTTCCAGACTCGGCAAGTGTAGGAGGGTGATGAGTTTTAAATGGAAACACAGTTTGTATTGTGTTTTCTCCATTACAAGTTTTGTTTGTCATCATTCCATGAATACCTTTGTTGTAGCTGCAGTTAGAAGAGTCTAGATTAGCTGTTTCCTTTTAAGATTCTTATTTCTAAATTTCTATCAAATTAATATTCAGTGTAACCACTCACCACGGCTAATAGTTCTTCATTTTACATTCCAAACCATTCCCATCTCATCTCCACAGCCTGACTAACATAAAAAAGAAAATCACATTCCTATTTCAACCATATCAAAAAGGAACGAAGGACGGAATAATTTTTAACCAGCAGTTAGTTTTTATTTTCCTTTGAGGAAGTTTATTGGGCCCTCAGACATGTCTAAAGAACCAGTTTCTTATTGAACAGACTGAAAGCACATTACTCTCTCTTTTCGGACCATAATTATGAAGTGCGACAAAATCTTCATACTGCCTACAGTGCTATAAATTTAAACTGAAAATCAGCAAAAAAAAATAATAAGCATTGTTAATTAAATTTCATCTCTAATAAACTGTGACCTTCTAATCCAAGATATTCAAGTGATTAACATCCAAAAATCATGGGAATTTGGTGCACGCGCTTTAGGCTTCATATGAGACAACTTTCTTATTGTTTTCTAAAGCAGTTTTCTAGTTCAAAATTTTCAAATTCAAGAAATTTATGTGCTGGAAAGCTGCTTTAGAAAATAATAAGAAAAAATATCTCAAAGTGAGCCAGCATAAGAAGAGTTGAATCAGTAAAGTCAGTATAAAAGGATAAGGTAGACAAGAAAAACAAAATAATCTAATACGTAAGAATTTGTAAAAAGTTAATCAAATATCCTAAATGAGAAAAGAACCAGAATGGTCCCTCTACTCTCTGTGAGGAACCAAAATGATCCTCAACTCTTTTGAGAGACCAATTAGGGCTCTCAACTCCTTAAAAAGGGGCACTTTTTGTCATAACATCATATTTTGGGGTTAATGGTGTTAAATCTAGATATATTTTAGTCATTTTTAATTAAATTATTTATTGAATGTAATTTTCAAGTAAAAGTAATTTAAAAAAAATCATTAAACATTTCTTTGATAAAAAAAAATTATTAATAATTCTAGTTTTAATTTAGGATCATTATAGACTAGAATTATTAATAATTTTTTTATCAAAGAAATGTTTAATATTTTTTTAAATATTATTACTTTAAAATTATATTTAATGAATAATTTAATTAAAAAATAATCAAAATATCCTTTGATTTAGCACCATTAACCCCAAAATTCGATATTATGACCAAAAATGCCCCTTGTTAAGGAGTTGAGGGATCATTTTTTCGCTCACAAAGAGTTAAGAGATCGTTTTGATCATTTTCTCTATCATAAACAAACAAGCAATAGCATGAATTGTTCAAAGAAAAGGTCCCGTATTAATCAGCATTAGTACAAATAGGAGTTTCTATTTTCTTTTGAGATTTAAAACCATAAGCAACAATAAGTTCGCATTATTTGCAGTCGATCTTACTTTCTGCAATTTTACACTAAACTATCAACCTAGGGCTGGAATAAAACTGGTTTTCAAGCAAACTTCTTTTATACAGCTAAAGCAAATGTAATCAAGAGTACCTTTTTTATTAGTGGAGGCAAGCGAAGAGCAATTCCAGGAATATCATTAAGTGTGAGCGAACAATCAATAGCTCTGTGAATGCAATGTCAGATGTTATTGAATACTGATAACCAACAAGGAAAAAAATTATTCACAGAGGGAAAGACATAAATTATATGGTGAAGTAAACAGATGGACAATAGCATTATATTTTAAATCTAGACAACAAAACATAGGTTTGAAAAAAAATTGTTAAAGCAACTTCTAGCGACAAACTTCAAATTCTAATCACCTCTCTACAATAAAATAATATTTGCTGCAACAGAATTTTATCATAGCATCACTAACATCTATAAGGTGTCATTTACCATCTCATACATCAAAAATCTTCAATACCCAAAGTTATTGAGCATATCAAATGTTACCTATAAGTGCAAATATCATTGATTTTACCACAAATGTAGAACATCTCAAAGCATCAGGAATGCTACAAATCCTTTAATAAATCGTTACCTAAATTAAAAATGCAACAATAAGCTCCAACAAGCTCAAAATATGAAATACACAGTCAGAAAGTTAGAAATTCCTCATAAAGAAGATAAAACCACAAGGCTGCGTGAAAAATTCAAGTTTTTTTCAGTCCTTCCGACCAGCAAAATACCTGCATATCTTTCCTTCATTGTGCACTTGCAAGAGAACAATCTATTTTAACATTAGCTAGTTCTAATGAATGAGCCATTCATTCAACACTCATATTGATACAACTAAAACAACAATAAGCCATAATCCCACAACATAAGGTCGGCTACATGAATCTTTTTTCTGTATTGTGTCCTATTAAGAATCAAATTCTCATTTAAATCTAATAAAAAATAGCACTTTTAATGCTTTCTGACCCAATCTACCTGTACCTTTATTAACCTAGGCTAGATTTAATGCATCTACTTTCCTAACAGGGTCATCGAAAGGCTAAAGCTTTATATGGCCAAACCATCTAGGATGACTCTCTCTAATCTTATCTACCACTGGAGCAACTGCAACCTTTTTAATGTATATACTTGTTTCAGGTTCTATTTCTAAGTGTAAAGTCACTCATTCACCTTAGCATCCTCATCTCTGCAACACTTAAACTTAATTTTATACTTCTCGTCTAATGGCTAATATTTTGTGTCATAAAGTATTGTAGATCTCACCACAATCTTATAAAATTCTCCTTTAAGTTTGAGGGGTGCTTTTCTATCAGACAACAGGTCTGATGCATTCCTCTACTTCAACCATCCAACTTGAATTCTACTAGTAATATCCCCACCTATTTCGCCATCGCTTTAGACAATAGACTCTAGATACTTAAAACATGCACTCTTTTTAATGAGTTGACCACCCAATGTCATAATATCACTAGATCTATTACTATTAAAATTACACTCCATATATTCAATTTTAGATCTATTCAAACGAAAACCTTTAGAGTTTGAAGTTGACCGCCATAATTCAAGTTTTTCAACTCTCTCTCTAATCATATGAACAATAAAAAATATCATCAGCAAAAATGCATACACCAAGGTACATCCTCTAGCAAATCACTAGTGCAAACATCCATGACTAAATCAGAAAGATATGGGCTTAAAGATGATCCTTGATGTAATCCAACTAAAATTGGAAAATGCATGGTCAAACCACCATATGTTTGAACACAAGTAGCAGCTCTTGTATGCGTATCCTTAATTACTTGAATATAAGCATTATTAACTCTCTTATTTTCTAAAACTCTCCAGAGCACTTCTCTTGAAACTTTATCATACGTTTTCTCTAAATCAATAAATATATGTAGATCCTCATTACTCTCTCTATAATTCTCCATCAAACCTCTCAACAAATGCATAGCCTCCATAGTTAACCTACCCGGCATGAATCCTAGTTGATTATGAGAAACATTGCTATCACATCATAACTGATGCTCAATTACTCTCTCCAATAATTAACTTAATTCATCTATAATTTGCACACTCTTGTGCGTCACTTTTATTTTTCAAAATAGGAACCAACAAACTCTTCTCTACCCATTTGGCATCTTTTTCATCTTCAAAACAATATTAAAATTTTTACTAAGCAAAAAACTGCTTTGATCTTCTAAGCATTTCCACACTTTTATTGGAATATCATCAAGTCCTACTACTTTTGCACACTTTATTTTCTTTAAAGCATACTCAACTTCATTTTTATTAATATGGTGATAATTATAAAAATATGCATTTTTATTTATGATGTTAAAGTCACTAAAGTCAATCGTATCCTCACAACTTTCAATGACAAGCTTATCGAAATATATCAACACCGACCTTAAAAAAATTCTATTAATTTCAAATATTTCTTCAAGGGTGTTAAAATTTGTGCTCAGATGAAACGAGATCTGAAACTAACAACAATCATTTTGACACCTCCACCCAATCGCATCAAGATAGATCAACAAGTCATCAATTTTGAGGGAGTTCATCTCAATCGACCCTAATCTTAAAATTAGTGCATAACTTTGCTCATCCAATTCAACTCCCATATGCACCGATCTTAGTCACATTCTTATAGATCTAATCATCTAATTTAGAACTTTATCATTGATCAAATGTATCATACCTAAGGTCTTCCATCAATCCATCCATCATCATAGGACATAATGAATCTCAAAGTCCACATGACATGGCTTTCCACCCTTTGATTAATTGAAGGACAAAAATATCCTTAATTGATGGCCCTTGTAGTCCAAAACAATATTTCCAATCCATCTATCCATCCATCATACCCTCATCATGGTTCTCTCACACACAAACACACTTTCATCTTAAAGGGGCAAGTTTGTTGAATTGGTTTCAATTCTTATCCAACTTCAAGCTCTCAATTTAGCAACATAGGATCTTCCTGGGATAAAATCATTTGGTTGGTTAGCTGATATTTTGTTTCAGTTGATTGTGAGATGGACAAAACATCAGGATAAACGTGATCCGTCTACACAAAATATACTTAAAGTAAAAGGTCATTTATGACGCAAAAGAAATAGTTCATACAGAATCTCCATTTCCTCGCCATTTTCCCTTCTACAAAGACCATGTAATGTAAGTATGCTCTCTTACAAATTCACTCAAAAGCAAGCATAATGAACCTAAAATAAATAATAACATAACATGTACACGCACATGCAAAAAAAAAGACATCCTCGATAAAGAATACCAAATTAAGAACATGATACAGAAGCTAAGAGACAATGCAATCTAGGGTTTGCAAGATAAAATAAGCGAGTCACCATGATACAATCAACAAACAAATTTGAAGAGCGAATTGAAGTGCGGATGCGTACTTGGCAAAGGAGTAACAGAGGCGGATCACATCGGAATTCTCCATACGCGAGCCGCCGTTCAAGCATTGGGAGAGGCGATCGTAAACAGCCATGAGACGGAGCTTGTTGGCTTGCTCTGCTAATAGAAGGGGGCCTACCGGGACAGAAGCCGATGTCGACGAGCCTATGGCGGCTGCCGCCGCCGCATTAGCAGCCGCCATCGCAGTGACCGCGGAGTAAGGAACAGAGGTAGCCATGGTCTATCCCCCTGTGTCCTTCGACGGGATCACGGAACGCTTCGGAGGGCAAATAAGTTTGGCGAACTTTATATATTTATTTGCTTCTATATATAATATTAAAAATATATAAAAAATTTTAAAAGTATCACTCGTGTCAAAATCCCTAACCCTATCACCATGACGTCAAACCCATTAGGCTGCAAACCTTTGACGAGCTACTCGTTGCTCGATTCAATTAAAACTCGTTTGTGATCGTTTAACTAACTAAATAAATAAATTTAAACAACATTTTAAATACTCGATCTTTAGATAAACAAGCTTGAACACTAATGTGTTCAGTTCATTTATGTTCACGAACAATATTATTTGAAGCTTGTGAACAAGCTCGACATTAAGCTCGATTCATGTTCGATTCAGAGCTCGTGAATAAATTCGATAAAAATTTGATTAATATTTTGTTATAAAATTAATAAATATACATAATATAAATATTTAAATTTATTATAATATTATAAATTTGTTCATGAACAAGTGACATTTTACATTTATCCATATTTGCTAGATTATTTATTTAAGATGTTCATGAACAAATTTAAGATTTGTTTGTTCAATAGATTGTTTGCTAAATATGTTCACGAAAATAGCTCGTTAATGTTTGTTTGTTTAAAGCTCGATAAATATTAAATGAACCGAGCATAAATCAAACATGAACACTGATAAATTAAATGAACCAAACATGAAAACAAACAATAAAGCTCGAATCAAACATGAACCGAACTTGAACAAGGTAATAATAAACGAACTGAAACATGAACACTCACATACTCGACTCAGCTCGGTTCGTTTGCAGCCCTAAAACTCATCACTCTTTGATGACAATATTGTGATTGCTTGTTACATGTTTTGCTCACAATAGCTCTTAGAAAATTGCATCATATATCTCCCGAAATTATTTCACGCGGAATTCGAACGGAAATAATTATTCATACTGTGAGTATACACTGTGTACAAATAGTGTGTATAAAAAGTTAATACATATTGTGTATAAATTTGTACACAGTCTGGATTCCACATTATATACCTTAGGTATGATAAAGTTAATACATATTGTGTTTCAATTCACATATCCATACAGTTTTTCCCATCTGAATTCCGCACTAAATAATTTCTCTCTTCACTCACTTTCTTTGATATCCCTCTATTTTGCTTATAGAAGCTCTTAGAGAAAACCATCAACAAAGCCCACTCAAAATGAGTAACTCTCTGTGATTCTAATAGCATGCAATGAAGACAAGGAAATCCATGTTTAAAATAACAAAATATGTACACACACATACATTTTTTTTAGTTATATAAATATAAATATAATAACAAAACATGTACATGCACGCATTTTTTTTAGTTATATAAATCTTTATATATAGTTTTGATCCATGCTTATAGAAGAAATAAAGCAGTAGGAGAACCCTAACTTTTGAAAATTGAAATGAACAAGCTTTGAACACTATATTTAGTACTCATCCTTATTTGATCAAAGATCATATGTATGTTTCAAACTTAGGGTTTAACCATTAAAATAAAGCGAGGTGCAAAGCATTTCTTAAATAAGGATCAAATCTTATGAATATGGTTTAAGTCATGTTTGAATGTGATTTGAACAACGTCCGAGTAACGTATGAGCTAATTCATTACCATCGAATATTGCTTGCATGCATAAATAAGCATAATCATTTATAACGAATTAATAGAGGCATATTAACATTTAGTTTTCTTTAGGGCTGCAAGCGAACCAAACGTTTGACGAGCTACTCGTTGTTCGGTTCGATTAAAGCTCGTTTGTGATCGTTTAATTAACTAAACAAACAAACTTGAACAATATTTTAAATACTCGATTCTTAAATAAACAAACTTGAACACTAATGCGTTCAGCTCATTTATGTTCGCGAACAAGCTCTAAATTAAGCTCGATTCATGTTCGATTTTGAACTCGTGAATAAGCTCGATAAAAATAATTAATATTTGACTATAAAATTAATAAATATAAATAATCATTGCCTTTGTTACATAGAGAATTGCTTTTATTATAAATATGTTTGTTCATAGATATGTTCATGAACGTGTTTGTTTGATAGTAAAAAAAAATTCGTTAAATATGTTCCCGAACAAGCTCGATAAGCACTAAACGAACGAACATGAACTGAACATGAACCGAACATGAACACTCATAAATTTAAATGAACCAAACATGAACGCAAACAATAAAGCTCGAACAAACATGAACCAAACTTGAACAAGCTGATATTAAATGAACACAAATATGAACACTCACATACTTGGCTCGGCTCGGCTCGTTTGTAGCCCTAGTTTTCTTCCTTCCACGAGTATCTCTATTTTTACCTTTACATCAGTCTCTTCTAACCAATCCACATGATCATATTTATGTATATGGGAATATGAAAATTGGAGATATAGCAGTTTGAACAATGTTTGAATGTTGCTTAAACAATAATTATTTTTGAACGCAAGATTCTCCATGTGTATACAGCTTATATGATTAAAATTTAACACTAACATTTCAATTTTTTTATTGGGCTTGTTGTCACCTAATTTAGACCTAACTAGTGTTTTTTTATAATTGTAACATTGTTTATGTAATTGTATTCAGTGAAAAAATATGACTTTTGAGTTTGTAATAACTTGCCAAGTAAATGTTGTTATAATGTAGTTATGTATTGATACAATGTTATTGATTGCTTCAATTTAATTTATTTAAGAATTGTTAATTGATACAATACATGTTATATGTATTAGTTATTTGTTTTATTTTATATTATAATGCTTGTCGTTGTAATGATTTAGGCTTCGTTTGGGACAGCTTTTTTGCTGCTTTCTTAAATGATTTTCTAATACAAAAATTTCTTGAATTAAAAATTTCTATACTAAAAACCCGTTTTAGAAAGTATTAAGAAAGCTGTCCCAAAGGAAGCCTTAATGTTTATGTGAAACGCCAAACCCTATTCAAACTCAGTACAAAAAAAAAAATTAAATCTTGTTCAAATTCTTTCAGTATAATATTGGAATCATATTCAAACTCCATTCGAAACATGTTCAAGCACTATTTGAATCATATTTGAATAAGTATAACAAATCAAACTACGATATAATAAAGTGCAATCACAATAATTATATCACAACAAAATTTAACTTTGATACACCAAAGTATAGTCATAACAATTATAATATAGCATAATATAACAATTTTATTAATTTTATGATTATAATCTTTCACTTTTGAAATTATAACAGTAATTCATTATTTTTAACATAAGGATTTTCTATGTGTGAATAGAGCTCTAAGAGTTAGTATCCAATCAAAAATTTATTTTATGAATGTACCTAAGTATATCCATCATGCACTAAATATATAAATGGGTTAGAATGCTATAAGGAAAATCGTCCATTACATATGAATTTTTCGGCAACCTTTAATGGATTTCTGATGGATTACGATGAAACATTTTCGACTGATTTTTAGGTAGATTTTTCATCACTCTTTAATATTAATTAATTAATGGATTTCATCACTCATTACATATGAATTTTAATAATTTCTAAAAAAATTATATATTTGTAATTTAATTAATTAATAATTTTATAGCTCATTTTAATTAATTATAAATTTAAGAACTTAGTTTAATTAATTGTTAATTTGAAAACTTATCTAAATTATTAATTATTACTTTAATAGTTTATTTTAATTTATTCTTAAATAATTAAAATAAGTTATTACATTACTAATTAATTATTTATTAATTTTATAACTTATTTTAATTAAATATTAATTCAGTATCTTATTTAAATTATATATTAATTTTAATATTTTATTTTATTTTATTTTAAATTTTAGTATTAGTATTATTATTTAAATATAAAACAATAAGTTTTATATCTTCAATTAAAATTAAATTGTATCTAAAAATCTTCATGCAGCATGCATATATCAATGTGATTATTTTAAAATGATAAGTCATAATATTTGTGCATAAGACTCCTCCAAACATTTGTATAATTGTAATATAAAATATATTAATAAATAAGCTTATAAACATAATTGGGATTTATTATTATTATTGTATTTGTAGCCTAATTTTAATACATGAAATTCAATCATTTGAGATAGCTTTCTCACTGCCTCTTAAAAAAGCTTTAGTATAAAAGTTAATATTTTTATATTAAAAAACTATTTTAAGTATTAAAAAACTATTTTAAGTAGCAGTAAGAAAGTTGTCCCAAACGAAGTATTAATTGTTTATGTTGAGTTAGGGGTGGATCTTATAATTATCTTAGTTTGTTTCAATTTTCTTTATTTGGATTTATTCTTTGTTCTTTAGCATTTTTCTTTCTTCTTTTTTTCTTCATTATTGGAGATAGGTGATTCTTCAATTTGAGACTTCTCATTTAATATAGTATTGATTTTTTTATATTTCTTCTCTTCCCTTCCCATCCATCTTATAATCAATACTCGAAAATAAGGTCAGTGCATCGTATTATAAGAAGAAATCACTGAAAATGTATATAAACACTTTATTTCTCGTAAATTTTTGTTCTCCGAAAATTCTGTCAATAATATGGGAGATTTACATACATGTCACTTTATACTACTCTATTTACATATTTAACACTTAAAACTTTAATATTACATACATACCACCCATAGTTCATTTTCATATCAAATATGAGTGGTAAAAATGAAATATATGAGTGGTAGGAAAATAATATAAGTGGTATATTTGATATTAAAATAATATAGGGTGGTATGCATGTAATATTAAAGTTTTGGGTGTTAGATATGTAAATAAGATGTTATAAAGTGGTATGTATGTGAATTTCCCTATTTTTTTATGAAATCATGGGGTATTGGATCCATTAGCCCGTAACCGCTCACAACACTAACTATTATACATCTTAAGGGTATGTGTCAAGAGCTTTAGAATAGTTAACTAGTCAATCGTATTTATGATCAATTCAAACTTCAAGGAATTTGTATTAATATTTGTTAGTGGAAATATTCATTATAGTTTTCACATGTGTTTTTTTTGTGTGGAAATCTCTGTTTTGATTGTTGTTGTGTAGGAAATTCAAGTGAAAAAAAAAGCAGAAATATAAAAATCAAGGAAACACCACGGCGCCATCAGATCATGCGTCGGAGCGCTCAAGGCCAGATTTTGGTTTGCAGAACCAAAACCAGAGTACCGTGGCGCTCATAGTTTTAGGGTTTTGACTGACTGTGGTAGTGTGGCCCTTCACCATTGTTGATTTCCTGATTTCCTCTCAAGTCTCAACTATCTTTGTTATAGGTTCATGCCTATAGAGTACATGATACATCTCACAGCCTCCATTCTCATTGTCGTCTGTTCAGTAGGCAGCATTTGCTGTTTGTATCTCAATCTCACTCTCTCGTTGCCTATTTTAGCCAAATTGTTTTTATTGTATTAGACGTGTAGAGTTTTTTTTTTTTTTTTTGAATTTAGGATTTTCAATTTTTTCTAATTTAGGGTTTTTTTTTTATTTTAGGGTTTTATCTATTTAGTGATTTTCGAATTTTATGATTTTTTGTTTTTGTTTTAGGGATTATGTTTTATATCTGAACTTTGGTTCTTTGCTGTAACAAAATTTTAGGATGAGTCATCGAGTATTCATGAATTTTTAGAATTGACTGAATCGTGATCCATAAATTATTGGCTTCTATTTTTATCAGCCCTCAATTGTTGTCTGTTGGTTGTTTAGGGTTAATACTTAATATATTATCATTATTATGCTTCATTGCTTCCCTTGTGCAATATGCCGTTAACTGTAATGGATGATTGAGCCGACAACTCAAGAATGAGAGTCGAGAGAGAATCAGAGAATCTTAAATGAGTGAACGATAAGACCAATGAATGACTGAATGCACGTTTATAATTTATACACAGAGTTAATTAGATTCAGATTGAAGTAGATCCCAATCGGGTTCTCAGGTCAACTCGAACCCGACCAGATTTTAAATGGGTCAAGTTTTTAAACCCTAATATGACTACTTTAATAAATAGGTTGACCCAAACTCGAACTTTTTTGGGTTGGATTTGGGCCAAATTTTGGGACAGGTCTAGTTTTATGCCTCTATTTAAGCAATCACTCTGAGCCTCATACCAGCTTAATCAATTCATACCCAAAATAAAATCATATGAGAAAATGCGCAATAAAATTAAATTGGATTGACACTTTTATTCAAAAATCTCAATATCACAAAAATAAAATCTACTACCTATCATACCATCTCCAGTCGATAATGTTTAAAAAAAAAGAAATTATAGAAGGCAAGTGTAGTAAATTAAAGAAATGCTCTAAAATAAATGAATTGCTAGCTCCGAAATTGAATAAAAAATAACATGGATGCTTCAAAATAAAAATATTACTCATCACAATATTTGAAGCATCACAAGCTTACTACTGAGTCAAATTGCTTACACATGTTCAAACTAGAGCTAAAGAAATAAAACTTCTCAGCTCTCTCTCACCACTTTCAAATGGCCTCCTTGCCATTGAATTAGAACCACCAGCTCTACCAGATGGTCCCTTAGAAAAAGTATGAAGAGGAAATACCCTCATTCTCTCTCCGGTTTGACAAAGCTCTCAGATATGGGCTCAAAACATGGGTCAAATCCTACATGTGAACACTCTGCGGCCTGGTGCTCTATCTAACCATATCATGATAACCACCGGAATTTTACAAAATCACCGGAAAGCTTATGATAACTGCCAGAATTAGCCGTCAGAACTGAGTGATTTTCCTATAGTGTCAGAAGTATTGTCCAGACATCATGCAGCACTAATTAGAATGAGATATACCATAACTCTGGCACATAGGTTCCCCACTAATAAGATCATAATTAGCTATGTTGTCATTGCTAAAAACTGCTACAGATGATAATTATCTACCTTTCATGGAGTCTCATGATGTAAATTTTCTCTTCTTTCAAAAAAAAGACATTACCAGAAGTCTCATCATTGGATCTCATTCTACTAGCAGTACACTACTAATGAGTAGCCATCATATAGTTCTTTATTAGAAGAGCTCTCTTTACTAGCCCAGAGAAATTAGAAATGTGAAATGGCACAAAAGACTACCTAATACTATCTCGGAGTCCCCTCAAAATTTTGTAGCATATCTCTATGGGAGTGCTAACTAGCTGCGAATTATATCTAGCCAAAATAGTAAACTCTACATCATACTACATAATTGTCAAGCTCCTATGAATCAGCCTAAAAAAGTATCCTGCATCTGTTATTGCAAATAAATATCAAAATACATCAGAGAACTCATCACAGCTAATCAAAAAATTTAACCTCCCTAAAACTTTTTCTATTGCTGACCCATCCACCATACCTCTGCCTCGCCATCTAAAAAAAAATTTACTAATGGTACCTTCCTCTCAGGAGGATATTACATACCATCAAATGTCTTTCTCAGCCTTCTCAACTAGTCTTCTTCTGCCCTGGGCTCAATAGCTCCCTCAAAACTCAGAGGTTTCAATCTAAAAATATATGTAGATGTTTGTCTACATCATCAGCTCTCACAATAGTAACCCTACTTTGTACCTCACACATCATCTAACCTATCAAAGTAACAAACTATGAAACTATATCTAAACTAACTATTAGAGAAGTACTATATATATATATATATAAGCTGTCAAACTAGCACTATGTCCATATGACATGTCTAGGTTTGGCAGATCCATGATCATACATAATATACAGCTAAATATATATGCAAATGAATCAAAAAAATAATAAACACTCAGGCAGACTTGAAACTACCCAACTAGACATACAAATCAATACCTATAGCTCTGTCTTACGATCCATTTCAAAACTATTGCTCTAATACCACAAAAGTTCACAACCTAACCTGACCAGAACAGGTCTTGTCTTGTTGAGCTATGATAGAAAAATCCTAAGATCTAGTTATATAATATTTTAAATTCAATTCTAATATTCATTTCAAATAAACAATAAACTAGAGAGCTACTAAAATATCTAAATATTAAAAATAAACTCATTCATATTATTTCTTTTATTTCATCAAAATGTATTTACACTATAGTACATGGCTATATACAGAAGTTACATAACTGAATAATAATAAATTAGCCATGATTATATAAAAATTAAAATAGAAAAATACCTATAAATATAGATCAGATCCTAAACTACTATTCAATAATCTTCATCCTTTTTCTAGATCTTAACAACTAGAAGCAAAATCATAGTGAGCTATGACCATTCAATAAACCACATAAACTAATATAAATTTCTAAATTCTTTTATTAAATTTTGTTGAATATTTAAAAGAAGTTAAATGCAAAATAAATCACTGTACTAAAAAATGTAATATGAGTATAACATTTATACAATTATTTAAATAACAATATTGAACATATATATAAATTATAATGTATATCATAGAGTAATTCATATCACATTCTCTAGAACCAAACAAAATCTCAAAAGATTTTGGCCTCTTATAACTCCCTTTTTGTGCTTATAGCACTAGAATATGCCCATATGCACCATAATGTGGCTTATATCCATCAGACTATGCCTTATAGGCATTAGAATATTCCTTGACACAAATAGAATCTCAAAAGATTTTAGCATCTTATAACTCTCAGCATATAATATTTTAATCATGCATGCACATTTTTCATCATATTATAATAGTTAAAGTGTAATTGAGCATGTGTTAGAATTGCACAATTTTCTCTAACGATAGGTAGCAGAAAATCTTACTAGACAAAATGCATATTTTCAAAAAATAACCAAATTACTAAGAATTGTGTAAAATAATATTTTAAGATTTTTATCATACTACAACACTATTTTTAGAGTCCAAATAAATTTCTATTAAATAAAAACCCCATAAAATTTAAAAACTTCAATTATAAAATTTATAAAAAGTACCAAAAATATTTGTAATTTCAATCTTTATAATCAATAAAAAGTTACACAATGAAAATTTTACTAGTGTAAAATTATATACATTTTTTGCTAAAAAAAATAGAAATTTGATCAGAAAAAAAGATAAAATTTTTGTATTTTGAAAATTGAGATATGTGTAATGTGACCTACCTCTATTCGGACAACTTTTTGAATTGGGCTAACGGCTAAAATGACTTGAAGTAGCTAAAAAATCATCTTCTTACACTTCAAATCCTTTTCTTACGGCTTTTCCAATCAGGTCAGAACAGATCAATCAATATACTGAATATGCATCTGTCACACAATGTGTTACCCTTATCCTTAAATCTTAGGATGATAAGAAATGTGCATATCTAGCATTTAAAAACTTGGCATATCACATGGATCCGTGAAACCAAATGAGACTCGGCCCAACGAACCCTCTACCTTGAAATATATGTTAGTTCATGTGGGAGACGATTTAGGGGAAATCTATTATATATTTGTGAGTTAACCCCCATTATACCTAGTCAACTACTAATTCACTAAAAACTTACTGTATAACTCCTCCACATAACCGATGTTTCTATTGTATTATAGCAAGGATCTAAACTTGCGATTTATTATGATACTAACTTTAGGATTAAGGCACTACTACCCGTTGCATGCCGAAATAATTACGATGGTAGAGAGATAGAGATTTTAATATTCTAGCTTTGTATGATTATATAACACACACATAGATAAAGAGATGAGTAGAAGAATCATAAGTTTCACCGTATTGTCTTACATGAAAAATCTAAAGGGAAAATCACGAGGCATGACCCCATTGAAATGATTCCATTAGCATTCGTAATTGATTTCAAATAATATCCTTCCTTGAGGGAAGACATTGATATTATGCAAATAATATATTAAGTGGATGATATTATAAGAGCTCTTTGGCAGGTATCAACATAAATGAAGTTGAGAGTCATAGTTAATGTCAAGAGTGATGGTTTATATCAACAGTTTTAGTGATGATGAGTGATGAAGCCCATATGCCTAAGAGTAGCTAAGTGATAATAACAAAAAGATTATAGGTTGGAAATCCACAGTCAACATGCAATGGAGGTTGGAGGAGAAAATATAAATAATGATAAATATAATTACCTTCTTGTTTCAAAATCTAGAGTCCAAAATCATATATATATAATCAATAGCCACTTCGGGGCTACGAAAATACATATAAAATTTAAGAATTGAGAATAGAACTAAATTAATTTCACTATCTAGCCTCATGCCGTATGTTGTTTACCTTTACCTAAAATCATATAAAACCATGTAATGAGTATATAATAACCCTTAAGTAAAATAATATAAACTCTTAAACATTGAGAAATCTTTTGGTGTAATGGTTAAAATTTTATTAAGAAACTCTACATAAGCATGATCATATCAGAGAAATCTTGAGATGTGTGACCTCGCTCGTGAGAAGTTACACTAGATAAAATTTTGAGCCCTTAGACTAAAGTAGGCAATATCCCGATAGCTAAAAATTCGGCCTACTACAAATGACATCAGAGCAATACACCAGTCAGAAGATGAGACTAAAAATTCATTTTGGAAGTTGTAAATGCTGCTTTACTTTATAAAAAATTACTGAATAGTCGTTTGGGCTTTGCGGCAGAACAAGGTTAGAAAAAAATTGCGGCACATACCTGCTTCTTGCGACATTTTATTGTCTCCTACGGCCCGCTGCGTTCCACAATTTCGAAGGGCAAAAATGATGTAAATCTCCACTTGAAAATATTCGCAGCCTTCGTTTCTTATCCTGCTCTCCACCATGACCGCCCACCTAATGTTGTCAATGAAATCCTCAATCGGGACTAAGAGCGGCAGCAGCTTCCATGCTGGCGCTTCCTCCTTCCAACAAAGCTCTAACGCATGAGTTGTCGCTGAATGCTGTGTGTTATGCCAAGAAAAGTACTCTACCATCCTTCACTCCTCATGGATCAGCCATCTCCTTTCCACCGCCACCGCCGTTGCAAGCATCCATTACCCTGCCACCACCTCCTTCAACAACTTTCTCCCCAGAAAGCTTAATCTCTTTTGACGAGTCCCACACCCCTTCTTCCTCCTTCATCATCCATCGATACCTAGGGTTCACCCATATTAATCCGGCGCCGCCGCCATCGACAACGACGCATAAGATATCGCCTGGAGATGGAGATGGTCGGATGGTGGCAAGCTTTTGGCCGTTTGAAGTGAGGGACATTGGTAGGAGCACAAAAATGATTTTTGGAACAGACATTTCTGTGGGAGGAGAGGAACGGGAAGGGGCCAAGGTTCAATCTTTGAAAAGCAAGATGGAGGATGAAGCGATTGGGGATCAAATCTCGTCGTTGCTTATAGGTAAGAAGAAGCATGCTCTGCTCGAGTAGTATTTCCGCAAATTTCCTACTGTTTTTATATTAAATATTAAATCTCATGTAGACCATTTGATTTCAAAATGTAAAGAATATTTTTTTGACTTGAAGCATATGCAAACAAGATCATATATTATAACAATGACAATAGGGATGCAATTATTTAGCTTTTGAGCTAAGATAGAGATCAAGAGAATTGATCTGCAACTCAATACTTGCAGGTGCTTGGAGACATTTATGGTGATATTGGTGGCTTACACTGCATGGGTTTACCCCTTTGAGGTTGCCTTTATGAAAACAATTGCAAAAGGTGGTCTTTACATTGCTGATTCTAGCTTTTGATAATTTTATGACAATGCATAAATAGATCAGTGATTCTAGCTTAAATTTGAAACTTCAATATTTCATGAGTTCCTTGTTGTGTTGCTCCAATGTATAGAACATGCCTGAAGATGAAATTGGAAGAATTCTAACTATACATTTTATAGCTTCAACATGTTGGAAGGTACAGATTGTCAATGGATTTGAAACTAGCTATAAGCTAGTTTAATTTTTTCTGAGGTTGTTATAATTGAAGCTTTATTAAGACATATGTACACCAAATTGGAATGATTAAACAAGTTAAGTTTGTTTTATCCAAGTAATCTGATGCCTCAAAGTAAAATAGATTTCAGAAATTTAATCTACTTTACAGATTTCAAAAAAAATTTTGATGTCCCAAAATTGTCTCTTCAAGCATTTTATTGATATAATTTTTCAAAAAATAATAACTCAAACATATTTGTATTATTACGAGAAAATGTTTTATTATAAAGTAATATTAGAGAAAATAAAATTTTAACAAATTATTTTGAAGTATGATAGTACAATGTCAATAAAAATTTATAGTATTTTTATTTATAAACTTATAAAATATTTGATAAAACAATTCGATTTTAATTCACAATTGTTAGTTTGTTAACATACATATTTTAAAAAAATTATATTTGATAAAAAATTATTCATCTTCATATATGTAAGTATATCAAGGTAATTTGTTGTCATACAACAGCAGCATTGCAGTTCGACAATTATACTAACCGAACAAAGTTTATTGATTTATATACAACAATTTTAAAAAGCAGCTTTTTTGGCAATAACTTCATAACCTACCTTACCGATAGCTGCAATCGTCCCAAACGTACCATAACTGCCATACATAAAGTGCTAAGTCATAGGAGCTACCTTTTGAATCCTGTATGCGACAAAGTGCTACATCGTGAGAGTCACCACTTAAACCTATAGGGGCCACCTCTAGAATCCTATATACATGGTGGATTATTCTAAGATAAAGATAATGATGAATCATATTTATATTGTGGATTATTCTGAGATAAAGATACTGATGAGAATGTCAATTACTTAAGTGGGGGGAGATTATGAAACCCCTTAAGTAAAAGAAGTTAAAAATTTAAGCATCAAGGGGCCTTTTGGTGAAATTATTGAAATTTCATTAAGAACCTCTACACTTAAGCGTGCTCATCCTAAAAAATTTTTGAGATAAATGACATCCTAGGAAGTTACATCATTGGGGTAAAATTGTGAAGGCCTTAAGACAAAGCAGATAATATCTCGAAAGTTAAGAGTTTAGGCTGCTACACATAGCTCAGTAAGTAACTAAAACGTGCCATTATATTGAATGCAAGATAAAAGAACCAATATGCCTACTCCAGTTGCTATCCATACCAATCAACAATCAATAGTTTATCCATATAAGTAATAGTCAATTTATAAAATCTATATCAATCAATAATAAAATTAACATGATAAGTAAAGCCAAAAGAGATATATCAAAATATAATAAAAATTAATAAAAATGACTATTAATCAATGGGCTATATTAGTATAATATGTAATATTACATTAACATCAATGTTAATTCAATCAATTTTATATAAGTTCTATATATTCATTATTTTAATGTTCTATTATATACATGCAACCATAAATGTAATTATGAAGAGCAAGCCATGATATATAGCTTTAATACGATATTTTCATCCTTCCACCCCAAGTGTTGATTTAGTCATTAGATTGTAATTTAACCTCAACCGTCAACTAGTTGGTCATCTATCTTCATCTTATCATTATTATTCATTATCTTAAGTCAATTCAAAGGTTACTTTCAGTAATTAATGAAGACTCGCCACTCTCGATCTGTTGGCATAATTAGGTCATTCAATTACAGGCTATAACTAAGATCACACTACAAATTTTTTATCACAAGGAAAGCTCATCTACCCATTTTCTTGTACATGATATTATATTTTAAGAGTAAATATATAAAAATTTTAATTTTAATAGCCAGCCTTTGTTGCTTACATGTAACTGTGATATTTATCTCATATATTAGTTATATTGTTTTCTCCATAGAATGCAACATCATGTATGAAAAATACAATGATCCATGAAATGTTGGGAAATCTATAAAATTTGAATACTATGAATTTACTTCAAAAATCATAGCTTCTAAATTACTTAGTGAAGTTCAATCATATAACAATAAAAAAACTAGTGTAGATCATATCTATTATGTACAAAAAGGTACGTGGTGAAAGCTCAATAAATTAAGAGAAAATATATTATTTTTATCAATTTCAAAAAGATTAAAAGCATATAAATTAAAATCATAAAAACCAAGATTAAGTATATAATCACTTATAATGATTAGAAAACTTTTTATATCGGATAGAAAAGTCCCGTGAAGCTTTCTCTCTCATCTTCTCTCTCCCATCCCTTCTTTCCTTCCTCAGCTCCTTTTCCGACAAGAAATGAAACTGTGGGGAGGGGAGGGCTAAGTGGAGAAAAATTTATATAATTTTTTTTTCAGTGCCTAGCCCCATGATGCTTCAACCTGGCACCGCATGCACTTTCCATAGTTAATGTAGAACATAGAGTATCAATGCCGCCACACTGAATTTTTATGCCCAACACTACACACCCATAGCTGGGATGCCACCAAGCAAAACATCGTAGCTCATAACCTAGAATTTTTATACTTTTCAAATGATTTTATTGTAAACTTTTGGGTGATTACAACCGTAATCGATGGGTGACTAAGGTTAAAAGTGTAATAACAATGTTACATGAACCAGTCCTCCTAAACCAATCCAATAAGATTTTTATATTTGCTCTTGTGAATATTAAATTTTTGTGATTTTAAGTTAATTATGTTTATTTATGACTAGAAGGTCTAGGGTTGGATTTGAAAGAGTTGAAAATGTTAAGGGGAAAAGTTTTTTGGGAGCACTATAGTGTCATGCTTTGTGGCATGGCAACACAACCCTTTTTATAAGGGAGGGATAAGGCGCTTGGGAAAGTATTAGTGCTTGGAGTCAATGTTATAGCACTAAACTCTCTATTTATAGCATCTAGAATATATATATATATATATATATATACATGAATATATTTTTGTAAATGTAGGCTTTGATTTTTTTAGTAGGGATTACATAACCAAGTGAGGAATTAATCACTCATTTTGTATATATACATTTTATTTTAGGAAAGGGTAAAGAGAGAATGAGCAGACTAGAAGTCAACAAGGTTAAAGTCTGATTAACTAAAAGTTCAAATGTATTTATTTATGATAATCAAGTTGTTTATGTTTTTGATGAATAAGAAATTTATTCTGGATTACTGTACATAATTCTTTTGGACAATATAAGGAATGAAATGAGAATGGATGTCATATATTCTCCTCATATTTTGGTATATTTAGTGGTTCTGGTGTATAAAAATTTTGATGATGAGATCAATAAGGTTATGTATAATTCCTCTAATAAATCATGGGGCATGATATGATGGATCATAGTTGGGTGAATGTGATCAAAGGATCGTAGTCAGACAAAAGTGATTCAAAGATTGTAATTGATTGGCGACGTTGGTCGGAGGGACTGTAATCAGACAATAGTGGTTGGAGGACTGTAGTTGGCAGCTGAAGGAGGTTGGATGACAATAGTTGGCATGTAACAAAAGTCAAAAGGTCTATAGTTTGGTGACGTTGGTCTGAAGACAATAGTATGTGGGCAATGGAGTTTAGTGGGACTATAGTCAAATATTCGTCGGAGAACTATTATAAGATTGATTGACATGATATATGATATGACTGATACAAGTATATGTTAAGACAGATGAAGTTGATCCATGTGTATATATATATATATATATATATATATATATATATATATATATATATATATAATATATATATATATATATATATATATATAAATATAAATTACATGATATACATGACACTATTCATATTGGCTACTACATGTTCCTACAGTTATATATTTATATTGTTTTGAATTGAATAATTATTTGTATATTTTTTCTATTTTGTGTATTAATTTTAGTTGAAAATTTGGGTGACTTGTTGGCTTATTGTACTATTTGATTTTTACATATCCCCCTATAAGGGGATATTTGTACCTGAAAAATAGAGTAAATGAATTATAAAAAAATTAAGCGGAGAGAGTTACAGAAATTAAAGAGATAATATGTGTGTGTGTTTATGTATGTCTAACTCTAATTTTTTTTTTAAATAATAAAAATAATTATTATCATAAAAATAAATAAATAGAGGCACCAAAGCGGTGCCCCTTTATCGGGTGCCAAATAAAGCGCCAAATAAAGCGCCACCGTTGGTAATCTTGGCTCTCCTAGTCTTTGCTGGGCCTAATTTTGAGCCCAAATAAGTATATTATAGCTTCCCATAATAGTTTTTCTTTTTATTGGACTTAATTTTAGCATTTTTAGAGCCCAACATATCTTTTATGATCAAATTCAAATTAATTTAAGAAATTTAGAGAAAATATATTCAATAATTTTAGCCCTATTTGCGTTTTAACTTCATGGAAAAGCAGAAATTATAATTAAGAAAATTTTACTTTGTTCTTGACTCTAAGGAAGGCACACGTTGATGTCCAGAGAGTTGTTGTGCCTCGTAATTTTTCTAAAATTATAATTTTTATGCCATAATTTTTTTAAAAGATTTGAAACATATTTTTAGACGTAACTAACTTCAACGTTTGAAAATTGAGGGGTAAATGATATATCTACAAAAAATTGGCATGATCAGCACGAACCTAAAGGCAAAATTTAAACCGATAACTTTCAAAATAAAATTTTTAATCATTTGAACTTAAATTTCAACAAGCTTATAGTCAAATTGAACATCTCAATAAGCCGAACCTAATGATACCAAAAGTAGTCAAACCCAAGCCTAAAGAAGACAAAATAAAGAACTAGAATCATAATTAAAAGCTTTATATATTAATTGGATTATTAAACGACCTTTAAATGTGGCATGCTTGTAGTCAAATCGAGCGACTTGGCAATATAAATCAGTGAGTCCAAGATCACTTAATTTTGACATCATTAAGACCCTTTATTGCTAAGTAATTGCTTCATGATTCAATGAATCAATATTCACGATACGATTGAGTGCTTGAGTGCTTTGGATTTTAATTAAATTTATCAAAATGTCTCTCTTTAAAAGCCTACAAATGGAATCTCATTCTCTAGATTGAAGAGGCCCAAGAGTTCAGACAAGGAGGAGCCCCCTTGCTTTTTTTAGCAATCACCTCCAACGACGACCAGCACCAATTTTCTCTGCTGACGATAATCGTTAGCCTTCGTCGACAACCAAAACTAGCAATCGATGCCATCATCTCCAATATTTTGTCAATATTTAACTTTATTGTTGGATACTTAATGTCCATCTGTAAACATGTGTTTTCTACAATTCATACAAGAGAGTTAATATATTTATTATCAAATGGTCATTTTCTCTTTAAATTGTGAGAAAGAGATGATTTTTATATTTTCTATTATATAGTGAATTTTTTAATTGGGCTAGACTATGATTTTTTCTTTTACGGGGTTTTCAAGTAATTTTTTTATCATACAACTTTTTCTGTACGTATTGAATTTTTATCCAAAGTTAAATCATAAAAGACCAAATCTGCAGATGTAAATTTCTCTAGCAATTAACAATGTTAATTTGACAATTGAAAGTTTCTTATATTATACTAAATCTTACGAATAATTCAAATAGTTATGAGCTGAATTTTATCTACGAAATATCATTAAAGCTCAATAATCAAATATTAAAAAATTGAGCTTAATTTGATGGCGTGGACTCATTCACAAATTAATTATTATTAAAAGCAATTAATTACAAAATATATTAAGATTAAGGATACTTTTTTTGTGTTAGAATTAGTTGATTATTGTGCATACTAGCAATACCTAGAGACTAATATATTATTTAATGTCTTATAGCAATAACAATTCCTCTAAAAATGTTAAAAAAAAAAAAAAAAAAAAAATCAAATTTATTTATTTTATTAAATTTTGACACTTTGATTACCATTTTTTTTAGTCTTTTTAACGTTAAGTAATTTTTTAATCGCCCCCTTTACTAGAAGTTCCAGTAAAACCAATAACACTACCTGCACTCGCTTTTTGAACCACGATTAGGACCAAGTCAATGAAAACTTTCATCGGAATATCGGATAACTTGTTCTGGACTTGGTGCAATGTGGTGTACATTTTTTGGTCTGTGAACGGCCAGATTTCCTTCATCTGGCTCTCTCTCAAACCCCTACAGCTTGTGCTGACCTGCCGGAATATTCGATTGTGACGGAAACCTCTAGGATTTTCCCGTAACCTATATATACCTCCGTTTCCTCTGACTCCTCACTGCCCTAAAGCCCTTCATTTCGCTTTAGCCCTTCTGCTTCGTTTCCGCCCTTCCTATACTCTATCGCCGCCAGGATCTGCGTTTTTGTTTTGGATCGTGAAGATCTATAGATTCCATGGAAGAATTTCTATGCGGAGATCGGAAATGATGGGGCTTTTGCTGTTTATTTGGGTTCTTTTTGGTGGATGGACGCCGCGGAGCTGCCCTCTCCAGTAAATGTGAAGGTTGATAAGCTTATGGAATTAGATGATTTGGATAGAGTCGGGGAGATCGAGGCCAGGAGTTTGGCGGGGAAAGAGGCCTCCGCTTCTCATAAAAGTTCTGGCTCAGGTCATTGTCGTATAGGTATGAGATTTGTTTTGGAAGCGAAAGATCTGATTTTGGGGGCACTTTTTGGGTTTTCGCTGTTTTCGGTGTCCGGATTAGTGTGAGATAGATTTTTATTTCGAGATATTGCCGATTTTCCTTTTTTTGGTTGTTTGAAGTTAGGGTTTTGAGCTGGGTACCTTTGTTTTTGAGTTTGATGTTTGGTATGTTTGAGCTGTTATAGATAGGCTTTTTTTTCTCGTTTTTGTGAAGTAGTACTCTGTTTCATTGATACCTTTTGGCTGTTTAGAAGTTTTCAATTGATTATCTTCATCTGTGATGTTAATTTTTTAGGTTTTACAGCATTCCTTAACATATTTTAACCTTTTGGAGAAACTATTATGTGAATGTAGAAGTATGGAGGGGAACCAGAATTTTTATTTTGTGGGGGCATAAATTGATTTCTATACAAATTTATTTGAACTTTGTATCACTATACTCACTCGAAGTAGTGCTTGGTGTAAGAGAAATTGAGTTAAAACAAGCTTATAACTCATTCTTATTGTCCCTGAAGAACCTTGAATGATTTTGAAACTGATTCACTTCGTTTTCTCTTAGTGATCTATCAAGAAGATGAATATGCAAAGAAGAACAGCTATCTTGCTATGAAAAATGTTTTGCTAGTTTTGCTCCAACGTAAAAATTGTCGGCTGTTGAACTTCTTATAATGAACTATTTACTTCAAAGAATTTGACCAGAGTTATAAGATTATATACTGAGAAGTTGGTTTTTGAGTGGAGTAGTCATATCTTAAAGTTTTTGAAGTATTTGGCTATGAATATCAATCTTCAGGTTTGTAAATTATTTGTGTTGCTAGTTTTAAAAAAATCATCACCATTTCATGCTAATGATCCTTCCATCCAAAATCTTTCAAAAATCAATTCCATCTTTATGATGAAACAAGATTGGAGAAGAAGGGACCAAAAGAAACAAAATTAGGGCAAAATATAACTTGAGCACAATTATTGATGGCATCAATAGTGCCATTCTGAATGCCTAGCAATTGCTTTCTCCATTGAACCGGTGAAAGCCAAGCATGCTATTCCAAGCACAGAGAAAATCTCCATCCTCTAATCCTCTGGTGACGCTTCAATGCATTTATGACACCAATCACTACCACGACAATTGCATACTTAAGGTATCTCAGTATTGAAGGGCAATGGGGCCTTGGAGGGAAGTCATGCAAGGAGCCCTTCTCATCGCATCCTCTTTTGTATGAAGAACACTTGATTCAACAAATCCCTTCAAATTGAAATTTTGTGAGAGCACGAAAGACTGGAAGCCTCATTTCTGAATAGTGTAGATTAGCGCAATATAGTGCAATTTTGTGATATCAAACCTAAAGATAGTTAATTTAGGCATTGAGAGTAATTAAAAACAAAAAATATCATACATTATGGGCATGGCCAATCAGGGCACATGCCTCAGTATCGACATTGTAGCTTTGCCTTTGATTATTAAGTCTTCATTTTTCGGAGTATTTTTTTTATTTTATTATTTAGTATATAAGTTGATTGAAATTTCATTTTTCTGTAGATTTACCATGATAGTTATTGCTTGATTTGTTGAGCCATGCATTCCCTCCCGATTTCACTGAGTCACCTCACGATGAGACCGTCCCATCCTCTTTCTGGACTTCTGACCACGTTTTTGGAGTGAAGTTACCGATTGATCTATTTGACACTTTCTAGCATTCATTGCACATTCGGGTGTTTTTCTTTTGAAATTAACATTAGCTCAATTAGGAACCTGGTTACTTTATTAATAGTGCAACTTAATGTTTAAATACTAATAATAACTGCCACATATGTTTTCAGAGTGTTCCAGAAATAAGAGGGTTGATGAAGATTCTTGTGTGCATGACAATCTGCCTTCCCGTCCCCAGTGTGGAGAGAACAGTAAGGGGCATGATGTTGAGAAGGTTGATGGGCATACCCCATTATCACCAAATCAAGAAGGAAAACTTCTTGGACGAAAATATTCCAAAAGACCAGTTGGTATTCCATCTAAAAGGCCAAGAATTGATGATACTGAATGTTTAATGAAGGAGTCAGGGACTGGTGGTCATCATAGAATCTCCAGTAAGGCAGGATTGGACCTTGTAAGGTGCACATTAGCTGGTAATTATTGATGCCTTCCTAAAAATCTATATCATCTAGCGGGCCTAACGTGACTCTTACTTTCTAATTATTGTGGTCTGCATAAAATTGACACATTAGCTTGTTTGTCATCTATGTATAAGACTTTCCTTGCAAGCTGTTCTCACTGTTTTTCTGTGTCTCTCATGTAATCCAAATTTGATCAGGAAAGTTTCTTAAAATAAGTTTACTCGCTTGAGAATTACTTGTAAATTTTTCTGTATTGCTAATTGCTTTCAGATTTCTGATTTATGTATTAGTCAACAGAGCTACTCTATGTATCTTTTTTCAGATATAATGTCTGGCTTGTTGAATATATGTTGTTAATGAACTTGATGCATGAAGTTCATGGTTATCAATAACCAATCCAAGGTTAATGATGTTTTTACGCCCTAAAAGTTGTTGTGGTGGAACTGCTTTCTGATTCATGTATCTTGAAGTAGCCATATTAATCTATTGGAGAAAGTAGATGTCAAAGTTACTAATTTTTCTTACAGAGATCTTTGAGGAAATGTAGTTGAGTTATTTGAATACTAATGACAATGCAGTAGGCTGCTGCAGACCTTTTAATGAGGGAAATTCAGGATGTTTAAAATGGTTATGGTAGTCGTTGAAGCATGCATATGGATGGGGAGAATGCAAAAAGACCCGTACACAAGGATATGATACCCTTAAAAGAAAAGAGGCTAAAATTTTTATTATTCACAAATGACAAAAGATGTTTCAAATTGATATGGTCGTTGTTAATAATGGAATGCTTTAATATTGCAATTAACAAAAGCGGCTTTTTCCATGTTACTATTTTATACTTGCATAGCAGCCTTTAAACGTGTTTTTACTCATGCACTACAATCATCGAATAAACATAAAGTTGAATTCCACAAACCTGATGGTCCATTATGCCCGGTTATAACTTGTATATCTAGTATCTTATTCTATTGCTGATTAATCTGAGGCAGGGATGAGAGGAAAATACTAATGAACTTTCCATGCTTTGCAAATGAAGAAATTTATGAATTGTACCACCGCTCGAATGTTAGAAGGAAAAAAATTCTTATTTTTTGTTTCAACTCCCAGACCACAAAAAAAGGAAGAAAATAAAGCGCCACATGCAAGCTCAAGTAGTTGATTAAAGATTATTGCATAGTACCAGTTATGCTGTATGTATGGTAGACTAGTCACTTGGTTGCATTCTTTATGGTATTCAATGCTGCTACACGAGGTAGCATGCAGAAATATGTAAGTTTTGACTTGCAATAGAATCTGATGGCATTGATATTGGCCTTCTCTCGTTTTGGGCCATCAGTGTGCTTAGAGAACACTATCCTTTAGCATAAATTACCATCCTCCTGTGATGGCTTGTGAAGAACTTAGGCTTCGTTTGGGACGGCTTTCTTACTGCTTCTTAAAACAGTTTTCTAGTTCAAAAATAAAAAATTTTGAACTAGAAAGCTGCTTTAAGAAGTAGTAAAAAAGCCGTCCCAAACGAATCCTTAAACTACAATGGTTTTTGTGTATTGTGGACAGCTGGAAGTGCTTTTTGAATGTTCCCTTATAATTGATTATGTAGTTGTGGTTTTAAATCCATTCCTTATCAGTACTTTGGTAAGAGACCTGCCATTAGTAAACTGTCCTCTACGATTGTGGTGAGAGACATGGCATACGAAAACTGCACTTTGGAATTCATAACAGTTTGTCTTATCTACCAAGCAATGCAAATGGATGGAATCACACCCAAGTTTCAATTATTGGCTGTCCTTAATTTTTTCAATTATCATGAATTTGTTCAAGTGATGTCCAGGAGGCTCTTATTTCTTGCCTAATATTATCAAATTGTTTTGTCTTGCTGTCTTGGTGTCATAAGAGCTGTCCTTTTGTTCATAGGATAGTTTGTATACTTGATGATTCAAAGTTGTTTCTGAGCTAAACTTTGTTCCTATTAACAGATAAATCGCAGATTGTCAAACTTAAGCGTGTTCATGATGGAAGAAAGGCTGATAAGAAGTTTATTAGAGCGAGTGTGAAGAACAAATATGAATCTCTTACATCCAAGGCCATTTTAGCTTGCAGTGATACTTTCTCTGGTGGAAGCAATATTCTTGGTAAGTGAGCAATATATCCAGCCCTTTATCTAATCTATGTGGTTATCTCCCATATAAATCAAATACCAGAATCCCCTATTTATTGCATTCTTAGTATCATTCAGCTATATTATATGGCTACAGGACTACATTTTGGCATGTCATGGTTACGACAAAGCATATAAGGCTAAATGGTTTGGCTAAATGGTGGCGCGTATCATTTCTACTTAGGAAATTACCTTTTCACAATTAGTAGCATATTGAACTATGCTTGCATCATTTAACTATATGATTGCATGAATTGATTTGTTAAATAGCCAACTTGATTACAATTTGTATAGAAACTTACAATATGGTGAACGTGCAATCAAATTGTTTGAAAATTATTTTGCTTATATTGGCTACAGTATAACCTTTATGTTTATATAATGGTTCAAGCTTCATGTAAAACTTGATATATCTATTGGTTGATATAAAGCTAGCCTTTTCAGAAAAAAAGAGAAGATGGAAAAGATGAAATGTTGAAAAAAAAACAAGATAAGCAGGCCTTTGATATGCCTAGACTGGTCCAGGAGGGACCGTTCCGGACCGGCTCAAAACCTACAGCAGGCGAAATTGTGCTGGGCCGTAGGCTTGATTTGCCGCTCCCTTGGGGGTGGGGTCCACGGTTTAGGGAAGAGAGAGGGGGGTTGTTTAGTCTTTTTGGTTATTTTTATGCTTGCTTTAATTAGGAGCTTGTATTAGGGTTAGGGCATCTTTTTGGTGGCTACTTTTTGTAGTTTTCTTTGGTGTCTTGGGATCTAGCAGCGTATATAGAGTTTTGGAGAGATTGATCATTCTCTCGAATGGATGATCGCTTGTATCTTGCTATTTCTTTTCATCTACTAGTAATCTAGAGTGTTTCTCTTGTGTTTTCATCCACAAAAACCTAAAATTTTGTTTGGTTCATCCGTAGAATTTCTGATTTCAGCAATTATTTTACTATTTTCCTATTGTTTCCTATCAACCTCATGTCTGAACAAAGAGAGAACCTCTCCTTGAAGGGTTTTAGATTTCACACCCAGTCCTGGAATTGTTGATGACGGTGGAGAGTCTTCACTTCCAAAGTATAATTTTATTCATGCCATAAAAATTGTTTTATATAAGTAAGAATTCACATATTTGTAAATAAAAATAATTGCGAACTATTATCAAACTACTAACAAATTATCAAACTTCTTATAATTTTATGAATTGCTAACAAACCAAAAAAATTACTACCAAATTGTTAACAGAAATTCTAAAAAAATTTATCAATTGAATAAAACAATCCTAGTAAAATATTAAAACTTAGCATACATAAAATAACTTTATATGTCATGACAAATAAAAATTTAGAATTTACATCAACATCAATTTCCCCTGTATTAAAATAACCTGATTTAGAGAGTTTTAAGTGATATGCCCGAATAAAATATCATCCTTCATTAGTTATGGATTATCAAATGATGGGCAATATTTCCAATTGATTAGAGGACAATATGATTTTGAAGGAACACCATTGAGCTCTCCTAGACGTAGTGAATAATTGGCAATTGCGCTACTCTTGGACAATCTAAAAATTTACTTAAAAAAGTATTAATAAAAAATACTGGAGGCTTGAAAATACCTCAATTATGTAACAAATTTTTAATATAGAAAGAATGAGTGATAATTATTATGCTAATAGGTATAACAATTACATACACATGATAACCTATCTTTCAGATAGCATTGTAAATCTTTAAAGGCTCTAGTAGTAATTTTAAGTAGGTTGAGTGCAAGTAGCTCATAAGATATATATATTCAACGATTTAATATCCTTCATTGTAATCCCAAGCACCACCCAAGCATGACAACTTTCAATCTTTCGTTTTGTATGTCAACTCCATCACTATAATCAGCATGCAACTTATGTGTATGATCAAGGAATGATGCAATAGAAAATATTACATATACATAGGAGATGGAAGCCCAAAAGTTGGCTAATTACTTGACTAGGAGTATAGGAGTAATTTCAAAAGGAGGTTGATGGGTTTTTTTAATAATGAACTTGCATATGTAAACTCATTCGCAAACAAATGCAATATCCAATAACCTAGTCTAATCTTTCTCAAGAGTCATTAATAGACATCCAAAATACTTTCTTAAAGAATAATTATGTCCACCTTTTAGTTTTAGACTAATTGCATTATGGTTCAATATGTTCCTTCAAATATATTGGGTAATGAAGCTAAGGAGGAAAATGAGTTATCATGAACTAAAATAATGATTTTTGAACAAGTGGTGATTTCTCAGATTCAATGCCAGCATTTTGCTTATGTGTTTAGGCTAAAGTTGAAAATCAATTGCAATCTTAGGCATAGATAAAGTGCACAACTGAATGCCTTTTCTGATATGATAATCTTCTTCTTTGTCTTGCTCTACATCAAAAGAAATTTTGGAGATTCCATAGATTATAGTTTCTTCCAAAGGAGTAGCCTTGGCTTTATGTGGTACATTTAGTTTATTTTTAAGAAGTGAACCATAATCAAATTTTATCATAGGCATTAAATAATCTATCAATAGAAATAGCAAGAAATAGCAAGAGAATTTATCAAGATATAATTTGATCTTTACCTTTCTAGAATAAACATCATTTATTATATCCTCATCATAAAGATTTATTGCCTAATATTTTATCTATGAGAATTAATGAATCTAGATGCAGTAATCCATGATTTTTCTTAGAAAATTCTTTCAAGTAAATAAAAAATTTTAAAATATTATGCTACTAAGTTTTTATTTTTTTATTTTTTTCTTTACGGTTTAAAATTGTTCGATAGATTTGCCTAAGTTGTTGTGGAGACATATATTATGCTTAGGTTGATACTTCATTCAACCCATGGAGTTATAGGGCTTTCATTATTCTAAACCTTTTTCCTTTGAGCAAAACTTGCAAATTTAGCATAAGCAAATCTAATGCACCTTTCATCAACCATTTGGTACTTAGGGAATTCATTATCTATATCAATTAATCAAACAAATAAAATGTTAGAGCTTGTTAAGTTGTGTTTTGTTTTGTTTTTGTTAATTTTGATTCTTTTTATTTTTATGTTCACTTAAAGTAGAAATATGTTTGAATGCATAGTAATTTTCTGTTTTCAAAATATATGTTTTAGAAACTAGCGAAAAACCTCTTATATGTTTTAGAAAATTTTCTAAGCATACTAATTTGTTTTTTAAAATAAAAAAAAACAACTAAGCAAACATTTTTTCCAGCATAACTATTCTTGAAAACAAAAACAAAAATACAACCTTACATACCTTGAGAATTTTGCCATCCATTTAAAGTGGTGACATAGGCCATATCAATATATATAATGATTTGAATCATGAGAATTTGTATATTTCTCATCCTCTATAAGGGCTTGAGTAAGCTCTCAACTGCTTTTAATATTTCTACAAAATCATAACACACAATGTTTAATCTTTTATTAAATGTATCGATGATTGTGATGATATTATGATTCTAACTATATGTTATGATAATGATATTTTGATATACGAGTTGAGATAACTATTGAGATCTACAACTTGTATGAAATGCTATATCTAGATTTTTGTTTTGTTGATAATAAAATGTACTTGTATATTTAAATCAAGATTATCAACATCTAATTATATTCATAGGAGTGCCAAGATGACATCGAAGTCAGTCATTGCCTAAATATATTGTGGTTGGTAGCATCTCTTGAAAAGTACTCTTATTGTAGTGTTCAGAACCGAAACTAAATGCGTGTAGTAAAATTTAAATTATTTTAGTTGAGTTTTCATCATATGGACTTATGCATAGCACAAGATTTGTTAATTGGCTGAATTTTGATATGTCTGCGAGCAGAAATCAGTAATCAAGCGCAAAAATTACAAAATAAAACAACAAATTACATCAGATGTAGGGGAAATAATGACTGCTTTTTTATAACAAATAGACAAGAAACAAAAGATACAATCGATCTACATTCAGAGAGAAAAAAAAATCTACATTCAGAGAGGTAGATCGTCTCTCCCAAATCCCAATCAACCTAGACACTGCTAGGAAGCCCTCACAGAAAACTACATCAGAAAAATAACTCCGAAAACATAACTCATACAAAATAACACCCCTATTTAATCCCGCTCTATCCCTCCAAAACAACCATAAAAGAACTCCCTTACCTTAATTAAATTCCCTCCTTTGAATTCAAATTACTCCAATTAATTCATTCCTTAATCCTTCTCCTCGCATATGGCTTTGTGGGCCCCACAAGAGGAGTCGATCTCCTAGCTGTCTTGCCTCCTATAGCTGACCCGCCCCTTGGCTGTTGGGCCGGCTACAGGACTGGTCGTAACAAATTTTCAATCCAAAATTTCAATTGGGACCTTATACACAAATCATATTGCACAATCGAATGTTGATTTTGTTAATGTGTTTGAAGAAGATGATTGAAATCCTTTGAGTACAGGAAGTTGAATGCCTTGTATCTTGAGTGTCTTTGGATTCACAATTAATATATGGAATCTAATCACCATTTCTTTTTTTCCTCTTCTTTATTTTCCCTTCTGTTGTCTTTGATTTTTCTCTTTTTCTCTCCTTGACTTGAACTATCTTCTTTTTTCTTTTCAATACTCCACTGTTCAATGTTAACATGGACCGTAATTTTAGTGTTAGTGCACGAAAATTTTACTACTCATGAACAATAATCCCCCAGGATGTCTAGATAGAAGAGAGAAGTAGCTAGATGTAGGAAAGGGAAAAAAAGGTGTGCATTTATTGTTCAAGATGAACAATGAGTGAACTGTTCATGGAAAAACTTAATGAAACTTGATTTCAAAGCCATCTTGCATAAACGATAATCCAAATTGTAGTTCCAGTACCAATTTGAAGGGAAAATATTGAAGATAAACAAAAAAAATGTTTTGGAAAACATGGAAATTATGGAAAGATGAAAAAAATAACAAGAGAGTCTCATGCCTCAACACCTTCCCCATAAGGATTTATGTCTCACTAATGATTAAACATCAAGTCCTATGCTAGATGAAGATGAAGAATTTGCACATTCAAAGTAGAATTTCATTCATGCCATAAAACATGACTCGAGTTTCACTTATTTATAATTAGAAAAATTACACGGCATATAACAAACTACTAACAAATTAAGAAACTATTAACAAACTATGAAACTACTACCAAATTAACATGCTAACAAACTTCTAAATTGCCATTAAACTACTAATAAATTGCGAATAAGTTGCTAATAAATTGGTAGGAAATGAATCTGGTTGACACAAAATCAGCGGACAAAACCAAGAAATTTGGAAGAACACTCACAAATAATTTTATTAAAAGACAATGCAAAGAAAAGAAAGATACAATAGGATCCTCAATTGGAGAGGAGGATCTGGCTCTCCCAAATCCTTAGTCGTCGACTAGAGTCAACAATACCTCTCTCTCAAAGACCCACATCGTCCTCAAGATGGAAGGATGGAAACTGGTGCTTCACTCTTTCGTATGGTTCCTAAGTTGCATCATAGTCGGGTAGGTGCTTCTATTTGATCATCACTTCCTTGATCCCTCTTCCTTGTCGCACCCCTTTTAACTTCAGTGGTTCTAACACCACCTCTAGATCCTACGTCAAGGTTGCCGATAACTCTAAACTAGCTGCATGCGAGATGTAGAACACCTGATGTATGGTAGTGGTTAGGGGTAACCTCAATCAGTAAGCTAGAACTCCGATCCTCTCCAATATCTCATAAGGGCCAAAGTACCTTGGTGCCAGCTTTTCATTCCTTATGTTCTCTACTATCCTCTGGATGTAAGGATGAAGCTTCAAGAATACCATCTCTCACACCTCAAACTGATGTCCTTCCTATGTCCATCCGTATGTTTCTTCATTATCCGCTGAGCCCTTATCAGATGCCTTTTCAATTCCTCCAACACCCTATCCCGCTCCTCTAAGTATTGTTTCATAGAAGAAACTGGTGTGCTGCTCTGCCCAAAATGCACCAGGTGAGGTGGATTCCTTCCGGACAACACTTTAAAGAGAGTCATCTAGGACTCCGAATGATATGAAGTGTTGTACCAGTACTCTGTCCATGATAGCCACTTGACCCACATCCGAGGTCTCTGAAACAAAACATTATAGGTAAGTTTCTAAGCTCCTGTTAATCACCTCCGTCTCCTCTTTTGTCTATGGGTGGTAAGCGGTGCTACTCTTCAGTGCTGTCCCATGCAGCCTGAACAACTCCCTCGAAAAGTAACTAAGGAACACCTTATCATGGTCGGACACTATAGACTCTGGTATCCCATGTAGTCTGACACCTCCTTGATGAATGCTGTTGCTGCTGTCACTGTCATGTAAGGATGTCATAAGGGAATAAATTGGGCGTACTTGTTCAACCTGTCAACTACCACCAGAATCACTATAAAACCCTCATATTAGGATAACTCATATATAAGTCCATGGTGACCTCCTCCCATACACTGTCTAGTAGAGCGAGGGGTTGAGTAATCCCTCTGGAGCCATGGCCATGTACTTGTTCCGCTGACATACCTCACATATTGTCACCATCTCTTCCATATCTTTGTGCATCCCTTTCCAATATAGCCTACTACTAATCTCTTGTATGTTTTTTACACACCAGAATGAACCTCCACTGCACTCCCATAGAACTCCTGCAATAGATGTGGAATATGGACTGATGTCCGAGGCAACACAAATCTCCCTTGGTACAACAATCTCTCCCCCTATCGACATCAATAGATCTACTATGATATGCCTTAGAGGGAATCGCCAAGGTGACTATTCTCATTCTTCAGTAGATCTGCTCTGATCCTCCTCAGCTCCTTATCCTGTACACTCTCCTCCTTAATAGCCCCTCAATCCAACATCAGTGATTTCGGCATAGCTAACTCCTAGAGCTCTCCCACACATTTGGACAAGGCATCAACCATCTTGTTCTCCAACCCTGACCTATATTGGATATCAAAATTGTAGCCTAACAACTTTGAAGGCCACCTCTGATGTTCCTCAGTAACCATCATCTTGTCTAATAGGTACTTCAAGCTTCTTTGGTCTGTCCTACGATGAAATGTCGGCCCAATAAGTCAGGTCGCTACTTCTGAATAACCAACACTATTTCCATCAACTCCCTCTCGTAGACAGACTTAAACTTGGCTTTAGCTTTCAACACCTGGCTTAAGTAAGCTATGGGCCTTGGTTCTACATGTGCACTGCCTCTAATCCATACCCCGATGCGTCAGTTTCTACCACAAAAATCTAGTTGAAATCTGGTAGGGCCAGGACCAATATCGTGGTTATGGTCTTCTTTAAACTCTCAAAGGCTTGGGTAGTCGCCTCTCCCCACAAGAAACTTTCCTTCTTCAGCTGCTCTATCAATGGCTAGGCTATGATGTTATATCCCCTCACAAATCTCCGATACTATCCAGTCAATTCTATAAAACCCCTCAACTCTCTCAGATTCTTAGGTAGAGGCCACTTAACCATTGCCTCATTTTGTCCTGATCAACGACCACTCCCCTCTTGAGATACCACGTGCCCCAAGTAGTCCTCACTAGCTTGTGCAACTGTAACACTCCTAAGACCACTCTCAAATGCTCCAAATGCAACTCGTCTAATCTATCGTACACCAAGATGTCATCAAAGAACATCAATACAAACCTCCTAAGATATGGTCGGAACAACCTGTTCATGAAGGACTGGAATGCAGCGGGGGCATTGGTGAGGCCAAAGGCATCACCAGGAACTTGTAGTGTTCCTCATGAGTCCTAAATGCAATCTTGGATTATCATCCTCTCTCATCCTGATATGATGGTAGCCAGACTTTAGGTCTAGCTTTGTAAACATCACTGCTCTACATAGCTCATCCAACTGCTCATCTATCACCAAAATGAGAAACTTCTTAGGCACAATCTCCTTGTTTAAGGCTCGGTAGTCAACGAAGAATCTCAACCTCCCATCCTTTTTCTTATCTAGTAAGATTGGGGTAGAAAAAGGGCTCTCTTAGCCTGATGATCTCTGCCTTCAGCATCTATCTGATCAGCTTCTTTATCTCATCATTTTGAATATGAGGATAGCGGTATGACTTGACACTAATTAGTGACACTCTCCCTCAAAGTGATGGCGTGCCCTTGGTGGTGACAATCCTTGAGGTGGCTAAAAGACCTTATGGAACTGCTGTATAAGTGGTTGTATTAAAAGTTCCACCAAAAATCTTCTTCCCACCTCCTGGATGGTCCTCATCATGATTTTGAGTGACACTATGGCTTTGGATAACTCTGCATCACCTCTAATCATCACCCTTCTTCCCTCTGCCACCAATTCCACCGTTCGTGATCCCCAATTAACCTTGGTATCCCCAAAGGTCTGTAGTCATTTCATCCCCAAGATGATATTAGTGCTCCCCAACTCTAATGGGAGAAAATCCTCTCTCACCTGGACCCCATGTATGGTTAGAACCACCCCTTACACACTCCACTATCCGTCTCCACCTTTCCAGTGCCCATCATCATTCCATAACACCTTGTATTCAACAATTTCACCCCCAATTGGTCTACGACCTGGTTGAAATGATGAAATTGTCTGTCGCCCCACTGTCTATCAACACCACCAACTCCATGTCTGCTATTTCTCCTTTTACTTTCATAGTGTGATTTGGAGTGAATCCCACCACTAAGTTCAAGGAGACTTTTGCCATGTCCAGATGCAACTCTTCCTCCTTTACCACCATCTCACTTCCACTTCCCTTCTCAGCTTCCTCGTCTTCTCAATCGGTGAGAACCTGAAAAAATTTGATCCTTACACCTGTTCCTCTTGTATACTTCTCATCACACTTGAAACACAAGTCCCTTAGCCCTCTTCTCCTACAACTCCTTCTCAGTGAATTTTTTGAAATTTCCCTCACACCCTTCTCTTAACAAGCTTCTCCTTTTAAGTCTCTCGAAGGCTACCTGGTGTCGGCTCCTTCGGTGTTCAGAAAGTGGTAGTCATCCTGTACGGACATCCTAAGCTGCTGCCTCTGGCACCCCTCTCAAGGTGCTTATGGTCCTTTACTAACTGTGCTAACTCCATAGCCTCTACCAAGTCATGAGGCCTCATCACTTTAACTGCCGTCCGGATCTCTAATTTGAGCCCCTTCATGAAGTTTCCCTCTAGCATTGTCTCAGAAAGCTTGTCCAGTCGGCTAGCAAGGTACTCAAACCTCTCACGGTACTCTACACTAAGCCTTCTTGCATCAGGGCAAAAAAATGCTCATATAAGTCTCCTCCCCTGCTAGTTCGAAAACGTTCTAACAAGCAGTCATTGAACTCCCTCCAGCTTCGTATGGACTGTCTCATGTCTCTCCATTGATACCAAGCCAAAGCCTTCCCCTCCAAACATAGGCCAACAGCTGTCAACCTCTCCTCCTCCTTTCGTCCGTTGATGGTGAAATGCCTCTCCACCTTATAAATCCACTCATGTGAATCATCTCCCTCGAAGATGGGCATCTTCAGCTCCTCACTCTCAGACTGCCTCCGTTTCCCCTGACTCCTTCATAACCTCTAGTTCCACGAGGGATGGTCCTCCCCAAGTGTCTCGATCCTCCCTTATGCGCTCATACCCAAAACCCTTTTCAAAATAACCTCTCCTTCTGTCCCAATCCTCACCCCTACGCTCAAAATCATCCCCTCGTCTTGCAGAATCAACACCCATCCTTTCATACCTACTATTCAACTCCTCCCTAGAAATAGGCTCTATGGGAGGCATCTCATCTTCCCCGTCCAGAATCTCCACTTTTTGGTTTTCCCCTGTCCTTAGTGGTTAGGGTTTCCACCACTTTCTTGGCCACCAATAGCTCCCTTTGTCTCCGATTTCGACATTTTAGATTGGGCCTCAACCAGCTTCCTCTACATTTCTTCAAGAACGACAAACTTCCCATCCATCCTGGATGGCTGAAAACTGATTTTCAAATTTAGAAAATTTCTCCACAAAATCTGATTTTAATTGTTCCATCTCTCCTTCCAATACTTCCACTTTCCTCCCAGCCATAGGTACCACGGATCAATGCTCTGATACCAATTTGATAGGAAACAGATGCGGTTTATGCAAAATCAGTGGACAAAACCAAAAAATTGGGAAGAATAACGCTAAAAAATAATGTTTATTATAAGATAATGCAAAACAAAACAAGATATAATAAGACATTCAATTGGAGAGGAGGATCATGCTCCCAAATCTCTAGTCGTTGACTAGAGCCCAAACACCCTATGCCCTAACCCTCCCAAATTTTCCCCCTTAAAGCATACAATCCAAAAGGAAATCCCAAAACTACCATCCCTTTGAAATTTCCCTCTTAAGACGCATTAAAAGCTTAATTTGAAATGGCTACAGTTGGGGGGGGGGGGCTGGTGACCACAGGGGCGAAACCTCTATTCCGGCTTTGATATACTTGGGAGTTGGGCCAATCCCGTATGGACCGGCCAGACCGGTCCAACATAAATTTAATGGCATTTACTAGAACAATCCTGATAAAATGGAATCTGTATGGCATAAAATAACTCCCATATCTATGACAATAAAAATATAGAATTTATGTGAGACATAGCCCGCACAGAACGGTGTGTTCTATATATAAATAATTATGCACCAAGATTTCCCATAATTTTTATCAAAGTCTGCAACTTGTTACATGCTTTTATTCCCTTAGAATCTGTATGATATTACTCAGAAGGAACTGTAACAAACTTGTGCATTTCACCGTTCAATCTGTGGTGCCTACTTATTGTTCTTGCCAGAAAATTGACAGTTATAACGTGTTTGAGAAATAGGTATGCTACGCTTGCTTTGTTATGCATATTCATTAATATACCTAAACATCTCATTGCAGGAACACATGGTTCAAAGTCAGATATCCATGATATTGCCAAGAATTTGGATGAACTATCCCTCTGTGAGCTTCTAGATGGCAGTTACAAGTTTCCTAAGTTATTAGTGGATAAGGGAAAGAAGTATTCAAATTCAAATGATAGCATTCTTCTTTCCGTCAGAAAGGCATGCTCCATTCTCTGTCCTCCACCTCATGGTATTGCAGAAAATGCCAGCAATTTAAAGGCATCTCAAAGCTCCCAGGACCCTAGTTTTTCGACTGGGAGTAGTTCTGATTGTGAAACCAAAGATAAACAATTGGAAGAAAAGGACAAGGTTAGTTTTGCTAGTTTTCCTCTGCATCAAAATGTTACTGCCTAACTTGTTTTCTGTTTGTTTATTTTATTTATATCTAATACTGTTTGCAGGATCAGGATTCTCTTCAAGCAAACTGGAGTGAGTCTACTGTGCTTCAGCCTAAGAACATTCTGGAGCAATTGGGACTGCCTGCAGTTCATGAGCTTGAGGCTTCTTTGTTTAATCCTAGCGTCACTTCAATTCCTGTACAGCTTACCCCAAAAGCTAAAAGTTGCAGTTACATTGGCATGCCACCTTTCCCTTGGTCATTTTCTCATGGTGGAAATAGCAAGCCTGGCGTTGAATATTGTAAAGTGAACTCTACTAAAAACTCATGTCATGGTAAATGGGTTAGAATAGGGAGCAGCTCCACCTCAATTGAGGATGATAAAGGTTTCTTATCGTGTTTGGTATTCAAGGAATATCCACATAATGTGGATACTTTGAGCCAGCATAAAATTGATGATGTTCTTCAAGTCATGGGAAGTTTTAGTTCAATTCTCCAGCTTCCCTCTGATGGGCCGTCCAGTAAATCTATGGTTATGGGAAATCATCCTGATGTTGAAGTTCCAGAGATTATGAACTCAGTTCATGAATCTGGTGTCCCTGGTTCATTCAATTCAAAAGCATACCAACTGAATGATATTACCCAATCCTTGAATGGTACTTACCTTGATAGTGATTCTAAGGACCATACATCTGGAGTAGTTTCAGGGTGTGAGATGAACCCGGACACTTCCAAGTTTAATTCAGCATTGAAGGATAAAGCAGTTCTGATAGAATGTAGAACAGCAAACATTGATGGTTGTTCTGTTAGTAGTGTGAATACTGGAACCAATAGCAGTTCATGGCAGCCTCCTAACTGGGATAAGTATAGGCAAGGTAATATTCTGTATCTGTTATTTTCATATCATTTGAAAGACGCCATTTTGGAAAATAATACTTTATTCTCTATGGTAATCTTCCCTTCACATTTGGCGGACCAGCTTTTTATAAATTGAATACTCAACTGATGGTAATGCTCACGAACATGGTTTAGCCGATCATATTTTTTATTTGATTAGGAGTAGCTCTAGTGGAAGATAAGATTACAGAGTCACCTTAGATGGTTTGGTCACATAAAACGGTGGCCTTCCGATGACCCGGTTAGGAAAGCAGAGGTATTAGATTTGACTTATGTTAAGAAAGGTAGAGGTAGGCCTAAAAAGATTTGGTTAAAAATATTAGAAATAATATTTCTTTATTAGATTTAAACGAGAATTTGACTTTTAACAGGGCACAATGGAGAAAAAGGATTCATGTGTCCGTCCCCTTGTAGTGGGACAAAAACTTGATGTTGTTGTGCTTATATCGATTATTCTAATGGTTATTGTGTTTCTGGCTGGATCTTATTTTAGTTGGGTTTGCGAACAATGTGTAGGTTATTCTATGTAACCATTAGTTGCTGAATCTCATGGCTACTTTTGTTGATTGAATATACCTTAGTTTGGCTACAAGTTTTACTTTTGCTTGATATATCACTGAAGATCTGTTGAAGAGACTGGCCACAAAAAATCTCCTTTGCCTGCTTGTTATAAGCAGTTTTATGGGGGCTTTGATGGCGCATAGGACGCTTATTTTGGCGGATGAACCATTGTGTTTTTGACTATGTTTTGTCCTGTTTTATGTTATATTGTCCTTATTTGTCATTTACGTTAGTTATTAGTGGTTATATTTGTTATTTAGGATTGGTTACACATGTTCTTATTTGTTTAAGGGTCTTTTGCATTTTGAATAGGGCATATTCTTAGGGATAAACAATTTGGATGGTGATGACTGAAATATTACAAGTTCTTATTCTTTGAAATTTTAGCTCGTTATGGCTGCCTGTGGAATCACACCTTTTCGTTCTTTGAAGATTCAATGTCTTATCTTGAGGGTTAGTGAAATGTTGTTCTGAGGAATCAACATGACTAATTTTAGGATTAACTATTTCATTTTCATTTCCTTTTCTCTCTTTTATGTCTAAAACCCTATGTTTCCACATTTCCACTTCCTATCCTGCTTCAGGTTTGCGCTGAGCTTGCAGCGGACCTCATTTTTGCCTCATGTTAGAGGCTGTATCGGGGGCACCAAGATCTAGCAGCTTTTGCATGGGAACTAGCATCTTTTCTTTTGGTCTCGGTGAACTTTTATTAATGATATGTCGATGTCATAATCCAAGTTGTTCTGTGTCAGAGTTTGTTTGTGATGCTCAGGTTGTACGCCTGAGTTGTAATTTGGGTAATTACTAAGCTTTTGTTTGGGACTGCTTTTTTATTGCCTCTTAAAGAAGTTTCTTAGTAGAAAAATTAAAATTTTTATACAAGGAAGCTGCTTTAAGAAGTAGAAAGAAAGTTGTCCCAAACGAAGCCTAAATCTTGGTAAAGCTGATACTTAGGCTTCGATTTGGACGACTTCTTCCTGCTTCTTAAAACAACTTTCTAGTTCAAAAATAAATTAAAATAGAAAGCTGCTTTAAGAAGCAGGAAGAAAGCCATTCCAAACAAAGGGTTAGTATCGTATGCCTGGGGTGTTTGCGTGTTGGCTGTAATTATTTTATCACGTAATATATGACCTTTAAGCACATGAAAGACATGCCTTAAGCACATATTATCACTGGCATAATTTCTTGCTTAACATAAGAATGAATTGCTTAACTGAATTTCCATTAGATAAGAAACATTGCTGAATCATTGCATTTGCATATTTAATTCAGCAAAATACGGTGGAAAGTAAAAAAGAAAAACATGCAGCTCACTCGATTAAATGTCTAAATTATGTGAACTTCATCTATAGGATTTCTATGCACTAATATGTCTGCAAGTTTGGCTTTTACTTCAAGCTGCCGGACCATTTATTTTGTCTCCTTTTTTAGTTCCGTCTTCACGTTATGAGTTGTTAAATGAACTGCATGAATTCCTAATGGTGTTGTAAATAGAACTTTAAATTGCTTCCTTGCAATAAGTAAAGCCTTGGAATAATTTTTTTTTTACCTTTCTTTGCCTTTTCAACACAATTGTGGGTTGCTTGATTCTTGTAATTGGTTTTTATGCAAATTGCAAGTAATGCCAGAAATCTTCTTGGAACTGTTTTCTGTGTTTGTAAATGCAGAAATTCTTATTTTTGGCTTTTACATTAAATGCATTGAAAGTCCAGTTTATTTTGGCAGAAAATAGGCTAACTATAAGCAAACATGATCATTTTAATTTGGAAATATCACGCAACCTATTATTTGCTTCCGGAAATTTGTTGCAGCTGAAATTAGAATAGGGAAATGTAGCCTCCCATTATCATTAACCATACCCAACTATTTGGGGCTTTCTTTATATATTCTTATTATCCATTCATTCCTATTAAGTGTTGCATGAGTTGTTAAATCTTTTCCATGCAAATCTTTTTATGAACTTATATCCATGTTATCTTTGATCTACTTATTTTTCCTATTCCTTCAACACTAACCGTCTTGTGGGTGTATTTTTTATCCTTCATTGTACATGTCCAAACAACTTAAAGAAGTTTATTTTTCACTATCTATGATTTAATTACTATTTTATTGATTCATTCAATTGTTTAAAGTTCTTGAATATATATGAGGATTACGCTGAGGTATTTATCTATGCTATTGTTATGGAGGTTTACCATTATTCATCATGAAACTCTTGAATGCACAACAGAATGGGGCTGTGGGCTTGACCAAGCTGTCCATTGTGTCTACTTCTCCTTTTTTATATTCTATAGCGTTGTGAGATTTTGAGAGCGATTGAAGTTCCAGATTTTACTTTCATGGTTCATCATGTAAAACTTCTCCTCCTAGATTTTGCTGAATTTGTTTTTCTCGACTTTTTATCTGAAACAGTTTATTCCTCTGAGTTACTCTCTGCTGCTGAAACACTATTTGAGATGGCTTGCATCTCTGATCCAATGATAGCTTCAAAGCATTCTAATGGAAGGATTAGATGGCCGAAGACACCTTCAATGAAGACAATGAAAGCTCGCAAGTCCTCAAACTCAATTGATAAACCAGACAGTTCCTTTCCCATTGCAGGGCACAATAATCTGATCAAACAAGCAAACATACCAACTGCAAAACATCAGCCAGTAAACGATAGAAAAACAAATTTCATTCGTCCAAGTAGTAGCGGCCGCGAAACTGTAAGATGGTCATCAATTCCCATGTCAACTTCTTCATCCCCTCATAAATTAGAGAAGGATCTCAATCAAAGATTGCCGCAGGGAAATACCACATTCAGGCCATTATTGCCACCATTTTCTTCTCGAGCTGATAAGACTTATGAAAGTCAGATCAGGAAAGCACCCGCAAAGCCTCCTTCAGTTGCTTTTGAGGGTTCCTCCATCAGAGATTGGATTAGGGGCAGGAACAAGAGGTTTTAAGTGATTTGTACATTTTCCTAACACTTCAGTGGATGTAGCAGCAACTATCTGCCGCAAAATGATTACGAAGGACGCATGTCAATTTGCAACTTGATCAGAGATTGAATTAACTTCACCTAACATTATTTTGTATAGCCTGACATGGCTGATCATAATTGCAGCTATTAGTTTCTGGCTTTCCCTTTCTGTTGGGAAAGCTTTACTTTGTAATTTGGATGTGAATTCCTTTCGTATGCATAATTGTCCCAGAAATGTGTTACTCCCATGCTTCTTATCTCATTCACTTAGAAGCCATAAATTGTGTAACCAGATTACTATTGTTTTACACAGGTTCTGATGTCTGCCTTGCTTGCCTTTTCTGCTGTGAGAATTGTAGAGATGGAGAATGTAACATCTCCATGTCTGAGCATTTCGGAAGCATCTCTTCGCTACTGTTTTTGAGGTAAGTTCTTTTTGAGAGGGGAGTTTCATGGAAGTGGAGCTTTTATGTTGAATTTGTATGATCAATACTGTTTAGTCTCTTCCTCACTATCCTTAGTTGTGCTGTAGCAAAGCTTGAACTAGTTAAGTTTGTTAATGAGTTAGTTCAGGGTTAGTTGACCTCTGCATAGGTTTCGTTTGAGATGACTTTCTTATTATTCTTAAAGCAGTTTTTTAGTACAAAAAAAATTAATATTTGTACTAAAAAGCTGCTTTAAGAAGCAGTAAGAAAGCTGTCTCAAGCAAAGCCTTAAATTCAAACTTTTGTTTTTAGGTTTGAGTCAAGCTCCAAGCCAAGTTTGATTAAGGTATTTAGGTGTCTGTATATTTTTGCGCATGGGAACATCTGCTACAGTAGTAGATAGTTTATAGTTGAACAAAAAACTCTGCACAAACACAAATAAATAAATTGTGAGCGACTGACTCATTGGAGAAATGAGTTTTTTTACATAAAAATTTGGGTAGGAGAAGAATCAGACGGCTTGGCCTTGTTGAATTAAATTTACTGGTGAGAGTTGTATATTATAAAGGTTGCATTTCAGTAACTTTGGAAATTATTAATACTCTGTAGTGGCATAGTTTTTATAAGAAGATTTTCATAGTAGAAGTTGAGAGACCTTTAAGATGTTAAGATTTGTCATCAATTGATGCTTGGTGGTGTTCTCGATCATTCTTCATGATGAACGAGAAGGCAAACATCAACCTTGGTAGAGACGATGGATGTCAGTGATGGTGAAAAATAGGGGAGTAAGTGAGCTGAGATGACTTGCGATTTGGCTCGAGTTTGACTCATTAACGAGCTCTTAAGTCGAGCTAATCGCCATTAGTTCGAGCTCGAGCTTAGCCTGGCTCGGCTCAAAAGCTTGCTGAGCCGTTTGATTAATTTAAAATTTATTTAAAAGTTAATTTAAATTAGCTTTATATAATATATTTAACTGTTTTTAATTAATTATATATTAAAAATAAAAAAAAATTGAAAAAAAAAAGAAATTTTAATTTAAAATTAAGAAATAGATCTAAAAATTTGAGTCAAGCTTGAGCTTTACAAAATGAGCTCTAGCAATTAAATCGAATTTGATCTTTGATTCTTCTTAAAATAAATTTTTGGTTGATTTAGAGAAGATAGAAAATAGGAAGAATATGATATTATGCTTAAATTTTCATATAAACATCATTCATAAATGCAATTGACGTTTCTGTATATATATATATTTTAAAAAACATCATTAACTCTTGCTCGATTTCATATAAATATAGTGTATAGTTTCATTTGCTAATATATTTCAGTTACCTATTGAAATAAAATTGTATATAATTATTACTTATCAATAGAATTAATGCTTACAATTATGCTTAAAATGAAAAAAGAGCTGCTCATAAAGAGACTTTTGAAGTATTAACACCTCTATGACTTCACAACCTAAAGTACAATAGAAATAAGATGTGGTTATTACTTATTTCTTATGTAAGAAAATTAATCATGTGAAAAAAGATTGTTCAAAATAAGCTAACTCATCAAAAAGGTAAAATTTTGAATTTTATTTATTTTGAAGTCTTTTTTTTTTGGGCCTTAGTACTAAATCATATTTGATGGATAATGTTACAATCCGGGAGCCTGACTATGTATTTTGATGATTATAAATATTTTTGGATGTTTATTTTATTTTCTGCTGCTTTATACATTACATATTTTTTTTTGTCCACTAATAACGTTTTAGGTTCAACATACACAAAGTGTTGTCAAAGAACTATAGCTCAAGAAAATATGTGTTGGTTATTCTTTTTGAAAGAGTTTGTGATTTTATTTTTCTTGAGTCAATGTCTATAATTTGGTGTATGTTGGCTTAGCAACCATCCACACAAATACAAAAGGGAAGAAAAATAAGTGATATTGGAAATTAAGGGAGTAAGTGAGCTGAGCTGATTTGTTATCCTGCTCGAGCTTGACTCGTTAACAAGCTCACGATCGAGCTTATCAAGCCACTAGTTCGAGCTCGAGCTCAGACTAGCTTGACTTGAAAACTCATTGATCATCCACTCTAACTTAAAATATATTTAAAAACTAATTTAAATTAACATTATATAATGTATTTTAACTTTTTAAAAATAATTCTATATTAAAAATAAAAATTTTGAAAAAATTTGAAATTTTAATTTAAAATTAAGAAACCGAGCTAAAAAATGAGTCAAGGTTGAGCTTTACAAATGAGTTCGAGCAATCAAGTCGTTTGATCAGGCAAATACTTGTCGAGTCGAGCTATATCTCAATAAGAATTAAACAAGCTTAATTTGATCCAAAAAATACTTGACTCGACTCTTTTACACCTTTAGCGACAATGGAAGGTGTTAGTATTGATATCAATGAAGGATGCCATCATTTATGTTAAGGGCAGGCATCAATGTTTTTCAGAATAATGATTTATGAAACTCTTAATACTAATGTTTTTTGCTGATGTTGCAATTCAAAAAGCGCCCACTAGAGAAAATCCATCAAGAAATTACATTGGAAACTATAAATTAATTTTAATTTCGAGATTATAACACCTTAAATGAGTTAATAGAATACTTTTGTAATATCTCATTAATTGCTTATACTAATTGACACATTTTGTTTGAAACCTCTTATTCTCTCTTTTTTTCTTAAACTTTAGTGAGATTTAGGATCTCTTTGGGACAGTTTGCTCAATGCTTTGTTTTTTTGATTGTTCGAAAATATAAGCATTTTAAGCACTTTTATTTTCTTGAACTTATGATAGCAAAGTTATTATGGTTGATTGTAATTCATATTTGTTTAAGAAAATAGGAAAAAATATAATTATAAATTTTATAAAAAATAAAAAAAAAACAAAATAATTATAATTTTTTGAGTTGTATGGTGAGTTGATATATTTTGTTTATTCAAAAGCTTCCGCATAAAATCAAATTTTGGTTTTTTAATTCAAAGCTTTTTGAAGAAATTTTTTAAATCACCAATTCACCTCTCTCCTGGTGTGTCATTTTCACTATTAGAGCATAACTGTGAACTTACAGCTAGATATATGTACAACTACTCACATAAATGTGACTATACAGGGTTGTGCAAGGAGCTAAGTGTCAATCGATATTGAAAGATTCATATATATGAGAAATGACAACAAAGCTCTTGTTAAAGCTATATAATTATACATATTATATGTAGAATCTAGTTGTACTTTGGATTTGTGTGACTTTTTATGTATAATTATACTTTTTCTAAAAATCTAAAAACAAAATAATTATATTTTTTTTAGTTGTATGGTGAGTTGATATATTTTATTTATTCAAATGCTTCCACATCAAATCTAGTTTTGGTTTTTAATTCAAAGATTTTTGAAGAAATTTTTTAAGTTACAAATTCACATCTCTCTTGGTTGCCATTTTCACTATTAGAGCATAAATGTGCACTAGCTTACAGATAGATATATATACAAACTCACATAAGTGTTACTATGCAGGGTTGTGTATGGAGGTAAGTGTCAGCCGATGTTGAAAGATTCATCTATATGGGAAATAACAACAAAGCTCATGTTAAAGCTATATGCTTATATAGATTGTATGTAGAATCTTGTTATACTTTGGATATGTGTGACTTTTTATATTTCATCATTTAAACTAAATCTGATTTCTATTTCTTATTTGGACAAATTTGGTTACTCTTGTTCATTTAGAAATAAAAATAATAATCTTTTTTCAAGTATTCAAATATTATTGGTATGCATTTTTTAATTGACAATCCATATAAATTGAATAAATTCGCCTCATAGATAAATAAAACTTTGCATACAAATAATTATGGTATAAAAATAAAATTAACTAATGAGAATTTATTTATATCATGACACGTGTTTAGGATATATTTCTAAACAAAGAATTACATGGCTTGTATGAGATGAAATTCTTGTTTTTCTTAATTTTTTCTTATTTTAAAATTTGATTGAATGTATTAACAAAAAAATAAATATTAATAAATATGTAGCAAAAGAAATTAGATGTCTTGAAATTAATACATACTGATATTTATGACCCATTTCTTACAGCTTCATAGGATGAAAACGAATATTTTACTACTTTCACAAATAATTATTCACATTATGAGTACTTATACTTAATAAATGAGAATTTAGAACATCTTGTTATATTTAAGATCTTTAAAGTTGAAGTTGAAATTCAACTTGATAAGAAGATTAAACATGTCAAATTTGATCGTGGTGGTAAATATTATGAAAGATATGACATTTTAGATAAACAACATCCATACCCTTTTATAAAATATTTAGCAGAGTGTGACATTATTCCTTGATACACTATGCTAGTGACTCCAACTCAAAATGATGTAGCTTAGAAACAAAATTAAACTTTTAAGGATATGGTTTGAAGAATGAAATGTCATTCTTCCTTATTATAATTATATTGGAGAGAAGCCTTAAATACTGTACTTTATAATCTTAATAGAGTTCCAAATAAAGTAGTTGTTGAAACTCGATATAAGTTATGGGCTAGAAAGAAGCCTTTTTATGGGCTAGAAAGAAGCCTAGTATTAGGCACCTTCAAGTCTAGGGATGTCGAGATGAGGCTATACTATATAAGCTTAATGCAAGAAAACTAGACTCAAGAACTATTAGTTATTATTTTATTGGATACTCAAAAAGGTCAAGGGGGATTAAGTTTTTTGACTCCTCAAATAAATTCTTTTTTGATGCGAGCAATGCTAAGTTTATTAAAGATATTGAATATAATGAAAGTGATAAACTAAAAAAATTTAATTTTGAGAAAGAATATGTTACTATTCCTATTATTATAATTGAAAATGATCAAGTAATTATGTCTAATATTATTTAGATCATAAATTATGATAATCAAAACGCTCTAGAATTTTCTACTACTCATATAGAAGGATCACAACAATTCAAATTGAGGTGCAATTGAAAAAATCCACTAGGGAGGGAAGAACAATGATTCTTGATAATTATATCATGTATCTCAAAAAATATGAGTTTGATATAAGATTGAAAGATCGATGATCTAATTTCTTTCATTCAAGTCAAATAATCTGTTAACTCCCAAAAGCGATTAGATGCCATAGAGTATGAGATGAAATTAATGAAAGACAATAATATTTGAGATCTTATCAAATTGCCTAAAGGAGCAAAATTGATTGGTCATAAAATAAAACAAAATTTAAATGATTATATTGAAAGATGTAAGGCAAGTCTAGTTGCAAAAGATTTCACTCAAAAGGAAGACATTAATTATAAAGAGATTTTCTCTCGAGTTTTATTAAAAGACTTTTAGAATCTTTATGGTACTTGTAGCTCATTATGACATGGAGTTGCATCAAATAGATGTAAAGACGTGTTTCTCAATAGTGACATTGAAGAAATAATATATAAAATGCAACAATTTTTTTTTAAATCTTCCGATTAAACACATATGGTATGCAAATTAAAGAAATTCATCTATAGTTTAAAGCATGCATCCCATCAATGATATAAAAAGTTTGATCAAGTGATTACTTCATTTGATTTAAAACAAAATACTATTAATCAATACATTTATCATAAGATTGGTCGGAGTAAGTTTATTTATCTAGTGTTATACGTTGATGATATTCTGCTAGCAAGTAGATTTATAGACTTATTGTATGAAATTAAGAGATTTCTTTCAAATAAATTTGAAATGAAATATTTTGGAATTACATCCTTTGTTTTGGGGTTACAAGTTTATTTGGATTGCTCCAGTGGTATACTTGGTTTATCACAAACAATATATAGTAATAAAGTGCTTACAAAGTTTTGCATAAAAAATTATGTAGTAGTAGATACACATATTGCTAGAGGGGACAAATTTAGTATGCTTCAATGCCATAGAAATGAAATAGAAAATAAAGTGATGTAAAATATTCCTTATGCATCTATAGTGGAGAGTCTTATGTATGCTTAAGTTTATGTGTCCAGATATTGCATATATTGTTGGAATGTTTGGCATATATTTTTGTAACTCGTAAATAGATTATTGGAAAGCGGTGAAATGGGTTATGCAATATATCAAGAGAACAAATGACTTCATGCTGACATATCAAAGATCTAATCATTTAGAGATCATATGATATTCAGACTCTAATTTTGCTGGTTGCCTACATAGCAGAAGATCTACATAAGGTTATATTTGTATATAGTTAGAGAAACTATATCTTGGATGAGTGTGAATCAATCACTTATAACTTCTTCAACTTGTAAATAACATTTATAGGTTATTATGAGGTATTAAATCAAGGAATAAGATTGCAACATTTTATCAATGGCTACACTTTTTTGGTATTGGGACAAAGGCTTGATGTTGTTATTGTTGTTGTTGCTATATTGAGAGCCTATTAAAAATAAATTATGATAATAGAACTGCTAAGTTATATTCGAAGAATAATAAAAGCAGGTTAAAATTAAAGTATATTGACATAAAGTTTCTTATTGTGAAAGAAAGAGTTCAGAGTTGTTAAATATCTATTGAGCATATTAATATAAATTTTATGGTTTGCAGATCCGCTTATAAAAGGTTTGCTACCTAAAGTCTTTCATGAGCATGTGGCTCATATGAGTGTGATTTATCTTGATAATATGCTAGCATAGTGGGAGTTTATTTGATGTTCAATTATTGTATACATAATTTCTGATCAGACTAAAATATTAGTATTGTCTGTTTTGTTAAATCTCTGTAATAAAGTTATTTCAATTTCAATTTTACATAAATTATTTAAAAATTTATATTAATAACTCTTATGAACTATAATGTAGGACCACTTGGAAACATGCATGTCTAAGATTCTATTATTTAAAATTTTCACGCTACACATTCATATTTGATTTATGTCTTTAATCATATTATTATTATAGTGAAAATTAATGAGTCTTGTCCAAGAAAAAAAATATGACAAATATCACTTTTATCATATATTGATGTAATTAATAGACCAGGTTGTTTAGAGATGCCACTCAAAGAAGAAAGCAAATACTAAGCTCTTAAGGTCATAATGTATAATTATCAAGCGATATATGGCCGAAGCGGGACATTGTCGGAATATTTTTATTATGCACCCATATTAAAAATTAAATTATACATTATATGCTATCTTATTTTTTCAAGCCTATTAAATTATGATCAAATTAAAGATTATTTATTATTTTATTTTTGAGACATCTCATTAATTTTATATGGTTAAAAATATATATATTTATAAAATCCACACTAATTTTGAGGGTAGAGTGCTATTTCGAACCCTAACAATAGTTTAAATTTTATAATTAAAAATGATATTTCGTACAATCGCTTTGATGAAATTGGTTTATAATTAGTGTAGATGATATCATTTCAGCATTTTAATTTTAAGATTCTTTTTAAATAAATTTTCTCAAAATTATCTAACCTATTCGCTTGTGATAGCTTGGAATCTCTCTCAATGGCACGAAATACGAGAGTTAGGTGGCCACAGTTTTCCATGTCAAACCATAGTTGCATTGAGAAGCTGTTTGAAGGACGAGGGACCTGTTATATCTGCCATGGGCAAATTTTAAGATACTCATAACAAATTCAAATTTAAATAAATATTAAATATTATAATTGATATATCATTAAAAAATTATCTTGATCAAACACAAATCTCGAGGCAATTTTAAATTAAAAAAATTTCAAAATTAAATTTGGAATCATCTGAACTCCTATTTTAGCAAACTTATAATCGAACTGAATGTCTCAAAAAGACGAACCCAACGACACAAAATTTGACCCAATGTAAGTCCAAATGAGTCCGAATCGAGGACCCGAAGTACATTTGAAAGGTTCAAATCATAAATCTGATGATAAAATGATTTCTAAATATGGCATGCTTATAGTCTAATCGAGCGGCTCGACAAGGCGAATCTAACGAGCCCAAGATCATCAAATTCTGACATCATTAGGACACTCAAATACTCGATAAATAGTTAATTATCAAGGGAATCAATATATCATCCGTCCATTCAAACCACTCACAACGTACCCTTGATCTTCTCCATATTTACTGACTATGCTACTTCCAGAAAACTATAGATATACCCATCATTCTTCAATAAAAGGGGGACCGAGCAAGCAAAAAAGAAAATAAGAGAGGAAAGGAAGAGAAATCTCAGATCTCTCTTGCCACCAAGCTCCTCCCCGACCACCGCCCGTCCATCGTTTGCCGTTGGACTTCTGCCCGACCACTGGCCGTCATTAGACTTTGGTCAGATAAATAGCCATCACGGAACTTCTGCCTGGACACCAAATTCGTCGCTGACTACGATCCTTTCGACAATCATCACCCGACTACAGTCATTTCAACCATCATTTGCGACTACCTCCGTAGCCTGTTGACAACGGTCCTCCCGACTACTGACACTTGACTACAATCCTTCCAACCACTGTTGACTGACTACAATCTTTTCAACCTCCATCGTCCATTGACCATGATCTTTCCGACAACCGTCACTCGACTACGGTCCTTCTAACAACCTCTATTGACTACGATTTTTTTGACCTCCATTGCCCATTGATTACGGTCGTCATGACTACCGTTATCCGATTACAAAAATTTTTGACCTTCGTCACCCGCTGACTACAGTGTTTTCGACCACCATCTTCAGACAACGATCTCCTCGATCATCGTAGCCTGACTACTGTCCTTCTGATCACCATCTCCAGACTACGATCTCTATGACCACTATCATCCAACTGCGGTTCTTTCAATCACCATTGTCAGACAACGATCTTTCCGACATATGTTGCTCGCTGACTATGGTCTCTCCGTCCATCATCTCAAGACTATGGTCTCTTTGATCACCATTGCACGACTACTGCCTTTTCATCCTTCATCGCTCGTCGAATATGGTTCCTCCGACCAACTTCGTCCACCGACTATGGTCCTATCGACCAAACAAATATGTCAACAATGATTCTTCCAACTCCCACTATGTAATGCACTTTATATGATATATATTTGCTACATCGAGCCAATGCTTCTTCACAAGGAAAGGCCTCATTTGTAATCAATTATAAACATTAGTGGATTCATTTAAAGTGGGTAAGACCCTATGTCTCTCCCCCATTTTCAGGGGTTTTTACATAAAAACTCTAGTGTCTCTTATGAATGCTATACCCTATCTCTCATCTATTTTTGTGTTGGATCTTTACAAAACTAAGATGTTAAACTTTATATCTCTTTATAACCCTATATCTCTCCCTCACCCGCTGGATCTTCATACAAAGCTAAAACATAAATTTAAAATTAACTAAAATTTGTCTTGATAAGGCACAAATCTCGAGGCATATCAAAGTTAAAAACTTCAAAAATTAAATTGGGACAATCCAAACTCTGATTTAAACGAATTTATAATCAAATTTAACATCTTAAGAAAATGAATCCAACGCCACCGAAATTGGTCTAATCCAAGCTAAAATGGGTCCAAATCAAGTGACCAAAATATATTTGAATGGTACAAAGCATTAGGTGGATGACTTGATGATATCTAAATATGGCATGCTTATAGTTGAATCGAGTGGCTTGACGAGACAAATCCAACTAGCCCATGATCACTTAATTCCGACATCATTAAGATACTTAAATACTTGAAAAATACTCGATGATAAGGAGAATCAGTACAAGCCATCCGATGGAGCACTACGAACCTGCCTTGGCTCTTCTACATATTTATGGAGTGGGCCACTAACAAAAATCTATAAATAGACCCTACTCTTAACAAGAAGGGAAACCTTAGCTGGAGATTAGAGATAGATCTGAAGCATTAAGGATATAGAGCTCCAACCATGCACCATCGCAGACGAACTTTTGTCGGCCGACCAGACCATCGTCCGGCCTCTGCCAACCTCTATCTAACTTCCGCCCGACCATCGTTGGACCACCCTTGACTATCAACCATCACCAAACCTCTATTGATCTATGTAGGTCTTCCAATAGACCACCACTCGGCCATTGACCTCCATCGGTCCACCACTCTGTCGCCAACCATCGTCGGACCACTGCCAGACCTCCTCCTGGCAGTTGACAGCTGTCGAACCTCTGCCCAGTAGTTGAACACCACCCAATCTCCGTCTCTTTCTGTAGGACTTCCGATGGACCACCGCTCGATCGCTGACCTCTACTGGACCTCTTCTCGCCCACTGATCGCTAACGGACCTCCTTTCGTTTGCCGTTGAACCACCATCGAACAACCACCCAACCTCCAATTATTGTTGGACTTCAGCTAGACTTTCACTTGGGCGCCCATCGTTGCCGGACTTCTACCCGCCACTGATCACCCGTCGGACCACCGTCTGACCACCACCAGACTACTATCTGACCGTCGTCAGACTTCCGCTCGACCGTCATTGGAGTTATGCCCAACTCTCAAAACTACTGTATTTGCAGAGACTCTTAGTTAAGGGACTTGTCAGCCTTTGTAATTTAATCAAATTTAGTGAAATTTTTACACCTGGGAGAGGCCCCGTGGCTTTTCCTTCTTTGAATTTTCCATGTAAAATTTTTTTAGCGTTTTTAGGCTCTCTCTTCACCTATCTATTGATGTGCTGGAAATCTGTGCATTACTAAGATGAAAAATTCACACACTCTACCGCCACGAATATTTTAGCCCACAACAAAAAATATTATAATTATAAATATATAATATACTATATTAACAATTACAAAAATATTAAATATTATAATTATAACATATGTTATACCATATTACAAATTACAAAAATATTAAATATTATAACAATAAATATCTATTATATCATTTTAAAATTTAAATAATATATTTACAAATATATATCATATTATATTAAAAATGAAAAAAAAATATTAAATATTATAATTATAAAAAGCACAAAAAGAATTGGTGTTTTAAACACAAATCCATTTTAAGCTTTTGCAGTTTTGATCATTTTTAAATAAATAAATAAATAAATAAATATATATATATATAAAGTAATAAAAATAATAATAATTGATACATCATCAAATTATTATTTTGATCGGGCATGAATCTTGAGGTAAATTCAGGATGGAATCTTCCGAAGTTAAAATTGGGACCATTTGAACTTCGATTTAAGCAAACTTCTAGTCAAAATGAACATCTCAAAAAGACGAACCCAACAATATCAAATTCGACTCAATCCAAGCCCAAATGAGTCCAAATCAAAGATCTGAAGCATTATTGGAAGGTTCAAACCACAATTTGGATTACCAAATGACTTCTAAACATGACATATTTATAGTTGAATCGAGCGGCTTAACGAGACAAATCCAACGAGCCCATGATCATTGAATTATGATATGACTAAGACATTCAAATGTCCAGTAAACGGTCCATAATAAGGGAATCAGTTCGGCCGTCCATGTAAACCACTCCCAAAATGCCCTTGATCTTTCTCCTATTTACTGGCAATGTCACTCTAAAAAATTTATAAATAGACCCCTCACTTCTCCAAAGAGGGTACCTAACCAAGGAAGCAAGAGAGAGAGATCGGAGATTGCTCTTGCCACCTAGCTCCTCCTCGACCACCTCCAGGACTTCCGCCATACCACAACTGACGCCGGACTTCTGTTGGACCACTGCCTGATGCCGGACTTCCGTCGGACCACCGACTGATGCCCGAATTTCTGCCGGACCACCACCTAATGCCGGACTTCCATCGGATCACCAACTGACGCCCGTATTTTTGTCGGACCATCGTCTGGCGCTGGACTTCTACCAGACCACCAACTGACGCACGGACTTCCGCTAGACCACCAACTAATGCCCAAACTTCCACCGGACCACCACTTGATGCCAAACTTTTGCCGGACCACCGCTTGGCGTCGAGCTTCTGCTAGACCACCGCCTGACGTCCGAACTTCTACCAGGCCACTGTCTGACATCGGTCTTCATCCAAACCACCAACTAAAGCCAGACTTCCGCCCTACCAAACGTCGATGGACCTGCGCTTGACCTCTGTTTGTCACTAAATTTCAACCATATGATTGATTATTGTAATATGCTCGCCCTCAAGGACAATTCAGTCAACTGTAATCTACTCAAACACTAGTGAAATTGTTTCAATTGGGCGTGGCCCCGTGGTTTTTCCTCTTTTTAGCGTTTTCCACGTAAAAAATCTTGTGTTCTCTGTTTGTATGTTGGATATTCGCACAACACTGAGACGTAAAATTTTAACTCTACTGCCGCGTATATTCTAGCCCGCAACAATAAGAATACTTTAAATATTATTTAGAAAATTGAGGATTATATTAATAAATTTAAAATTTTGAATGTGAAATGTATACATTATATATATATATATATATATATATATATATATATATATATATATATTATATATATATATATATATATATATATATATATATAAATATATATATATATATATATATATATATATATATATATATATATATATATATATATATATTATATATATATATATATATAATATATATATATATATATTGAATAATGTCTACTAACCTGCCTTAATCAGGGATTTGGATGGTAGCCTTAGACTCAATATCATGATGGTTGTCATTGACATATATGACAAATGAACACCGACCACCATAATTTATGAAAGGTGAAGCGGAGACAAGCAAGGGGCTATTATCCCAAAGCTGATTCCATTTGAATGAGGCCATTGTTGTGCCACCATTATTGGGTTAGGTAGGCTTATATTCTCTTAAGCCAGATTTTTTTTGCAAATTAAGGCTTGGTCTGGCACTTCTTTTTACTGTTTTATTTTACATTTTAGCACATCACAATGCAATAATATCAATTATAAAGCATTAGAGACTTGGGATGCCTATAAATGACCCTAGATGTAATTCCAATTGTGGGTGAAGTGTAAATATGATAATGGACCATATGATCTATCACATCATAATGTTTTTCTATATTGCTTTCTAACTTCTAAGGGCTATATAAATTGCTTATAAAGTATTAATATATGTCAAACACTTCAACGAGTTGGATTAGGGTCTGAGTCATATCTGATCAACTGAATCTGACCCGTGTAATAAACGAGTCAAAAATTTAAACCCGAACTTGATCTGATAACCCTTTGTAATTAAAAAATATTTTTATTAGCATATTAATCATAAATTTTAAGTTAATTGATAAAAATAAGAAGATTATATCAATAAATAAAAATATATGAAAAAAACTAAACGGGTCAATTTTCAGTCAAAATCGAGATGGCGTCTTAAACCGAACCGGATCCACTTAAGAAGCAGGTCGAAATGCATGACCCAAACCTAACTTGTTTATTAAACAGATCAACTCAAATCAGAATATTTTGGGTCGGGGTCATTTATTAGTACCCTGGCCCACAACAAGCCCGTGATATTTATAAACAGAAAAATAAATATATATGATAATGATTCAAACCACCTCATCATAAAGAAATTATTGTCGTATGACACTTTCATGAGAGAAGTCTCTTTTAAAATAAAGTGGAGCCTCTCTATCTTTTATTTGCATCATAATGCTAATTAAATGGTAATTAATATTTTAAATATAATATAATATAATATATATTTTATGAACCAAACTGGCCCTCAATGTATTAATGAACTGTGCTGTTGAAGAATTATTTGCGTTGGCTTTTAATGCGCTTAGTTTTCCTGCGTGGAAATTATAGGATCTTAGCTACCAAGTTACTTAGCTACAAAGCTGTACTTAATTGTCCACTTGTCAGCAATAGGAAATTTCTTCCTGCAAATTTTCTTTTACAAAAATAACCAGAAAAATATGGGGCCTTTGGTGCTAAGTAATTATACTATTTTGTGGTGCCTGCATGTCAACAAATGTGAAGACATTTGTCAACAACTTCCTTTACAAAATTAACCAAAAATTATTATAATTGTTTTTGAAGAAAGGAAGTCAATCAATATTTAGGCGCAAAAGATGAGCTTTAAATATGCCCAATTTGCATTAAGGAAATTTTTGGGAATCATAACCTAATCTTGAGGTGCACAAAATGACTCTTCAATTTTAATAATATAATCATAAATGACTTTAAGTGCATTGGATTCAATATATTTTTTAAGATATTCAAAAAAAAATATAATAAAAATATTTTAATGAAAAATTTATTAAATTCTTAACTCTCCCCCTTAAAGTTTATGTTTAGAATAATAATGAGCTCCTATAGAAAAAAAATAAATAATTAAATAAATCATTCGAAGAGAGTTAGGGTTTGTTTGGGATAGTTTTCTTACTGCTTTGTTAGTCAGACTGCAACCATAATTTCTGTTTGGTCATTGCTTTTTTGCAACCACAACATCATTAAAAAAAGCTAGTTTCTCCATAATAGCTTCACAACCACCTTTATAAAAAGCTATAACTATCTCAAAATAAACCTCTAGTGAATTTGCCAATAAAAAATTATCCTTCTCACCTTCACCAAATTAATAATTTTATTAAACAAATTTTCATGAATAAAATAATAAAAATTTTCAATATGCTTTATCATATTGTGATCAATATTATTTGTGCTAGCTTAATAATACTCTAATTGTCATCTTTAATTAGAGTATGTTTGTAATTTTTTAATCAATATCCTCTATCAATTGTCTGAACTTAATACATTCTTAAGCAACCATGAAAGGGTATTTATATTATTATTATTTTTAGTTATAAAGGGGATGCCAAACCTTCTTGCTAAACTATAAGATACCTTCGTTTGGAACGGCTTTCCTATTGCTTCTTAAAACGGAGTTTTAATACAAAATTTTTAATTTAAGAAGTAATAAAAAAGCTGTCCCAAACAAAGCCTAAGACTCATGACAAAAACAAGACTCTCAATTAGGGGTGTCAATTTCAGGTCACGGGTCGGGTTCGGGTCGAACCCGGAACTGACCCGGTTCAATCAGGTCGACCCTAACTCGACCCAGGTAGGTAAATGAGCCGAATATTCGATCCTGAACACTACCCAGCAAGTTGCCGGGTTGACCCGACCCGACACGGGAAGGAGATCAGCCCGGACGGGTCAGGGTTGAGAGCGGACGTCGGCGGCGTTGCAGATGCGGGCTGGCTGGGGTGGCGGGTATGCGGGTACGGGGACGCGGCGGGTGCGCTGCAGCGCGCGGGTTCGCTGCTGGCTTCGGGCAGCCACGCGGGGCAGCCTCGGGCGGGCGACTAACTGCGGCACGCCCCGGCAGCTTTGGCGGGCACGCAGCAGCCGTGGGGCAAGGGGCGGGCAGCCTAGGGCTGGTCCAGGGGCAGTCGGGCAGTCATTTTAAACAGGTTTTCGGGTTGATCCGACAACCCATCGGGTCAACCCGAATCTGACCCATTTTTCAAACGGGTCGAATCTGTGAACCTGAATCCGACCGTTTTTCAAACGGGTCGGGTCCAACCCGGATTTTCAGGGTAGGATTTTTGTGTCATGTCAAATATTGACAGCCCTACTCTCAATCATCCAAATTAACACTTGAGTTGACATAGATGAAACAAAGAAAAGAGCTTCATTAGTTTCCAAACTTGAAAGAAAAATCAATATTAAAAAAGAAATTAAATACTTTATTGTTCTCTTACTTATATCTATATATAGTTTTTATGGTGCTTGCAATAATCGAGCTAATTAAATATGAAGCCCAATGAAAAAGGTATTTTCAAGCCTTTGTAATGGTCAAATAGATTAATGTATCATCATGAGCATAAATTGGTTAAAGATAAAAATTAAGCTTTCCTTATTCACTTTGGAGATTGAAGCTTTTGGAACAAGATGGTAAAATAAATATTGCCTTGACCGATGTTGAAATTTTAGTAATATTTTTGCATATCCAATTTGACAAGAAAGCTTTAGTGTTAGTGTTATTCATCTGAAATCTACAAGAGAGTATGATACCTCCAGATTTAACATTCAATTCAATCTGTTCTAATTGATTCCTAAGAGGTAATTGCTTAATTCTTTATTTTTTGAACCATTATGCATATGCTTGGGAATGTTTGGTATCATGAGAAAGTCTACTTGTGTTATGGAGTAGGTCCTAGAGGTTGGTTTACATGTTTGTGAAATTTGAATTTTCTGACTAAGGTGTTGCAACGTTAGGTTTGGCAGCACTGTGACATGAGAGTCTTGAAAAAAATTGCATTTAATTGGGCATGCAGTGGTGTTGCGGGATTTTTGAAGTGCTCCATGGCCAGCGTCGCATGGTGCTGCAACGCCAAATCAAATTTGACTATTTTAAAATATCCCAAACCACTATTCATTCAGTTCTTTTCAAGTACACCAACTGACCTAGAGAGGGATTCTAGAGAGAGGAGAATTTGGGTTGATTTGGGTTGTGTTTAGCAATTGACTCACTTCTAAAAGTTTTCAGTAGCGAAGTAGGTCATACTATGCCTATTTCAGTTTAAAAAATACAGAGATTTCTCAAATTTTTCGGTTAAATTTATGTTTTAATCATAAGAAATAGCGATAACTTTACAATGATAAAACTTTATTCGTGTAATATTTTGTAAGCTAAAGAGATTAAGATTTTGAATATTTTCTAAAAATTTCACACAATGTATTCTAAAATGTGCACCTTTTTAATTGAACATAAAATAATCATGAACCTAGAAAATAGTGTTATAGTACGATTAAAGTCTTGAAACAATATTTTGCATGATCTCTGATAATTTGATGAAACTCTAAAATAGTACATTTTTGCTCAGTAGTGTGTTATGTTGCCTACCGTTATAGTAAAATTGAAGATTTTGCATTGAGTTTCTTTATGCTTTAATTTTTATAATGCAATGAATTATGTATTATATTAATTAATTTATACAACTTTTGATGTAAAAAATGTATATAGAAGGCATAAAGGGTCAGAATCTCTTAGATTCTTCTTGATGCACGTAATTTGAAATTCTGTCTGTTGGGAGTCATAAAAGGCAGGATCTTAGATTTTGTCTGAAAGAGAGGAAAATCTATCCATTATAAGTTATAAGGGGTCATAATCTTTAAATTATGTTCGGGAGACAAGAAATTTATTACATTATATTATGTGAAATAGAGTTCATATTAAATTTCCATTTATTCAATTTCTCAATATTATTATTTAAATCTTTGGATAACTGCTATGTTATTATGATTTGCTTAGCAAAGTGAATTGCTATATTATATCTGATAATTTTGAAAAATACTTAATAAAAGAAATATTTAAAATTTTAAATTGATATTTGTTATATGCTGATTTATTTTAGCTCACTATTATTTTGCATTCTATTTTCATGATATAGGAAAGAGAAAGAGCCTATTGAATAGCAATTTTAGGAATATGATTTGAGCATGTTGGTAATTTTTCTTTGATTTTTGCACAATCATTGTTAGTTTTAATTATTCTATTATATAGCTTTGGTTTATAGCCATGCACTGTGAATGTATATGCATTTTCTATAATAAATAAAAAGCAAATCTTCTGGATGAGCTTATTTTTAGTACTAGATGTTAGTAGCAACTCTGTGTTTATTATTATTATTATTTTAGTTAATTAAACTTAGATTTTGGGATTCACCTGCTACAGCTCAACATGATAAAACTTGTTCAGTTTGTGGATCTTATCGGGTTAGGTTGTGACAATGACAAAGTTCACCCATGTTTTTATTTAAATCAAATAGAGTTCACTAAAGCATAGAAAACTCTTAATTATCTTTTCCATTTATGATATATCATCCATGTAGAGTAGAATGACCACATGCACAATGTCAAACTTTTGATGAATAAGTTTGTATTTGAATTTGAGGGTAATTAGCTATAAAATTGAAGCCAGTAAGTGATCTTACTTGTGACACACAGTGAGTTGATTTCAACCAAAAAAAAAAAAAAGAAGGATTTTTTTTTCTCATGAACATTCTTTAAATAAGAGTTTGTCATCCCAATGTTTGGTCCATATGAATCACCATAATAACATCTCCATGAAGAAAGCGTTTTTCACTTATAACTAGTATAGAATCAAGATTAATTTAACTACATAGTCAAAGCTTTATTCATGTATTCCCCAATAGTTTTGGGAGAAATTTTCAGCAATAAGCCTAGCCTTACCATTTAAATGGCATAAGGCATTCTTCATCATCAACTTGAATACCCTATTTGTAAATTACCAAATTAGTACATTCAATTTAAGGATAAATTAATAATTTTTTAATAAAGAGAATGCATATTTCAATATAAAATTCTTTGGTTCTTTAAGACCTTTAACTTATTCAAAGCTAAATGGAGACCTTCATCAATAGGAATGATAAAAAAAAAAAATATGAACATATTCTTATATTGTTTCCATCTATATAATGAGTTGATTAGATAGCCATTTTAAAATTCTCATAGACTAGCTAAACAATTTGACCTTTCCCTACTTTTATTTATTTTTAGATTGATATAAGAATAAGAATTACTCCACCTTTCATCTTGTTCCACCACCAATGAAGGCAAATTTGAAGATATAAAATCATTAGAAGAAACTAGAAAACTTATAATAGAAAAATTATTATTGTGATTTCCACTACCAACATCTTTATTGATGATATTAAGTTAGTGGATAGTATGAAGAAATCTCTTAAAAAATCACAATTTTTTTTTCACTCTCTTATATAAGTAAGAGTAAAAAATTACATCCCTTTAGTTGATAAATATATAAGTTTTAGGGTTCATAAGAGTCCATCCTTCTTTCTTTCATCATAGCCAATGAAGATATATTTCATAGCTTTGGCTCCACAACTTACTCCTTTGAGAGGATGACAAATGACTATAACATTGCAAAGCTTTAAAGTGATCCACGTCATGGCACAACTTATTTCGCTTTGAGTATCCAAAAGTAATTCGATTTCACTTTTAGAATAAGGTTGTAGCGAGTGATATAAGTTTATTTTATAATAATTTACCTTGCCAACTTCGATCCTATATTTATTCGGCCTACAATAAGCCTCATTTCACCGGCTCCTGTTATTTTTTAAATGATTTATTATTGTTTCACTTTTAACAACCCAAGGAGGAACCACCACTAATTTTTGGAGTTTAAAGATATGAGACTGTACGTGTAATGTCTTATGTAAGTTCACTTTGATTAGAATGAATCTTGATGCAAATTTATAGACTTCTAGAATCAAATTCAGAATCATTTGAAGTCTGATTTCAATAGACTTATAGTCAAATTAAGCATAATGATGAAACAAATTCAATAACACCAAAGTTGATCCGATTTGAATACAACTAAGCCCAAATCAAACACTTAAAAAGACATTTAGAAGTTTTGGGGATTTAATTGAGTGACCAAATGGTCACCAATATGATATGATTATAGTCAAACCGAGCATCTCGATAAGATGAATATGATCAATCCCAAAATAGCTTGATTTTGAGATCATTGAAACACTTAAATGCTGAATAAACAGTATATGATCAAAGGATTTGATATGAGCAGTATGATAAAGCATGATGAATTTTTGACTAAATTTATCAAAATTATCACTCAAAAAAATACTATAAATAGACCATTAATTTTCATATGAATGGACCAAGACTTAAATTTGGAGAGACCTCAGAGATCCGAGAAAATCTAGAGCTCTACTTGACATTCAACATCGATGACTGCAATCAGCCATTGCCATTGCATGGCTACTGCCATCCGATCATCACCACTAAACTATCTCGCCTTATAGTCACAATATATTCAATTTCATTCGGCCATCACCACTCTATTATTGTCGTACAAATCAACATCACCTAACTAACATCATCAAACTGCTGCATCTCCATTATTCTCCAACATTATTAAATTATAAACTTTTTCTATAATGTCACCTATTTATAATTGAATTTAATTTTTAAATTCTATCATAATTGTAAAATAAAAATCGGGCCGAACCGCTTCCGGTTTGTACTCCTCCAAGACCCGATTATCCATTTCGCTACTATTTTGTTAATCGTTTGCGGTCCTGAAAATTTGGAGGGTCGCATTCGAACCCGACCCGTTATGGTCCGGTCCGACCGTCCGACAGAAAGAAACGGCACGTAGACGGCGCTTCAATCCTTAACGCCGTCACGCCTCTTATATACTCGAGTCCATGGTGAGGAGGCTCATTCAAATCGAAGTCTAGAGAATATTCTAGAGAGAGAAATCGAGGAGAGGATCATCGGAGAGTTGTTAGGGTTCAGGCGATGGCGGAGCGGTCGGAGGAAACGTTGTTGGAAAAGATAGCAGAGAAGATCCACGCCGTTCATGATTCCTCATCGTCGGATTCCGACGATGAAAAGCCTAAGTTATCGGATTCGTCGCTCAAGCCCAAGATCTACCGCCTCTTCGGCAGGGAGAAGCCAGTACACCAGGTCCTCGGTGGTGGAAAGCGTATGAATCTCTGATCATCCTATTTTTTTGACTCGCTTATTTCTTATGGTTTATGGATTTATGGTTTTTTGTTTTTCTGAAATATTAAGCAGTAGATCGGATGCGATCGGAGAGGTTAGGGTGTGTATCTAGATTTGTTATTTTGAAGCTTTTTGGGAACTGAGATCCGTGGATGCTTTTTTAGTGGTTGGTTGCTTGTTTAATGGTTTATTTAATTGCTTCGATCGTGTAAAGTAGGGATTCTTTGTACTTATGGGAGCTCATATGGTTTTATTTGCTTTTCGAAATATGCTAAAGAAGTTCACATAATACCATTCTCGGTATATAGGCTTGTTGTTGTGGTCTACTTCCACCGATCTGTGGATTATCTGTTATCATTTGCTTCCTTGGGGAATGGTTCTGCCATTTATTTAATATGATGTATCAAAGAGGTACTTTCTTTTTTTTCTTCTCCCGTAAGAACAAATCATGTCAAATTATGAAGACGACTTTTTTTGATGCGAAGGCCTGATGTAAGAAATCGAGGATCGGTTGATCATATTCTCTTCTCTTGATTGAACATCGATATAATCTCAATAAAAGGTCTCAGCTTTTGTTCTTGAGATCCTTGTCCTTTTCCTTTCTTCTATTGTGATCTGCTGTCAATGTGCAGGAACTACTATATAACTTCTGCTTTGCCATTTGGTTTGATTCTGAAATATTTGAGTCTATCTGTGCTCTTTAGCTGTCTATAATCACATTGCAGGTTACTATAACCTTTTAATGTGATTCATCTACGGTACGGGTACTCTTGAGTCTCTTTAAAATTTTTTTTTTCTCTTCATCTGATAGGAATCTCTGTTTGCAAATTTTGAACAGCTGCGGATTTGTTTCTATGGAGGGATAAGAAGGCCTCAGCTGCAGTGCTAGGTGGGGCTACAGCTATCTGGGTTCTATTTGAGTTGATGGAATACCATCTGCTCACTCTGGTCTGCCATAGTCTCATACTTTCTTTGGCTGTCCTGTTTCTCTGGTCTAATGCAACCACGTTTATCAACAAGTAATTTATGCTATGCCCTGTAATTTCTTGATTCTTGTTAAGTTACTTTTTAAGCTGAGCTCAATTTAAACTAGTTATTGCCAATTTTCTTTTAGATCGCCACCACACATTCCACAGGTGATCATTCCTGAAGATCTGGCTGTGAACATCGCACTTTCTCTAAGGTTTGAGATCAACCGTTCAATTGCTGCTTTGAGGGAGATTGCTTCAGGACGTGATTTGAAGGCATTTCTTGCTGTATGTTCATGCTCAAAATGTCTTTTTTTAGGGGGATTTACATACATACCAATTTTTTTATGTATTTAATATCTAAAACCTAAACTTTTATATTTATGCATATAACAATTCTATATCTAAATCACATCAAAATATATGCATGGGAAGATGCGTTTTAATTTAAATAAGTTAATATTAGTAATATTTTTTTTTTTGCATGATTTAAAGATTTGAGTGTCACTATAAAAATATATATATATAAATTATGTGTTGGATATATAAATACATAAGAAATTTATGGGGATTTTATTTAAGGAGCATGATGTTTAATTAAATCAGAAATAGGAACATAGTATTAAATAAAATTTAAAAAGAAGCAAACTAGCCAAATAGAATGACGCATTCCATTGAATGCACCAAACTGTTTGACGCATTTAGAATGCGCCAAGCTGTTTGGTACATTGCTACAATACTTTTAAAATTTAATTCAGCTGATTGGGCTGAATGCACCAAATGTTTTGGCGCATTCTTTAGAATGTACCAAATCATTTGGTGAATTCTGATTTGGAATGCACCATTCTGTTTGGCTAGTTTGCTTCTTTTTAAATTTTTTTAAACACATGATCTTATTGCTAATTTAAATTAAATATTATGCTCCTATTTATAATATTCTGATTTTATGGGGTATATTTAAATCCCCCTTATTTTATGTGGAATTATGTGTTTATTTTTTTGGTGTGTTCTTCAATTATCAAGCACTCTATCCTGCCTCATTCAGGTAATCGCTGGGCTTTGGGTTGTCTCAATTCTTGGAAGCTGCCTCAACTTCCTCACCCTGTTTTACCTCGGTAAGCTTCTGATGCCCATTAATATGTTTTCAAACTATTCATCAATGCCTACTTCAATTTCATATTTGCGTGTATATTGGGAACTGCAGTGTTTGTTCTTCTGCATACGGTGCCTATTCTGTATGAGAAATATGAGGACAAAATCGACTCCTTTGGCGAGAAAGCAATTGCAGAAATCAAGAAACAGTACGCTGTATTCGATGCTAAGGTCTTAAGTAAAGTGCCTAAGGGCCCGTTGAAGGATAAGAAGCCTTAGAAAAGGCCATGAATGGCTTATTGATGTGCTGTTGTATCTCTTATGTTAGAATGGTTTACTAAGACTGCATTATTCGTATTTATTAGCAGCATCTGGCTCGCGCTCTTTCCCCCACTTTTGTTTTTTTTTTGTTTTTGGCCTTGTGGTTAAAATTTTAGTGTTTTAGTTGGAGTTGGTGAATGATTTTTATTATGACGATCACCACTGTGGATGTGTTGTTCTTCTATCATTTGCTGTTGCTTTTCTGCTATTGGTGACTTTGATCTTCCAAGTTCTATATGTATTAACTTTCTTTTCTGGATTAACCATTATGTGAAGCTCCCTGAGTATTATGTGAAGGTTGGAACTTCTGTGTAAGTGAACAGATGAAGAACTTACTGCAGAATTCTGTCTAGTGATGCTTCTTGATTTTCTAGATGTCTTTTTTTTTTCAATTCTTTTCTCTAACGTGATAGAGAATACATAATTTCCTTATCTACAAATATGTGTGTCATTAAATCATATTTTTACTCAACTTAGTGATCTATTATTATTTTTATTGGAAGACATTTGTGAATTTATTGAATTTATTTTAAGATTAATATAAAAATTTAAATTTAAAATAATTTTTTGTTATTAAATGTGCTATTATAGTTGTATATTTGTGCTATTGGTTTCAGGTGACTCTTTGAGGAAAATTATTACATGTGGCATTTGGATTCGTTCGGAGGCCAATACGAATCCGTCATGTCACCCGGGGCTTGGTGCAACTGGGTGATGTGGTGCATTTGGATTTTTTTTTTCGGGTGGTTCGGACACCACACGGAATGATCTCTCCTCTTTGAGTTCTCAAAAACTGTCTCAAATAGCTTTCTTATTGCTTTTAAAGCAACTTTTTATCTTAAAAAATTTAATTTTGTATTAGAAAGTTATTTTAAATAGTAAGAAAGTTGTCCTACACAAGCTGTGGCTTAGTGTCACCGCTTGGAATAAAATTAGTTTTTTGGGCTTTTGTACTCTTTTAATTTTGAATTTAGGTGTGCCTCATTCTCATTTTTAGCTTGGCAAGCAATTGTTTTTTCTCATATGTTGAATTTAAGGAGTCTTTATATGATCTTTGTTGGAAGTATTATTTCTAGAATCTATAGTTTCCTCATTCAAATTGGAATTTAGTTGTGTTTCAGTAGGCTCACCTGTATTCAGAGGATTTTTATATTTATGTTGAGTGAGTTTAATATTATTTATATATGTTTTATATTCATCTTAAAAGTATATTTAAGAATTTTGAGTTTTTTTTAATTAAAAATTTAAATAGAATATCATGCATGCTCAATCATTGTGTCATGACAATTACAGTGATGACACATGGCTGTCATGTCATTCATGAAGATGGGGACAATCATGTTGTTTCTAATGGTTCTTTTTTGCCAAATATATAAATTCCATCATTAACTTTAATTTGCCGGTTTGTTCTTGTCCTATGGGATTTGTTTGAAATCAAGGTTGAAATTAGGATGTGTTGCTTAACCCTTTTAAAATTTTAAAGTATTTTTATAAAAATATTAATAGCATTTTTAAAATAAAATAATATTATTTTTTGTCCCTATAAGTCATATTACTATTAACTTTTTTTTTTTAAGATTTGAATGCCGATGCATTTTAAGCCTTAAGGGACTATTTTTGAAAAAAATTATTTTGTGCGGATTCGGACGGCATTCGGAGATCAATCGGAAGGAGCTAAGTCAATTTTTTTGTTCGGTATGGGTGTTCGATACTGCTATGCATCAGATGATGTGGTTCATTTTGATTGATCTCCGAACCGTCTGGTGTTCGCACAGAATAGTTTTTCCTATTATTGAACTAGCTGATGATATTTGTGGCCTTGTAAAATGCATTTAAATATGATGGTACAGATACATGCTTACATGGTGTGACAATTCTATTGATGGGGCATTGTTGGTCTGAGTGACCCATTTGGATTTTTTGATGAAATTCATGAGAGCCCTCTGACGAGCAAGAATAATGGATGAATAGTCATTGATCTTCAGTTTGCAATAGAATCACAGTTAATAAGAGTGTCAGAAAATAAAATAAAATAAAATTTGAGAGCTTCAATTTCAGATATTCTACTTGTTATTTTTTTTTTTTTTGAGAACGGAGTATCCAGCCGCTGCCACTCCCGTAGGGGAACTTGGCGGTGTGACTAATCCTCAGCTGAACTAAAAGAGGTACCCAACACCTCCTGGCTCGCATTTCATGGGCCCCACTTAAGAGGTGCCGCTGTTCAAGGAGAATCGAACGCAGGTTGGGGTACCCAACTGCTCTCGCCCACCAACCGAGCTAAAACATCGGTGGGTTCTAATTGTTTTGACAAAGCAACAAAAAAAAAAGGACCATCTTGTTGCACAGTCCAAACACGAGTGAAGCAAGTTGGGGTACCCAATCGCTCTCGCCCAAAAACCGAGCTAAAACATCGGTGGGCTCTACTTGTTTTGACAAAGCAACAAAAAAAAGGACCATCTTTTTGCACAGTCCAAATACCATTGAAGCTTTACCAATGAGGCAATGAAGTATCATTCTCAACAAGTTTGATCCAACTCTTGAGACAAATTAGAAGGGCGTTTCACAAAATTTTAAAGATTTGGTATTCATATAAGAATATACAAGTTATTAGAAACATAAGCTGAAAGCTCTGCCAGCAATATCTGAAGCATTCATCGGTTCTATCTGAACAAAAAATTCATAATTTTTGGCAAAGAAGGCTTATGGCAAACTCTTAGAGCATCGCCATGACATTCTGCATCCATATCTAAGCTACCATTGATACATCCTCAAAAAATTATCTTGATCGGGCACGAATCTCGAGGAAAAATTAAGTTGGAAACTTCCGAAATTAAAATTGGGACCATCCGAACTCTGATTTCAGAAAACTTATATTCAAACTCAACGTCTCAAAAATACGAAGCCAGCGACATCAAATTCAACCCAATCCAAGCACAAATGGGTCCAAATCAATTGAAGGTTCGAACCACAATTTGGATTACCAAACAGTTTTCAAACGTGACATACTTATAGTCGAATAAAGCAGCTTGACGAGACGAATCCAACGAGCCCAAGATCGCAGAATTCCGACATCATTAAGACCTTCAAATGTCTAGTGAATGATCTACGATCAAGGGATTAATTGATGACATGCATATTACTTTTCTACCTTGCTTTAAATTCAGTGATAAGAGTTTAGTGACCTACTACGTTATTTAGCTCATTATATTTGATTTAAATGATTTCAGGTTAGGACAGAAGAATAGGTGTGTGAGATTGATCAGATTAGGATTCTCCAGATTTACTATTAGTTTATTTTTTTCTTTCTTTTAGTTATTCTTTTATACTCACGACAGGTTAATATATATTATAATTATTTGATAATATATTATATTTATGTGATTACTGAGTATTGTAATTTTGGGTCAATGAATATAGATGTATATGAATGTTTTGATCAATAAAATTTATTTCTGCTGATATAAAATTTTATTACTAATAAATAAAATTAGATAGCTCTGGTCGTTGTCCAAAAAATAAAATAAAAAAAAGAATTCTTCCAAATTAAATTTTGGGATGTGGCATCGAAGTCCTTTATTACTTTCCCTCATCATAGTCATTGAACCCTCATCTTCTTCTTCCCCACATAGAATCCAAACTGAAATCCTTCCTCTCTTGTACCAAGTACTCACCTTAACTCTTTTTCTTTCAATTTTTCTCTCTTACAAACTGACAATAGAGGACCCTCCTCTCGTCTTCTTCAATCAAGCAATCTTGAATAAATAGTGAGTTATATCCTTGTTTTTCCTCATCTTTGCATTTGTATTTTTCCTTAGATTCTTCTTATCCTTTATCTTCGTCATTGGTTTGATTTTTAGTTATATTATCTTCTTCTTTGCTTAAGTTGATAAGAAGAGTTTGCTTCTTATTGCCTTTATTTTAAACTAATTGATTCATTATAATCTACTTCTTTGTTTATGATTAAGGTATGTTGGATTTAAATAAAGTTATAAATTTAATTATGATTGTAGGCTAATATTGTTTGTCATAATCCATAATAGTAATTATTAGACTAGATTAACTTTTGAATAACTTTTATCAAATCATTTTGAGTAATGACCTTCAATGCTCTTACCTTAAACTTAATAAATTTAAGTTTTACATTTTAAAATTTTGACATCCTTTCGTAAACCTAAATACTAATTCAGATATCTTTTTTATGCAGCTCATTTTAGTCAATTATCTAGCTCATCCTATGTATGTTAACAATATCCCAATTAAAGTTCGGATTTTATGCTACAAATAGTAAGATAAGTAATTGATACTTTTTATGAGATAAACGTACCATTCTTTCTTAGAGACGTAATCTATATTACATGTATTAGGTAATTCTTAGATATATATAGTAGGATTGCTATTATGCCTTTGTTATTTAGTTATTAATTTAGATATATGCTAGTGGATATCATTTATTGATCTTGTTGAAATATCAAATTATTTAGTTAGTTTTGTTTTGCTTTATTGTTGCATAATTCATGAACATTGGCAAGACTTATCTTAATATACATTACATATGTTGAATATAATAGATTTAGTTCTTTTAAAAATTGTATTTTATCATGTGATTAAACCGTTCATACTGATTTTAAAACTTTACAATTATAAATAAAAGTATGAAGATAAATAAGTATAATAAATTATAAATTTAAAATTTTACATTGATTCCATTGTAATTTGTGTCGAACAACTATTTGATCCTTTGAGGCATCATCTTCTGCCTCCAATAATGCATGTTAATATGAAGAATGATAACATTTTAACAACATTTTAGGTTTCAAAAGGGAAAAATGTCATATGCTTGAGCTCTTGCCACCTAGCAACAATAGAGAAAAAGTATTTATTTAGCTTTGTCTAGAAGTGGATGTTGTAATTTTTCATCTCCATGGTAGCACTAAATGTTATCACCAACCAAAATGTTGTGAGACAAGTTTGCTAGACAATTTTTGATGTTTTTCATACAAAAAGATGGAAGATAATAAGGTTATGAAGTGTGAGAGTTCATAGAGAATTATTAGAAAGTGTCTCCAATTTGGAGGAAGTGTTGATGAAAGCTTGGCAAGAGCTAGCAATGGCCAAATAAGTATTAGTGAAAGTCATGCAATAGCTTGTGATAATAAGATAACAATATCAACATCTAAAAGGAAGTCTAAGGCCCTAAGGAGATCATAAATTTGAGAAGAGATTGCTATTATAAGTAAACATATCTTATGAGCGGTAGATATATCACCACTTAAGTGGAGGATGGGCTTGGTCTAAAGAAGAAGGTTTCAAAGCTTTCAAGTTCATGGTTCTACATCATTGACTATTCTTTAATGAAAAGTTCATTGATCGCTCCGAAAAAATCATTTAAAATTAAGATGTGAACCCCGCTCACAAATTTATGGTTCTCTTTAATTTTCCCAGAGGTAGATTGAGTTTAAAATTTAACCAGATTTTCCCTGAGAGTAATATCAGGGTTTATTTAGATCTGAGTTTTACTTCCTTTGAGCGCAAGCCCTCATAATTAATTACCCCTCCTAATGCATTAGAAGAGCACTCTCGATTAAGGATGAAATACACTTAGCTTCATACAAGAACACTACAGGAAAATCTCTTCTTTCCGGCGGCTTTTAAAAGTTTTCGACGGATTTCCGGCGAAATTTTGTTCGCCGGTAAATCGAGCGTCGGAAACTTTTTCCGTCGTAATAAATCCGCCGGAATTTTTTTCCGGCGGAAAAAATCCGCCGAAAAAAAAAAATAAAAAAAAAATGATTTGCTCCGAATCCTGCCGCCCGTCGCTCCGAACCCTGAACCGCCCCCTACCGCCGCCGCCTGCCCGCCAGCGCGCGAACCACGCTCCCGCCCCGCCCCGCCGGAGCGCGAACAACGCTCCCGCCGCCTGCCCGCCAGCGCGCAAAGCGCCCTCCCGCCGCTGGCCCGTGAGCGCGCGAACCGCCCGCCCCCCGCCAGTGCCGCGAACCGCCCCGCCTTCGCGCGAAGCTCCCGCGTGGATTCGAACCCGCGCCAAAGTCCCACCTCCGCCTGCGAGCGAACGCGCGTGGAACAACCACTTTGACGAGGAGTAAAATATGTCTTAAATCAAACTATTTTATATTTATATATATATACTTGAGAACTTAATTTAATTATTTAAAAACAAATAAATTTAAATATTTCAGTTAACTATTAAATAAGTTATTAATTTTATAATAAATTAATTATTAATTTAGTAACTTTTTATATTATTTTAAAACACTTTAAAATAAATTATTGAAGTTATTAGTAAATTATTTATTATATTAAAATTGATTATAATAATTTATCAAATTATTTATTTCCATAAAATTTTAAATCCGCCGAAAAATCTGTCGGAAACTCTGCCGGAAAAAATCCGCCGGAAAATCCGTCGGAAATTCGGTCGAAAAAAATAGTCGGAAAATATTGACCTTTATCCGTCGGAAATGCGCCGGAAAGACCGCCGGAAACAATTCTGCCGGAACTCCGCCGGAAAATTCCGCCAATAATGGGCAGTTTTCCTATAGTGGAAGTGTGAGAATGTGCAACATAGATTTAAATTTAATTATGGGGGATGAAGGTACACCCGATCAAGATCCCATAGTTTCATCATCCTGGACATATCTTTGGCTTAGTCTACCAACACTAACAATCATTGATTGTAGTGTCCAGGGAATCTGGTTAGCAGCCATGGGTTGCCTCCTCTCAGGAATCCCAAGTAGACTGAAGTGGAGATGTGTGAATTTTAGTTTAATTTAATTTGGGTTGGGGATTATGACTTTCTTAGAAGTTTCCCATTAATTTTTTTAGTTTGGGGCTTACAAATCCCATTAGGAGTAGCCCGTATGATTTGATTTGGATAGGGGCTTATGATTTTCTTAGAAGTTGTCCTGATAGTGGGACTTACAACGTCTTTTAGAGATGGCCCAATGAATTTTGGTTGGGTAGGTTTTATGGCTTCCTTAGAAGTTGTCTAATGATGTATCTTACAACCTAGCCCAGTAAGCTAAGTGGCCCGTATGATGGGTCTTACAACCTAGCCCTTATAAACTAGGATGCCTGAATAAGAGGTTTAGGGTTATGTTATTACCTAAACCTTTTTCCTCAGAGGTTGGACTTATGGGTTCTATTAGAAGTGGCCAGTTGGTGAAGTTGGGGATTAGGTGTTATGTCATTTTCACATAAAGATTTTTCCTAAAGTCAGGCTTACGGCTTTCATTAAAAGTTACCGGATGACGAGTCTTACAATCTAGTTCTTATAAACAAGGCTCCCCAAAGGGTTTTAATTATTTGAATATAAGGTCGTTCATTTAAAAGTTTCCTAATGTGCGTGTCTTTTTGCTTCGCTTAGCAGTAGCCTAGGTGGCGGGTCTTACAACTTAGATTTATAGACTAGGATGCCCAAAGGAATTTGAGTTTTGGTCATAGGGTCGTTCGTTTAGAAGTTCCCTAATATGCGGGTCTTACTGCTTCACTTAGAAGTAGCCCAAATGGTGGGTCTTAAACTTAGTCATATAGGCTAAGATGCCCGAAGGGATTTAAGTTTTGGTTATAGAGTCGTTCGTTTAGAACTTCCATAACACACAGAGTCTTAATGCTTCCCTTAGAAGTAGCCTAAATGACGGGTCTTACAACTTAATCTTATATGCTAAGATGCCCAAAGGGATTTAAGTTTTGGTTATAGAGTCGTTCATTTAGAACTTCCCTAACACACGAGTCTTACTGCTTCACTTAGAAGTAGTCGAAATGGCGGGTCTTACAACTTAGTCATATAGGCTAAGATGCCCATTGAGGGTTTAAGGTTAGATTGCTTCCCTGTTATTACCCATAAAGATTGGACTTACGGCTTTCATTTGAAAGTAGCCAAGAGAATTTTTGGAATTTATTGCTTCACTTAATAAATATATATTTAGTGAAAGAATTACCGATAGGATTTACTGCTTCTATTAGAAATAACCTATAAGACTTAGCTTAGCGGGGATATAACTTTAAACACTTCCCCATCTCGACACCAGTTTTAGTATTTCGTAGCACTTATACTTTCAACATTAACTTTCATCATTTGTTTCAGCACTAGCCTTGCTTATAGTAGCAGTTTTCTTTACTCACAGTGTTAGCTCTTTTTTTTTACTAATATTAGTTTTGTTTTAGTACTAGTTTTATTTATATATATTGAGCTGATATTTTTGTTTAATTGCTTGTAGGTGCTCGTATCCAGTAGATTTGAGAGCTCTCAGGTAGCTAAATGAGTTGTTCTTGAGAGTTTGAGATTACTTGAGCTTGTTTGTTGGAGGGTTGTTTGAGTTGTTCATTAATTTGTACATATATTGGATATTGGAAAACATATAATCTTATGCATTTATGCTTTCTCATGTTTTGATTTTAGTTTAATTATTCCAATTAAATGAGTCATTTAATTAACTGAGTTTTTTTTAATTAAATTTGATTTACAATTTAAAATTAATCGTTTAGTTTATTGAGATTTTTTTTCAGATGTATTATTTTTTAATTAGTTAATAATTAAGTTGTCCTAGAGAGCCAATCAGAGGCAAGACTTTGTTTGCGAGTTGGGGAGAGAGCCGGAGATGAGGTTCTCGCGTGAGTTGAAGTCGCCGGCGACGGACTGGAGTTTTGAAGGCGAATGGCGCGGAGACTTATTAGACTGCTTGCAAGGTGTTTGTTGAAATGATTCTTTGAAGTCGCCGGAGACTTATTAGAGTGCTTGCAAGGTGTTTGTTGAAATGATTCTTGAAGTCGGTCGACGTCGAAACGAACAATGTTTCAGCTTATGATTTGCTCTTGCCGTGAGGATGATAAGCAAACTTTGTATGCAACTTTATATCAACTCTTCAGGCCACAAGTTATTTATCTCCCCTCTTTCTTTTTTAATTCAGTTGAATCACTTTGACTTGTATAACTTTGAAGATGATGTGCAAAGTCTTCATGTAATCACATGCTTATTACTTACTGGTTATAGCTGCTTTAGAAATTTATAATCAAATCCACATCAAATGCACCAAAAATATGTTGAGAAATCCTTTCGGAAAGCTTCAATTTCAGACTAATATTATTATGCGCAGATCTGATTATTTTAATCATTTGCAAATCAAACGTCGCATTCATCTTTGATCTTTTTTTTTTTTCTGTTCTGACATTAATTTGGATGTTTCATCGTGTTACAATTTTATTGAATTCCAACATTCATGTTCTCTTACAAACTCTTGAATAATGCTAATGAGTTCTTGATCAAGAATAATAGGTGTTGATGCAGTACCAGCATGAGTTGTCAAATTTAAGTCCTTCAAACAAGTTTTTTGGCGAACTCTTCGTGAATCATCGAAGAATCGTTCATCTCTATCCGAACTACCCCGTTTCAATACCTGATCATTGATTTTGAAGATAGCTTTAATATTCATATAATGAAAAATAAACATATATTCCTTAATAGAAAAAGGATTAAAAGGATTCATCTTTGGAATAAAAGGAAATAAGTATCTTTTAAGAATTTTTCATCAATCTCTAAAATTAAAAGATCAATGTACTCTGGTATTTGTCATCGTAGAGCATCCAAAAAAGGGAGAGCGAGCCATCTTGTACATCTCTGATTTGCGTGTCACTTTTTGAGTCTTAAAGTTATTTTGACAATCTGCAAGAATTATCAGAAAGCATAAAGCAAATATAACGTAATTTCATCATTTCTTTCAAACTTCTAAGTTTAATGATTAAGGTTACCTTTATGGTTTATTTGGCTCTTGCAACCATAAGTCAAAAACTTCCCAAAATCTTCCTCACGAATCTGTAAACAACATAAAGCCACAAACAAAAAATGATAAGAATACTGCCCAATCTATATATAACCACCATAACACAAGAAATAGAAGAAACTGCAAATTTAAACTAAATGGTAATTTCAATTTATTGTTCTTAGTTAAATATGTTAACAATAAAATTAGTGAAATATGGTCTAATACATAGTCTCTTCCACCATAACAAAGTTTAACAATCCTAGTAAAGGACCATAAACTACATTTATTATTATCTTCTACATGAAACAATAGAGATCAATATGTTTTATGATCCTCAATATGTTCTAAAGTGATCAGGATGTGAAAATTAAAATCCTAATTAAAATCAATGAATAAGAGGAATTCTCAAGGATGTAAGGAATACTTTAGCCCACAACTAAACTATATACTAACATATTACGAGCGCTATACAAATAAGAAAAAAAAAATAGAGGCATTTATTCTCTTACATTGACATTTACTTGTGATTAACTACCTGGTGTGATGAGCTCGGGTTGATATTTGAATTGTTATTTATCTCCATCTTCTTTTTCTGGTATCTGGGTGTTTCAATTGTTCTTGAATATAATAACTCTCCCAATTGACCAGTTTCAGCCCTGTAATAATAGAAAAACTATTAGATAAACAATTCAAAAGGAGAGTCAAGTGTAAATAGGAGAAAATGAAGTAAAAAATTGTCATAAGTAATATCCCACCTACTTGTTTTGGAATTATGAAATACCATCTATGCGTTCTCGTTGGTTCCTAAATGTTGTGTTAACTCTAATTTGGATGTCTTTGCACAACTTCTAATCAGGTTATTTTACTAATTTTATCATATTAATATGTGTGAAATTTTTTATCCTAAGTTATGTCCAAATCAAGTTAATTTTTTACCATTTATTTTCATTAGATGCTACTCTTCAGACATACACTCTCTCTATTATAACTATTTATCACTTTATTCCTTAAAACCCTTATCAAAAATGGCATCTTATACTATCACATAGAATAAGATGACCATATTATGTAAAGTCTCTAAATAAGGGAAATATTTAAGAAATATTAAAAATTAAATTATAGTGAAAAAGATCACAATGCTTTAATTGTAAAACTTACTAGTGTTTTGAGTAAAATAAAAAGAAAAAACTTTTTGTAAATTCATAAATTAGCATTTGTAAAACTTTAAAATAGCACTATTCATAAATGCTTCGAATATCAACCATTGAATGTTACAAGTTTGAGAATACTTACCTTGAGCTTTCTTTTTTATTTAGTTGTTTGAGTTGAAAAAAGGCATCAATATGCGAAATTAACTACTCCTTAGATTCATGACTTCCATCATAGTGTATTGAGAGCGTTATATCAATATGATTGCCAGCAGGATCTTCTCTTACTTCAGGAGCTGGGGATTTCTGAAAGTAATTCAATCAACACAAAAATAAAACTACTATAATAACTGCAATCATCAATCATAAAAAAATATTATAAAATTTAGAGAAAATTGATTGCTCAAATATAATGATAAAACAACAAATTTGATTAAAAAAAATTCTTTTGATTTCGCAAAATTATGGATATCAACCTTAAAAACATGGAATAAATCATATAAATAGTTTATTCAACCAAGCATGATGATATTATGAAATAAAATGCAACTTACCTGTTAAAAATGAAAAAAATATTTATGAACACAAGAATGGCATTCATGCATTAATATGTAGCCAATAAGGAAAAAATTAATGAGAAAATCATTAGATTTAATATCTCTCGATAGCCTAAAACTTAGTCACATAATTGCACAATGAACATTACCCAAATGGGCATAAAATGTAAAGATAAAAAATTAAAGAGTGATTAAAAAAAACTTTCACAACAAGTGAAAAAAGATAATTTGATAATCCCGAAAGAAAAGTAATCACATAACCCTAACAACTAATCTTATGCTTTGCCTTAAAATAGTGTAAATCAAAAAGTTTTAAGAATATTATTATTTATCTCAAGCCACTGATAATAAAAACAAGACCAAAATATTGACCAAATTTCATATAGATTAACTATCATATATTCTCATTTTTAACATGTTTCACTGAAACAAATATAATTTAGATTACAAAAAATTAACTGTAAAAAGCTTCCATTTTTAAATGTTCTACAATTAGATTCTACTGAAAAACAAATACAATTAAATTGTGGAAAATAAATTACAACATGATTAAAATTATCAAAGTATAGAAACAAACCATTTCAGCAACCTCTTCAATTGTATTAATATTTTCCCCTACAAGAAAAAAAGATAATTGTTAATAAACTAATAATAATATAAAATAAATAAAAAGAAAACAGCAACCATGGGATAAAACTAGCATCTATACCTAAATCAAATTAGTTGTTAAGTAAATAAATAAATAATTAGTTGTTAAGTAGTTATCACCATATGGGCAATAACAATGTGGCAATGCAAAAAAAATACTGAAGTAATGAAAAAAAAATACTGAAAGAATAGGAAGCCAAACCAACCTGGAGTAGTAGAAGCAACGCCCTTGCTGAAGACGGAGGAGAGGCGTGAGACGCCTTTGACAATGATATGAGCTGCGGAATCAACGAGCTTGGAGAACCACCAACTCCTTCCGGCCTCATTCGCCGGTTGCTGCCGACTGATTCCACGAACCGCCGACGGAGGGCGGTCATAAGGAGTAGACGGAACCCGCAGCGGCCGCTTACAGAATTTGCCGCCGATTCTGCCTTCATCCTTGGTGATCGCCATGTCCGAAATCGATAAGTGATAGTGCGCTGATGGAGAAGTAGAAAAGACGAAATCGAATGGAAGAACTGAAGAAATTTGGGAATTTGGGGGTTCATACTGAGGCTACTTATAAAGCAATTTAGGAGACGAAGTGAAGCCAACGGAATGCCACGCGCGCCGAGTACTTTGGTGCTGCCGCCATGATCGTTCTTCATTCCAAGTGAAGCAAACGGAATGCCACGAACGCTGAGGACTATGGCGCTGCCCGCGGCCATGCTCGCTTAACTTGAACGGCTCCACTATGCGATTTATCGTCTGTAATAGTTTTAAAAACATTTTAAAAGTACTAGTAATAATTAATAAATAATATTAATTTTTATTTATGGACAAATTAATTTATAACATTTAATAAATTATCATTTATCCAAACATTTTTTTTTAATGTCAAAGCAATCAAATGGGGCCTTCTAATTTACATTTTTCTATAAATATTGTGACTACTTGAATCTAGCCTTCATTTAAAATCATCTATATGCTTTAAAAATATTAATTTCCATAATTTAATCAATTGATCAAAACTATGAAACTATCCCGAGCATAACTACATAATGCCTAGACCAAACCAAACATGTAATTGTGTAGTCATTCAGAACGATGAAGGGGGAAAGTACCAATATATAGGATTCATCATTGTGGATTTCTTCCCATAGCACAATCGATCATTATCAAGTTCCTAGTTTCAGATGTCAGTAGGATAAGAGGCCCTCCCTGCACGTTAATACATGATTCCTCTCTAGATCACCCATATGGTTCAATTGTTGATCTATCATCTGATTATCCATAAGTTGTAATCAAGTGCATAATAACATCATGGCTCTTTACATATATAATATCATACTTGGTCGCCAATGATACTAAAATATGTCCCATCATCAATAGCCAAAGCTCCTATAAACTCTCCTCATTATGTCATGCATATAAAGAGATTTTTTCTTGTTTTCCTTTTTTTTTTGTTATTGAGGAACTTGTTATAATACTAAGCTAGATTTGAAAGTTAAGAAACTAATTGTTCTCTTGTGTTCCTTTTTCTTCAGGCTAAGTCTTGTCCCGCCTAAAATAGACATAAGCCATGCAATTGTGAGCCACTTAAAAGCTAAGTAAATTAGGAGAAGGAATTTACTATTATATTTAAAGAGGAATAGGTCACCTCTATTATGAGCTTCATTAGGTATAGGGGGAGGGGAACAAAGTAGAGGATTCATTCTAGGATGAAGATGCTCAAGCTAGCAAAGATGGATGCAGCTGATAATGGTACATACTTCTAAGCTTAGTGAAGAGAAGTAATGAATTATGCGGGAATTATTGCTTTATATATTTGATGTTTTGATTTTGCTTCTCATTTAGAGAGTATCAGTGCTATCATAATTCCTTTCAGCTCATTTTATTTCATCTTGGGCATGGGGGAATTTATTAAATAGCTTTATAAATTATTTAATTGAGTATTAAATTGAGCTTAATCCTGTCAGTGACGTACACCTCTTTTGTAATTCTACCATGATTGTAAATTTATACTAAATTTTACACTTTTATGTAGTATGTATAATTTTAGAACAAAATGTATATACATTTCAAGTTTAGTTTTGAAAAATTTTATGTGAAAAAGTTTAGGGTATTTTGAAATAGAAATTTATACCCTCGATAGAAAAATATCCATATCATATCACTAATTATGGGTGATTGGACTCCTTTCCTAGTTGCCCAATATTTGGTAACTTGGGAGGGGGAGGTGTGGGGGAGGAGCGATTGGCTGAGAACTCAAATAATTTTGAGTACTTTTTTATTTTCAAAATTTTATATTTTCAATTAAATTTTATTTATTTTTTTATTTCCAAATTATAGCTTTTTTAAATAACTTTGAAGTGAACAAGAAAATAATATTATATTTATAGTATTTAATAGATTATGATCACTATGACTCAAGGTCAAGTTCAATATCAATTCATTGGGCTTGAATACTTACGTTCACCTAAGATTTAGATTTGACTTTTAGGTGACCAAGATCAAAAGGGTTTGACTATGGGTTAGCCATCAATCAAAATTATCTTAACATAGACTAACACCAATTTGACTCAATTCTCTAGTCAATTGATTTTGTTTAGGGGTTTAGGTTTAAATCTTGGGTTAAGGGTTTACTTTGGTCAAACCCTCTTTGACCTCAAAGGGGTTGAGTAAGACTCTTTGTCCCATGGGGTGAGTCCAAGAGTGGGTCCAAGGGATGTAGGGTAGGTCGTATGGTCATGGGTTACCAACGGTAGGTCCTTGATAGTGTTTAAGTAATTAGGTAAATTTGAATATTTTGAGGTTTAACTTAGGGTTGAGCTAATTAAGGCTGACTTAGTATAGTCCACTACATATATAGGTTTACTAGGGAGTTTCCTAATGAACCTAATTGGTTTCTAAGTCATTCCATAGTTAATGGGATAATAAGATGTCCAATAAAGCCTATCTATGGACCCACCTATGGTATTTTTTGGGTTTTAGGTTTTAGATTTACTTTACATTTCACAAATGATGTTGTGAAGGATTAAAGGTGTGATGCCCCAAGATCTAACTTGGAAAGAATGTCGATCAATAGCCAAACATTTTACCAGAGTTATCTAAAACCTTCAAAAAAACGATCTATCAAACATCTATAAAAATTAAACATCAATATAACAGTCGATTCATATCACAAAACATCATGTACAATACTCAGGAACTAAACTATCAATACAAGTAAAGAAACTATCCTGTCCTGAGTACAAAAGAATCATCAATCCATCAAAAGAACTAAAACCTGTCGATCTGAATCAACTCCTATCTCCTGCTCCCGAGCCCTGACCTGAAAATATCAACCACATATAATGAGCTTTACAAAGCCCAGCAGGTCACCTAATACCTATAACTGAAATCAAAGCACGGCTATGCTATCAATATGCATGTCAATCTATCACAGTCAATCAATCTATGTCAGTCAATGGTCAATGAGTCTATGCAGCGGAAATCAATAGTCAATAAAACCAGTCAATGCAGCGGCAGGCAATTCGATAAATCAACGCAATCAATCAATATCCGTCAATCAAATCAATACGGTCAAATCAATACGATCTAATCAATTGAAATCAATCGAGAAAGGCGATACGAAACAATCAATCTATAAACAGTCAATACGGTATAGAACAGTAGCAACAGTGAATCTATAGGTCTATAAGCAGCAATATCAATGAATCTAGAAGCAGTAGTACGATGTCCATGCTATCAATGCAGTATCTATATCTATCAATGTCTATATCAATGCTCAGTAATCAATGCTCGATAATCAATCAATGAAATCAATGAAATCGTACGATACAGTAAATCCGATCAATCAATAAAGTAGAAATCGATAAAGCAATAGATCCGTGAGTCAATACAGTAAACATGCATTTCAATACTATATACTGAACAAGTGCAAACTACTGGCTATGTTGCTGTTGTAGATTCTATATTGCTGTTGTAGATCCGTACATTGGTTCTATCAATAAGAGTCGTCACTCTTTTCGCCCGTCGGCATATCAATAAACTCCTTATGTCTCCCTTCAATAATCAATAATCAATGTTTAAAGGAAAGCCCGTCGGCCCACCATCCTGTACAGGTATCAATCAATCTTCTACCAATGTTCAACCAGGTTTCACTTGCGATCAGTATCAATAGTCAATTCAATCAATAAACAATTCAATAGTCGATATTAAAGCAATCATATCAATAATCAATGCATATCAGTTCAATCTATCAATTTCAGACAATTCAGGAATCGTACAAAAATCGGGCAGCGTAACGGCAGTCGGTCAAATTTACACAAAAATCCTGCAAAAAGACACAATATCCAAATCTTTCCAAATTACAATAGAATATCTATAACATCAATACAATACTATCGATCTATAGAATCCAAATCAAATCAGGTCCCGATTATTTTCTATTCGAGTAAAAGCGCGTAGAATCAATTCCGACCGATAAAATCTTCGTAGAATACAGTCAAATCGTGTACAATAATCATATCTATAACATACTAAAAGTTGTGCGGTGAAAGTTGTGTCAAATCAAAACCATGTCGAAAAGTCGACTACGAAAACACAAAACAGATCACAACTAGGTCAAAACACAACATCTCTGAAAACAGAAACAGGGTTCGGAGTCCTTACTACGAGATCTTCACTTTTCCCAACAGCAGCGTCGGACGAAAAGCGCTCCGCGGTCTCCGAAAACCAGCTTTTCTCTTTTTCCTTTTCTCTTTCTCTCTCCTCAGATATTTTCGTTTTTATAAAATGATTTTCTCTCTCCTCAAAACGAGCTGATTTTCTTATATTTGTGAACTGATCGGCCAGGCCGATGTTCACATCGTCCCGGGACGATCAGACCAAATCCTGATCGTCCTGGACCTCACCCAGGGCTATTGTCTGGCCGATCATTTCTACAGTACGATCGTCCTGGACGATCTCACGATCGGCCTGGACGATCTGTGCAGAAATTCTTCCAGAAAACACACCAGAAATCAGCTGTTCAATGCATTGATCGGCCTGGACGATCCAAACTTCGTCCTGGCCGATTCTGGGAGGAAAATCCAAATCAGAGAGGAACAGTAAGGGAACGAGATATTACAATCTCCCCACCTTAGAAAAATGTCGTCCCGACATTTCCCTACAGGTACGAAGCAAAAACGACAATGCAAAACAAATCGATCGAAAACCAAATCTAAATCAAAACTCGTCGGAATCCATACAGAACACACAATGCAATCAATCAAATGTCAATATGCAATGTTCATATGTCAATAGCAATCGGTTAGTCAAATCAATCTTACCAGTAGAACCTTCTGGTCGTTGTTGATCCTGATGCTGTAAACTCTGTAGACTGTAGATGCGTGGCACCACTGGAGGTCGTGGCGCAACCGTCTCCCTCTGATCTCTGACAGTCCTATCATCCATCCGGTTTCCTGATCTCTCACTGTAGGCCCTCGAGGCAACAGTCCTCTGCTGTCCTGTACCCGTATCAGCCCTTCCACCCAGTCCTTTCTGAGGACACTCTGCTGCTCTGTGTCCTTGTTGTCCACAGTGAAAACACTGTCCCGTCAATAGGTAGCACTGACCTGCATGTCGTCTACCACAGTGAATGCACGTGCCAGAACCACCAGATGATACTACCGATGTAGATCGCGGTACAGATCCCGATGCAGATCCTCTCGAACTCTCATATCTGCTTCTCTTCTCTCTATCTCTGTCTCTACCAGAATCATCTCGTCGTACGTCATCTCTCCTCCTCCTGGTATCCTCGTACCTCGGTACCGGTGTCGCCAGATCAATCTCTATCAATCGAGCTCGCTCCACTAGCTCAGAAAACTCATGGATCCGGAAAGGTACTAGTGGATGCCTCAGCTCTCTGTTCAATCCGTGCAGGAATCTGTAACATTTTTCCTCGGCCGTAGGAATCAGATGAGCAGCGTACCTCGCAAGAGCAGTAAACTCGGCCTCGTACTCCATCACTGACTTGCGGCCTTGCTCCAATCTCATGAAAGCTTCCTGCATCTGTCGCTGAGCTGATGGTGGTACAAACCACATCCTGAATACTGTAGTGAACTCATCCCAGGTGATCTCAGCATTTGTCTTCCCCTGGAATTTCTCTCTCTGCTGTCCGATCCACCATCTCTCTGCCTCACTCTCCAACATGAATACTGCCAATGATACTTTTCTATTCCCCGGACACTGCATGCTATCAAAAATCTTTTCCACCCTCATGATCCAATCCTCAGCAGCCTGTGGTCCTACAGCCCCTTTGAACAACGGAGGCTTCAGCTTGTGGAACATCTGTAAGTGTCTGTCTACCTCTTCTTCCTTGCTTCCACTCATCTTACTCTGGGCATCCCCCATAACATGTGCAATCGCAGTAGCCAACTGCATCATACTCTCTGAAGGCATTGGGGCTGCGCTGTGCTGCTCATTTGGTACACTGGATTCTGCTGGAGGATCCATATCTTTTTCACCTGCACAATTCAAAACAAATGATACACACATGCAACGATGTATGCCAATGAAGCTCTTAAAGCTACCCAATCTACCCGATCTCTCAATCCAATCCTACAACTCTGGTAACAATCCATTCTTCCAATAACACTGCTCTGATACCAATCTGTGATGCCCCAAGATCTAACTTGGAAAGAATGTCGATCAATAGCCAAACATTTTACCAGAGTTATCTAAAACCTTCAAAAAAACGATCTATCAAACATCTATAAAAATTAAACATCAATATAACAGTCGATTCATATCACAAAACATCATGTACAATACTCAGGAACTAAACTATCAATACAAGTAAAGAAACTATCCTGTCCTGAGTACAAAAGAATCATCAATCCATCAAAAGAACTAAAACCTGTCGATCTGAATCAACTCCTATCTCCTGCTCCCGAGCCCTGACCTGAAAATATCAACCACATATAATGAGCTTTACAAAGCCCAGCAGGTCACCTAATACCTATAACTGAAATCAAAGCACGGCTATGCTATCAATATGCATGTCAATCTATCACAGTCAATCAATCTATGTCAGTCAATGGTCAATGAGTCTATGCAGCGGAAATCAATAGTCAATAAAACCAGTCAATGCAGCGGCAGGCAATTCGATAAATCAACGCAATCAATCAATATCCGTCAATCAAATCAATACGGTCAAATCAATACGATCTAATCAATTGAAATCAATCGAGAAAGGCGATACGAAACAATCAATCTATAAACAGTCAATACGGTATAGAACAGTAGCAACAGTGAATCTATAGGTCTATAAGCAGCAATATCAATGAATCTAGAAGCAGTAGTACGATGTCCATGCTATCAATGCAGTATCTATATCTATCAATGTCTATATCAATGCTCAGTAATCAATGCTCGATAATCAATCAATGAAATCAATGAAATCGTACGATACAGTAAATCCGATCAATCAATAAAGTAGAAATCGATAAAGCAATAGATCCGTGAGTCAATACAGTAAACATGCATTTCAATACTATATACTGAACAAGTGCAAACTACTGGCTATGTTGCTGTTGTAGATTCTATATTGCTGTTGTAGATCCGTACATTGGTTCTATCAATAAGAGTCGTCACTCTTTTCGCCCGTCGGCATATCAATAAACTCCTTATGTCTCCCTTCAATAATCAATAATCAATGTTTAAAGGAAAGCCCGTCGGCCCACCATCCTGTACAGGTATCAATCAATCTTCTACCAATGTTCAACCAGGTTTCACTTGCGATCAGTATCAATAGTCAATTCAATCAATAAACAATTCAATAGTCGATATTAAAGCAATCATATCAATAATCAATGCATATCAGTTCAATCTATCAATTTCAGACAATTCAGGAATCGTACAAAAATCGGGCAGCGTAACGGCAGTCGGTCAAATTTACACAAAAATCCTGCAAAAAGACACAATATCCAAATCTTTCCAAATTACAATAGAATATCTATAACATCAATACAATACTATCGATCTATAGAATCCAAATCAAATCAGGTCCCGATTATTTTCTATTCGAGTAAAAGCGCGTAGAATCAATTCCGACCGATAAAATCTTCGTAGAATACAGTCAAATCGTGTACAATAATCATATCTATAACATACTAAAAGTTGTGCGGTGAAAGTTGTGTCAAATCAAAACCATGTCGAAAAGTCGACTACGAAAACACAAAACAGATCACAACTAGGTCAAAACACAACATCTCTGAAAACAGAAACAGGGTTCGGAGTCCTTACTACGAGATCTTCACTTTTCCCAACAGCAGCGTCGGACGAAAAGCGCTCCGCGGTCTCCGAAAACCAGCTTTTCTCTTTTTCCTTTTCTCTTTCTCTCTCCTCAGATATTTTCGTTTTTATAAAATGATTTTCTCTCTCCTCAAAACGAGCTGATTTTCTTATATTTGTGAACTGATCGGCCAGGCCGATGTTCACATCGTCCCGGGACGATCAGACCAAATCCTGATCGTCCTGGACCTCACCCAGGGCTATTGTCTGGCCGATCATTTCTACAGTACGATCGTCCTGGACGATCTCACGATCGGCCTGGACGATCTGTGCAGAAATTCTTCCAGAAAACACACCAGAAATCAGCTGTTCAATGCATTGATCGGCCTGGACGATCCAAACTTCGTCCTGGCCGATTCTGGGAGGAAAATCCAAATCAGAGAGGAACAGTAAGGGAACGAGATATTACAAAAGGTATCCTATGGCTATCTAAAGCTAAGTCCTTATGGGAAGGGTGCCTTAGGGTTTGGGAAAGGGTGCCCTAGGGTTTGGTTTTCTAGGGTTAGCCAAAGCTAAGTCCTATAAATCAACCTAGGATGGTCCTCTAGGGAAGGCCCTACATTAAGAAAAGAAACCCAAACACTAAGTTCGAGCATAAGAGGATGAAGTCAATCTTGTTTAGAAATGAGGTTAACATGTTTGCATGAGATCACATGTAAATCATAGTCATAATATGATAGTAAGTTAAGCGACCTTAAATTATAAACTTTAAACATAATCCAACATACATGTTTCATTCTCTTTGATAATATTAAAAATTAAATATCACCCCAAGCATTAGGATGCAAAAAAAGTGACATTTAATATCAATAATTAAAAAAAAAAGTTTAAACATTTAATATCAATATTCTTGATCCATTAATGTTGAATTAGACTTTTTATCAAGTTCATATTACTAATCTTATATCTCTTAATTAGAATGAAATCTAACTTAATTTTATGTTTATTTAATTACTACTTTAGCAAACACATGTGGAAAAAATCATAAAATTTAGTTTCTTATCACGCCAATGATGAAAAATTTTTCAATCAACTTTGCATCCTAATATTCATCATTAGAAAAGAAACAATATCACAAAATAATGAATTATTGGGATACTACAAACCTAACATAATTTTATCAATAAGTATAACAATGTATGCTTAAATATTTTTTAATTAGAATATTTAGAGATGGCTCAAAATTGAGTACATATAAACAAATATGATATCATATAAACTAATAGTAAGATAGGTCAAATGGATATATTATATCTCTATACAAATGAACATCTATAAGTTTACTATTCTAATCTAAATTCAAATTGATAATGGGATACATGGTCATCAATTTAAATATCTTCACGCCAAAAATATTAACATTAGGCCAAAAATATTGAAGTTCAAGCTAAATTATTGAAACTTATCTTAAAATAATATATTTAGGAATACGGCTTATACCTCTCTTTTATTTGTGATTTTAGCTCATGGATAACTTATTTTTATTTATGATTTTAACATATGTGATGTGTTTAATGATGTGGAGTGCTAACCTAACTATCAAATAAATCTAAAATCTTAAGAAAACTAAAGAAGCCCTTACAAAATAAACTCAATGTTGCTTATAAAATCTACACTAGAGTGCAAAGGGTGTAAGATTCATACAATGTATTGATTTACCTAGGCAATGAGATCTCAGAAGTCCTCCAATGCACTTATTGTATTCATTAGAAAATTTGTGAGCTAACATCAGCCCATTACTTAAAAAAGTATATAAAAATTTTTTCAAACCACTTGAATAGACTTTTCCTCTTGCCTTATTATACAAGGAGATCCTTGATCTACAATTGTGATTAATTAATCCATCTAACAAGATAATGCTTAATCTACTAGTCCTAAAGTAGAGACATATTTACTCTCTTATTAAATAACATAGAAAGTGTTTGTGATGCAAAAAAATTGAAGTGAATATATTAAACTATTAAAAACTCAAATAATCAATATAATAAAAGATTTCACATATTACTCTCTTGCCATATTATTGGTGTATTCAATTTATGCTTCATTTACCTATTTCCATCTCGTTATTTATGGAGTTGTCTACTATTCTCAACATCTAAGATGTGAAAGTAGATAAATTCTCCTCATGAACTGAGTAGAGAGGATCAATGGCATATGGATCCATAATCATATACCACTTTTTGTTGGATTTACCAATCTAATGTTTTTTTCATTAATTTGATTCATTTCTCTATAATATAAGAACTTTGCATCACTACTAGATATAATAATAAGAGATAGAATAACATCTGATGCCTCTGAGGTCTCCATATTTGAACATATAATATCCAAGAATTGATTAACATCCCATATGTCCTCCTCCTCTACCTCATCTCCATTTCCTTTTTATTCTCAACCCCAATTTCAATTGAATGAATTCTTGAGTCAAGAGCAAGTACCTTATCACTATCTTCTTCTCCTCCTCCTCCCTTTGAATAAAATTTTGAACAAGATTGATCAGAGTGTCCAATTTTTGCTCGAATCTCATATAATTATTTTCTAATCTAAGCTATTTTATCTTTAGCTTCTGCTTGTCTTAATCCTATGAAAGAAAAAATATATATATGACTTACAATTTATTAATTTTTAGTTCCCTCTCCCACTTTTCCTCAAAATAGGAGGCTGTGAGTTTCTCTTCATGGTTCTAATTGAGACAAGTTGAGAAGGGTTATTTATAACAGTCTAACAGACTTATAAAAGTGCTCATTAGCTCTATGCAATAGCTTAAGGTATAATTAAAAATTGATTGTGAGTTAATTTACATTGATGAGCTATCATATAAATTAATAATTAAAATAAAATGATTTACATAATATTTATATCTTCATCCATAAAGAACAACCAAAATTATTTTCCCATAAGCACCTTAATACCCTTTCAACTCAATATTCTTGATGCTATCTCTCCAAGAAGCTCAACACATTTTTTTCCTAGCTTTGAAATGGATTCATAAGCTTGATACAATAATCATATGACATATCCAATTATAGTATACTAGGCTCAAGCATTTTTCTTGAGGGCAGTGGCCTCATAGTTTACTATACCCTTCTTTTGCCTTCTCAGTGTCATTTCTCATGATAGCCAAAACTATGGGTATAAAAAAAAGGTTTTTCATCTTCAACAAAGCCAAGCTTCTAGTTAAAAAAATACTATGCATATTATGATTGAGGAGGATAACATCTGCATGATAACATAATCCTAGTTTCCACACATTATTTTTTATCAAAACACTCCATGAATGCTTTCCTAGGTCTACATTATTAAAGCTTATCTTTCCATAGTAGCTATATGTTAACCTATTGATTAAGCTCATCTTCTCAAGCTCTTCTCCATATGGGATTTCTCCAAACAATAAATTAGTGATCAAAGAAAATTTAACATCTCCAAATAATGTATTCTTACATCTAATAAAGAGCACAATGGAATGTCCCTCATTCTCGTCAAAATTAACTATCATTAATAATAGTTGATGATTTAGGATCCTAAATTAAGAACTATAATTCAGAAATTTTAAATAATTAAATAAAATAAATCTCAGCTTTAACAATTAATCATTAGTCTCTAACTATCTAATCACTTTCTCTACAAGTTAATTGCCCTCTTAACATTGAATTAATTATGTTTGTACTTTGCCCAAACCATGTTCAAATCTTACTCAAGTCATATTTGAATCTTATTTAAACTCTATTTGATTAATCTTTAAATATTGTCAGAACTTTGTTTGAAACAACTTCGAACCTTATGTAAACCTTATTCAATCCTTAAAATTTTCAAAATTAGTTTAAAACAAAGTTCCATCATATGCACAACATGTAATGTGATGTCTAATATTATTCGAGTTTAGAATTTCTAGTATGAACAATGTATTCAAACTTAAATAATCAAACATATAACATTATTACTCTTGAATAGAAATGATAATTAGGAAGTAGAGACTATTGCTATGAAACATGACCACAAATCAATCATGTGTGCACAAATATCATTAAAAAATTGAAAGGTTATAAGGGTAGGGAAGGATCAAGTAGTTCTTTATTAAAAAATTTAATCACAAATTTTTAATCATATTTCTATATATCAAAGGATTTTTTATCAAATATGAACTTTCAAATATATTTCTCTACAAAAATAATGAAGATACCTAAATAATTTTGAATATTATAAGACATATAAAATCAAAATTACAAAATAGAAGCAAATATGACAAGAACCAGATATTTGTATTATTATTATTATTATTATTATTATTATTATTATATCTTGATACAAATTCTCTCACTCTTCTTTCCATTCACAAAGTACAACATGAGGTGAAAGTTCATGTAGGTTGTTAAACATCTAAGAACCAACCCTAGGCTAATCAAGAGGGATGGTGAATTAGTTATTTTAATAAAAGTTTTTTTATACTTCTTCAAACAATAAAATTAGACTATTTCAACAACGGATGTGGAAGCGAATAAATTCACAATAACAAAACAAATCAGAGTTTTCAACCACATAGTAAATCACAGAAAAGTGTGGAAATTAAAATGTGAAAAAGTAAAACAATGGACACAATAGATTTTATAATGGTTCGATCAAATCTGGCCTACGTCCACTCTCCGGAGGCCTCCAATCTAGGTATTGCACTAAACTTTTTAGTGGCTCTCCTTTAGCCCCATAACTATGCGGAGAGGCCCTTACAAAATCTCTTCCACCTACCCGATGAGACAGAGTACCTTAAATCTTTTTCACCCTCATGGTGAAGGCAGAGAATCTGAAATCCTTTTTCTCCCTCCTAGAGATGGAAGAGAATCAAGAATCCTTTTACTCTCTCCTAGAGTTGGTAGAGAACCAAGAATCCTTTTACTCCCTCCTGTAGTTGGCAGAGAACCAAAAATTCTTTTACTCCCTCTTGTAGTTGGTAGAAAACCATGATCTAGTGCTAAAGAATTTCTCCCCTAAGCCACCCAATAATCAAAGCAGAGACTTGAAGAAGATTGGAAGGAACTTTGCTTGGAGTAACCTTGTGAAGCTCTCATAACTCCCCCTTACAAGAACTCTCCCTCTTTTCTCTCCTAAAGCTCTCCTCAACTCTCTCTCTCTCTCTCTCTCTCTCTCTCTCTCTCTCTCTCTCTCTAAGCTCCCTCTTAAGCAAACTCAATAGCAAAAAGAAGTCTTACAAGACAATGTGAGAGTTTAAATAGAAAGCCTCCAAAGAAGCCCTAAATTTCAATTTGTCGTCAAGGATCGTCTCATACAATCGTTAGATCGTCATGTGCGATTAGTACAAAACAACACTGCCAGAGAGTACGAACTATATTAGTCTATACGATCATTTCAAGAGATTGTACCGATCGTCTTGTACGATCCTACGATTATCTTGTACACTTAGTTCAAGAGACTGTATTGATCGTCTAGTACGACAAGCGACGATGGACGAGGATTAAACATCGACCCTTGCATCTCTCGAGTCATACAATACGAACATCCTGTACGATGTGATTGAGAAAGTAAACCATAATTAATCTCCTAATCATAAGATCAATTTAGCATTATTGTCATAAATTGTCCAATACGATATATATCTTACTATACGATTAGAGCAAAATTTGAATAGTAAAATATTAACTAAATTATGATTGTCGACTGAATATTGTGATTATATCTGATCGTTCTATATAATTTTGATCATTCAATACGATTAGTTTAATCAATCTCAATTAACAAATAGTGTCATAATTAAGATTTTCTGGTTAACATATCATCCAATATGATATAAATTGTACTGTACGATTAGTTCAAAAAGAAATTAACTCACCAACTTTCTCCCTTGAGTGTGTGTGCAAGATTACTCGGCTTATTGTCCATCCGATACATGACTTGACTCAAGAAAGGTAAAAGTACATTAAAGTTGAAATTACAAACAGACTCAACCCTAGTCTACCCAATCTTGAGCTGATTGAAATTGCAAGTGAACGATGAACCTAATATGATAGTGAGCAAGACAAAACAGATGTAAAATAAATCAATTGATAGGAGATAGCAATAAGGAAACAATAATGTTTGATATCACCAAAATCACAGTACTTGAGTCCAGATTTGCAATATGATGGATAATCAAAGTGTAATAAAGTCCATCAAATATCCTCTGAACGCCATAAACAACCATAAGTTTAATTTCACATATTTAAATTATAATTATTGTCGTATCAAAACCATTTAAAAGACTACAATAATAAACAATACATTAAACAGAACAACTTCTCCATTTTTATAATCACAAACACATCGCATACACAACACTCGAATCCAAAACCTCTTGATGGATAGCAAAAACTCCCAACCAACACATTAAAGTGAGCTGCATAACATAACCAAATTATCACACACAAAAATTACAATAAGGAACACTGCAATAACAGAATGGCTTGCCAATATTTATATTCACATGGCACAATGTAGTGACAGTACAAACATAACCAAACTAATCACGATCAATCTGAATTAAGATTTAAGGTCTGAATCTTAAAATTATATACTCACAAAGCACTCATATGCTAAAACAAATCATATCCATAACCAAATAATCTTACAGCGCCCTCTTAGCTTTACATTGAAAGCACCAGCCCCAAACACAATCAAACAACATAAAATGACATATATTACATAAAGCCCAGCTAGAGAAATGCTTAAATTGCTCTCTCCTACAGCACTGAACAATCCTACTCTTCTATTCCCTAGCTTCTATATGCAGTCCAAATAATCTGGAGGTGGCTCCATGCTTCATTTACCGGTCAACAACTGGTCATGTACAAAGCTTTTTGCTTATTTTTCATCAGCCGCGACTTAATTTTACATGTATGTGGCTTCGACGTATTTATGTGCACGATTTTAGAGGAAATAAGTGAGCTGTTTCTTTTTCCTGGAGCCTCCTTCCCCATATAAATCATTCCACTGCCTCAGCTCACTCATTATTGGTCCTTCAGCAGCAAAACTTGGAGCAACCTGCATCACCAACATATTTAGTGAGGCCATATAAAGATGTTTTATTAGCTTCTGGGTCTCATCATGATGGGTATCTACTTTTTAATATGATTTGCATATGTTAACCTATAGTTGGATTGGTTAGCTTTAATATGTCCTTAGACAAGTAGAGAAGAGGATTGCAAATGTAAAACTAACCCATTGTTTACTACCAAAAATTCCTAGTTGAAAATGTTATCACATATGTAGAGGTTAACCAATGTTGTATATCTTCCTACGAAAATAAATCATGTTATCCTATTTCCTTCATAATTAAGAATCAGTATTGCTAAGAAAACAAAACAAAAAAACTTCTCTACTTCATGTGATGGATCACTAGAAGAAAGAAAAGTGATCAAGGCTTCGTTTGAGATGGCTTTCTTTATGCTTCTTAAAACAGCTTTCTAGTACAGAAGTTAAAATTTTTTTACTCGAAAGCTGCTTTAAGAAGCAGTAAAAAATCTGTCTCAAATGAAGTCTAAATCACACTAATTATCATTTTTCACATGCATGCAATTCCAAAATTAGAAAAGGGAAGCAATATGCAGATGATTTAGGTTTCTTAGGGTGGTGGAGCAACAAAAATGCATTGACCAACAGATTGACCAAAATCACATTGCAAAACAGATCAAACGAGTTTAAAAAGCTTGTTGACAAGGATACTGACTTGATTCTTTGCTTGCCTCATATCTTCCATGTTTAAGGGCCTCAGGACGATTGGTGATGCGCCATGATTTTCCTCTTTTTCGGAAGCCTCTGACGGCGTATCTGTTCCCTCAGCCTGCTGCTTTCTTTCCTGAAAATGATAAGGTAAACTTTGTTAGAGAAACTTTTAAGTTCGCATATTTCATAAATCCAGTTATACAAGAAAGCCTGCAAGGAAAGCAACACGGATGCCAATCCCAAAAGAAATGGTATGATGACAATCTTACATATGCGAATGAAAAATTTAAATAGAAAGCTTAAACTATAAACTCTATCTATAAATAACAATAAATAATTTGATATTAAACAGTTAATCCTGATTTTAATTAGTTTGTTGTGGGCTCCGAAAATTCGGCCCCGGCCTCCCCGCCACGCTGATTGTTTTTTGTTTTATTCGGCGAGGGAGTTTTAACGGATTAAGTTCCGGGGTGAATTTTGGAAGGCAGATGGGTTTATAGATAAGACACTACCCAGAGATTTCGCCTTCATTTTGCGAGGACTTTATGATCTGAGTTCAGGTTTCCTATAGGCGCAAAGCCCCTATAGTTAATTACCCCTCCCGATCACGAGAGAGAACTTTCAATTAAGACTAGTCATCAATCAGATACGTAGAATGTATGTGTTATCTGGCATATAGTAGCAGCATGGATATTTGAAATGATTGGACAATTTGGAAATTTAGAGGATTGGGAGATTTGGAGATTTGATACTTAAAATTGAAGATTGCACCATCTTGCACTTAAAGCGGATGGTGGGGGAATGGATGATGGACCCGATCAAGATCCCATAGTTCCGTCGTCACGGACCATCGTGGTCCCTGATCTACTTAGTCAGAGGAGGTAGTCGACCCAACTTGACAGAAGGATCCTTGTTGGCAGCCATGGGTTGCTTCGTCCAAGGGTACCTTGTAGACCTTGGGGGAATATTTGCCTAAGGGGACAAATTTGAATCCACCTTAGCTAACAGAGGGCTTTGTGCCCTATCGATCATATCCTATTGATTCATGTCTCAAGGATTTGATGCCACTAAGGAGCGCATTGGCTCTGGCCATAACCAATATTTCGTTGTACCATTTGGCGGCAAAACCACTCGGTTCAGATGACCCCGAGTCATAATCGTTTATCCTGCGGTGCCATTTGGCGGCAAAACCGCCGGTCAGAGGACACATACCACGTCCTTATTGGCAGGAGATTGTTTGAGAATAAATCCTAGTGATATTTTTGACTAGGCATTTGACTTTTTGTGAGCTGAAGTAGATTTTGATTTGTTCACCCCGGCAAACTGTTGCGGAGGATGGATGGATTTTTCTTAAGTGATTGATGGATTTATTTCGAATTTTAAATATCTTGAAATTTGGGATTTGCGGAGTTTGGATTTTGTGTGGACTTGTGGGAGGCATTTAAAAATATTTGTGAACCCTTCCGATTGAGATTAGCATTCAACACGGCCATCATCCGAGTGTTTGGGGGCATTTCTATCTTTTGGATTGAACCTTGTCGACTCTGTCTATTGGTCGACAGAGGATCAGGTTTCATGGGTTTTATGCCTTTATTAGTGAATTCTCTTGATTATAGGTCTTGAAGGCCTAATATGAATGTATTAAAACAAATACACTGATCGCCACAACTGTGTATTTGTTTGAAGGTTCGAATCCTGTCAACTCCTATTGATCCGTACATAAGGATCGGGTTCGAACAAGAATTCACTTATTGACTCGCGCAGCATCCCTAGACGTCACGTGTGTACCAATAACACGCTCGTCGGGGCTCATGCGGGTGTTTGGGTGGCATTTTATAATTATACCATGTCGACTCCCTTTTACTTGCTTAGGAGGATCGAATTTAAATTTACTAACCCGCGCAGCATCCCTAGACGTCACGTGTGTACCAATAACACGCTCGTCGGGGCCCATGCGGATGTTTGAGAATTTCATTGATTTGACATACCCCTTGTGTACCTACGTGTATACAAACTACGGTGCTCGTGCAAGAGTATTTTAAAATAATTATAACTATGCATATAATTATTGTTTGGATGCACACAACTTTTCATTTAAGAGCTTATCCACACCTTCTGTCCGCTAGTACGAACGATGCGGATCCGGTGGCTGTGCGTTATAGATTGTAGACGCCTTCAGTCTACTTGCATAAGTGTTGCAGATCCAGTGGCGTTGTAGTCTTGATGTTATGAGGCATCTCCTTATCTTCATGTTGACTCCCCTTTTCTCATTCACCGGGGATGGGACTTTCTGGACTTTTGAGTTTGTTGCTTTAAAGAGAACTCCTTTTAAGATCATCAGTGTAGTAGACTTGATATTTCTGATATTTGTGGATGCTAGAGTTGTTTTCCTGCCTGAGTACAGGATCGAGAAGGAATTTCGGAACACCAGGAAGTTTAGTTGGAATTTGCTCAAACATCTCTTCCATTCTCCCAGGAGGTGTCTTTCTTCGTACATCAAGTTTCCCTTGTACCCGACGTACTTGAAGATCTCAGTCAACGTTGTCGTGGGTGACATCTGTACTTGTGTCCACAGGGGTTCGTTGTGCTTTACGAGATACCCACTATTGTTATCCACAAGTGACTCGTATTTACTTGCTGGAGAATGTTGTATCCACTACGTCCTCTTGGAAATATTCTTAAGAGAACCGTTGTCCTTACATTACATCCACCTTTCACCAATCTCAGGTGGTTTGCTGATTGTACTTGTTTGCAGGGACGTATCTTCCACTATCAATTAACAGTGTTGCCTTCTTCAATCGACGGGTGTTTGTAGGGATTGTCGTAGGATTTCGTTCATTCATCGTTGACTTCTTCACATACATTAGCCGCCCTCTTGCCACATTCACTTGTGTGCCAATTTCCTTAGGCTTATAGGGGACTGATGTGCTTGCTTGTATGTCAAATCTCTCCACTTGCATAGGGAGTGTCATAATTATTTGTTGATATCCACTTGATCCTGAAGCTTGATTATTGATCATTCAGAGGTCTATGTTATTCTACACTTTGTTTATATTCAATATCCAAATCCATGTTTGAATCTAGTTCAAGTTCAATTCGGTATACATATTCAAATTGTAGATTAGGTTTGAGTAGAAGTACAGGTCTCCTAAAGCCTTTGGAGATTCAAGCCTCTTGTGGTCCACATTAAGTTCTTTGTAATTCAATTTCAAGGTCAAGCTTCATTTAGACTTGAACTCACCGAGTTTACAAGTCCCACTTAATGTTATATTGTCTGAGTTCGAGTGCATGTTCAAATGATTGTTCAAAGTCTTTTGGAATCTTTTGATTTCAATTGTATACTCAATTAATTTGAATTTGGCCTCATTTTGATTTCATTTCATTTAAATTTTGACTTTAGAAATCATTTAGGTTTTGCTCAGGTCTCCTGCTCGTGTTCAATCAAGTTCAAAAGTCCACAAGTCATTGTTCATTGGAGTCCATCTTTTGTTCTTTTTGAGTTCAAACAGGTCAGAGTACAGTCATATTTCACCCGAAATTTCGGCAACCTCCCGGTGTCTCCCCCGTTTAAGGGAAAACTACGGAAAACTGGGTCTTTCCCACCACGCGCAATAAAGGCGTGCATGATAGGTGCCCTCTTTCGAGGACACCGTGGCCGTGATCTTTCTTCCCACCATGCGCAACAAAGGCGTGCATGGGATCTTCGGTACCTGTTACAAAAAAAGAGCAATTTACTTTCCCCCCGCTCGAGGGTACTTATGAATTGTTCCGGCCATGCTAAGAAAAGAGTGCACCAGGCTTATCTGGCCTCGTCGTGTGCGTCGCATCGGATTCCCACCTACCAAGCTCAATAAAGTCGTGCATAGGTGGTTTGCCGGCTCGACGCGCATGTCGAGGCAGGAGGGCGGTGGGTTGCTCGCTTACCTCGTCGTAGGAGTCGCACCGGGTTTCCTCCTACCACGCTCAACAAAGGCGTGCATAGGTGGTTAGCCGGCCCGACATGCCAGTCGAGGCAAGAGGGCATGAAGATGGAGGCAACATTTTTGTATTCTTTTCTTTTTTTAATAATAATAATAATAATTTTTAAAACTGAGAATTTGAGAGGGAAAAGCTTGAATTTTATTATGCAATCCACTTCATATCTATAGATCTATACAAAGTGTATTGATAAGGAAACAAATAACTCTATAATAATGAGAATACAATTATTCCTAAATCAATAAATTAATTATGGAAGGAATTAATGTAATCCAGATAGTCTTCCCAAGGATTACTGTTCACAGCCGTGGATCTCTTTTTGAATCGTGAGGTTGAGATTTAACACCCCCTCAAGCTGGAAAATATGGATCCGTCATTCCCAGCCTGTCAATCATTCGGAGAAAGGCAGAACTGTCCAATCCTTTAGTAAGGATATCTGCAAGTTGATCCTTTGATGATACATAGTCAACACTTACTAGACCACTGTCTAGTTTTTCTTTAATAAAATGTCTGTCCACTTCTATGTGCTTGGTCCTGTCGTGCTGAACTAGATTGTGGGCTATGCTTATTGTTGATTTATTATCACAATGTAGCTTCATGGGCTCATCCCACTTAACATTTAAATCTTCTAGGATTATTTTGATCCATAATAGCTCACATATTCCCAAGGCCATAACTCGGTATCCTGCTTCTGCACTGGATCTTGCCACCATATTCTGTTTCTTACCTCTCCATGTAACTAGGTTACCTCCAAGAAATGTGCAATACGCAGAGGTAGATCTTCTATCGACCGGTGATCCTACGTAGTCAGCATCCGTGTATACTTCTAGGGTTATTCCTCGATCTCTCTTAAAGAGAATTCCTTTTCCTAGTCTTCCTTTAAGGTAATGCAATATCCTGTCTACCGCTTGCATGTGAATTTGCTTTAGATTCTGCATAAACAGACTGACCATACTTACAGCAAATGATATGTCTGGTCTAGTGTGGGAGAGGTAGATCAATTTCCTAACAAGTCTCTGTAGGCCCCTTTATCTACATCTAGATCTTCTTAAGCTTCTCCCAGTTTAAGATTAGGTTTTACTAGTGTTGGTGCTAGTTTACAGGCTAGTTTATCTGTTTCTCTTAGAAGATCTTTGATGTATTTTTGTTGTGAAATAAAAATTTCTTTGCTGGAGTGAGCTACTTCAATTCCGAGGAAATATTTTAGTCTACCAAGTTCTTTGATGTCAAATTCCTTAGTAAGACTTTTCCTTAAACTGGCTTTCTCCTCTTCATTATTTCCAGCCAAAATAATACCATCAACATACACTAATAATATTGTGACTCCCCCTGAGTCTGAGTGTTTGAAGAATAGTGTATGATCCTCCTGACTCTGTCGATACCCATTCAAGAGCATGAACTTAGAGAATCTTCCGAACCAGGCCCTTGGTGATTGTTTGAGCCCATATATAGCTTTTTTCAGTCTGCACACCCTGTTACCTTCAGATTTTTCTTTAAACCCTAGTGGTATCTCCATAAATATCTCTTCCTCTAAATTCCCATGCAGGAATGCATTTTTCACATCCAATTGTTTCAGATGCCAGTTGTACTTGGCTGCTAATGAGAGTAGTATTCGGACAGTATTCATTTTGGCTACAGGTGCAAACGTTTCTTGGTAGTCAATGCCATATGTTTGAGTGAACCCTTTTGCCACCAGTCTTGCCTTATATCTCTCTAGTGTGCCATCAGCTTTGTATTTTATTGAGAACACCCATTTGCAGCCAACCGATTTTTTCCCTATCGGTAGATTGATGATCTCCCATGTTTTGTTCTTTTCCAGGGTCTGCATTTTATCCTTCATGGCATTTTTCCAATTTTTATCAGATAAGGCCTCAGAAATATCTTTAGGAATATGAATATCTTCTAATGTAACAAGAAAATTTTTGTGTGGCGATGAGAATTTGTTGAAGGATATAGAGTTGTTTATAGAGTATAAGGGAGGTGGTGAGCTTACCTTATTTCCAGGAGATGGTTCAGATTCTTGGATCTGCTTTGGAGCACAGCTTGAGCTTGTACGTCTGGACTCTGGAGTAAACCTTTCTAAATCTAATGATAGCTTTGTCATTTGTTTTCCCATCTTGGGTTTCAGGGGATTGTTTTGAGGTGGTGGAGGAAGGTCAAGAGGTGCTAGTTCAGTTTCCTCATCTTCCTCAAGTTCAATCTCCCCCTGAAGATGAGGTTTGGAAAAATAAGATTTTTGCTCATCAAATGTAACATCAATAGAGACAAGAATTTTTCTTGTGGGTGGATGATAACACTTATAATCTTTTTGGGTAGCTAAATAGCCAATAAAGATGCATTTGAGTGCTCTTGGATCTAACTTTCCTCTCTTATGACTGTGAATATGAACATAGGCAGTGCATCCAAAGATTTTGGGCGCAAGATTCTGATGGGTTCGAAACTCTGGGTAAAAAAGGACAAAATCTCCATTGGAGTTTTTAGTCCTAAGGCTGTTGAAGGTAATCGGTTTAAGAGATAGGCTGCAGTTAAAAGAGCTTCCCCCAAATAGGATTTGGGTGTATTGTAGTGAAATAGGAAGGCTCGGGTGGAGGCTAGAAGGTGACCATTTTTTCTCTCTGCAACCCCATTTTGTTGTGGGGTGTGAACACATGAGGACTCATGGATGATTCCTTCACTCTGGAAGTATGAGGAAAGGGTTTGGTTGAAATAATCTTTTACATTATCGGAGCAGAATCTTCTTATTTTTACCCCGAATTGATTTTTGATCATGGTATGAAAAATGGGAAGAATTGTGCTAACATCAGATTTATTTTTAAGGAGATAGATCCAAGAGACTCTAGTGCAATCATCAATGAATGACACAAACCAGCGTGCCCTAGAGATATTGGGAATTTTTTAGGGTCCCCATATTTCACTATGAATAAGGTAGAAAGGAGTGTCACATCTCTCATTTTTGTTTGGGAATGAGGTTCTTTTATGTTTAGCCAACTCACAGGTTTCACAATGAAAATTTTTATTTTCTAATTTCTGAAAAAGTTGTGGATACATATGTCTTAGGACATCAAACGATAGGTGTCCTAATCTATAATGATGAAGCGAAATAGTGGAATTCCTATCGACTAGGAATAACATAGAGCAACTATTTTTAGATTGGTTTGGTTCTTCCAGGTAGTACAATCCTGCTCTCTCATTAGCAAGTACAATCTTCTTCCTCGATCTCCGATCCTGAAATAAACAATAAGTAGGGTTAAATAAGGTTTGACAATTATGATCATTGATAAGTTTTTGTATTGATATTAGATTTGTGGATAATTATGGTACGTGGAGGACATTTTTTAGGGTGAGTGAGGGAGACAATATTATGTCTCATTGGCCAACTACCGTGGTAAGAGAACCATCAGCAGTGATGATTTTCTTGTTGTTTGGGCAAGAAGTAGTTTATGAGGTGGGTAGGTGAGTGGGTCATGTGATCTGTGGCTCCTGAATCAATGATCTGTAATTCCTTTAGATGATTTCTGGAAGCACTTAAACTAATAGAGATTGGGGTTTTACTTGAGAGTGCAAGTGAAGAAGAAGCATTTGATTTTTCAAGAGATACCAGGAGTCGTTTCAATTTATCAATATCTTCTGTATTGAATTCTCCAAGCCTGGACTAATGCTTCTAGCTTACTTGTAGTGTTGTTGGCATGTGACGTGCTCCTTGTTTCACCCTTTTGATTCAACTCCTTGCTGGGGGGTTTTCCATATATTTTCCAGCACGTCTCCTTTGTGTGTCTTGACTTTTTGCAATAGCTACACCAATGTGAGTCCTTGTCTTTGAATTTTGAAGAATCTTTACCCTTCTCCTTCCATGAAGATTCTTTGTTCATCACCATTGCTGAGCTTTCAATGGCCTTCGGTTCTAACATCACTCCTCATAAGCTTTCTTCTGCGCGGATGAGAGAAATAGTTTCATTGAGTGATGATGTCTCCTCCTTGCCAAGAATTTGAACCGTAATTTGGTCAAATTCTGCATTTAGTCCTGCAAGAAAATCATAAACTCTATCTTTTTCAATAAAGTTCTTTAGGATCGCAGCATCTTCAGAACATCTGGTTTCAATGCACCTATAGTGGTTAAGTTCTTGCCACAGATTTTGTAGAATGGTGGCATACTCCGTCACGGTCTTACTCCCCTGCTTACTTTGACTTTAACTTCAAAGATTTGAGCCGCATCACGAGCTTTGGAGAAGGTTTGTCTAGCAGCATCCCATATGTCCTTTGCAGTCGAAAGGAACATAAATGTATCACTAATTTCTGGAGTCATGGAATTCCACAACCATGACATAATCATGGAATATGCTTCATCCCATGCCCCAAATTTGGGATCTCCTTCTTTTGGTCCTCCTCCAAGGAGGTGATGTATTTTACCTTTCCCGTTCAAGTAGGTCTTCACAAATTGAGATCACTTCAGGTAGTTCTTCCCATTTAGACGATAGGAAGGTTGCATGCTTTGAAGGTCACCTCGTCCTTGGTGCACCATCGATTCCTCAATTTGATCAACGCTTTGGGAGGAATTGATTTCTGACATTATGATAGTGATTAAGACTATCTACCTTGGTTAGCAAATGAAGGCTTCCCGGAATAAATTTTCCTTGTCGACAATAAAGGTCGATAATAAGGATTTTTTTCTTTTTCCTTCTTTTTTTTTCTTTTATACAAAAAGAATCGAACCGGTCACGCCTTAAAAGGAAATGCTCGGGTTGGACTTAGGGCACGGGACCCGTTTCTTGCAAGCAGGGGCGGTTTTCTCCAGCGAATCACACACGTGGATCGAGCTTCCGATCGGCTTCGACTGGGTCGTACGATCGGAAGTGAGGATCGAGCGGGGTGCTCCTTCGACGATCTTCCCTCCTTGTTGGATCGGGATGCTTGCCGTCCGCTTCTTCGTCCGTCGGCTCGGGAGAAGACAGCCGAAGATGGCGTTCGGACGCTCCTTCTCCGGATACGCTCGGACGTTCGGCTCTTAGCGGGAGTCTCAATGACTTTGGCCTTCCTCTCGGATCGGAAGTTCCGATTGAAGCTTCGACTCCGTCTCTTCCCGTCCCGGCGTACACGGGTCGGCACGATCAAGTCCGAGCTTCTTCTTCTTCTCTTCCTCTTTCGACGATCTAGGATCGTTCTCCGACGGCAATTAAGGCCATTGGCTCTGATACCATGTTAAAACTGAGAATTTGAGAGGGAAAAGCTTGAATTTTATTATGCAATCCACTTCCTATTTATAGATCTATACAAGGTGTTGATAAGGAAACAAATAACTCTATAATAATGAGAATACAATTATTCCTAAATCAATAAATCAACTATGGAAGGAATTAATGTAATCCAGGTAGTCTTCCCACGGATTACTGTTCACAGCCGTGGAGCTCTTTTTTGGATCGTGAGGTTGAGATTTAACAATAATTATTATTATTATTATTATCATTACTATTATAATAATAATAATAATAATAAACATCCCTCTCCTTCCCTTCTCTGTTCGGCGGATCGACGGGGTTTGGCCGTCAGAGCGGGGTCGAGCGGGAGAATGGAAGCGGAAAAGATCGAGGAGCGTCAAAGAGGCCGAAGGCACCCTTTTCGTGGCCATTTAACGATGCGAGCTCGTCGTGCAGAGTCGTGGCAGATGCGACGTCAATCGTGCGAGCGACGTGCGAGGATCGTGGGAAGAGCAGCGACGACGTGCAACGAACAGAGCAGGTATGGGATTTGATTTTGATTTTTTTTTTGTTTTAATCGTGGAGGTCAACATTTATAGATTAATTTTGATCAATCGGCCAGTCATAAATCAGCACTTGTCAAAAAAAGAAGATATTATTTTGTCAATATCTGATGGACCGGACCAGCCGGTCCATCCATCTTCAACACCGGCCCAAAAAGGGCCGGTTCTTGTTTACTGCAGGCGAAGAACCCGCCTGCCTGGGCGGTCGGCCGAAGGAAAAGGAAGGGGGGCGGGTGGGCCGAAGGGGCCCACCAAATGAATAAGGGAGGGAAAGTTGTTTGCCCTAGGGGTAATTAGGGTATTTTGGGGGGATCATGTGAGGGTTGAAGGGGAGTTAGGGTTTATTTTTTGGGAGGGGATCTTGTTTTGGTGGCTGTTTTAGCTTTCTTCTAATCTAGGGCTTGGGAGAAAGCTTCTCTTCTCGAATTGAGAGCATTGTATCCGTGGAAACTTGTAAGTCTTTTGTTATTTAAGTAATCCAAGTGTTTGTGAGTGTTTCTATCCAAGAAATCTTCCATTTTTCCATTGTTTTTGGGCTGTTTTCTTGGATTCCGAATTTTGCACATCTCAAGTTCCATCAAAGTGGTATCAGAGCACTAGATCCACAAGGAAGGGATGGGTACACGAAGGATTGAATCTATTGAAGAGAAAGTCGGAGAGTGGGAAGTGGAGTTCACCGCCCTCAAAGAGAAAATTGCATCCGTTGACGAAAAGCTTGATGGAGTAGAAGAGTTGAAGACTCAAATGTCAGGGTTACAAGAGATGATCAAACAAATGGTGGCGGGCCAACACAACATAGGGGGTTCGGCCAACCCTAACCCTAACCCTAACCCTAATGCGCCGCCGGTTGATGGTGAAGGTGGAAGTAGGGTTCGTGAGGGACCTAATGCAAAAGGGAAGGAGGCCATTGACATTATCGACCATGGAGGGGATGCATGGTCCGCCGGCCCAAGGAGGGGCATGTATGGCCCAAACCGGGGAGGGGAGGACTACTCCACCGCCGGATTTATGGGAGATGCTAGGGCAAGCTATACTCAGAATCATCCAGATCAATTTTACCAAGGAAGGGAGGGAGGAAGCATGCCTTACAGTCAGGGGGGAGGAGGATCGTATCGAGGCAGAGGGGAGGCCGACCCTAGGGAGCCTCATTGGGGGTCGGCTGGTTTTGCAAGGGGGGATCCGGTGGCACCTCAGGCTTGGGAAAGAAGGGAGAATCGTGGGGTGGACCCACGGCCATGGGAGAGGCAACCAGAGGGGAGATATGGGCAAGGAGGTATGGGCTACGGTAGGGTGAATGGGAGAGGAGAATGGGGAATGAGGAAGTTGAAGCTTCCGATTTTTGAAAGGGAGGATGCATATGGTTGGATCTTCAAGGCGGAGAGATACTTCGCAGTGATGGGGATGACAGATGAGGAGAAACTCTTAGCGATACCTTTATGTTTGGAGGCAAGAGCCCTAGCTTGGTATCAGTGGATGGAAGAAAGGCAGAGATTCAGATGTTGGGCAGAGTTTAGGGAGTTGTGCCTAGACTGTTTCAGACCGCCCAAGGAGGGAACTCATCATGAGCAGTTCTTCGCACTGACTCAGACTGGTACAGTATCTGCTTATAGGGACAGGTTCGAGTTGTTGTCCAGCAGACTTCGTGGAATGACGGATGAGGTGCTTGAGGGGAACTTCATGAAGGGTTTGAAGCCTCACCTTCGATCGACAGTTAGAGCGGCCAAACCAAGGAGTCTGAGGGAGACTTTGGAGCTGGCTAAGTTGATAGAGGATAGATTGTCTTCTGATCAATACCGTAAGCCTACTTTCTTTGGAGGGGGACAGAGGGTGGAAAATCCTACGGGAGGAGCCAAGGGTACTTACTTGGGGGCAGGAGGAGAAGGACAGAAGGAGAGGGATCGGAGTGCACCGGCCAAGGGGGAGTTCAGGAGGCTCACTGAGGCAGAGCTGAAGGAAAAAAGAGCCAAGGGGCTCTGTTACAGGTGTGATGAGAAGTTTGGGCCAGGGCATAGGTGCAAAGACAAATCACTCCACGTCCTATTGGTGGAAGACCCCGAGGTGGAGGAAGCAGAGGAAGAGTTAGGAGGGGGAGAGGAAGGTGTAGAGCATCTACATCTTGATATGATTGAGGTTTCCCTCAATTCAGTGGTGGGGTTGACAGCACATTCCACCATGAAGATGGAAGGGAGGATTGGGAGCTATACAGTCACGGTGCTGATAGATAGTGGGGCCACCCACAATTTTATAGCTTGCAGATTAGTGGAAGAGTTGGGAATTCCTATGGTCCAAGGGAGGGGAATGGGGGTCTCCTTGGGGACCGGTAAGAAGGAGCAGTGTGCGGGAAGATGCAGCGGGGTTACTCTATCCGTACAGGGGGAAGATATTACCCAGGATTTTTTGGTGTTAGAGCTGGGTAATACTGATGTTATCTTAGGCATTCAGTGGTTACAAACTTTGGGGGAGATGAAGGTCAACTGGAAGACCTTGAGGTTGGAATATGGTGAAGGGGAGCATCGAGTTACATTGCATGGGGACCCCAAATTATGCCGGTCTAAGGTGGCTCTGAAGACTATTCTCAAGTCCCTTAGGAGTGAGGGGGAAGGGTTTCTGATAGAGTTATGGCGATTGGAGGGTAGTGAGCCAGTGGAGCAGCATAATATTCCAGAAGAGGTGGGAGAGCTGTTGGAGCATTTCACCCCAGTTTTTCAGATGCCAGCAGGGCTCCCCCCACAGAGAAGCAAGGAGCACGCCATTGTACTGAAAGGAGGAGCAGATCCAGTTAGTGTGCGGCCCTATCGATATCCTCATGCTCAGAAGGAGGAGATTGAGAAGCTAGTCAGGGAAATGATGGAGGCGGGGGTCATCCAGCCTAGCGTGAGCCCTTTTTCGAGCCCCGTACTTTTGGTAAAGAAGAAGGACGGTAGTTGGCGGTTTTGTGTTGATTATCGGGCTCTCAACAAGGAGACTGTTCTAGACAAATTTCCAATCCCCGTTATTGATGAGCTCCTTGATGAGTTGGGGGGTGCTACCATGTTCTCCAAGCTTGATTTGAAGTCCGGATATCATCAGATCCGGATGAGGAGGGAGGACATCCCCAAGACTGCTTTCAGGACTCATGAAGGACACTATGAGTTCTTGGTGATGCCTTTTGGGCTCACCAATGCTCCTTCTACATTCCAGGCCCTGATGAACCAAGTGTTTCAACCCATGTTGAGGAGGTTTGTTCTAGTATTTTTTTATGACATTCTGATCTATAGCAGGTCCCTACAGGAGCACTTGGAGCACTTGAGGAAGGTTTTGAACACTTTACAACATCAACAGTTGTATGTCAATAAAAAAAAGTGTTCTTTTGCTCAAAGAAGTGTGGAATATTTGGGGCACATTATCTCAGCAGAAGGGGTGGCAGCTGACCCTTCCAAGGTGGAGGCCATGACGAGCTGGCCAACTCCTAAGAACCTTCGGGCTCTCCGGGGCTTCTTAGGACTCACAGGATACTACAGGAAGTTCATAAAAGGGTATGGATCTATTGCAGCTCCACTCACTGAACAGTTGAAGAAAGACAGCTTCAATTGGGGGCCGGAGGCAGATAGCGCTATGGAGGCTTTGAAAAGAGCTATGGTTAGTGCCCCGGTGTTAGCATTACCGGATTTCAAGCAGCAGCTGGTGGTGGAAACTGATGCATCTGGTTTGGGGTTAGGAGCGGTCCTCATGCAGCAAGGGCGACCCATTGCTTTCTACAGTCAGGTATTATCAGGGAGGGCAAGGCTCAAATCTGTCTATGAAAGGGAACTGATGGCCATTGTTAAGGCCATCCAGAAGTGGCGACCGTACTTGTTGGGTAGAAGATTCCTTGTGAGGACTGATCAAAGGAGTCTAAAATACTTGTTGGAGCAACGCATGGTGACAGAAGAACATCAGAGATGGCTCTCCAAATTGCTGGGCTATGATTTCGAGATTCAGTACAAGCCAGGATTGGAGAATAAAGCTGCTGACGCCTTATCCAGGAAGGTGGAGTGCTCACAACGTATTGCTACATCTGTGCCTCAGTTAGTGGATTGGGGGAAATTGAGGACTGAAAATATGACTAGTGAAGATTTGGGGAGCTTCAAAGAGGCCATAAGGAAGGGGGAAGAAATACCAGCAGGATATACAGTGGAGGATCAGCTGTTGCTACATAAAGGGAGGTTGGTTTTGCCTAGGACCTCTTCTCAGATTCCACTGATACTCCAGGAGTTTCATGCCAGTGCTATTGGAGGACATTCAGGAGGGCAGAAGACTTATCAGAGATTGGCTAGAGAGATATACTGGAAGGGGATGAGGAAAGATGTGGAGGAAATGGTGGCCCAATGTGATACTTGTCAGAGGAACAAGTACCAAGCATGTTGTCACGACCCGACCCGAGACGAGACGGATCCCGCCCGCGCCGGATCGCGACGGAGAATAGCTAACCAGGATCTGGCTTTGGATTAGGTTACTGAACTGATCTTCCAAATTCTTAACTCAACAGAAGCACACAGAACAACAGAGCTACTAAAAACATCAAATGCAGCGGAACAAAACATCTATCTTTTCATTTCCTCAAAATAATCATCTACAGAACAGTACATGGCTTTCAACAGAAAGAAAGACAGAACAGGAAAGCCATGACTGTACAAAAATCAAAAGTACAAAAGTACCTAATCTGATCAGACTCTGAAATCTAATCCTGGACTTCCTTGCCCTTCCCAGAACCTGAAAACCACCAGAAAGCAAGGGTGAGCTCAACAGCTCAGCAAAGCAACACACCACCAATCTAAATTCTCAGAAAACAAAACCAAACTTATCAGACTGAAATCAGATCAGAAGTCGGAACAGAATCGGAAATCAAAACTTACGGACAGATATCAAATCACATCAGAGTCGTACAGATCGTATCAGAACAGAACAAATCAACAGAGTCAGAAACAGAAATCAGAATCGTACGGATCATATCATATCATAATCACAATTTCGTACAGAACAGAACAGATACAGAAAGTAATACAGATACATATAGCTAAATGCCCTGACACTGACGGAATCTCTACGGATTCCGGCCCCTTATGCCTCCCTTCCCAGACACTGACTGAATCTCATAGGATTCAGGCCCCTTATGTCTCCCTTTGTGCTCACGGCACCAAAACAGATGTGCTTATAGCACCAAAACAGAATTCATCGGATCCGGAACAGAACAGATATCAGATTTCAGATTGAGCTTATTTCAGATTTCCCGTTTCACTAACTGAATCTCATAGGATCCAGGCCCCTTATAACTCCCTTTTGTATAGCTTATACACATAGCATTTCAATTCAGAAGAAATCCGGACAATTCAGAAATTACCCAAAAATCGGGCAGCACAACGGCAGTATACGGAATTTACACAAAAATTCCTGCAAAGAAAATTTACCGAATTCGCACAGAATACAGATATCAACATTTCAGAACCTTTATTCTACTGCACAGATAAATTCCAATTTCACAGAAAAATCCGGTCGACTAAAAACACAGTCGAATCAAAAATACCCGGACGAAAATCTTCAGAAAATAACCAAAATGTGCACACTCGGCACGTCAACAATATACAGAAAGTTACGCGGTAAAAACTGAACCGATCAAAAGATACGGACGAAATTCGCTAACGGAAACAAAACCCGGACAGAATATACCGCCAAACACGACGGAACTGAAAATTGAGAAAGGTAGAATGTGCCTTACCTCGAGCACAGCAAATTCCTCAACAGTCACTTCGATCGAAAACGGCTCCGCGTCGTCCGAAAATCCACTTTTCTCCAAAATCCCACGACTTAGTTTTCAGAGATTGAAGGATTGTCTGACTTCAGCTCCGATACTAGCACTTCCGTCAGGTACGGAGGGTTTTCAGGTGTTCAGTGATGCTTCACTGAAAGGATTGGGTTGTGTTCTGATGCAGCATGGTCAGGTAATTGCTTATGCTTCGAGACAGTTAAAACCACATGAGAAGAATTACCCGACGCATGATCTGGAGTTAGCTGCAGTAGTTTTTGCTTTGAAGATTTGGCGTCATTACCTGTATGGCGTCAGATGTGAGATCTTTACTGATCATAAGAGCCTGAAGTACATTTTTACTCAGAAGGATCTGAATCTGAGACAGAGGAGGTGGCTCGAGTTGATCAAGGACTACGATTTGACTATTCAGTATCAGCCTGGGAAGGCGAATGTGGTAGCGGACGCTCTGAGCAGGAAGTCTTCTGGATTCTCAGGTATTCAGCTTACCTGTGATGACTTTCTGATTCGTGATTTGGAGAGATTGCAGTTGGAGGTGGTTTCCTCCAGTGATTTGGAGTTGGCTCAGATGAGTATTCAGTCTTCTTTGGAAGCACGGATTCAAGAAGCCCAGAAGTCAGATTCTGATTATTCGAAGTTGATAGCTCAGATTGGATCTGGTAAGACTCCTGAACTTCGAATTTCTGATTCTGGTGTTATTTTCTGTAAGAACAGGTTGTGGGTACCTGTGTTTGGAGACTTGAGGCGGGAGATTCTGTACGAATCTCATCATTCTGGCTACACTGTTCATCCAGGCAGTGGTAAGATGTACGCTGATATGAAGCTTTTGTTTTGGTGGCCTGGGATGAAGAAGGATGTAGCAGAGTTTGTGTCGAGATGCGAAGCCTGTCAGTTGGTGAAGGCAGAGCATCAGCGACCAGGTGGACTGTTGCAGTCGTTGCCTATCCCTGAGTGGAAATGGGAGGAGGTAACGATGGATTTTGCGATGGGTTTTCCTCGATCTAGACAAGGACATGATGCCATTTGGGTGGTTGTAGATCGATTGACCAAGTCAGCCCATTTTCTTCCGATCAGACAGACGGATTCAGTTGATCGATTGGCACAGATTTATGTGAAGGAGATAGTCAGATTGCACGGTGTGCCTCGTGTGATCGTATCTGATCGAGATGGACGTTTTACTTCCAGACTTTGGAAAGGCATTCAGCAAGGTTTGGGTACGAAACTGCATTTCAGTACAGCCTTTCATCCTCAGACCGACGGACAGTCTGAGAGGACGATTCAGGTACTGGAAGATCTGTTGAGGCTTTGTGTTCTGGACTTTAGCGGAAGCTGGGAAGATCATATTCCGCTGATTGAGTTTGCCTATAACAACAGTTTTCAGTCCAGTATCGGTATGGCACCGTACGAGGCTTTGTATGGCAGGAAGTGTCGTACTCCTTTGACTCCGACCTCCTTCGGAGATAGGCAGGCTTTGGGGGCCACTTTTGCTGATGAAACTGCTCAGAAGATCATTTTGATAAGAGAAAGATTGAAAGCCGCTCAAGATCGACAGCAGAAGTATTACAATCAGAAGCACAGATTTGTTGAATTTCAGGTCGGTGACTTTGTGTACGTCAAAGTCAGCCCGATGAAAGGTGTGAGCAGATTTGGTCAGGTAAGCAAGCTTAGTCCAAGGTATGTTGGACCTTTTGAAGTTTTGGAAAGAATTGGAAAAGCTGCTTACAAGTTATTGCTTTCTGATTCTATGCCTGATGTGCATAATGTGTTTCACGTATCCACTCTGAGGAAGTGGGTTTCAGACTCTGGGAAGAAGCTGTCAGCTGATGAGGTGGAGATTCAGGAGAATCTGGCGTACAAGGAGGAGCCAGAGCTTATTTTGGCGTACGACGTCCGAAAGTTAAGAAATAAAGAGATTCCGATGGTTAAAGTCCAGTGGAAGCACCGGACTGCACGGGAAGCAACTTGGGAGAAGGAGTCTGATATGAGACGGTCGTACCCGTACTTGTTTTGACTGAGTTTGGACTGGATAATGTCGAGGACGACATTTTTCTGAGTTGGGGAGATTGTAATATCAAGATCTGCTCCAGTATCGTCCAGGACGATCTGGGATCGTCCTGGGACGATCAGTGGAAATCAGAAAATTAAAAATAAATATCTGAGGAGAGAGAAAGTCGTGGGATTTTGGAGAAAAGTGGATTTTCGGACGACGCGGAGCCGTTTTCGATCGAAGTGACTGTTGAGGAATTTGCTGTGCTCGAGGTAAGGCACATTCTACCTTTCTCAATTTTCAGTTCCGTCGTGTTTGGCGGTATATTCTGTCCGGGTTTTGTTTCCGTTAGCGAATTTCGTCCGTATCTTTTGATCGGTTCAGTTTTTACCGCGTAACTTTCTGTATATTGTTGACGTGCCGAGTGTGCACATTTTGGTTATTTTCTGAAGATTTTCGTCCGGGTATTTTTGATTCGACTGTGTTTTTAGTCGACCGGATTTTTCTGTGAAATTGGAATTTATCTGTGCAGTAGAATAAAGGTTCTGAAATGTTGATATCTGTATTCTGTGCGAATTCGGTAAATTTTCTTTGCAGGAATTTTTGTGTAAATTCCGTATACTGCCGTTGTGCTGCCCGATTTTTGGGTAATTTCTGAATTGTCCGGATTTCTTCTGAATTGAAATGCTATGTGTATAAGCTATACAAAAGGGAGTTATAAGGGGCCTGGATCCTATGAGATTCAGTTAGTGAAACGGGAAATCTGAAATAAGCTCAATCTGAAATCTGATATCTGTTCTGTTCCGGATCCGATGAATTCTGTTTTGGTGCTATAAGCACATCTGTTTTGGTGCCGTGAGCACAAAGGGAGACATAAGGGGCCTGAATCCTATGAGATTCAGTCAGTGTCTGGGAAGGGAGGCATAAGGGGCCGGAATCCGTAGAGATTCCGTCAGTGTCAGGGCATTTAGCTATATGTATCTGTATTACTTTCTGTATCTGTTCTGTTCTGTACGAAATTGTGATTATGATATGATATGATCCGTACGATTCTGATTTCTGTTTCTGACTCTGTTGATTTGTTCTGTTCTGATACGATCTGTACGACTCTGATGTGATTTGATATCTGTCCGTAAGTTTTGATTTCCGATTCTGTTCCGACTTCTGATCTGATTTCAGTCTGATAAGTTTGGTTTTGTTTTCTGAGAATTTAGATTGGTGGTGTGTTGCTTTGCTGAGCTGTTGAGCTCACCCTTGCTTTCTGGTGGTTTTCAGGTTCTGGGAAGGGCAAGGAAGTCCAGGATTAGATTTCAGAGTCTGATCAGATTAGGTACTTTTGTACTTTTGATTTTTGTACAGTCATGGCTTTCCTGTTCTGTCTTTCTTTCTGTTGAAAGCCATGTACTGTTCTGTAGATGATTATTTTGAGGAAATGAAAAGATAGATGTTTTGTTCCGCTGCATTTGATGTTTTTAGTAGCTCTGTTGTTCTGTGTGCTTCTGTTGAGTTAAGAATTTGGAAGATCAGTTCAGTAACCTAATCCAAAGCCAGATCCTGGTTAGCTATTCTCCGTCGCGATCCGGCGCGGGCGGGATCCGTCTCGTCTCGGGTCGGGTCGTGACACATGTGCCCCTGGAGGACTGTTGCAGCCACTTGAGTTACCTGATCAGGTTTGGTCAGAGGTGACTATGGACTTCATCGAAGGCTTACCCAAGTCGGAAGGCTACACTGTCATTCTAGTGGTAGTTGACCGGCTTAGTAAGTATGCTCATTTCATACCATTGAGACACCCTTTTAATGCCCCTACCGTTGCAGCAGTTTTCATCAGAGAGATTGTTAGGCTTCATGGCTTTCCTGAGTCGATAGTCTCTGACAGAGATAAAGTGTTCCTGAGTCACTTTTGGAAGGAGATGTTCAAGTTACAAGGGACACTCTTGAAGCGCAGTTCTGCCTACCACCCACAGACAGATGGGCAATCTGAGGTAGTCAATAGAAGTGTGGAGACTTACCTTAGATGTTTTGCGGGGGAAAAGCCCAAGCATTGGGTAAGGTGGCTACCTTGGGCTGAATATTGGTATAACACTTCATTTCACAAAGCAGCACAGGTCACACCTTTCAAGGTGCTTTATGGAAGGGATCCTCCAACCCTGATGCCATACAAGTCTCATTCTACATCCGTGTCTCTGGTGGAGCAACAATTATCTGAAAGGGATGAGATCTTGGGGGAGCTGAAGAAACACTTTTTACGAGCCCAGAACATCATGAAGCAGGCAGCAGATCATCATAGAAAGGATGTTCATTTTGAGATTGGGGAATTTGTATACTTGAAGTTGAGGCCTTACAGGCAGAATACTTTAGCAAGGAGGCTAAGTGTGAAGTTGGCCCCAAGGTATTATGGCCCCTATGAGGTGGAACAAAAGATCGGGAAGGTAGCATATCGCTTGAAGTTACCACCCACGACTACGATTCATCCAGTCTTTCATGTGTCCCAGTTAAAGAAGTTCAAGGGAGATTCTGTACCAGTCGATCCTTTACCGCCAACATTGTCTGAAGAGGGTACAAGCCTATTAGAGCCTTCTTCATTGAAAGGGGTTCGTCACACTGAGAAAGGAGGGAAAGAAGTGTTGATTGAGTGGAAAGATCTACCAACACATGACGCTACTTGGGAGGCTTATGAGAACATACAAGCCAAGTTTCCTGCTTTCAACCTTGAGGACAAGGTTAATCTTTGGGCGGGGAGTGATGATGGATCGGACCAGCCGGTCCATCCATCTTCAACACCGGCCCAAAAAGGGCCGGTTCTTGTTTACTGTAGGCGGAGAACCCGCCTGCCTGGGCGGTCGGCCGAAGGAAAAGGAAGGGGGGCGGGTGGGCCCAAGGGGCCCACCAAATGAATAAGGGAGGGAAAGTTGTTTGCCCTAGGGGTAATTAGGGTATTTTGGGGGGATCATGTGAGGGTTGAAGGGGAGTTAGGGTTTATTTTTTGGGAGGGGATCTTGTTTTGGTGGCTGTTTTAGCTTTCTTCTAATCTAGGGCTTGGGAGAAAGCTTCTCTTCTCGAATTGAGAGCATTGTATCCGTGGAAACTTGTAAGTCTTTTGTTATTTAAGTAATCCAAGGGTTTGTGAGTGTTTCTATCCAAGAAATCTTCCATTTTTCCATTGTTTTTGGGCTGTTTTCTTGGATTCCGAATTTTGCACATCTCAAGTTCCATCAATATCTTGTTTCCTTTTTGGCTCTACCAAGTTGCACCATATAAAATAGCACTAGGTAGTGTTAGCATGTGCCCACCAGGATTTTATAAGAGTTTGGTCAAGCTCCATCAAAGGAGCAATTCAAAATTCTGTTACCATGACGTGACAAAAGGTTTATGGAATGGACCAAAAGCAACTCTAAAAAACAATTATTCTCTTGTTCCATCTTACCTAAAGAAACTACTGCATTTAGCATGACAAAATTAAAATTGAAGAAAATCATGGTAGTTCAATGCCCTCTAAAAAATTTAATGTAGCATAAAGTAGATAATTAATGCAACAACAATATTTTAAGAAAGCATCAACTATGAAGAAAATTATAGAGGAACATATAGCTCAATTTTAGTTCTAATACATAAACCCTAAGTCATATTATCTCTCCTTAAGCAGATATGATCATCATAATCAATTTTTTTGTGATGCTTAGGAGTGTCAGTGAGCCGAGCCGGTTCAAACTCAACTCAATAAAAAGCTCGCAAGTCAAGCTTATTGAGCTTTGAGCTCGAGCTCAAACACAAGCTCGCTTATTGAGATTGTATAAGTTTAATTACCCAATTGTTGTAAGAATTGGTCATGGAATGAATGATTTTCTAAATTCTCTCTTCTCTTCCTCTCTTGGGAGTCTACACCTACTCTAAAGGTGTTTTTCCTTCTAAGATTGTCAAGAAGCATATCATGCATGCATCAAAAGATTTACTCAGTATTTCTTTTAAATGTAGGTAAAATAAGCCAACCACACTTAGTGAGATAAAGGCTTGTTGTTGTTATAGTATAGTTAAAACGAGTAAACAAATTAGGACAAACTATTCACAACAGGAGTTTACGACCATCTTAAGTTTTTTTTCCAGCAAGAATAGAGCGTAGTTCCCATTGGAAATATTCCTTTCATCAAATAAAATAGAGTCAGCAACCTAGTCTTAAAGGCTCAGACCATTCATCAAATTTTCCCAGATGAATATAGTACAATGGCATTTCTTCATTTTAAGCATGCAAGGCAAAAGCTCTCAGAACCAGGCACCAGACTCACAACCCTTTATTAGGCAAAGAGAGTAAGGCTGAGTAAGGCTAACTTTACTTCCTCTATTGTGTCCAATTATGTAGGTCAAAATACTAGTTGTCAAGGATAAAACCAAAGTTAAATATTTAATAAGTACCAATTTCTTAAAATTTTGAAAGCTAAGCAGTAAGGTGAGCAGTCATTACCAATTCCCTCTGCCTTTCTTGCTTAATTAGCTCCCGAAGAGGACGATATGCTGCTGTCATGCACAGATTCTGCTAAAACAATTTTCCTTCAGTAAGTGATAACTAGTTGAAAACCTATACCATCTAATAAGACACAAATCATATGAAACCTACAAACCTTAAGATCACTACCACTATATCCCTCTGTCATTACTGCAAGTTCCTTATATTCGAGTCCATCTTCAACCTTTTCTTTTGACAGAAGTGATTTCAAAATCAGTTCTCTGCTCTCAACAGATGGCAGGCCTACCATTATCCTGCGCATAATACAGAAATATTGAAGGTATGTCCAAGAGATCATGTATAAATACCAAAAAAAATAAAACAAACCTGCGTTCAAACCTCCTAACTATTGCTTCATCAAGGTCAAATGGTCTGTTTGTTGCTCCAAGAACAAGGATTCTTTCCCCGGCTTCTGTCAGGAGCCCATCCCAATGAGCCATGAACTCATTCTTAATCTTCCGCATTGCCTCATGCTCACCAGCCCTTGATCTTTGCCCAAGCATGCTATCAACCTCATCCACAAAAATAATAGTGGGTGAAACTTTCGCAGCGAGTGTGAACAATGCCCTCACATTTTTCTCATCTTCACCAAACCATTTTGATGTGAGGGTAGACATTGAAACATTTATGAAACTTGCTCCAGCTTCATTTGCAATGGCCTTTGCCAGCATAGTCTTCCCAGTTCCAGGAGGTCCGAAAAGTAGTATTCCTCTACAAGGCTTAAGGAGGCCTCCTTTAAAGAGGTCTGGCCTCCGAAGCGGAAGCATGACGAGCTCATGAAGGGACTCTTTTATATCATCCAAAGCACCTATATCATCAAATGTTACTTCAATTTCACTTGCTGGGATCACTTCAGATCTGATGCGCTTCTCAAATTCATTGTCTGGAGGAAATTCCTACATACAAGAGTGCAATTGAAGTCAATCCTCCTTAAGTTATAAGGAGTAAGCTAATTAGAGAAGAAAATAAGACATCATTATACCAACCCTAAACCCCGCCAAAAAAGAAAAGAGTCACCCTAAAAAACGTATGCAGGAAGAGTAAGCACATATTTGTTCAAGTACGCACATGTTGATTGCAGAATGAAAATAGAACACTGCATTACCAAGCAATAGATATGCCCTTAGACCAGACAACGAGAACTTTCATTATAGTTATAAAAACGTAAACAAAGTTTGGAGAAGAGTTAAAATAGAAAGAGCAAAAGAAATTAAAAACACCCGATTGGATGCTTCTATTAGATGATTCATGATTTTTAGAAGCAAAAGAAGAAAATGATAGAAGTTGAATCAACAAGATAAGTAAATAAAATTAATGTGAAGGGATTAGGAGAAAAAGAGTATACTAAAGCTAATCTGGATATAAGTTGTGCAAAAAAAAAAAAATCTAGAAGAACAGCTACCATCTCATGCAAGCAATTAATGGGAATGAATGAAGACTGAAAAAGAATAGACCAACCCGATACGATATCATTGGGATAAAGCTAATGATCTTGATGATATTAATGATAATGATGCTGATTTTCTAAGATAACTCACAATTGCTTTGGGCAATAAACCCCCATCATTTTTAGCAGCTACACCTGACTTCTCTGATTCACTTTTGTTTTCAGAAGTGCCTTCAAATTTCGTCTCAGGTTTTTTTGTGTTCTCACTTTCTGAATTATCCTCCTGATAAATAAATAAATAAAATTTAAGTTCGCCTTTTTCCAAGAAAAGAAGGAAATCTATCGTGCATCTATATATTTGAAAATGTGACAAAATACAGTAAAAGCAAGCAGGTGCACCTTTGTCGCATCAGTATTTGTCTCCAATTTTAGAGAATCTTTATCGCCAAGTTTATTCTCTTGGAATATACTTAGTACATGGGACAAACTGTTGTAAGGAAATAAATAGTAAGGGAAAAAAAAAGAATGTAGAGAAGATAATTGAAGAAGTCAGTAGACTCGAGTAAATCAACATAAACTATCTACCTCTTTGAAGAAATGACAAGTTTTCCATTTCTGTACTCAAGATCTTTGTTATGCATCAAATGATAAGAGACAGCGGAAACTACAATTTCTTCAATATAATTGTCTATAACCATTGCATCTGTTAAGCATATTGAACCCAAGTCATTACAGTCCAAATCATTGGATGCAAGCACCTCCAAAATGTGGTTTTTGTTATCCTGAGACTGCATCATTTTCATGTCTTCTTCCAATTGTGATTTCCAACTTACAAGATGACTTTCATCTTGTGGAGGCTTAATCTCTATGTTATACGGAAACAAAATACCGAGCCTCTCATCCACCTCTCCATAATTAGTATCCGATTCAACGATCCTTGAACCAAGTATCAACACCGGTCCAGTTAACATTTTCAACATTTTTTGGAACATAGAATGTATCCTTTGGGATCTGAAAACTAGACCCTCAACATCCCTTATGTACAGGACGATAGGATTATCTTTTGAAACTGAAACAAGAACCTGCATATAACTGTGAAGATCACCATCTTTCTCAAACAAACTCAAGAATAAATGCTTTTCAAAAAAAAAAAACCAAGGAATTTCTATAATTAGAAAGAAACAACGTTATACAAAATACTATGTACCTTGTGAAGTGCTTGTATAAGCAGCTTTTCATCAAAAGTCCAGTTTCCGGTGCGCTTGGGTGGGACAGGAAGAGCTAGATTGATGACAATCATACAAATAAGAGAAAATAGACCACCAAAGTTGTAATCAATATTTATGAAAAAAAAAAAACATTAAAGGCAATTATATTCTCAAATATCTTTTTGTTGGATAGAAAAGGTAGAGATCCATATACATTCAAACCACCACACACAGGCAAAACACTCTAAAGCAATTATCACCACTCTCTTCACATCACCAATAAGCTAAACCTAGCTGATGTAGAACTATATGTAATAGCAAATGCAATCGATTGGAAATTACACAAACAAGAATAGAACTTTGCAATTAATTAACTTCTCATGTTTCTTAGAAAAGTTTTAAGCCAACAAATTGGTGATTAAGCTTCGACAATCCATTACACAAGAAAAGATTAGAAACGTAAAACAATCATATCAAATTATACCATGCGAATGTAGGCTTTTTAAAAGGAATCCCTAATTTAACAATTAGAATAGTCACTATGGGAATCCGCTCACTTACACTCTTAATCTGGGTTGTGCAGATAGATCTTCATGATCAAATGATGCCAAGATTGAAGGAGGATTAAGAGTTGCAAGGAAGGGAGAGAGTTTACCCAAAAATAGGAGATACGAGACAACGGCGATGATGTGTGGTTGCTTATGAAGGAAGGGCAATAATGTGAAGTCTTCTCACAAATTCGAACTGCAATCTGGCACCTCCAGAGAGTTTGGATAGCACTCTGATGTATGGAGAAATTCTGGACAGCAATCCCGCAAGTCTTGGAAACCTTGGACAGCAAGTGCATGAAGTTCCACTCTTGGAGTAAGTGAGATTATGGTTAGGGGATGAGGTGGTGGGCTATGGAAAACTATGGGCTGCACATAGCAACATCAATGGTGGAGGGATTTGAGGTGATAGGTGGCCCAAGGAAGCAGGAATTTATCTCCAAAGTTGGGAGTGAATAATTAAGGGGAACTAATTGGGGACAACAAAAGAAGAAATAAAAGAGAGGAAAAGGGAACGGCTAGCTTGAATGGGGGGATTTGATTTAGGGAATCTAGGAAATGATTTCCAATTAGATAAGGAATTGATCGATTGATTTGGGAGATTTAATGGGCCTCATAATTAGATGAGAGAGAGAGAGAGAGAAGGGGGCGGTTAGGAGGGGAAGGGAGGAGCCCACATGATTTAATGAAGATTTGAGGGGATTGAGGGTCTTAAATGAGTTGCAAACCAAAACCAATTTAAATTAAGAAAGAGACTTTAATACAATTATCTCTGTAATTTAATTTCAAATTCAAATGACCTTGATTGGAGGGACTTTCCTAATATAACTCGTATTATTTAAGGAAGGAATTTCAAATTCAAATAAATTCAAATTTAAATTAATTGACCTTCCAAATTTACAATGAGATAATTTAGAAAAGTGGTGAATGTTAGGATGAATTTTGATCCAAGGGGAAGGAGGGAGGGGGACGGTGGCTTGAAGGGGAGGATTTGGGGTTGGCGGTTAGGAGAGGGGAAGGTGGCCTTGGGTCGTCGATTAGGAGGGGTTGGGGGTTGGGGCCAGTGACTAAGAGGTGTAGGGGTGATCTTGGGCCGGCAGGTAGGAGGAGGGAAGGGAAGTTTTGGGCCGCCTTCTAGGAGGGGAGAAGAACTACGAGCCCGGACGCTTCCTGCGGCTGATGAGTATTGCTTTTCCCTCACCCAAGGACTTCAAACTCTCCAAAAATTCTCACAACTATCCAAGAACACAAGTGCTAAAATTTTCATAATATTAATCACCATACTCTCAAAGGAGGGGAAAGGGCTATAAATAGCCAAAATACAATAACATTTCTAAAGACAAAAGTACCCCCTAGGGTTAAATAAGCCTACTTCCTCAAGTGAGGGTAAAAATAGAAAAGATATATATAGAAATCAAATACAAATAATAAATCAAAAATAAAGTGGACTAATCATGGTCATCGATCTCAGATTCCTTCTCTGATAAACTTTCCACGGTCGGATGTCCTCATCACTAGCACTTGCTTAGCAATCATTGTTGCATTATATCCTACATATTGTGGTGTATATTCTCGTCACTGTATTACTGCAAAGTTGTATTACCTTCCCAATCTTGTTTTATATGCATTGTGTTGTAAGTATGGCAATTCGATGGTAACAAATACTCTACTTCCACAATATCGTGCAAAATAATATAGGAATTTTGCAAAAAAAAAAGATGTTTATGCAACCTTTTAGTGAATAATTTTTAAATGTAACGAAGAGCACTATGTCCTTGACATGGCATGTTATTTTTCCAAGTCATATCCATATCTTTCTCATGTCAGTCATAGGAAAAAAATCCCTCAGGACATCCCGAGGGAAATTTAGGTGGGGATGACTTTTTGGCCTTTAAATTTCCATTGGAATACAAGTAATCGATGTGTTTTGGTTTGGATTTACACTTATCCAAAAAATCATTCTCATCAAAACCAAGTTATGTGGAAACCCCATTCAAACAACATATGGTTTCTCTTCAAAAACCTTATGAAAGTAATCATACTAGATTAGCAATCCACAATTAAAATCCTGTTGTGCAAAAAAAAAATCCTCACAATTATAAATTGAAACCGCATACATTTTACATATCCCATCTCCTAAATGCTCTGCTTGCATTACATTCCTTCTAGTTACCATCTTTTCCTTAGTTCAGGGCTTATATATTCTTAATTGCGTTATTCTCTGCTTATTCTCTTCCAAACTTCAATATTCATGCAATTCATTAAGCACTTCGTTTTATAACAATACTCCTTCCAAAGATTAATTTACAGATATTCCTCTCCAGGCAGAGGATTCTATTATTTATATTACATTGAACACTTTCCTCGAGTTAACATCTTATAACTTTCAGGCCTCTAATTTAAAAGTTATTATTAAAACACAAGCGATCGAGATAATAACTTAATCCAACAGCAACATTATTGAAGTACATTGATATTTACTTTAGTTGTTCTTATTTCACATTTTTTTATTTCATATTAATTTATTTTGGTATAAACATGTCTATGATAATGATCACTGCATATAATGGACTATTCTCTCAAGTCAGTGTTAGTTTGATATTAATTTATTTGGTTTTGATTCTGATCCCTAATTTAGTTCATTATTTGTCTCTCTGGTCAGTAGCTGATATTATTATTTTGGGTAGTTCAATTGTGATTCAGTTGCTGTAATTATTATTTTGAACCATTCAATTGGGATTCTGCTGCTGTTGGGACATTTGTTTGGTTTTGGCTTTCAAAGTTGCACCAATCGGTTCTTTGTTGATTACATGTGGCTTCCTTGATGCCTTCTCCATGTGCTTATCCCTTTCCGTGTCCAAGATAATTACTTGCTATTTTTGTGGTGTTAGTTTTATTGAAGCTATAGTTGTAAATTACATGCTCCAGATTAATTGTTTATAAACTCCAAATAACATTGCATAGGATTAGCTCAATTCAAATTAATATCAAATCCAAAATTAATTCCGACCGCAGTTTAAAATATCCCCAGAAAATCTGAAACACACAAATAACTATGCACGAGATATTGCAAGAGGCTCACAAAAGCCACACCACAACAAATGGAAGTAGTACCCAGAAAAGAAGGGATAACCAAAACTGGAAACCCTCAAAACAAAAGCCACTTTGCGAGGACAGGAGCAATTCCGCATCATCTAGTTAACAGGTAACCAACTTTTTACATACAAATTAGTACCCTTAAGACAAAAAAACATTATATTTATTAAGAACCATAGCTGATATACAAGAAAAGCATAATCACCTTGATTCATACAAGTGGACTCTGATGAAAGGCTACCAATATCAGCCGAGGCAGATGCATTTCTACGAAGTTTTGAAATACTCCCGCAGCTTTCTAGGCCCCTAGAAAAAGTCAAAAATAGACACATGGGTAAGTTTTATAAAAAAAGTGCTAAATCTTTGTGTCCTCTCTAATCTTCATTAAAGAAGCTCACATTTACTGTACCTTGATCTTAAATCTAATCCGCCGGTTTGTCTATGCAAAGATCCTAAACAGAGAAAATGAAGTTAAGTAAGAAAAAACAAATCAAAATTAGTCAAGAGAAAAGTACTTAAAACGTGAAAAAAAAAATATGATGGGCTTGCTAAGGTCACAAAAAAAAAGAGTCCAAGCTAAATTTGGATAAATTTAATATTTCAGATTAGTTGAATACACCAAATTTTCACTAAAAAAACCTTTTTCGATTACAAAATTACCACAATAAAAAATTAGCAATAGATGATAAACTTTAACTAATTTCTTTCTTCTCTAATCAATATAGAAAAGGAATTAGCATCGAGCATCCACAGTATTTGTCAAGCAAGAACTAAACTAAAGATATTATGGGGGATGACTTTATGCATAAAACCTCCAAGCACTCCAACAAACAATACTCATTCTTAAAAAAAAGACAAATAGGAATGCTAATGTTATTTCCATATTAACTGCATAAATCATACATTTACATGGTTTAACAATATAGATATAACATGAGACAACATGAGCTGAACAATGATGCCAAGTTCACATAAGCAGGAATACCGAACAAGTAAAAGAATATAACAATGCATAAAATGTACCTGAAAATGAACCTTTTGGTTCTTCCTGAGGAAGAATAGAAAATGATCCAATTATGCTGGTTAAACGTTCAAGCGTTGACTCAGAAATGGACCTTCTAAAAGCCTGCCATTTCAATAAAAAAGGCAGTCATGAAATAAAAATGAAAAGTAGCATGAAACAAGTTCTCAATAGCTGAAAAGAAAGAAGGCACAGATTCCCGTTTTAACCTATTTATCATTAAGATTATGCATAAGAATTAAAAAACTATGATTACATATGCCTAACATGAATATTATCAACATAGATAAAAAATCATAAAACATATAAGAGGAATTAATTTTGTCCCGTTGATGCAACTAAAACAGGCATAAGTTTAGCAATAATAACATAGACAAGTCATTGAAAACTTACAGAATTTTTGTTCGCAAATCCATATTTGCTTTGGACCTGATACCAACAATAAAGTAAATCGACATGTGATAAAAATGCAAGAACAAGAATAACAGCATAACAGCATTCACTTGCCTTAAGTGCAAAATCTGATACATCTAACAGTAACAAGTTGGACTCAAAGTAGTGAGCTAAAGCTTTCGCAAGCATCTGTTGATAAAGTTCTTTACAAAGAAGTTTCTTAAAAATTAGTGTCAAGCATTCAAAAAATTACTAATAGAAAAGACATGAAATATGATTTTCGATGAAAAATACCTGTGGGCCCTGAGAGTAAAATGGCTCGACTTGCGGGAGAAAGATTTCGTGTGAACTTGGAGAACTCAGCTTGCTTCAAGTGAACAAAGGCTGCACTCGTCAGCACCACTCGTGTTTGCTCACTGTTGTCAACAAGAAAAGCCAATACATATGAATTGAAAGATTTAATAAAACAATCAAAATAATAGATTTGCAAATCATTTCAAATATCAATTTATAAAACTAAAAATATTGATAAATTAACCAAATTAATTAAGATCTAGAAAATTAAATGTAAATCATAATTGCATCTGTTATGTATTTCATGTGTAAGTTCAGTATATTGGACAAGCAGCTGTAAATAATCTGTCAACAATATATAAGGTAGTAGTACAATTGAACCATGATTCCTAACCATAGTTTAGAAAAGTATTCTTCCAATATTGTTACTTATATGACAATATTTTTTTCAGCTTTTTCATGAAAATAAGAAGAATGGACACAACTCTAGACATGAAGTTGTAAGAAAAGCTGGAATTCCGCTGCCTGTATTGCAATTGAATGATATGTTGATATAAGAGTTTCTATATATATAGCTGATGGAAGAGAGTATTAAGATATAGTTAATAATGAGAATATATTACAGTAATAATAATTATAAATTTATACTATAACAAATTTTAATATTTATATGGAAATCAATCCAATAACTCATAATACCTTCCGCATACATTCGTAAAAGTTTTAAAGATTCAGATTATAAATTTACTTGGAAGCTCAATGATAGTAACCGCAAAGTAAACAACGAATTGACTACTATAAAATAATCAACAACTAACAAAAGTGACAATAACATTTTTTGTTAAAAAAAAACATAAAATTAAAAAGTAAAATGAATCAATCTTTTCAGAAATTTTCAACAAAATATAACTAAATAATTTGGCTTTAAGTTACAAACGGTTCATTGTAAAGGCCCAGGTTTCATAACTTCAACTTCATTAAACAAAGGAAAAGTAAAATTACATCAATGATAAAGGACAATAATTGCATGCGCAACAATAAAAAAAATAAACAGCTAACAAGTTCAAATAGGCACATATTCACTCTCCAATGCAAACCGAAAAGCGGCAATTTCACAGAGATCTTTTCTCATAAGAAAACTGATCTGAAATACTCATACGAGTCATGAAAATGATCCAAATTCTTACCTGGTCTGGAGAGCTAACATATGAGTCATGAAAATGATCCACAGTAGAGGGATCATAATAAGTAGGTGTAAATGGTAGTTGCAACCAAGCTAATTCTTCTGCAACTGATAGTAAAACTAAAAAGGAAAACCAACATGCAATACAAGGATCATGATATTAATTATCTAGTAGTAACAAAAAGCCTTGAAAAAGTTGGGCTTAGCCTTGGAAATTGTTAGATAATGGCTTCAACGAAGTTCTTGGCTTCTGTTAGTCGAACGTGGACCCAGTTGTTTGAAAAGAAACTGTAGGCTACCGTGTAACTAAAATTTTCATACGCCTTACCAAGTTTATACACAAGTTTTATATGATTTCAATGGCCTAACTATAATGGTGTACTAGTTTCATAGCCATAAAGAGTGTTTTGTTTTAACTGACATTTCAGAAAGAAAACCTAACTAATTTGCTAATGCAGCACTACCATGTAGCTTCTCCCAGGGTTCATAACCAGACAACCAACGAAACTATAATTAAAAATCACTATATGCACATTGGTCCATAAAAAGAATAGTACTGCACTACTCTTCTGCTGTGATATTCTTGGACAATTTGCCCTAAGATTTGACCCTTAACGTCAATCTGACAGGGTGGTCCCAACAACTTGTCATAGTCGCGTCAAAGGAGAGACGGTCTAAATCTTGATTATCCTTTACAGGTCAAAAGGTAGCACTAATACACACCGCAGAATAAAAATTTAACGTGAGTGGGGAAGAGATTATTTATTTAAATGTAGGGCTGCAAAACATTCATAATATAAATTATTATAAGAAAATTTAAAAGTAGACTTCAATCTATACAAAATTATAAGAAGAATTTTCTCAAACTAAGTAAAAAGCCCCTCATTTCCCCATTGGACTGTGCACTGTAGAAACATGCTAGGAATAAATTATGATCAATTGCCCACACACACGCGGGCTCCAATTAATGTTGTCAAATTGTTGTGAGCATGAAAAGCATGGGCGAGGTGCAAGGGCGGAACTAGACTTAATTTTCAGGAGGGCCAAACTTATAAGTAACGGTTGGTGTTGCCTCAAATTTGGCTCGACCCTTCATTACAAAAAAATAGGTCACCAAAAAGGAAGCTTGATATTAGCTACCAAAAGAAAAATCATGGATGATTTGTTTATTCTAAAACAAAATTTAGGTTAATAAACAAAATTTAGGTTGAAGTATGGATGATTTATTTGCAAAAAAAAAAAAAATCAAAATGATACAATTGATTAATCATTCAATTTCTACAAAATACAGGTTAGAGTTGCATTGAATTTGGTTCGACCCCTATTAGTTCATATCCTTGATTGTTATACGCTTCGTAGATATGTCGGGGGTCCAAGGGGGCAGCGCCCTCGGAACCAATTTTAATTGTAAGGATAGTTTTGAAATTTTTGCGGGCTTTGTGAGGGTGATTACGGGCGGTTATGGCAAAAGAGGGGCAAAAGTAAGAGGCTTAGGGGGGGACAAATTATTTAAATGCACCTCTCTTATAATTAAGTTCTTTTTTTAAGGGAGGCAATTCCCCTCCTGACATCTACATGGTTTCGCCCCTAGCGAGGTGATTCATGCACGTGCAAGAGCTCTCTTCAATTATTTGTTTTTTAACTCTCACAAGACTGTTGCGTTCATTTCGTTTAGATTAATTAATTATGTGGTCACTATAGATCAGCTTATTGCTAGCTAGCACGTATTTGGCAGAGAAACAATTAGAATGATAAAACAATTAGCAATTTTGAAATATTATGTATCCTTATAAATATAAGAATCCAAAAAAACACTTCATTTAGATATTTAATATTCACATATAACATCAGAAAATCTACATACTAATCTCTTCGATCAACTTATTGCAGCTAGCACATATTTGGCAGAGAACTGATTAGATTGATAAAAATTAAGCATCTTTAAAAATATATTATCCTTATAAATATAAGAATCCAATAATATTACATTTAGATCTCTATTTTTGCAGCATATCATCAGAAAATCTACATACTACTTTAATAAAAATAAATCATTGATTACTTTGTATTACTCTAAGGAAAATATTTATTTAATCTTATTAAAAAAACAATCGTTGAGCTCATTTTAATTATGGAAATAATTCATCTCACAAATCAAGGAAAATCCACTAGTAAGGAGAATTGCTCTGTCCGAGTTGAAATAACTTGAAACTTCAACCATTCCATGCCAAAATTTTACCAAGACCAACTTAGAGGAAAAAAAATTATCAAGATGACCTGATGTACTTTTCCTCTAGATCTATTTAAATTTGTGGCATGGAGATCGTGCGTGCAGCTCGCTGATTGAGCGAAATTTCTCCTCCCACGCGGCTCATGTTCGAATCCGCTAACTATCCCAAAAAAAATGTGTGGCACGCGCATTGAAAAAATAAATGTGACTTTTATATCACTCCTGCAAATCCATATATTTCATATAATTGTTCAAATTTTCTTTTTTGTCTTTAAAATTATTTTGATATCTTCATTTTTATAGTATTTTACGTTAAAAATCTAAAACTTCCATACACAAATACCTTCAAAATTTGTGATGTATATTTTAGAAATTTAATATTTTGCCTTTAAAATAACAATACATATTTTAACAAATCGAGATAAAGGATAAATTAGTAAAAATACGATTTAGATTTTTTAAATGCCATTTTATTAAATTGCAATTATTAGAATTTAACAGGAGCAAATTAAATCATAAACAATAGAAATTAACAGTTAATGCACTCAAATTTCCCATATTGAAATGGGAGCCATGGCCCCCAACCATGAAGCCACATTGCCTTCCACTTCTAAATAACACATGTAATGATTTAAAAGGAATCTTGATCGAAAATAATCTTCCAATTATATATAACATAATAAATGAGGTAGGTCCTTAAGCACCTGCCCAATTCTATGTTTTAAGGTTATTAACTAATATAAGATTAATCCATAATAATAATAATATAAAAAGATTACATCAGAAATGCTAAAATTTAAAATAACATATAGATAAACTTACATTATTGAGAAATTTTGCAAATAGTATGAAGTGGAGGCAGCGGGGATAGGAAAAGGGTGAAGGCGAGAAGTGCCGAAGAGGGTTGGAACTCGGAAGTCGAAAACAATTATTTATCAATTCGGAAAATTTGCAACGAAATATCCCACTTTTGATATATATTTACGAACTAGGTATATGCAATACAGAATCGGTAGATAGGATGAAGGCTGGATTTTAGGATTCGGTTCTCCGATCATTCTACACAAGACCCGTATATATTCACCTCCTAGTGATCTTACAATTCGTAACCCAAGGCGAGCAAAGAAGACGAAAACGATATGCCGAGAAAAAGAAAAACAAATAAATAAATGAAAACTTTTATCATCATTCATTTACCTGAGGTAATAAGGGAACTCATTGAAGGTAACTTTACTCTCCTTTCCGTCCGTCACGAGCCTCATCAACTCCTCCCCGATCATGTCCGCCGTCACGCCAGCTGCCTGCACAGGGGCCGCCCATTTCCCCAACGTCTGGCTACCTGCAAGACCCAACCCCACCCCAACGCCAAGTCCTACGCCCAACGCCGACATCAGCATACGCTTCGGCTCCATTCTCTCTTCTTCGTCTGCAACACCTCAACAAAGCAGTCTCCAGTTTTCCTCCTCCCTACCATACAAATCATTGAGTGGAATCAGCACCCTCCCCAAATAATACTAGCAAACCGTATAAATCGAAGGAGGAAATCGAAAATCGGACGAAGGGAAGAATCAGTGAGCGGTCATGATTAATTGATATTTGTATTACTTGTAGTCCTCGTGTTATCCGATGAATCCGCTTTGCCCTATCTCCCTCTGTTGCTATATTTAGGCGCGGCTCTTGCGGTTCTAAACCCTAGAATTCCAGTGATAGATAGCTGAATGAATCGTTGGACATATCGATACCTCGGCGGCGAGAGAGAATCAGAGAGCAGAGCTTCTGAGCTCTGTTCCCGCATTTTAAAACCACAGAGTGCAGGGCTTGGGGCTTTGGATCGTTTTTAAAACTTGCTTTTGCCCGGGCTATGGCCTTCTCTGTGGCCAAGTTGCTATATGAGGGCTACAGGAAACATTAATGGTCTTGGTGGAATATTACGTGTTCATCAGTGTGAGGACCGCCGTTACCGCCGTTATATCATTATATTATTATTATTATTATTATTATTATTATTATATCTTAACCTTATATTAGTTAAATAAGCTTAAAACATAGAATTGAGCACATGCTTAAGGACCTACCTCATTTATTATGTTCTACTTACTTGGAAGAATATTTTGATCTAGATTCCTTTTAAATTATGACATGTGATAGTTAAAATTTATCGTCAAATGGCCGTTGGATTGGGACGGAAGCGGGCAGCCTAGTCGGTGCAAAGTAGTTTGATTGCATTGGATGGGTGTTCGTCTTTGAGAATTGGAAGTTGACGGGTGTTGTTGATTCGATCAATCCTAGTTAGCATCTTTTATTTATAAAAAAAGAATTTATATCATAAAATTCTAATACAAAATATATCATAATAAATTTTAATTTCTAAATTTGATATTAAAATTAACGTTTGATATGTCATCAAAAATCAATTTAATTGAGCATGAATCTCGATATACATTTGAATTGAAAACTCCCGAAATTAAATTAAGGATTGTTTGGACTTTGATTACAGTGAGCTTAGAGCCTAAATGAGTCTAAATCAAGGGCTTGAAGTGCATTCGGAAGTTTTAATATATTAATTGGGTTATCAAATGATCTCTAAATAAGGTATGCTAATAGTAGAATCGGGCGGCTCAATAAGACAAAGTTAATGAGCCTAAGACCGCTTAATTTTATATCTTAAGACGCTTAAATGCTCAAAAAATGATATATATTGGGGAATCAATATTTAGATTTGCTCTAGATTTTTCTCATATTTATATAGCATGATACTCACAAAAATTTATAAATAAACCTCAACTCCCTACATAAGAGGGACATTGGTTAGAGATTCAAGAGAGCTATAAGATTTGAAGAATCTAGAGCTCCATCGCCAGTAAACCTTTATCGGTCAATCACTACCATTGAGCTTCTGCCTGATCGACGGCAGCATGACCTTTGCCTGGTTGTTGATCACCAAACCTCTACTTGACCAATCGCCACCGGACCTCTGCCGAACCGTTGATTACTCGAACTTTACCAGACCACCGCAGTAGGGCTTCCGCCCGATAAACCACTGTCGGACTTTCGATCAACGGTGAGGTCATCTTCATCGATGGGTAGCCAAGCATGTATAGTTCATCAATGATAATTTTAATATGTTGTATATACTCATATTGCTTCTGTTCATTTTGTGAGAAGATGAAGATCTTCTTTTAGTTGGGTGAGATGCCCTCGAGATAGCTTGTCGTAGGTATTGGCAAGATTACTCCAGACCTCTTGTGATGTGTGAGATGAAGCAATAAAAGAAATTATATTTGGAGAGATAGAGCTACCAATGGCACTAAGGAGTTGGTCATGATGAGTCCATAATGAATAAGAAAGATTTGGAGTGGAGCCATCACTAGTGTTTAGAAGTTGTGGCGGGTATAAATATGATCCATCAATAAAACCCATGAGATCATATCCAGTGACAGTTATATGAAATTGAAATCATCATGTTGAGTAGTTAGAGGCAGTAAGCTTGATTTGTATGTTAGTATTGATGGTAATGAGGGCTTGAGATTTATCAATTGGGCTAAGAATAATATGAGTATTGAGGTTGGATGAGATCGTTGAGGGGGAGTCGACCATGGGAGGAAGAGGAGGCTAGATTAGATTGAGCTGCTCTGATACTGTATAGAAAAAGATAATTTGAAGGAAAATAACTACTCTTATTAATTTTGTATTACAAGCTATGTATAATACTTATAGATATAAAATAGTGAAGCAAAAAATAAATTAGCACATGTAATGAATGTTAATTTAACATAAATATTAAATGAGAGAAGATAAAAAAAAGAAAAGTGAATTAACACCCATAATGAATATCAATTTAATGCATAGGCTACAAGAAAGGAAATCGAAAGGAAAGTGAAAAAAAAACCATAATGAACGTCAAATTAATAGATAGACCAAAAGAAAGACATATAAATTTTAAGTTTAATAATAAATATATGAATTGATGATACCAAATATTTAGTAAATATTTTCAAAAGTGTTGTATCAAAACATATTTGGATAACTACTAAATACATAATGCATAATGAAGAACTGCTTGGATTGAGAAATGGTCATAGGATGTATAAATTTATTTGACTTAGGCTTCATTTGGGATAGCTTTATTATTGCTTTTGAAAGCAGCTTTCTTGTACAAAAAAATTAGTTTAAGAAATTTTTATACTAAACTTCTTTTCCAACATAGAAACCCTTCACTCTTGACCTGAAGAATCTCCTTCCTTATAGACTCTTCACACCTAAAGAATCTCCTTCCTCTCGCCTCCAAGGCCCGACGGGGATGTTGTCCCTCCTTTCTCCTCCAAGGTCGGTAAAGATATTGATCCCTCCTTTCACTTCCAAGCCCGGCGGAGATGTCGAACCCACCATTCACTTCCAAGTCCAACAGAGATGTAGATCCCTCATTTCTCTTCCATGCTCGATGGAGATGACAAAACCCTAGCCTCATCTTGGTGGAGATGACAAAACCCTAGCCTCATCAGCTAGCAAGCCTTTTGCACCAAAGACTCTCTTTCTTAGAGCTCTCCTCCAATAGCTCTACCAAACATAATGTGAGGACCCAAGGTGCAAGCTAGCCAGAGCAATTGTGTGACCCCTCTCACATCTCTTGACTCCCTCAAGGCACCCTCCCTCTCTCAACCTCACCTCCTCTCTCTCCATATGAATGTGGACTCTTTCCAAGCTCTCCCTTAGAACCTTAGAAAGAAGACGACTCAGACTGCCCAAAGACCCTTGCTATAAGATATAACTAGAGTTTATAAAGAAGACTCTCAAAAACCTTAATTTTTAAATTTAAGTCTTCTGATCATACAATACGATGCTTACATCATACAAAACAATGAGTTCAATTTTGTCGAAAATCATCTTGTACGATTATAAATGGTTCAGTATGATTACTTCGGATTGAATCTCACATCGTACAGGACGAACCAAGGATGAACCAAAGTTCGTTCGAAGAGCTCTCGGTTGGATCGGACTATACGATATTTGTATAGTACAATATGATCTACAATTAAATCAAATCTGAATCAATTCCTTAATTTATAAATTAAATTAGGTAACTTAATTAATGTTCGTATAGTACGACCTAGTTCATATAGTACAATTAGTTCAATTTTTTAATTTTAAATTTACCTTATTTAGGAAAAATTAGGTTTGATGATGGGGTTTTAGCAAAATAGTTGATTGTACAGTATGAGTTAGGGTCATACGATATGATTAGTTATAATCTAAATTTAATTAATCTTATTTAATTAAATATTTAAATTAATTTATATTTAAACAAATTGTATAGTATGATTAATATAAAATTTTAAATATTTAGTTTTACTTCCCCTTATGTGCGTGTACGGTTGCTAAGCCAACATACTTCTAATATAGAAATAGACTTAAAAAAAAAATACAAACTTTGTAACTTACATACTGTCGTTACTCTGTCTTAAGCCGATTCTTCAGTCTTTGCTTGGTGTATACCTAAAATAGTTAGTAGCACACAAAGCAAATATCGAATATATAATGCAAGATTAAAAAAATAAACATCTAATAATATTTATAATCATTAAAGCACTAGGTTGGGCTCCCGGATTCAAAATATTGGCCACACACTCCCTATAATTAAATGGAAAAAAATAATTTAGATTTATCAAATATTTTATGTTTTGTTAAACTCTATATCTAAACTTATAAAATAAAGGGCTCGAGCGGAGGCTAAGATCATTGAATCATTGGTACTCAAATAATGTACTTATTGATAACATATTAAAGCTCTCTCTCTCTCTCTCTCTCTCTCTCTCTCTCTCTCTCTCTCTCTCTCTCTCTCTCTCTCTCTCTTCATCTCTTTTTTATAGCCAATCTTAAGAGTAAGGTCTATGTATTGCCCACAAATAAAATAGGATCTAATATTTTCTCTTAAATACTTCTTTAAGGATAGAAGTTGATCTAAATAAAATGACAAGATATGGTCACCTATTTATATCTGTTCAACTCAAGGGAAAGTATTATTCTCACCATTTCACTTGTCAAAATGTAAATATATCACTATCAACTGTATCATGATATTCTTTCTTTTTGTAGGCTATGTTTAGATCATTGATCACAGATGTCACATATAATGATTTTCATCCGCACATTATTAATTACCTAAATCACTAAAGGCTAACATATCAAGTCAACTAGGTCAACCAACTTCTTATCATATTTTGAATATAAAATGATGTGATTTCACTATCCATTTTAGATAGCTACAAAGAAATATTTTGAATAATGATTGCTCTATCATCAATAATTATTGTGTTCGTTGAAATAGCATATTAGTATTGGATGCCCAACATACAAGCATGTTAACATCATTAATCATTTAGCTTGTTTTACAGTTCCCGATGGCAAATCTCTTGATAAAATAATTAGTGATATACATCGTGCTCATCTAACCCATCCAATGCTAGGATAATGCTCGCGATTATATTAATAGAACATCATAGATCATGTCGACAATATTAGAGGATTGATATGGCCATCCATCTTGTATGGGCATGAATTTACCCTACCATTGAATGATTTTTTTAAAAACATTTATAATGAATGCATGTGATGATTAAAATAGGTGCACTTCTCTACTTTCCATAGTGAAAAATTTTATGTTGAAATCCTTATAGTTATTTGGAGGTGGAATGCTTCTTTTTAAATAGAAGATCCTTGAAGATAAGCAATCTTCTCAAAAAAATTTCTCCCTCTCAATATGTATTATGTCATAATGCTTACTTATACTCCATTTCCACTTTTAACACTATTAACCTCCCACAACCACATATAGAAAGTGGGACTGGAATTAGAATATAAAATAATCTCTCACACCCACTTTCAGTAAGTGAGGCCGGCCAAAATCCCACCCACATCCACACATGGTAGATGGGGAAATAACATAATACATATAAGGCTATTGTATTATTTCAGAGAGTGTACTCTTCACATTTCAGAACTCATAATAACTTTCCAATGTCATGCCACGAATTATGCACATTTAAATGCAACGGTAAGTAATTATAATTTTGATACATTATTCTAAATGATGATGCATGAATTATCGAAATTATCAGCACTAAGCCACATAGCATGTATACATACTTATTGAAAATTTTCCATTCAAATTATAACTTAAGAGGGATATTCAAATCAATAGTTTAAGATGTTTATATAACTAATACAAATGACAAAAAAGCCTTATTTGTTTTATATTCCTAGAAATTTATGCATAAAGAACAAAGTGGTAAAAAACTGAATTATTGTAGTCAAAATATTCATAATGGAGCATATAACAGCATACTAAAAGTTACATGATGAAAACATCATAAAACCCAAGAAAAATACATTTTAAGCATATCTTTTATAAAACCACTAGAATTGAATCAGAGATATGAGATCAAAATTCTACTTAATTTTAACTTTATGAAATCTCTAACTAGCCAACCAAACGAAATATGGGCTTTGGCCTCTAAATCACCCTTTCCTTTTTATCTCTCCTTCTTCTCCTCTCCCTTTCTTCCTTTATTCTTCGGCAAGGTGGCTGAGGTGATGAAATGGTGGAATTGAATTTAGATATTACGCATGAGGCTTACATTTTTGGTGACTTACATTTCTCATCCTCAATTCAAATTACAGGCTTATTCAGAACAAATTGACTTCAACAAAACTCACAATCATTAACCAAATGAAAACTATGCAAATATTCATGTTAATTACCAGAGTTTCTAAATAACATGTATCACACTTATATCCTTTAGTGCTCCACACGCTACATCTTGATGGGCCTAGGTTCAACTAAGGTCTACTGGGACCCACCAAAACTCCATCAAACCATAGGATATATTACATTAAACTTAGGTAAAGTCTAGTTAATTAGCCTAAGGCTAGTACTAGGTTAAGAAGAGTTTAGATAGGTCCATAGGCTTTTTATTTTTATCATATAAGCAAATATAGCTTTGCTCTCTCTTAGCTTGATTTATTAGATATAAGATAATTAAAATAACAAAAATGATTGAGTCCATCCTCTCTCTCTCTCTCTCTCTCTCTCTCTCTTACTCTCTCAATTAAAATAGGCATTTTAATTTCTCACACGAGTCATTTTCAACAAGCTCATATTCATTTGATTAATTTATCAAAAAGGTTCATAAAAAAATTTTAAATTTTCAAATAATCTATTTATTTTCAGACTAATGAAACCATATATGCAACAAGTCCTCCATTTTTTTTTTTCAACTGACAGAAACCCTCATGCCTTGTCATTAACTGTCCCTTGATTCCAGCTTAAAAGCTGGCGCATACTACGAGCAATTATTAGGTACTTTCACTGGATGTAGAGGAAGGTTAGGTTTTAGGCAAAAATAGGTCAAAAAGTGCAAATACCGAGTTTTTTGAAAAACTCGGTATTTTTTCAAAAAACTCGGTATTTGCACTTTTTTGGACAAGGGCAAAAATTTCAGCCTTTGGTCCACCGACAAAAGGTCTCAATATGCGTATAATAATATACATTCATGACTAAAATGCATACCATTATAGAGCTATTGATATGGTTGCATGTGGTAACTATTTGCCACTATTAAATTACTTAATAAAAATTTGAAGTGGCAACCAATCATCAATTCATTAATTGAAATATGTGTAGGTTTGCTAAGTGGGCTCTTTTTTTTTTTTTTTGCATGTTTGAATTGAATAATTTGAACGACCTATAATTAGGGGTGTCAATATTTGATATGGCCTGAAAATCCGACTAAAAAATTATATGTTAGGATCAACCCATTTGTGAAACGGGTCAGGTTCTAGTTCAACAAACAGACCCGTTGCAAAAATGGGTCGGGTCAACTAATTTCGGGTCAATTTTGAGTTCGACCTGAACCCAACCAATGACCTAATTTTGATAGCCCTGCCTACAATGATGTACATGAGTGTGATGAAGGATATATTACTTTAGAAGTAAAAATTCCCAAGTATTTTAGGAGTTATTATTGGAATATTGTAGGTGTTTAAAATATTAATATATTTTTAATATTATTAAATTATTTATAATTATATTTTTATTATAAAATAAATTCATGAAATTATTTTTAATGTTTAGTTGAAAGTAAAATGAATTTAATTTTTTTCATTTTTATATTTTAATATTTTTAAAATGGATTAGGGCATAGGATTTTTAGGTATTAATATTATTATTATTATTATTATTATTATTATTGTTGTTGTATTGACATAATTAGGAAATTCAGGAATGCCCAAAAATAATTTGGTAAAATTTATATGATTTATTACTTAAGAAAACATCTATATATATAAATATATTTAATTCAAGGTGAGTTTTTTTAATGATATTTTAAAAATTGTAAGATAATTTTATTTTTATATTGCATAGAGAATAATTACATAAAATATTATTATTAAAATAAAAAAAAAAGATTGATTGTAATTTAAATAGAGTAATTATGGGCTAAAAAAATATGTTTTTAAAAACAATGAATTTATTGGATTCCTTAAATTGATTGAGCATAGGAAGAAATTAATGTGGAATTTGAACTCTAAAACATACATCTTTAAATTGAAAAAATAAATTATGGCACAATAAGAACTGAAAATAAAATCATTTTTATAAAATATTTTATTTTAGCAAAAGGTTTATGACTCAAATATGAGACCAAATCATGGCTTTTCATGGTGTTTAATTGGTTTATGAAGATAAATATTTTACCTACAAAATAACAAATTTCATTCACCTTCTATATGCTCAACAGATATAATTTTAATTTCTTGAATTAATAAGACTCATTTGGAAATCCAATTTTTTTAGTTTTTTGCAGTATTAATTACTTCTAGAGATATGAATAGTTTGATATTAACATCACTACATAACAAAATCATTAACAATGATAAAATTTGTCCATATACCTTTTTTGAATTATTTCATGATATTTAATTGTTAAAATTATTTTTGATATTAAATTTGTCGATCAAGAACTTCAAAATAATACCCCCCTCTAGCTTATTGATAGGAGACTTTGTCTACTGCAGCTATTGCCGGATCACCTTTGGGTCACTATCCCTCTGCTCTATACCAACCTCTCAGGTCTAGCTACTTCTGAAAAACCATCGTCAAATGATATCCACCACTCATCACTTATCAATGTCTAACGCACATCATAATTCTAGGTTTCAAGCATGGCATCGCCAACACCAACCATTGCCTAATTAACCCAACAACTATCATCACTAAATATTTGTCATCAACTTTAACATCCTTATATTTATATAAATCACCACCGTACGTATTATATATTTTTCTTATAGTATATTCACACATTTCTAACCATGGGAATGTGTAATGTAATGTAGAATTATAATTAGTGGAATTATTTCACTTATACTATGGTGATAAACTTTTTTTAGTTGGATTTTCATATAGAAAAATAATGTCTCGTTTTTATCGCTCTCAATTTATCTTAGTTACTAAGTATGCAAGAAATCTTCATATAATGTTAGGATGATAACTACATCTTTTAAGTTCTAACATACAATTTTTTTTTCATATGTTAAATGATAAACCTTATTTGCAATAATACTCATCAAAAATCTATTTTAGATGCAAGTTTGTGTGTGTGCATAAACAACCATATCTAGAAAACTTGATTCAACACAAGTCAGCTTTATTCAAGTTAAGTCAACTCATCGCACTCGATCTCAACTCAAGCAGAACTCGTCGGTTTACAAATAAACTCACCTCAGCTCACCCAAGCAAGCGACTATGATCTACGTACTCATCCTAAGCAGGTGAATACGACCTATGAAATTAGCCCTAATGACTACTCAAATAGGCAACTTGTGAAAAGTTATTGATTTGCTATTTAGATATCATACGCCTATAAATCCAAGCTTGTTAAACCCTTGAGCGTAACAACTTATCTGAGATTTTGATGATAAAAAATATGATTGGTTGTATAAGATTGTATGTGAAGGTTTTTATATACAATAATGACATGTACATATTAGAAAAAGGATGAAGCAAGGTTGAACATATAACCATGATGAAAATTACATGGTAAAAAAAGTGCACTCAACCTTAGCTCAAAAAAAAAAAAATCTATGCAGAATCTAAAACTATCAAGACAAAAGAAGACTACTGAAAAAATCAATAACTTATTCTTTTACTTTTAAGTCATGTCTTCTTATATATACTAAGTGCATGATTGATGTTAAAAAGGCAAGCACACACATAAGAATATTAATGAGATAAAATAATTCTAAAAAAATATTTAAAATAATTGAAAAAAAAATAACTTGATTTTTAACTATCACATTGGATGATGATGATGTAATCGTACTATACAAAGTGCATGATATTTTTTGTGACTTTGGAAGATCAAGTGCATTGATTAATAAAAATTCAAAATAGAAAACCTTGATATAATAGTACCATGTGTAAATTGTACTAGACAATTAATTATAATGAAATTGCATAATCTTCATATGCTTATTTTCTTAATTATTAGGTCAATTCAAAATTTGAACATATCATAATATATGATCAATATAATATTGACGTAAAAAAGTACATTTTTTGACCTTTTCTTATTCACAAATGCAACTTGATCTTGTAATATTGTACTGCTCATATTGTATTGAGCAATCAAATGGAGATGATTTTTTCAATAAATTACATATATGAACTAATCGTACTGTATGATCTATATCATTTAGTCTAATAGAATAGAGGTGATTTTTTTTATCTTCCTAATGAACTAATCTACTGTATATATGATTTAGCTAGCTTTGTTAACAACCATAATTTAATGTTTTTAAACAAAGCCCCCAAGTATAATTCCTCTCCTATAAACCCTAAAATGTGATTTTTATATTGGAGGTTCCTAACTAAGATATTTAAAGAAAGAGTTTGTTCTTGCTACCATTTTTGTTTTGATATTTTCCACCATTCGAACAGAAGATTTTGTATGAAAATATGCATTTTGGTTTTTTATGCTAATCATGTACTTGATCATGAGATTTGAGAGTCTAAAGTTTTTATTTTAAAAAATTGCAAGTAGATTGTAAAGGGTCTATTGATCTTGTGGAAAAGCATTTTATATTGTGATAACTAGCCAGTAGACTAAGGTAACTATGCTTTTTTTGGAGGAAAAGAGCTAGAGGGGCTTGCTTGATACTCCGTGAAGGAGGAAGGCTTCTTCGCCTTATGTTGAGCAAGAAAGATTTTTAAGTAGAGGACATAGGAAGTGAACATAGACCCGGTAGGTTGAAACACTATAAATCTGATTTGCATCTCTCGTTTTTATTTTTTATTTTTATGATGATTATATCATCTTATGATATGATGAATATGAAAAATAACTTTTATTTGGAAAATTATTGATCTCATCTTTAAGCTAAATTAGTGGTTTATAAGAATAATTATATTTTGTTTTATTTTTTTTTTAATAGTTGTTCTTATATTTATGATTGAATCACTTTTTTGTTTTACATAAAAAAATGTTGGTTAGACTATTTGTTATTTTATTTCATAAGTTTATTGCATATTCTTATTTAATAAAAATTAAATTAAAGACATGCCAATTCACCCTCCTCCCCCCTCGCAAGCGTGCCACACACTCTCAAAGCCAACAACTTATTATTATTATTATAATATATATATATATATATATATATACACACGCACACACACCCTTTTTTCACTCAATATTCTCATTATAATTTGATATCATTCACAAACAATTCAAATATATACAAAATAACAGCTAAGATATTAAAGAACAAGAATTAATTTCAGTCCAATCTTTGAAAATAAAATGCATAAATCTGCCCCGTGGTCCTTAAACCGCTGTGGAATGTCGCTGTAGCACATAGCAATTACAACGGAGGTGCAACAGATTTAAAACCAGCGGGAAGAAATTAGTGACGGGTATAACCGCCGGGATAAGTCAAAAATTGTGTTATGATAGCCCTATTTTTTTACAATGATATTTCACCTTCTTTCTTTTATGAAAACATGTTTCTTCTTAGCAAGCCAAAGAATATCAATTGATACTTTAATTAAAGCTAGAAGAAAACTCATCCAACCAAGATTCTTAAGCACCAACTCAATTGCTATCCATGTTGGAAGCTTAAAGCGAGACAAATTAAAAAATAAATCTACCCCGCTGTTCTTAAACCGTTGTGGAATGTCGTTGTAGTGCATAGCAATTACAACGGGGATGCAGCAGTTTTAAAACCAGCCCGAATTAAGAAATTAGTAACGGGTATAACCGCTGGAATAAGTCAAAAATTGTACTGTGATAGCCCTATTTTTTGACAGTGATATGTCACCTTCTTTCTTTTCTGAAATCCTGTTTATTCTTAGCAAGCCAAAGAACATCAATCGGTACTTTAATTAAAGCTAGAAGAAAACCCATCCAACCAAGACTCTTAAGCACCAACTCAATTGCTATCCATGTTGGAAGCTTAAAGCGAGACAAATTAAAAAAAAGCCAATTTACTCCTTGTTCTGGACCACCTTATTTTCCTTCCATGTTCATGGGGAAGAAGAAAGCAGTGGTTGGCTTCTGGATTTTAGTGCTCAATTTAATTTTACTACCTTTTGAAATAAAAAGTTGGAAACCTAAAGTAACAGCTAAGAAAAGATACTAAAGAACGGTGGCCAATGGCCATCTGATTCATTGCTGACACTGAAATTCTTTTCGCTAATTTATTTTAGGTGTTTTGTAGTATTCTTTTAGCTGTATGATAATGCAAACCTAATATGAAGTTAACATCACATCACTGCAAGCATTTTGTTATGCAAGTGCATAGCTCATATTGCCGGCCCTATGTTCCTATACAAATCTTGAAATTTTATAAAAAATATTATCATGGCTTGAGTCGGATCCTCGTCAAATGGATAAATTATTTTGTGTGGATCCCGGACGGCGTCCGCAGACGAATGAGAGCATGTCACGTCACTTTTTTGTTATGTACCGGTGTTGTGTACCGCTGTTTATCGGAAGATGTGGCGCGCTCTCATTCGTCTACGGACGATCCAGAGTTTGTAAAGAATAATTTCTCCATCAAATATGCTCTAATAAATCAGCTATTAATCAGCCGAAAGATAATTATCCGCATCAGCAACCCATAAATTCTCTTTCTTTTTAGTTAACTTCCATTTATTTTATTTTCATTCTTAGTTGATTTTAAGATTAGTAATTGATGTTACCTAATTAAGCCCACTTATCAAAATAGTAAAGTAAGTGCAAGAGCTAAATTATCAAAAGAACTAGTTGATCCCTCATACTTTCCTAGTGATCCTTCTTAGCTTCTTAAAATAAGAAAAGAGCCTTTCAAAGACCTACATCAATAGTACTTTCTATTATCGTACATTTGATCAAATGTGGTTATGCTATCTTGGATGAGATGAAGCGAATAAGTTAACGCGTGAGGTACACAATGGACTATTTAGTGCCCATCAATCAAGTCTAAAATGAAGATGAAAATTAAAAGATTGGATTATTATTGGCAAACAATAATGACACAAGAATGTATCAAATATGCTCATAAATATTATCACTGGCATCTACTCGGTATTGCTTTGCATCAACCAACGAATCTTGTTCGTCTAACCGTTGCATCATGGTTTTTTAAATACTGGGGGATATAAATTATTGGTCCTATTCAGCCACTATCTTCTTAGGACTATAAGTTTATCTTGGCAGCTGCTGACTACTTGTCTAAGTGGATACAACTCCTTAAGGAGGTCAGGGAAAACAAATATTGCAATTCTTTAGAGACCACTTTGTATATTGCTTAGGTGAGCCAAGAAGAATCATATAATTTAATGGGACTGCTTTTATGATGAGTATAAAAATGAATAGATTTGCTAATCATCAACATATATATAAGCAATTTTCTACTATGTATACTATCATATAGGCCAATAGCTTATCGAAGCCTTTAAAAAAAATTACCAGTCCATCTTGTTAAAAATTTATTATCCACCAAAAACGAGAATGGCATGAAAAATTAACTTATGTTGCATGGGCATATAGAGCTCTACATGTTGTATATTGAAACAATCAACTCCTTGTGCACTTACTTTTGGGATGGATACTGGGGTGACAAAAATGACCCGACCTGCAATCTGACCTGGTAAATTCGGTTCGGGTTAACCCATTTAACAAATGGGTCGGATTCATGTCCGAAATTCTGACCTATTTATTAAACAGGTCGGATTCGGGTTGACCCGCCAACCCATTTTTGACCTGAAATAATCCGTTTAAATTATTTTATTTATTTTCTTTATTTGATTGTTGTATTATTTTTTACTAATTAATATAAAATCTATTGTTAAGAAGTTATAAAAAATTTTATACTCAAAACATCGGGTCGGGTTCGGGTCAGCAATTTTGACGCATTTATTAAACAGTCCCGATTTGAGTTGATTGAATTCAGATCGGATCAATTTCGGATCGGATCCAAACTCGACTTATTTTGATACCCCTACTGGATGCAGTTCTTTTTTTTAGAACAAAAGCTCCCCTCATTATTGCTTTAAGCTATAAATTCAATAAAGAATATAATGCTCATTTACATCTTGAAAAACTCTATTGTGCTCAACAGCTTAGAGTGCATGATAAGTTAGTTTGATCAAGGATTATTATAGTGAGAGAGCTTTTATTGGTCTTGCGCAAGCCTATAGTAACACAACGTCACAAAGATGACAAGTTTAAGCCCACCTGGGATGGTTCATTTATGATAGAAAAAGTATTCAAAGGTTCATGGTTTGTGACGAAGATTTTTTTTTTCTGTCATTCAACTATTTCAACCAATAGTCATTTTAAATCTCCAAAATTAAAATAAATCCTACTAAAAATCACATTTTTTATAGGAAAATTGCTTGGGTGTATAAACTCAATTTATCTTTTATTGATCCCTAAGGGCCTATAGAGTTTTGTTGCATCCTGAAACATTCACAGTGGTAGAGAGATAAAGAGCTTAATGTTCTAGTTTTGTACGAATATCTAGTACACAAACAAATAAAAGAGAGGGGTACAGTATTCATAAGAGATATCTGAATTTTTACGTGGAGACCTCTTAAATGGGGGAAAACGACAGGGCCTTGCCCACTTGAAATGGTTCTACTAGTATTTGTGATTGATTAATTACACGTGATGCCCTTCTTCAGGAGAAAGTGTTGGCTCACTGTGACATGAACAATACATAGTTGGAGTTGGAAGAATCTGATGCATGAGAGCTGTTCTTAGGTGAGTATTGGCCTGCTTGTTTGGTCGGTAGGACCGTAGTCGAGCGACGGTGGTCTGACGTATCCTAGTCGATGGGCGGCTGTGTTCTGAGTAGGTCATAGTCAATGACAGAGAAGGTCAGAGGAATCTTAGTTGTTGCTTGAAAGAGGTCAGAGGGACTGTAATCGGCGAGCGATGGAGGTTGGAGTGGATTGTAGTTGACGAAGGACGGTGGTCGGAGGGACGGTAGTTGGCGGACGATGGAGGCCGGAGTGGTCGTAGTACTTGAGTTAGTGGGTGATAGTAGTTAAAGGGGACTATAGTCGGCAGATGATGAAGGTTGAAAGGACTACTGTCAACGAGTAACATTGGTGAGGGGACCGTAGTCAATGGGCAACGTAGGTCGAAGGGACCGTAGTCAGCCGGCGACAATGATCGAAAGGATCGTAGTAGATAGGTCAGAGGGGACAATACTTGGTGGGAGACGAAGGTCGGAAGGAGTGTAGTCGTATTCATAGGGCGACAGAGGTTGGAGGGACTGTAGTCATAGTCGGCAGGCAATGGAGGTCAAAAGGATCGTAATCAACGAGTGATAGTGCTCAGAGGGGACTGTAGTCGGCGGGCAACGGAGCTCGAAAGGATCATAGTCGACAAGTGACAATGATCAAAAGGACCTTAGTTGACTGATGACAGTGATCGAAGGGACCGTAGTTAGTAAAAATTGATAGCATGTTTATAATTAAAGAAAAAAATCATCTTGGGCTATCGTTCACTCATATGAAAAAATATACTTATATATTGCAATTTGGAGAAGTAAAAAATTATAGATGATTGACTTTCAAAATTGAAACTTTTCATACATAAAAACAAGCTTCTTTTCATGCTTGATTGGCCGCCCCTTCGTGGTTTCTAAATAATTTATTTAATTTCATTGTTATGGGGCTCATCAAAATATTAAAATAGATATGCATCTTCACTTTTCAAAAACAGACTCTCCTTACTCTAATGATATTGAGGATGTCAAAGCCTAAATTTGAAGTCATCTTTGCATGATCGATCGCAAGTTGATGTCTTCTTTCATATTTTGAAATCTCCTTACAAGATGATGGTTCTGAAGTCATGTGAATATACAAAAAAAAAGCATGAGATACATGTATTTTCAACTAAATAAAATAATAAATTATTATTTAACAATATAACACATAATATTATGATAACATAATAATAACATTAAAGCACAAAATAATTTGATGATAATAGTATTAAAGAACAATATGATAACTTATAATATTTAAAAATTAATAATAATATAAAAATTTTAAGTTTCGAAATTTGTGACAATGATGATTTTTATACTACCCAAAAATTATAATATTGATGTACAAAATAATAACTTTATCTATTTTCAAAAATAATAATATAATATTTTTATGTTTTCAAATTTATGATAATGATGATTTCCTATCAATGCACTGTGGGTTTGAATACAAGAAGGTATATATATATATATTTGTGGCATTTAAATTAATTATGATAAATACACGCAAATATTATATACGTAAGACTCAAAATCAAAATGAGCGGGGTTCTTTCCATTTCACCAACCTCTATTTATAAGAAGCTTTGTCAGCCATCAAAATTGAAAGAGGAGAACAAAGCGTGCAATTGAAGAAAGTTTGCTAATTTTATATTTTTTTAGGGTAAATTTGGGATCACTTTTACCTTTTATAAGTAAACTTTATCACTTTTATTTTATTTTTTAAAAAGTACATTTATTTAGTATATATTTTTTTAACTATTTTACTTGGATTTTAAAAAGAAAATCAAATCATTTTTAAAAATACTAAAAAAAATAACTCAAAGTTATTTTGAGTATTTTTAGTATTTCAAAAATAACTATCATCGGCTTGTTACCAACCACTACTAAAATTGTCAAATAAATTTTCTTATTCTATATTCAATAAAGATATAATCATTTTTTTTGAAATACCAAAAATATTTTATTTCAAGTTAAAATATAAATAAATAATAATTATAAAAATTAAAATTAAAAAAAAAAACCCAAGTGCGGGAATGTTTTCCTTATGCTTCTTAAAGCAGCTTTATATATAGTATAAAAATTAAAATTTTTGTACTCAAAACCTACTTTAAGAAGCATAAAGAAATCCGTCCCAAACAAAACATAAGCTTTCTTGGCATGAAAAACAGTATTTTAAACTTTCTTCACTTACGAAATAGTATTTCAAAAAAAACTTAGCTAACTTTCTTCACTAATGATCATTAACTTCAGAAAAAATTTAAATAATAGTCATCTAGACTATCAATGAAAGAATTGAATTTATCAATTTATGATTCAAGTTGAAGCAAACTAGAAGGTGTTGAGCATAAAAAATAAAATTAGCGAACTTAATTTCTTCACTAAAAACTTATGTTTTGACATAAAATAGAGCATAGGTACAGTGTAGCACTAAGAAAAACACATGAACTTAGCAAACTGTCTTCACTTGCAGGCCTCCCATCTCCTATTCGGATTCCAATGGCGGCCAACGCTTTCTTCACTTGCACGTCAACAAACAGTAACAAACTTTCCAGTTAAAGAGAAGAAGCAGAAGAACATACCCTTCTCGTTCTGGGCTTGCAGCTCTTATCAATCATGGTAGGTTCTCCACCAAATGACCAAAACACAGCAGTTGAACTGTTGATGATGATGTTGAAGAAACAGAAAAATAAAACGATTTTTGTTTTCGTTTTTAAATTTTTCTATGGAGGCATATCACATCTGCATGTCTAGTATGGGTGTCAATATTTGACCCGATATGAAAATTCGAATTGAATCCGACTCAAAAAATCCGGGTTAGGCCCGTGGGTTCGGGTTCAAGAAATTAATCTATTTTAAAGATCGGGAAGGGTTCGGGTTGATCCGAAAATACGGAATTGACTCGGATTGACTTGAAATGACCGCGATGCCCGCTGTGCCTCTGCCCGCATGACCTCACTGCCCGCTGCAATTCTGCACGCGTGACCGCGCCACGTCGCGTTTGCCTGCTGCACGCGTCAAACCGTCCCGCATCCCCGCCGTCGACGTGTCCCGCTGTCTCGCCTTTCTGCGTCCCCGTCGTCGATGCAATCCAGAATGGTCTCGCCTACCGCCATCTCGCCATTTACGCAATCCGGCCGGTTTACAAACTCTTGTTAGGTCGGGTTGACCAGATAACCTGATGGGTCTGGTCCGGGTTGTTCATGTTTTCGACCAGTTTACAAAATCGGGTCGGACTCGGGTCAACATGTTTGAACTCGGATCAGTTCTGTGTTCAAACTGAACCTGAACCAAAACCCGATTTTGACACCCCTAATGTCTAGCACTAAAATTAAAACCTAAAAATGGATGATAAAGGTTATGCATTATCACATAGGTTAAAAGAATACTACAAAACACATAAAATAAATTAGTAAAAAGAATTTCAGTGTCAGCAATGATTCAGATGGCCATTGGCCACCGTTCTTTAATATCATTTCTTAGCTGTTACTTCATGTTTTCAAACTTTTCCAAAAGTTATTAAAACTCAGCACTAAAATCCAGAATCCAACCACTGCTTTCTTCCCCGTTGAACATGGAAGGAAAAAAGAAAGTTGGCCCAAAACAAAGTGTAAGTTGGCTTTTTCTGTCTCACTTTAAGCATCCAACATGGATTGCAATTCAGTTGGTGCTTAAAAGTTTAGGTTTGATGGGTTTTCTTCTAGCTTTAATTAAAGTATTGATTGGGGTCCTTTTGGTTGTTGTCAGAAAAGAAGGAAAGTTAAGGAAGTGGCAGATATATATATATATTTATAGTCTTGTTGCTTTCCAGGTTTCAATGAATTGGAGACAAATCAATCCTTGTTCAAGCAAATTCTACGGTCAAAAAAGTTATTAACACCTTAATGGTGGAGTTAAAACGTGTTTAACTAATAGAGGTTGTTTGGTGCTAATTGAATTCTGACTTTGATTTCAGGCCGTTGATTCTATAATTTTTTTTTATTTGTTTCATACAGATTATTGACGTTAAGCTTTGGTAATCCGGCGATATTTTTCAACTTGGTTGTTCGTATATGGCTTTTGTTATATTTTTCTTATTGTTCGTATATGGTTCAACTAATCGATTTAAAGAAAGGCTTGAACTTGAGCTTGAGGTCAAGTCGTCGAGCTTATGTACATATTGGGTTTGAGCCCAGCTCATTTGTCCAATGGAAAACTTGAGCTTGACTAGTGAGCTCGAGGTCACCGGAGAAGCATCATAAAAATGTTGCAGTGAGAGTTCGCTAGAGATGGTGTCGATAGCAGCAAAGAAGTTGCAGTGAGAGCTTGTGGAAGAAGCCATTGATAGGATCAGGGGCAACGAGAGAGCATGGCTAAATAAGCTAGTTTATGTAGTAGATGATGTTCACGAGAGGTGGTTAACGATCTACTAACTGTCAGACTTTATTATTGCAAAGATCACATATAATGAGGAAGATGTGATCAATGGATAGTAAAAGAGGACTCAACATGACCCAATAGTGGCAAATAGATGTTCAGGATAGAAAGAATATTAGAAATAAAGTAGCTTTGATATCTTATTTGTGTGTGTGTCAGAGAGAGAGAGAGAGAGAGGTGCGAGAGGTAATTGAATCTCTATTCTTTTGTTTTCTTAGGGCATCTCCAACTGAAAAATACATTTTTCACTCCAAAATGCAGTCATTTATCTTCAATCGAATGCCAATTTTTTTTTTCGTGCGCTTCCTGCAAAGGTAGTCATCTTTGGCGTGCTTTTCTCCTCTTTCGCATGCTTCTTCAACAAATCCCTCAAGAAATTTTTAAGCGTTGGTGAACAGTACGATGCTAATATTGGCGTCGCATTATTCACCTACCAGAATTTGGTGTTCCATTTTGAGTTCGAATGGAGCAAATGACAAACGGATGATATGGAGTTCGGTTGAAGAGAACTTATACAAGCATATACATGTCTATATATATCAGAAAAAGAGAACAATAAAGTAAAATTATAATAAACGAGTTTTTCCTTAATAACAAGAGAATATTTTTCTATGAATGTTGAAAATGTCTATCTATATTTGATTTTGTACATATATGATAATATGTCAATAGTGTATGTGAAATATTATATGATTTTTGTTAGAATAAGAAAACCACATTTTAAAATAAAGTTATGCATTAAATGTACTTTCTTTATTCTCATAGACTATTTTTCTATTTTTATGGAAGATTTAGGTTTCATTTGGAACTATTTTCTCACTGCTATTTAAAGTAATTTTTTAGTATTATTTTTTTATAAATAAAAATATGATATATATATATATATGTCAAATAAAAATAGCTAGTTGATTGACTTGAAAATATCATAGAAATATTACCTTTTTTAGAATGTGTTTATTTGACATTTCATAGAAATATTATGAGGTTAGTTGAAAAACTGTTCCAATAAGGCCTAAGTAGGTTGCATATGATTTGAGCTTCAAATATTTTTTTTTTTTTTTTTGTTAGCTCATTAATTTTGATATTCTTTAGAGTTAACCATCTCCTTTTTTTACTTATCATTTATTTTTCAGTGTCATCTTCGTGTCATCAGTTCATTGCAAGAAATTTTTTTTCTTTCCTTTCCCACTGTATTGCGCACACTAAGGGGTTGACTTCATAGTCATATTTTTGTTTATCAACGAAAGTGCTTTTTGTGTAGCCACTATGGATAGGTTCTAAGACAATTTTTTTTTTTTTTATAATTATTAATTTTTTTTAGATGAATATAATAAATAAATGATTTTAAAATAAATTTTACTCTGATTAGATTTAAGTTTTTTTTTCAATGTTTATTTCATATTTGCATATTTATTGGTGTTCTTAACCTTTTAGATAATCTTATGTTTATTGTTTCACATTTATATTATTGATCCAAGTAATTATGAACTAATTGTATGGGTGGATTGAATGAAAGAGTGAACCATCATATTATTAAATTATTTTATTTTAGGCTTCATTTGAAACATCTTTCTTATTATATTCTGAAAGAGTTTTGCAGTACAAAAAATTTCTAGTTCAAGAAATTTTTATATTAAAAATTACTTTAAAAATTAGTAAGAAAGTTGTCCCAAACGAAATCTTGGGCGGCATAAGAACAAAATTTTTTCATTTAAAATTCTACCAAATAGGTCTCCTATATTCTCCCATCTTGGTGTTCACAAAATCTCCAAGACTAATGTTATTAGATTCATTCTAGTATTTTGTTTTAGCCGGTCAATCTTCATGCACTTTTCTAGAACTCATAGCTAGTTTTTTATTTTCATATGAAGAATAAAGATTATTACATGCTCATTTTTCATCCAAGAAGAAGAATAGTATACATCCTAGACTCATTCTGAGTTGAGCTAGGGTTTCGAGTGCTCCATTTAGGTTTTCCCTAGTCGCCCTCAATCCTTCTGTCAAGGTCATGCTACGATCTTTTGGGAGTTTCTTCTTCGTTCGTGCGTTGGCGACATGAGGTTCCTCTGCTCCGATGGGGTATCGGCCGTCTTGTCTTAAGTTTATGTGGCTCGATTGGTGCTTCTTAGGGAAGTTTCCTCAACTTGTGTTTGTTTTGTTTTCTTCAGTCGACCGTCTAGCCGACTGGATGCATCGTATTTTTGATTGTTCCTTGTATTTTTTTGCCTTCTTATGGCGGCTAGTTTTTCCCCTTTTTGTTGATCCCATTTTCTTGAATGGTAAACCTCATTCTAAGTCATTTAAAGATGCTTTAGCTGGACAATCTCCATCTACTTTTTCAAAACTCAAAGCTTCTACCCACAAGGTCTTCCTTCTCTTTAGATTTCTGGGAGGAGACCCAAGTCCTAGCGGCTCCTTTCGAGTTTTCCCCTGTCGAAAAATTTTCAATTTAGATACCTTTTTGTTACCATTCTGGATCCGATACATATTTTGATCAAACTATCAAATGATTTGGATTACTATAGCATTTTTGCTAGGCGTTCCTACTTTGTTTTTAATTTTTTAATTAAACTGCTAAAATTGTCGTCTATGTTTGATTTGTCAGAGGAATCTCCTATTCTTTCGGTTTGAATTTCAATTTTTTTTATTTGGGGGTGGTGGTGGGCTTTATTTCTTGTTTGCTAATGGTTTCCTTCATGTTTGAGATCTTCTTGTTGTAGGTCATGTTATGTTGGAGTTATGATTACTTCTTGTGTTACGTATTAGTTTCCTTGAGTTTGAGCTGATTCGACTTGGTTTTGACTGTCTGTTGTCATCTATTGTTTATTTCTGGTGCTTGTTGATTCTCCTGCCTCTCTAGTATGATATCTGGTAAGTTTTATATACTATTTTGTTTTGCATCTTAGTTCATATCATTGAATTAAATCGATATATCCTCATATGATGATCCTTTTATTAGGTTAGCATCAAGCCAATCGGTTCTTTTCTTTTCTTTACTTTTATTAATTAGGTAGAATCATTAAGTCATTAGGTTTTATTTTGGATATGAATGTTTTTTTGGTTGTTGCAAACATTTGATCATTTAAGGGCTTGTAATCAATTTTCTAAATTAACATGTAGGCCCTTCTAAGGGTTTTAACAAAAAAAAAAATGTATCTAAAGAGGGAAAGTGAGATGCTTGATTGCTTTAAAAAAGTATTTAAATAATTTAGAACTTGTGAAAAGAAAACAAAGAAGCTAATTTACCTTATAAATGAAGAATCAAACAAAGTAGTTAGACAACAATGCAATTAAAATCTAGAAATCTTAGAGATAACATACCAAATGTTTTAACATGGTTTGATCTTCAACTCAACCTACATTTTCACATAGCCAACTAGACTATATGATTACACAAATAAAAAATTTCCTTATAAACCTCCTCCTCAATAGTGGAGAAAAATAATGCAACCTATATGCTTTAATTAACAAGCAACCATGCACCAACCAATTTTGAATTTATAAATGTAAAAGCATGCTAAGCCTTTCCTATGGCATTACAAAATGAACTCTAAATTTAATTTTACCAAAAACATATAACAAATATCTATTAAATTGAACCTAAAATTTGCTAAGTGTGAAGTCTAATAATTTTATTAAATATCATCAATGAAATGGAGGCTACAAAAATCTATAATTGTGATTGATCATTAATAATGAAATGTGAACTCTTCATTATATGAACCTATATAATTATCCCTAATAAAGAGAGGTGATGAAGAGGAAGAGCAAGGGGAGGTGTTTCATATGTAAAATAAAAGTAGTCCTTTCAGTGCTTGTGTGTGGAGTTCTTCAATTTCTTCAAGAAAGAAGTCTATCTCTAATCTTTGTAGTAGTTGATTACATTTTCTCTCAACAAGACAATATAACATCTTTATTTATATCTCTAATTTCATATGAAGAGTAGTCTTCATGTATCTTGTTGGAAGCTTACCTGATTAGTTAATCCCTATATGAGCGTAGACATAGACTTACTTAAGCTAATGAATATAAATTTGAGTGTTCTCTTTTGTAGTTATTGCTCTCTTTTTAATGATTATTATATGGTTTATTGTATATACTTTTCCTTAAGGTAAAGGAATTCCCTTTCATAGCAACAGGCATCAAAAAGAGATTAGTAAATGTTTAATGGCCATAAAATTTAAAATTAAGAAGTTTAATGGCTCAAAGAGTTTTGGTCACTGGAGAATTAAGATAAATGATGTACTTGTTCGGCATTGACTTTTAAAAGCACCCATGGGATTTAGCAAGATGCATGAAACTATGAGTGAAGAAGACAACAAGATGAATGAGAAGACTCTTTCAGTTATTCTATTATATTTGGTAGATGAGATCGTGATAGAGGTCTTAAAGGAGACAATTGTAGAAGGTTTATGGCTCAAGATAAAGTCTTTGTACATAATAAAAAACCACTCCAACAAACCTTATAAGTAGAGTCTCAATTCACTTTGCATGTAGGAAGGTATGTATATTAAATTATATTTGAATGAGTTTAACTCCATATAATTCCATAATTTAAGATTTGAGAAATATTGATGTCATTGTTGATGATGAAGGTCAAGATTTATTACCAATATGCTCTTTAAATCTCTCTTAGATTATTTTTGAGGAAAGTAATAAATGATACAAAAATTTAATCATATAAAAATTTCAATGAATTATATAGCCATGATAAGCCATGATATAAAAATTTCATATTATATAGCCATGATATAATAAGCTTAAATGATATAAAAATTTCACTTAATTATTTTAAAATAGGTGATTCTAAGCTTGAGGAAAGTAATAAATCAACTAAAATTTAATCACTCATATTGGCAATTATGCTATATTTCTATAGCATAAAATCACACTATATATGAATCATAAATAGCTTATGTGCTTCTATAAAGTGGTTTCCCTCATTTAGATACACTAGGTATAACTTTTATGTCGGTTCACACATTTTTAAGTTAGGCCCCAACGCCATCCACAATCCCCTCTTTCAATTATTTATAAAAAAAAAAAAAAAATATGCCATGATAATCGAATATAAGTTGTATCATGATTTATTTACTAGAAGATAAGTGTCCTATAGACTCTTTATATATGAAACTAATCTTAAAGAAAATCAAGTAATATTCAAACTAATATGCATACAACTAGTATCAGAATATTTTGATACCCTATTTGTAAGATCTAACAATAAGTTACATTAAGCTTCAATTATTTAAGTCTAAGTTTAATTTAATTTTTTTTGTTAATCAACAAAGAACAATTTCTAAGACCTGTGGATCCAAAATGATTTTTTACAAGTTTGATGATATTAAAAGATTATTTATTGCAAAAAATAGATTTAAAATATTCATTTATATCTATTTTTTTTATTTTAGATTTGAAGTAAAATGAAGTCATGATTCATTGAAACACCTAAAAACCTCACTTTTGTGTGAAAAAAATGCAACAAAAATTGCAAGAATTTCATCCAATATTACTTCTATTAATAGCAAATTGTTCTTTTGGAATGCTTTTGGTTAATAAAGACCACTTAAATATTATTTTGATTATATTCAAAACTTATTAATATTTTTATGCCTCTACATAAATACTCTAAAAACATATATAATATGGATTATATTGAAATTTTTATGATATTACAAAGAGTTTTTCGTAATTTGATCTATGACAGATTTTTAATATTTTTATTTAATTTTTTAATAATTTAATCAGAAATTCATGTATATTTTTAAATAAATTAGATCTTAAATTCAAAATAATTAAAATACACATTCAATTTAATAGTGAAGCCAAAGCACTCAAACAATTATTGACTCAACACTTTTGATATTCTTAGTCAATCATTTTCCTTTAACCAATCTTTTTAGTGCTATTTTCGTGTCATCATTTCATTCAAGAAGATTTTTTTCTTTTCTCTTTTTCATTGCCACTATGTTCCTCACAACAGACAATAGGGTTGACTTGTTACAGGGGTGCTTTTGTTTATTCGTAGCCACTATGGATTGGTGGGTTACAATTCGCTTTAATTTCACAAATTTGCATATATTACATAAATAAGATCCGAACTTAAAAACTTTTGATTGAGAGCGTAAGCTAGAGAACCAACTTGCATGATGTTAATTTTATGCGGAATCTACTTGTGTTGATCAAATGGGTTGTATTGTTGATTCAGACCTCAATTCCACTGGTTGAGCTCGACGAGAAGCTCGTAGGGGGTGGGAGCGCCCCCTACTCGGGGTTTGAGGGTGAAACTCACAAAAAAAAAATCTCGTTCATGCAGTGCCACAACATTATAAATTCAAGGCATTGTTGATCCCCTTTGGATTGAAAGCGAGTGTTGAGGCGCTATGAATACAACATCTCAAATCAGTAGACACAACCCCTTTGGATTTTGGCCACATAGCACTGAGAGCTAGTTTTCAGATAGAGGAATCAGCAGTACCAATGTGCTACGAGTACAACAACGCGACATTGTGTCAATTGAATTTGCTTTCTCTTCATTTTTAAAAGTTGTACCTAATTGAAAGGGGTGAAACTTGCGAGAAACACTTGTATTCACATTTGGAGATGGTGGACAATGTGGAGTGAAGAAGAGAGTCTGAGTGTGAAAATTTGTATAATTTTTTCTTTAATTTTTCATAATAGATTTCTTGATATGGTGTGGCTCTATGGCTTTTTGCCAATTTTGAAATTTTTCATGTTGAATTCTGGTGTTATTTTCTCTCTTCTATTTTTTTTCTTGTTTGTTTCATTCTTAGTTTGCTTCCCAATGCATGATGGGTAAGAAAATAAGGGATTTTAACAAAAATATTATTATTAAATTTATTTGATGATGAATATAATGAATAATTAGTTAGTTGTACTTTATATTATATTTATTTTAGAATAAAATAATATCAATAAAATTTTTTCTGATTAGATTTAAAAAAAAAATATTTTTATTTTTTTCATTGTTTATTTACAACATATATATAGGAGTTTTTTTTTTTTTTTTTTGTTGCAATGGAGACTTGAGATGTGGATGGATTAAAGATATAAAATTAATTTATTTTTTTATTTTTGTTCTTTATTTTTCCCACCATGTAATAGTACGTTTATTGTTTCACATTAATATTGATCCAATTCAGCTATGTCCAAATGAAGAATTAAAACCTCCTGAATGAAATCATAGAAGCTACTTACCTTGCAAATGAAGAATTAAACAAAATAGGCAAATTATGTAAGGCTATGATTATCTAAATAGAATTTTTCTCGCAAATTCTCTCTTTGATAATGGAGAAAACTAATACAATCTATACACTTTAACGGGTTGGCATCAACCAATTTTTAAGTTACAATATGAACTAATTTAATCCTCACTTGCAGAGCATCCCACAACAAGAAACAACAAAGTGAGGAGAGGAAGAGAAGGTGAGAAGAAAGCGATAGCCTTTGAGATACAAGGACAAATATTTCGAGTAATTATAAGTAGCTAGAGTTCTTCATTTTCATCTAGAAAGAAGAATTCAAGTTCTTATCTTAATTTACAGTAGTTAACTATAAGTAGTGTTTTGTAAAAGCATTCAGGGGGCATAGCAAACTGCCATAAATCTTAAGTGAACAAGTTAAGACTTGGTTGATGAGATACTGATAAAGGGCTTAAAGGAGACAATTATAAAAGCTTTATAGCTCTAGTTGGAGTCTTTATACATAACAGAAAGAATTTCGAACAGACTTTATTAGATGCAGAGATTCTATAATTCAAAACATAATCATTAAGCTAGTACATTAGAAACTCATACTCAAGTGAGAAATTGGAAGATTATTTTGTTCGGTGTCTAATTTTATTCACTATTTTATATTATTATTGACCTTACTTTTTCAAGATTGGTAGGTACCGCAAACTTCTAAATGGAGGTTATCATTAAGTTCTAAATGGAGGCTATCATAGAGTTAAATAGAGGCTAGCTATCATAAAAGCCTACAGTGAAGGAAACAAAAATCTTAATTCAAATGATGGAAGATTATTAATAATAGAAGATGAGCTATTCACTATATAAACCTATATAATCCTCTTTTGTAGAACATCCCATAGCAAAAAATGTAATAAAGAGAGCAAAGGAGGAGGAAAAGAGATGCAAATTGTGTTATTAATTTGATAAGAAATAAAAAAAAGAAGTCTTTTAGGTGCTTGCAAAGGTAAAATTCAATTTTGGAAATATTTGAGCTGTTATGGAAGTTTTAGAAAGGAAATCCCACATTTAAAAAAATCTTAAACCAGCTCAAAAACTAGCCGTTAAAGGCTTCAGGAGGCTGACGGGCTCGACAGCTCCTTAAGAGTTAAGATCCTTGAGTTATGTTGAGCTCCCATGGAGTGAATTGATCACTTTGTAAGAAAAAAGGAAAATAAAATTTTAAGATCTAACAGCTTTGATCTTGCCGATAATATTGTAACGAAAATGAAAAAAAGTTATTTGATCGATCTTACAAATTTGATGATAAATCGAACAACTTCTAAATGATTTCAAATGATGTGAATTATATGAACTCAAGTTTTACATAAATTTTGATCAGCTCTCAAATAACAAATTTTCCCCCAAGAGAATTTTTTAGAGAGCAAATTTGAGAAATTTTCTCAATTTTTTTAAGCCCAAATTCATTCATAAAATTCATCAAAAAATTCATTCATAAAGAAAAGGTTAAAACCAAACACCAACAAAACAAAACAAAATTACAAGAAAATTACAGCAAAAGAAAAACAACCTAAAAAAAGAAGAAGAAAATGTACAACAAAGGTTGGAATGATGCACAAAAACACAGGAGAAAGGGGGTGAAGATGCTAGCCGAACTCACGAAGTGCCATGAAGCTTCCTACAACCACCCGCAAGTCAAACAAGGGCTGAAATTAGGTATTTATAGACACAATAACCTCTAAAAAATTATATAAAAATATATAAAATTAGTTGAGTAAACAACTAGACGTTTAGCTATGAATATTATGAAGTAATCATATGGTTGATTTCAACATATAGCCGTTGGAGAAGGTTAGAATACAGAAATAGTTTTATATAATGCCATACTACATTGTTGCAGCTTTTTGTAATGAAATCCTACATTTATGTAACCGTACTTGTTAGCAAGGATATTCAATTAATATTTGAACTTTGGACTTATAAGATGGTATATGGTATGCATTTGCTAACTTATTAGGGTCATATGGATTTAACTGCAAAAATCTTCACCATAACTCGCAGTGGACTTTGGATTGCAAAACTCTTAGCTCAATATCACTGGTGTTTCTGGATCTGAGGCAATTTTTAGGATAGCTTTCTCACTTTTTTCTAAAATAATTTTTTAGTACACAAAACTTTAGAATTAGCAATTTTTTTACTAGAATTTTTTTTAGAAAATAATAAAAAAGTTGTCCTAAACAAAATCTCAAAATGTTGGTTGATACAGTGATACACAGTGAGAAGAATCTAATAAATTAAATGACAGATAATGTATGCATTTCAACTAAGATTTTATTTGGTACAGCTTTATTAACGTTTTCTAAAGCAATTTTATAATTAAAATTTTTCTTAAATTAAATATTTTTATCTTAGAAAGCTGTTTTTAGAAAATAATCAGAAAATTGTCACAAACAAAGCTTAAATCTGATCTATACACCAGTCAAAATGTAATGTGTATTTCAGCCAATGCTTCATGATGCTATGAAGGAATGGAGCTGCTTCAAGCAAAGTTTCCATGATTTCAATCTATTTTTAGCGATTCCCCAGTAAAAGAATCTTCCATAGATGGTCAAAAAAAATTTTTGGGGTGTAGTGGAAGCATTTCTCTTCTCGATAGAGTCATTCAGTGCTCGCATTATTTAAATATGCTATTTGTCAAATTTTGCTAGTCTGAGACCTTAATTTTCTCCAGTAAACTGCAATGCTTTTATATTGAATGATATACCTTATTTTTTTATTTTGCAGCTGATTGGTATCAGTATGTCTAAGGCTTGATGTTGCTCACTTGCCATTGATAGAGTTGGTACGAGGAGAAACTCCTTCGCTTGCTAGTTTTCTATTTATTATTATAAGAGTAAGAATATTTTGATATGAGCAAGATGTTACAGTTGTTTATTTTGTACATATTAAGATTCCATTATTGATGATTTTTAGGACGACAACACTCATCTTAGGTACTATATCATGCTTCATATTGTTAACTGACCTGTATGCTTGGAAATTTATGAATAAATATGTCAACTTTTTTTTCCTAGCAAGTCTTTAGTCAGTAAGGTTTTATTTGGGATAATTTTTTTACTCCTTAAAAGAGCTTTTTAGTTCAATAAGAAGCAGTAAGAAAGCGGTCCCAAACGAGCGGGATTGCTTCCTTACTGTTTCTTAAAGCGACTTTTTAGTTAAAAAATTAATTTTTTGTACTAAATATCCGCTTTAAGAAGCCCAAGTCTTAGGCTTTGTTTGGGATAGTTTTCTTACTGCTTCTTAAAACTGCTTTCTCGTACAAAAATTTTAATTTTTATATTATAAAGCTGCTTTAAGAAGTATTAAAAAACCGTCCCAAAAAAAGCCTTAGTTTGAGACAGCTTTCTTGATGCTTTATGAAAGAGTAAGAAAGTTGTCCCAAATAAAATCTAAATTGATGAATGAGTGTTAGTTTTTTTTTCTCCTATTCTAAACTTGTTGTACATCTCTGTTAATAAAGTGAAAGTCTGTGTTGCTTGTCAGCTAATGTGAAGCTTACCCAGCAGATTAAAGACAAATGTTTAGAAGCTATATTATATTGAGTGCCAATAGATTTTAATCACAATAGCCAAGACATAATTAATAGGCTTAACAACCTATTTTACCAATAGCATTCAAATAAATACTCATCAACATTAAGCAAGGTAGTTGATAGTTCGTGGTGAAGCATTGCAGCAGATGGATTACTTGAGATTGATCAGCACTGAGAAGAGAGTTGTTGAGCTGTTATCTTATTCAAACAAGCACATCATCATTAAGGACCAAACCTTATATTGCTTGCCATCACAAGAGTAATTTCATCCAAAATGAAATTTCATATAAATTTCTCTTAAGCAATTATATAACGGGAGCCTATTTGTTCAAATAAGTAATTTTGATGCAACATATAGTCAAAATTTTCCAACTCAGGCTTCATTTGTGATAGTTTTCTAATTATTTTCTAAAATAATATTTTAGTACAAATTTTTTTTAAACTAAAAAGTTGTTTTATAAAGCAGTAAGAAAATTGTCTCAAACAAAGCCTCCGTCTCTCTAAGTAAAGTTGCAAATAAACCGAACAAAATTGAGAAGAAGTTTGCTAAGCTAGAGCTTGAGTATGATTTGAGTATTTGTAGCAGTACTCAAATTCAGTTCATTCGAAATTATCGCTGTTTAAAGTTGGTTTGAGCTCGGCTCGCTAGTTAGCCAAACGAGCATTATTGAGTTTATTAACAAGCAAAACTATCGATTAGCTTGCTAGTGAACTAAATCAGTCTTATTGAGTCTATTAATGAGTAGCTTAGTGAGCTTAAAAATGATATTTTAATTGAATTAACAGCTAAAAATAAGTATTTAATGGACAAAAATTAACAAGAAGCTTATGGAAATTAAAATATATATAATATGGAAAAGAATAATACTTGAAGCGTCACCATAAATTGCCCTGATTGGGCATGGATCTTGAGGCATATCTTAGTTGGAAACATTCAAAATTAAATTTGGGTCAATCTAAACCCCCTGAATTCAACAAATTTATAATCAAATTGAACATCTCAAGGAGGCAAACCCTATGACACCAAAATAGGTCCAATTCGACCCCAAATGGGTCCAAATCAAGGGACCAAAGCACATTTATAAGGTTTAAAGCATTAATTGGATGACCAAATGATCTCTAAATATGACATCCTTATAGTTGAATTGACCGGCTCAACGAGACAAGTCCAATGAGCTTAAGATCACTTAATTATAATATTTTTAAGGCACATAAATGCATAAAAAATGCTTAATGGTCGAGCTAATCAATTGAGCTATCCAATGGAGCACTCCGAATTTGCCATGGATCTTCTCCTTATTTACGGGGTGTTCCACTCACAAATTTATAAAAAGACCCCCTACTCTCCACATGAAGGGGGCATTTGGCTAGAGATTTAAGAGAACTCTGAGGCTTCAAAGATCTAGAGTTGAGAGCTCCACGGTTGAACCATTGCCTGACCTCTAAATCACCTTCGGACTTCTACCCTACTATTGTCGAACCACCACTAGGCCGTCACCGAACTTAAATCAGGCCACTGACATGTGTTGACCTCATTTTTGTATGAGGTCACTAAGGACCCATCCAGACTCCAGGTCAATCTAGAACCTAGGATTCTCCTAGAATACAGACCTTAGGATCTACTCTAGATCCTAGGACTTCTAGACTCCAGAATCTAGGATTTTCTTAGACTCTAGGACTTCTTAGATCCTACAACCCTTCTAAAGTCTAGTCCTTAGAATTCTTCTAGATTCTATGACAGAGTTAGATTCAAATCAATTCAAACTCCTGATCAACCTTGACTTCAAGTCAACCTAGATTTCAAACCTAGTCAATCATGTCTAGACTCCTAGGCAACTCAATCCCTGATCTAGACTTTGAACCATTCTTCTATCAAACCTTAATTTTGTCTAATCACTTATGATTCTCTCAAATAATCATAAATGATTTAGGCACCTAAGTCCAATCAATCAAACTCAAAATCCAGATCAAATCCAAAATTCAAATTCAAATCCTAAGTCCAAAGACCAAGTCTCAAAAGCCTTTTCTTCTGGATTTTCAAACATTTGAAAACCCAGCCTAATGACCTCCGATTCAGAGTTTGTCAGTTGCATACTGATGGGACATGTGTCACGACCCGACCCGACGGGGACGGATCCCGCCCGAGCCGGATCGCGACGTGAGACCTTTCTTAACCAGGATCTGGCTTTGGATTAGGTTACTGAACTGATCTTCCAAATTCTTAACTCAACAGAAGCACACAGAACAACAGAGCTACTAAAAACATCAAATGCAGCGGAACAAAACATCTATCTGAATTCATTTCCTCAAAATAATCATCTACAGAACAGTACATGGCTTTCAACAGAAAGAAAGACAGAACAGGAAAGCCATGACTGTACAAAAATCAAAAGTACAAAAGTACCTAATCTGATCAGACTCTGAAATCTAATCCTGGACTTCCTTGCCCTTCCCAGAACCTGAAAACCACCAGAAAGCAAGGGTGAGCTCAACAGCTCAGCAAAGCAACAAACCACCAATCTAAATTCTCAGAAAACAAAACCAAACTTATCAGACAGAAATCAGATCAGAAGTCGGAACAGAATCGGAAATCAAAACTTACGGACAGATATCAAATCACATCAGAGTCGTACAGATCGTATCAGAACAGAACAAATCAACAGAGTCAGAAACAGAAATCAGAATCGTACGGATCATATCATGTCATAATCACAATTTCGTACAGAACAGAACAGATACAGAAAATAGTACAGATACATATAGCTAAATGCCCTGACACTAACGGAATCTCTACGGATTCCGGCCCCTTATGCCTCCCTTCCCAGACACTGACTGAATCTCATAGGATCCAGGCCCCTTATGTCTCCCTTTGTGCTCACGGCACCAAAACAGATGTGCTTATAGCACCAAAACAGAATTCATCGGATCCGGAACAGAACAGATATCAGATTTCAGATTGAGCTCATTTCAGATTTCCCGTTTCACTAACTGAATCTCATAGGATTCAGGCCCCTTATAACTCCCTTTTTATAGCTTATACACATTGCATTTCATTTCAGAGAAAATCCGGACAAATCAGGAATTACTCAAAAATCGGGCAGCACAACGGCAGTATACGGAATTTACACAAAAATTCCTGCAAAGAAAATTTACCGAATTCGCACAGAATACAGATATCAATATTTCAGAACATTTATTCTACTGCACAGATAAATTCCAATTTCACAGAAAAATCCGGTCGACTAAAAACACAGTCGAATCAAAAATACCCGGACGAAAATCTTCAGAAAATAACCAAAATGTGCACACTCGGCACGTCAACAATATACAGAAAGTTACGCGGTAAAAACTGAACCGATCAAAAGATACGGACGAAAATCGCTAACGGAAACAAAATCCGGACAGAAAATACCGCCAAACACGACGGTTCTGAAAATTTAGAAAGTCGGATTGTGCCTTACCTCGTGCACAGCAATTTCCTCAACAGTCTCCTCGGACGAAAACAGCTCGGCGTCGCCCGAAAATCCGCTTTTCCACTTTTTCCTTCGTTTTTCTCTCTCCTCAGCTTTTTCTCTCTCTTCAAAATATCTCATTTCTATATATATCCAGACTGATCGTCCCGGACGATCGAGCTTCGTACCGGACGATCCATGAAGAGAGGAATTCCGTCCAGACGACAAATGACATATCGTCCCTGGCGAAGGGTTCACGGGAGAATTTTCGTCCAGACGATCCAATTTTCGTCCCGACGAATCATACAACCAAAACTGATTTTCTGCACAACCTGTACCGATCGTCCCGGACGATCCAACTTCGTCCCGGACGAACCTGGAGCAAAAACTGATATTACAATCTCCCCAACTAAAAAAAAAAATGTCGTCCTCGACATTATCCAATCCAAACTCAGTCAAAACAAGTACGGGTACGACCGTCTCATATCAGACTCCTTCTCCCAAGTTGCTTCCCGTGCAGTCCGGTGCTTCCACTGGACTTTAACCATCGGAATCTCTTTATTTCTTAACTTTCGAACGTCGTACGCCAAAATAAGCTCTGGCTCTTCCTTGTACACCAGATTCTCCTGAATCTCAACTTCATCAGCAGACACCTTCTTCCCAGAGTCGGATACCCACTTCCTCAGAGTGGATACGTGAAACACATTATGCACATCAGGCATAGATTCAGAGAGCAATAACTTATAAGCAGCTTTTCCAATTCTTTCCAAAATCTCAAATGGTCCAACATACCTTGGACTAAGCTTGCTCACCTGACCAAATCTGCTCACACCCTTCATCGGGCTGACTTTGACATACACAAAGTCACCGACCTGAAACTCAACAAATCTGTGCTTCTGATTGTAATACTTCTGCTGACGATCTTGAGCGGCTTTCAATCTTTCTCTTATCAAATTGATCTTCTGAGCAGTTTCATCAGCAAAAGTGGCCCCCAAAGCCTGTCTATCTCCGAAGGAGGTCGGAGTCAAAGGAGTACGACACTTCCTGCCATACAAAGCCTCGTACGGTGCCATACCGATACTGGACTGAAAACTGTTGTTATAAGCAAACTCAATCAGCGGAATATGATCTTCCCAGCTTCCGCTAAAGTCCAGAACACAAAGCCTCAACAGATCTTCCAGTACCTGAATCGTCCTCTCAGACTGTCCGTCGGTCTGAGGATGAAAGGCTGTACTGAAATGCAGTTTCGTACCCAAGCCTTGCTGAATGCCTTTCCAAAGTCTGGAAGTAAAACGTCCATCTCGATCAGATACGATCACACGAGGCACACCGTGCAATCTGACTATCTCCTTCACATAAATCTGTGCCAAGCGATCAACTGAATCCGTCTGTCTGATCGGAAGAAAATGGGCTGACTTGGTCAATCGATCTACAACCACCCAAATGGCATCATGACCTTGTCTAGATCGAGGAAAACCCATCGCAAAATCCATCGTTACCTCCTCCCATTTCCACTCAGGGATAGGCAACGACTGCAACAGCCCACCTGGTCGCTGATGCTCTGCCTTCACCAACTGACAGGCTTCGCATCTCGACACAAACTCTGCCACATCCTTCTTCATCCCAGGCCACCAAAACAAAAGCTTCATGTCAGCGTACATCTTACCACTGCCTGGATGAACAGTGTAGCCAGAATGATGAGATTCACTCAGAATCTCCCGCCTCAAATCTCCAGACACAGGTACCCATAACCTGTTCTTACAGAAAATAACACCAGAATCAGAAATTCGAAGTTCAGGAGTCTTACCAGATCCAATCTGAGCTATCAACTTCGAATAATCAAAATCTGACTTCTGGGCTTCTTGAATCCGTGCTTCCAAAGAAGACTGAATACTCATCTGAGCCAACTCCAAATCACTGGAGGAAACCACCTCCAACTGCAATCTCTCCAAATCACGAATCAGAAAGTCATCACAGGTAAGCTGAATACCTGAGAATCCAGAAGACTTTCTGCTCAGAGCGTCCGCTACCACATTCGCCTTCCCAGGCTGATACTGAATAGTCAAATCGTAGTCCTTGATCAACTCGAGCCACCTCCTCTGTCTCAGATTCAGATCCTTCTGAGTAAAAATGTACTTCAGGCTCTTATGATCAGTAAAGATCTCACATCTGACGCCATACAGGTAATGACGCCAAATCTTCAAAGCAAAAACAACTGCAGCTAACTCCAGATCATGCGTCGGGTAATTCTTCTCATGTGGTTTCAACTGTCTCGAAGCATAAGCAATTACCTGACCATGCTGCATCAGAACACAACCCAGTCCTTTCAGTGAAGCATCACTGAACACCTGAAAACCCTCCGTACCTGACGGAAGTGCCAACACTGGAGCTGAAGTCAAACACTCCTTCAATCTCTGAAAACTAGCTTCACACTCCGGTGTCCAAACAAAAGGAACTGACTTCTGAGTCAGTCTCGTCAGAGGAGTCGAAATCTGTGAAAATCCTTTCACAAACTTCCTATAGTACCCGGCCATGCCCAAGAAACTACGTACCTCAAATACCGTAGTCGGCCTTGGCCAATCAGCAACAGCCTGAATCTTCTGGGGATCTACAGAAATGCCTTCTCCGCTAATCACATGCCCCAGAAATGAAATGCTCTTCAGCCAGAACTCACACTTGGAGAACTTGGCATATAGCTGATGCCTCCTCAAAGTCTCCAACACAATCCTCAAATGTATGGCATGCTCATCCTCAGATGCAGAATATACCAGAATATCGTCAATGAAGACGATCACAAACTGATCCAAATACTCCCTGAATACTCGGTTCATCAGATCCATAAAAATCGCAGGCGCATTGGTTACCCCAAAAGGCATAACCAAAAACTCGTAGTGCCCGTACCGAGTACTGAAAGCAGTCTTCACCACATCAGCTTCCTTCACCTTCACCTGATAATATCCGGATCTCAAATCAATCTTCGAAAATACCGAAGATCCGGAAAGTTGATCAAACAAGTCGTCAATCCGAGGCAAAGGGTACTTGTTCTTGATCGTGACCTTGTTCAAATCTCTGTAATCAATACACATACGGAGTGTACCGTCCTTCTTCTTCACAAACAGAACAGGTGCTCCCCAGGGCGAGACACTAGGACGTACAAAACCTCTGTCAACTAACTCCTGAAGCTGAACTTTCAACTCAGAAAGTTCTTTCGGTGCCATCCTGTACGGAGCTTTCGATATCGGAGCGGTACCCGGAAAAACATCGATAGAGAACTCCACATCTCTATCCGGAGGTAATCCAGCCAACTCCTCAGGAAAAACATCAGCAAACTCCCGTACCACAGGGATCTCAGAAACAGAACCAACCTCTAGGTTCAGATCCCGCACCGAAGCCAAAAATACTGGGCATCCTTTCTTCCACATCCTGCTCACCTCCAACGCAGAAACCAGACTGGAGAGAACACCTCGTAATCCCTGAAATACAACTCTCTCTCCAGCCACAAGCAAACTCACTTGCTTCTTCAGACAGTCAATCTGGGCTTCATACTGACTCAGCCAATCCATGCCCAGAATCACATCATACGAAGAAATCGGCAATCGAATCAAACTCGATTTCCACTTCTTGCCAGAAATCTCGATCTCACACAAACAAAACTGTCGAGCAATCAATGGATTCCCAGCCGGTAAAATCACAGACAAAGAAACCGGTAGAACCATCGAATCCAAATGTAAAATCTCAAAACAATGCTCGGACAGAAAAGAATGACTCGCTCCAGAGTCAAACAAAACACGACAGGGCTGATCAGAAATGTAAACCGTACCTGTCACAACATCCGGAGCATCACGAGCCTCCTGCTGACTCAGACTGTAAACTCGTGGCTGAACTGGAGCAGGAGCTGAAGCAACAGAACTACTCTGCTCCCTCTGAATCGTAGGTGGTCTCCGTGGTGCAGAACTAGAACCACCACCTCTACCAGCAAATCCCTCAGGGCGTGGAGGAACAGTCCTCGGTCTTCCTGCTGCTGAACCAACAGGTCTGACAAAGCCCTCAGATCGCTGCTCATAACGCTGATCAAATCCCATCTGTGGACATTCTGCAATCCTATGTCCCGGCTGACCACATCTGAAACAAAGACCAGCTATCCTGTAGCACTGGCCATGGTGTCGCCGTCCACAACTCTGGCACACAGGTGCCGTACTGACTGATCCAGAATTAGTCGTACTGGTAGCAGTACCAGACGATCCTCCGCTCTTCCTGGAATCTCTAGATCCAGATCCAGGAACAAATCTCCTCTTCCCAGAGGAACCACTGCCAGATGTCTCTCCTCCAAACCTCTTTCTACTCGCAGTCCACCGCTGCTGAGTAGCCGTCATGTCATTCTCAATCAGACGAGCTCGCTCCACAAGCTCAGAGAAATCAGTAATCCGGAACGGTATCAGAGGCTGCCTCAAAGTGTCTCGTAAGCCTCTCAGAAATCTGTAGCACCTCTCAGCAGACGTGCTAACCAACTGCGGAGCGTACCTGGCTAATGCAGTAAACTCAGCCTCGTACTGCATCACCGTCTTGCTCCCCTGAACAAGTCTCAGAAAACTCTCCTGCATCTGCTGTCGTGCAGAAGGGGGAACAAACCAGTCTCGAAATACTTCAGTGAACTCTTCCCAAGTAATCAAAGAGTTCAATCTGCCCTGAAATCTGGCTGCTTGCTGGCCATCCCACCAGTGCTCAGCCTCTCCGTCCAACAGAAAAACAGCTAACGGAACTTTCCTGTCTGCAGGACACTGCATCCCGTCAAAAGTCTTCTCCAATCTCCTCAGCCACTCCTCGGCTGCTCTGGGCTCAACAGCGCCCTCAAACCTCGGAGGCTTCAACCTCAAAAATAACTGCAGGTGTCGATCAATGTCCTCAGATCTAACAGTCGAAGCTCTGCTCTGAGTCTCGCTCATCATCTGAGCAACAAGTGAAGCAAACTGTGAAAGCGTATCAGCACCGACCACTGGGGCTGTACTCCCCACTGGTGCTGCCTGATTGTCACTCTGACCGTCTGTCATGTCTGGGTCTGGCTGATCCATACAGAAAAATCCAGAAAATCCGGAAAACTATCACAAAAACAACACAAAATAACACAATAAAAAGCCAAACGACCCAAAACTACCTCCCAGACAGACTCACTGATCACTTCCTAGAGCTCTGTTTTACAATCCAACCTGTTTCCAAAACCAGTGCTCTGATACCACAAAAAGCTTGTCACGACCCGACCCGACGGGGACGGATCCCGCCCGAGCCGGATCGCGACGTGAGACCTTTCTTAACCAGGATCTGGCTTTGGATTAGGTTACTGAACTGATCTTCCAAATTCTTAACTCAACAGAAGCACACAGAACAACAGAGCTACTAAAAACATCAAATGCAGCGGAACAAAACATCTATCTGAATTCATTTCCTCAAAATAATCATCTACAGAACAGTACATGGCTTTCAACAGAAAGAAAGACAGAACAGGAAAGCCATGACTGTACAAAAATCAAAAGTACAAAAGTACCTAATCTGATCAGACTCTGAAATCTAATCCTGGACTTCCTTGCCCTTCCCAGAACCTGAAAACCACCAGAAAGCAAGGGTGAGCTCAACAGCTCAGCAAAGCAACAAACCACCAATCTAAATTCTCAGAAAACAAAACCAAACTTATCAGACAGAAATCAGATCAGAAGTCGGAACAGAATCGGAAATCAAAACTTACGGACAGATATCAAATCACATCAGAGTCGTACAGATCGTATCAGAACAGAACAAATCAACAGAGTCAGAAACAGAAATCAGAATCGTACGGATCATATCATGTCATAATCACAATTTCGTACAGAACAGAACAGATACAGAAAATAGTACAGATACATATAGCTAAATGCCCTGACACTAACGGAATCTCTACGGATTCCGGCCCCTTATGCCTCCCTTCCCAGACACTGACTGAATCTCATAGGATCCAGGCCCCTTATGTCTCCCTTTGTGCTCACGGCACCAAAACAGATGTGCTTATAGCACCAAAACAGAATTCATCGGATCCGGAACAGAACAGATATCAGATTTCAGATTGAGCTCATTTCAGATTTCCCGTTTCACTAACTGAATCTCATAGGATTCAGGCCCCTTATAACTCCCTTTTTATAGCTTATACACATTGCATTTCATTTCAGAGAAAATCCGGACAAATCAGGAATTACTCAAAAATCGGGCAGCACAACGGCAGTATACGGAATTTACACAAAAATTCCTGCAAAGAAAATTTACCGAATTCGCACAGAATACAGATATCAATATTTCAGAACATTTATTCTACTGCACAGATAAATTCCAATTTCACAGAAAAATCCGGTCGACTAAAAACACAGTCGAATCAAAAATACCCGGACGAAAATCTTCAGAAAATAACCAAAATGTGCACACTCGGCACGTCAACAATATACAGAAAGTTACGCGGTAAAAACTGAACCGATCAAAAGATACGGACGAAAATCGCTAACGGAAACAAAATCCGGACAGAAAATACCGCCAAACACGACGGTTCTGAAAATTTAGAAAGTCGGATTGTGCCTTACCTCGTGCACAGCAATTTCCTCAACAGTCTCCTCGGACGAAAACAGCTCGGCGTCGCCCGAAAATCCGCTTTTCCACTTTTTCCTTCGTTTTTCTCTCTCCTCAGCTTTTTCTCTCTCTTCAAAATATCTCATTTCTATATATATCCAGACTGATCGTCCCGGACGATCGAGCTTCGTACCGGACGATCCATGAAGAGAGGAATTCCGTCCAGACGACAAATGACATATCGTCCCTGGCGAAGGGTTCACGGGAGAATTTTCGTCCAGACGATCCAATTTTCGTCCCGACGAATCATACAACCAAAACTGATTTTCTGCACAACCTGTACCGATCGTCCCGGACGATCCAACTTCGTCCCGGACGAACCTGGAGCAAAAACTGATATTACAATCTCCCCAACTAAAAAAAAAAATGTCGTCCTCGACATTATCCAATCCAAACTCAGTCAAAACAAGTACGGGTACGACCGTCTCATATCAGACTCCTTCTCCCAAGTTGCTTCCCGTGCAGTCCGGTGCTTCCACTGGACTTTAACCATAGTTGACTATTTGACCAATCAAATGGTCAACCAAATGGTTAGGGGAGACTAAAGTGGTCAAACTAACCTTAGTAAATCAATCTACTCCATCTCAATCCCCCACAAGACCTTAAATCAGCTAATTAAGTCTTTTGGCACGCCATGTCAGCTGATTGTACATGTTGACTGGTCAAACCAGTCAACAAATGGTCAAGGGAGCTTTTAAAGGGCCCAAACCATGGATGACATGGCACTCCATTCATCCCAAGCCCATCCAGCAGTTTGAGGGGGCTCTAGAAGCTTCCTAGGGTTTATTCCAGCCCTTTGATCTTGATCTAACAGCCCCCATTACTCCATGTGTTCAAATAAAGGACAAAAAGCCCTTTCCATGTAGGATGTCCTTGATCCGTCCTTGGCTTCTGCTCCCACCAACTCCCAGCGACACATGGCAGCATCTGGAGGTCCAGCCATGTAATCCTAGCCATTGATTCAACCTGGAGACGTTTGAATAGGGGTAAAACGTCCTAGAGAGCCTCATTGCAACCCTAGCACTCTCTCTCCCATCTAAGGCTCCTCCAGACGAACTCTCAGTCTTTTTGAGTTCTCTTGAGTCTCTCTCCCATTTCTCCACTGAAACTCCGGTTACCAAAGTCTCCTCCGGCGATCCTCCGGCAAGCTCACATCCAATCCATCCAAGGCTTGTTCTGGTCGATTCGTGGCGTGTCGAAGCTTGGATTCAACGGGGAATCTTCACTTGGACAATCTACAAGCTCAACCATCCATTAAACGGTTCAAACCGTCCATTAAATCGAGGTGAAACTCTAAACTTAGCTTAAGACACATAGAGTTAATTAGCATTTTATTAAGCGTGTATTTAATATTTTAAGCATATCCCCAAGTTTTCTGTTCATAATCTAAATCTAGATTTAAAATTTCGTTGATTTTTGTCAACCGGATTGAAAGAACAAGCCCAAAAATGCCTATAAGGCTCGGTTCGTGCAGTTCTCCAGCGAGGCTGAATTGGAACCGTTGATCTAAGGATCAACGGTTCGGATTCGGCCATTCCGCGGCTCGATCCGACTCCGGATCCTAACATTCGCTCGATCTAGCCGTTTGACGCAATCCTGGCCGTCTATCTCAGACGGCGCTTGATCCAACGGCTGACGCGCCGTGCTGAGCTGTTTAAGTAAACCGCGTGAAGCGGCCGGCGAGCGACGCGTGTCAGACCGCCGCAGCCAATCATTGGCGCCGCCGCGCGGTCTGACTCTGCGAACGAGAGGCCGCCACGTGTCCTGTCCCGCCGCCAGATACCTAAAAATTGATTTAAAATCCATTTTTAAATCATTTTTAGTTCAAAAAATTTTGTAAAAATTATAAAAATTAATTTTTAAAGATATATATACTTATTTTATATTAATATGTTCAGAAAATGAAACATTTTAATTTAAAATTAGAATTAATTTAAAATATTAATTATATTTTAAGTTATTTTAATTATTGAATATTTGATAAATTTAAAATAATAATAAATTAAAAATTATTAAATATTAAATTTAATCATTTCAAAATATTAAAAATATTAATATTGTTTTCAATATAATCAGAGATTATTGTTTTTAAATTAAAGTTAATTTTAGATATATTATTTTTTAATTAATTTAAACTTATTTAAACATTTAATTAACATTTTAATTAAACTTAATTTTAAATAATTTTAAGGTTATTAAGTGAAAATTATTTTAAATAATTCTAAAATTTCAGAAAACAACCAATATTTAATTAAACTTAATTTAGATATTATTTTAAATACTATTTAATTTTGAATTATTTAAATTCTTTTAATTGCTTGAAAACTTTAAAAATTTCATACAAATTCAATTTAAACCAGAAAAATATGAATAATATATCAAAATTTTAAAAATTTTGAATACTTTGATTTAAAATTGATTTCAAGATTTAAATTCTTGTTTATTTTAAATAATTTAAGTTATTTGAATATTTATGATATTTAATTAATATTTAATTAAATATTATGCTAATTATTTTAAAACTTAAAAATTATTTTTAAATAACCTTGAAAATTCAGTGGGTCTCTCAACCCCTCAAAATTTCTTTTAATAATATTTTCAATTATTTTATTTTAAAAAATATATATTTACATATATATGTATTTATATATTTTAAAATCTACTTTAAAATTATATATATTTAAATCCTTAAATGTTTGAGAGATCCCTTGGGATTTTAAGCATAGGTTTAGTGATTAAATAGAAATTTTTGGGGAATCTTGATTAATCAATGAATACTTACTTTGCTAATTATTCATTGATTAATCCTTTACTCAATTAAGCTTTAAATTGATTTGCATGCCTAAGGTACACACACCACTTAGATTTAGGGTTTGCTTGGTGTGATTGCATATTGCTTATGTTAAGTTAAGGGTTAGTAGAACTTTGATTCAAACCCATTAAACTTAGTGTCATTAAGGACAATAATTAAGGACTTTGATTAGACAACTTAGAAAATTCATTGTAATTAGGATTCACTCCCACTTGAGTTGAAACTTCAAACAATTAAACTTAGTGACATGTAGAGCCACTAGAAAAATTTTCACTGGTTTTAGAAGTCATTAAGCTCCCCAATTGATTTTCTTAAGATCAAGCCTTAATTAAGCCATTAAACCTTCCAAAAATTATAATAAATCCAATTTAAATCCAAAAAATATGTATAACCCCTCTAACTGACCAGTTTCGAATCCTCAACCAATGAAAATTAAAACCAAAATTATTTGACAGCAAATTAAACCTTAACTTAATTTTAAGTAAAATTGAATGTTTAATTAATATAATTAATTAATAATTATTAAAAATTCCAAAAATTTCCAAAACACTTGGGAATCTCTCCTTAGGTCATTCCTGACCTTTGGAGCTGGTTTCGAGGAGTTGGGATCTAATTTGGAGCAAAATCACAAAAAGGCCCCTCTAATTAAGTAATTTTCAAAATTCCATAAGTACATTAAACTTCAAACCTTCATAACTAATTCCAGAAAAATCCAAATCACCCAAACTCAATTGCATTCAACTCATAATGAGGCTTAATTTTTGTCAAAAATATTAAATTCCAGAAACCTGTAATATTTTGAAAAGTCAACAAATCGGTCAACTCTAGGTCAAAATTAGTTTAAAACTTCAAACCTTCGTAATAAAATGTAGAAAAATCCGATTTCAACATACTTACCTTCTAACTGATTGTAGTAAGGTCTAGTATTTTAATAAAATACAAATATTCCAGAATTTGAGCTTAATCAAAAAGTCAATTTTCAACCCCTTAATTAAATGATTAAAATATTCATAAAACTCAAAATTGTTTTAAAACTCCAGGAAACATTAGCTTAATGTTTAAGGCATTCAACAAACCTTTTAAAACACAACAACCATCCTAAAGATGAAGTTTATTGGCTGGACTACTCCGGGCTGCGGGGCTAAGTGTCCTAAGGAGGCTGGTTCCTCGAGCCTGGTGGCACAACGCCACGAATGGATTCTAAGGGGTGTTAAACCTTAAAATTGATTAATTATTAATTATTCAACCTTTTAAATCTTTAATTCAATTACATTAATTTGGTTTATCGGTTGGACTACTCCGGGCTGCGGGGCTAAGTGTCCTAAGGAGGCTGGTTCCTCGAGCCTGGTGGCACAACGCCACGAATCAATTAATGAAAAACTTAAATTAATAAAACTTTAAAAATCAGCAACCAAACACTTTTAATAAAGTTTATTAACTCTCAGTCCTTAATCAATTATTAAAACACTTAATCGTATCGGGTACCACTGGGTAACCCAGGCCTACGAGGCTGTTCACTCAGCCCCAAGGAAGGTGAAATAAACTTCACGGCCTCGGTGTGAAACAAAGGTGGTTTCCGACAAATAATTAAATAATTAATTTTAAAAGATTTAACTCATTAATACTTAAACTTTTATTAAAAATTCCTTAAGCTTGTCAACCAATCAAACTTGAAACAACTTTAATTAATAATCCTATTTAGGACATATCAAAACCACACGACCTACCTCACACACTTTAGATGTTGTGCTAGGATCACCGACTCTAGTTTTAGGATAGGCCGGTGTTTTACTTTTTCTGTCGTAGCTTTCACTGCATGCTGTTTGCTAGTGTAGAATTGTTATGTTTATTTACTTGCTTCCTGCACTCTGTGTTTGATTGTGCGTTAGACCTACCCATAGGCTAGGAACGAAATATATATATTTGTGCAATCTTATGCAGGTGGCCATGCTCATATAAGGAGCTGAAAACTAAAGGGGGCAGTTAATAAAAAAAATATAACTCTTTGCACAGGTACCTGCCGCGCTTAAGACCCCCTTTAAATAAAAAGAGCATGGCCAAGTGTGGCTAAAAAATGCATTTCAATTTTCTACATTATAACTGCTTGGGAATGAGTATATAATTGTTGATTATTAGGATAACCTTGCAGGATCGAGTCTAGATTTTCATTCTTTAATCGAGATGTAAATTTGATTGTGTAAAAGTTGTAATTACTTAAAAATGATTTGAATTTGGGAAATTTGATCCAACTTGATTTCGAAAGAGGTGAAGACATCCCTAAAGGGGAGAGTCTTCTTCCATTTAGAAATTAAATTAGGATCTCTTTCAAATATCCAAAGAGGAAAGATAACACCCCGATTAAGGGGAAGTCTCTTTTCATTTGGGTATCCGGAACCGACGAATCAAGGTGTTCGTGAGAATACGAAGAAATGGACAACGAGAAGAATCCCAAATTTCAAATTCATTTAATTTAGGATTAGAAATCAGGGTTGTAATGGTGCCCGGCCACTTTACTTTACTGTCATTTCTGTGATGTAATAATAAGTGGCACTTGCCATATGGACATTCAATTTGATATATTTAATGTAGTTAATTTATTTAATTGATTGTGCATTAGAATTCCTGCCTTTTCTAGTCTTTTTATATGCATGTCGTCTTTGATTTAGTCTGGAATACGAATTTAGGCTCTTAGGGGTCTGTCAAAAAAAGTTTTTCTATTTTAATTAAATAAAAATTTTAGGATAAGATAGTAACTCTAAACGGTCCTAAGAAGTAAGCTCGGACTCGCCGAGGGTTTTTCATGCATACATATTGTACTTTCTCAACCTTGTTAGGCATCTCCCCGCCTGCGGGTTCTGGCAGGCCACCTGACCTATGAGGGTGCCGATCTGTCAAGGGAATGTTATGCAATCTCTAGGATAAAACTTATTTTCTAAGCAAAAAAATTTTAAACTACTACATACAAATTTTGCATTCAATCGAGTCAATTAGCATGCATCGCATTAGTAACAAATTTAAAAGAGTCTAATATTTAATTGCATCTATTTAGACATCGAATACCCGACATAAGTTAAAGGGGTCAATTAAGGATCTGCTCTAGATGTCGACCCCATTTCTCTAAAATTTTCTAATTAATGTCCCTACCATTTTGCAAAAAGACCGGACTCATTATTTTAAAATCGTTTAGGTGGTTTAGCTGGCTCCCCAATCCAGGCCGAGGTAAGACCAGACTTGCACTGCATTAGTTAGGTTCGGGCCAATTTTAAATGCCCAAATTTAGATTTAGGTTCCGAGGCTGGCCCGGGCCATAAGACCTCAAATTTCGGGAATTGAATCCCAAATTTCTAATAAAATTGACCACTCAAACTAAAAATTTTCTTTCAATCAAATATAAGCCTAACACTTAGGGTAGATTGAGATGTTTCTGAAGTAATTCAGAATCTCAAAACATCTCCTACTTTTCTCCTTTGGATTCAAAAATAAGTGTTCAATCTTGAATCAATCCCCCTTGAAATTCAAACCTTAACTTCTTTTGATATTTAACTTTGAATTCTAAATAAAATTCATATCGCTATTTTAATCGAGAGTTTTCGTAGGAAAATCTCTAATTTTCCTACGATGTAATTAACTATGAGGGCTTGCGCTCGTAGGAGATTTAGTAACTCAGATTTAATTTTTCAAAATTAAAATTGATATCTTTTAAAACTTCAATTAATTATCTTTGGGAAATTCAGTATTCCCAAAAATAATTAAATATTTTCAAAACTATATATATTTAAATTAAATTATATTTTTTTAATCAAAACAACATGCTGGAAAACTTCCATCCGATTGTCGACGGACTTTTGCCCAACCATCATCGGAATACAGCCTGGCCGCTGATCGCCGTTAAACTTCGTTCAAGTCACCAGACTTTTGTAGGACCACTGTCGCACCACCGCCCAGTCACCGACAAACTTCCAATATGCCTTTGACAGCCGTCAGACTTCCACCCGACCGTCAAATGCCGACTGCCACCAGACTTAAGTTAAATATATTTGATGCCAGATGGTCATTTAAAATTATGGAGGATTTAAAGTTGTTAATTTTAATGTTTGGCACGACGATTTAGGTTAAATCCTACTCAGATCTTGATACCAAATATCTCCTTCACCTTCGGGCTTGTTTGGATGTAGGTAGGATTTAACTTAAGTAAGATTTTATAAATCATTCTTGTTGGGATTTCTTAAATCCTAAATATGTTAAGTCCTGAAAATTATTTCACAAGAAATGTATTAAATCTTGATAAATTCTATGAGATTTAAAACGGTTAACTCATATGGTATTTATGTTATGAATATAAATTACTCAGTGATTTTAATTTTAATTATTATCCATAAGTATAATTTTGAATAATATAATTAGAAGCTAGCTAATTTATCCAATAACTTAACTAATGATATAATTACTAATTACATTACTAATTATTCAATTATTTATTTAGCTATAATTAGTAAGTATTTTAATATTAATTATAATGATAATTAATTAATTAATTAATATTAGAAATAGCTAATCATTTAAATAATATTTACATTATTAACTATTTCATTAAATTTTTAAGTGTAACTTTAACAAGTTTTTATTTATTAATTATATTTATAATTTTCTAATTAATCAATTAAATATTTTATGATTAACAAATTATCTAATTAATATTTATATCACTAACTATCTAATTAATTATTTATATTTTAAATTATATATTTATATTACTTAAGTAATTAAATTATTAATTAGAATAAGTATTCATCTATGCCATTGGAACAATTATTACGTCCTCTGACAGGACGTAGAGCTACGTTCGGCCGCCAATAACATGTCGCCACGTGCTCTTACTTTTTACCGCGCGACCTAACGACTTGACCCGGACCGGAACCCGGGAATGCTATGTTCGCGTATTGTGAGGTATTACTCGATATTGCTCGGTATTTCTTGGCAATAACGAGAAATACCGCTCTGTGAAGACCAATACCGAGCAATACCGAGTTGTACCGAGTTTTCTAGAAAAACTCGGTACAACTCGGTATTACTCGGTATTTGTTATTGCCGAGCAAAATCGACCAATATCTAACAATACCGAGCAATACCTAGCAAAATCGAGAAATACCGAGCCATCCTGGGTCCGTTCCGGGTCGGATTGTCGGGGTGCGCGGTAAATAGTGAGAATGCATGACGCGATTCTAATGGCGGCCGAACTTAGAGTTACGTCCTGTGACCGGACCAAATAAAAGTTCCTGCCATTGCCTGTCAGATTTGCTTTTCCTCTTCTCCATTTCTTCTTTGCTCTTTTACGTGAGGTAGATTTTGAACGAGGCGCTGCCTCTTCGCCTCCTTCAACGACGTAACTGTCTCCATTTCTTCCGCGATGTTCAGCTTCGTCTATTTCTGCTTCGGATTTGCGTGAAGTAGATTTTTGAAAGAGTCTGTTAATGAAGGTTCTACGCATCCTCCGACGACATCGTTGTTCCTGTCGGATCGGAAGTCTCGAGCGAGCTCACCGCGAAGGTAATGATATTTCTCCGCTTTCGCGCGCTTTTTCGGCTTTACAAAATTCGGGATTAGGAAAAATGTCGAAAACGCAGTGATGTGGAGCTTAGGGGCTGTTTGGCAACAAGTGGGATTTAATAAATCCTGTAAATCCGGATTTAGTAAATCCGAAATGTGTTAAATTCTAAAAACTGTTTGGTATGTTAAATGTTAAATCTTTTTAAATCCTGAGAAACTGTTTGGTAACATATATCAGGATTTATGGCGGTTAGGGATTTAAGTTTAAAGGAGATATTTATGAAATTAAGATCATTACATAAAACATAATAAAATCAATTTTAGGTCATATAAAATGACAAAAAAATTTAATAAAAAGTTAATTACAAACTAACATGGACCAAAATGAGAGTTGAAATATTAAATAAACTAATTATATTAATATTTAATTACTAATTATATCATTAATTAATCAATTAAGTTAAATTAGATAATTAATTTATGCACTAATTGTACTATTAATTATTTAATTAAATAACTTAATTATTATTTATTTAAATTATATAAATTAAAACTTTGAGGCGTCTAGGGTTTGTATTTCATCTTATATTTTCGTCGTTGCTGTTCGGGTTCGTTGATTCGCAGGAAGTGTACAGATTGCGTTGATTCGCAGGAAGTGTACAGATTGCGCGCGTCGCTACTTCGGTTCCTTCGTGGCTGTTCGACTTCGCTCCTTCGACGACTTTCCCTTCTTGTCGGATCGGAAGTTACGACATTTTGATCGGAAGCAAGAACAGGAGCTCGCTGGCTGTGAAGTTAACTTTCTCCCTTTCGCGCGCTTCTAATGTTAAATCCCGTTAAATCCACCGAACCGAGGGATTTAGTAAATCCGGGATTTAAGCTGTAAATCCGTAAATCCGGGATTTAACGCGCGCACAAAAACCGTTTGGCTGGATTTAGCGTAAATCCGACTTAAATCCCACGATAAATCCGATACCAAACAGCCCCTTAGATTTACCGTGAGATTTAACTTTGCTTTTTTTGACGTTTGGCAGGATTTAGCACAATCCTAACATAAATCCGGCATACATTCTGCATCCAAACAGCCCCCAAAGCTGTCGACCTAGATTCATTTGGAATGTATGCTTTCATTAACCATCGTCTTACCTAGCCGGCAACCATCCCTCACCTCTCTGGCAGCTATCTTTAACGGTGCCTGTGACCATCCCTTGTTTCTCCTGAGCTTTCTCTCACAGTCAGCGTGGCCACAGTCTCCAAGCAGGGAGCCCCCTCATCTCGCAGGCACATTTATCTTCCGTCGTGATATTTTAAGAAACAAGTATATTTCTGTTTTCTTGTTCAATATTCTCTCTCATTTTTTGATAACTGTGAATATAAATTTCAGAGCAATTCCTAATCTTTATTTTCTTTAAGAGGAAGAACCCACATTATTCTCATTCTTTTTGTATGAAGAAAAAAATAAGGATTACTCTCACCTAAATTGTTTAATAATCTCTTTCTCTTTTATATTTTTCCTGTTCTTAACAAACACTTCATCTTAGCATCAAAGTATCACTTTAGGGTCTGTTTGGTTGAAGGTTAGTAAATCTGGATTAGACAAATCCAATTCTATTTGGATTTAGTAAATTTGATGGTTGAATTGCTTGGTTGCCCACCAATTCTTGAGTCAAACTAAATCTTAGGTCTATTTCATCGCGGATTGGAATATTTGGGGCTTTTAAATAGGTTTAGTGAATATTGCTGAAGTAAATTTCTTAATCCTAGTGTTGCCAGGATTTGATAAATTCTGAATTTGAGCTAAGATTTATCAAATTCTGTTAAATTCATGATTTACATGTGGAATTTAGAAATCCTTTATAACACATTTGTTAAGATTTGTCCTTTAATTCTATGGGAGTTTATTGTGATTTTTACACTTAGAGTTTAATTCATTATTTTTGTGGAGGAACATTGGCCATGCATGTGAGTTGTTTGCTAACTGCCCACAAAAGGACTTGATGTTATGGGTTTTTCCTGGCAAGCTCCTGATGATACTGATTAGACACCAAAAAAGACTGATATAAATAAATAAGTTATATTAGTAATTTTTGATTTAACGAATAATGTTACATTAGTTATTAGTATTTATTGATTTCAAAGCATCATAAATATGTTTTTTTCTTTTTATTTTTCTAATTAAACTAAATAGCCATATTAAGGAACTTAAACAAAATTTGTATGGAACTAACACACTTGTGGTTTGGGGTAGTGGACTCTTGAGTAACATTGTGAGTTTGATTTGAAGTTTGCTAAAAAAATAATTTTTGGCTTCGATTGAGCTATGATCAAAATTATTGAGTTGACTAATGAGCTAAGCTCAGCTTGAATCGAACTTGAATTGAACTAAGTCTTGATCAGATTGAGTTAGCTTGAGTTCGGATCAAATGTATTCGCCTATATATATGAATCCATTCACACACACACACACACACACACACTTGCTTGGCTCAAGATTGAATTAAATGACATTGCGTCACTCTTGAGTTCGGGTCAGGTAGGCTTGAGATGAAATTATTAAAAGACTCACTCATGAAGTTCTTATCTTATTGGTTATGTTATTGAATCCAATGGATTTTATGTTCATGAAAATTTTTAGGATAAAAATATCTTTTGATGCACTAACATATAAACATGATTCCATTTTTTTCAAAAGCAAATGAGCTACACATGGAAATTTTTAGCATATTTGTGTGTAGACTGTGAAGGTTTTGGGTAGTGGACTCGTGTTATTATGACCATGTGTGTTATGTTGTTGAATCCATTGAATTTAATGAGCACCATATTTCGTAGGACATAGATTTCTTCTCTACTTATTTTCCCCCTTAATCTGCATTTGGTGTCTTTTATTATATTCCTTGCTTCCATAATGGAAATCATTGTGATGGCTAGTATTTTTAGTGTATGGAATCAAATCACGGGTCATGATTATTTCTTTTCTCATTCTGAATGGTTGAAATTTTCTTTACTTGCATAGTTGCTGATGATAGCTCTCCTTTGTGAAGTTCTATAAGACTTTCATCCAACTATTCTTACAAAAGATTGTTTGTTATCAATCATTGTTTAAAATTGTGTAGTGTGAGCTTCTCCTCAACACAATTCCGACAAAAAATGCCTTGAGGCATATGCCTCGAGCTTTTTTTTACAGATGTGCACTTTAATTTTGCTGAAGCACATCTGCCTCACTGGCATGAGGTGTACGTCTCACTCTCTCTCTCTCTCTCTCTCTTTATATATATATATATATATATATATAAATTAAGACTTACCTAAATCCTAAACTAAAGCCCCAAAGCCCCAAAACAATCAAACCTTCATGCATCGCTGAGCCACATCATCTTCCTCTCGACGGCCTTGGCCTCCAGCTCGTCGTCTTCGTAATTTCTATATTTTATGTTGTTTTGGCCTTGTGATGTTTGGATTTCAATTCTATGTCACACATTTGATCAGTTTCCACTTTGCATCTTGTGAATTTTTTGTTTCATATGTATGCTAATTTGTTACTTCATAGTTCAATAGAGAGTTAATATGTTATCTTTTAACATATTATTTGATTATTATACAAAAAAAATCACTTTTAACATTTATTTTTACTTACACAATTCTTGGATTTTGAGGTTTATGCCTCAAAACTCCTTAAGACTTATGTCTTGCCTCACGGACGAAAAATACCTCAGTACCCAACTGTGCAATTTTAAACATTGGCATCAATTCATGTTTGTTAAAGAATCTTTTCCACCAGATACTTTGATTACTCCTAGTTGATATTTGTAGATACTATCATTATCTCCTCTAACTACTTTTGAATACTTTTACTTATAGCCTATTTAATGTTCTCCGTAGACTAGGAAATTGCTAATGAGATATAACCGAGGGAATTGTTTTGGTCTAATTTTGATCTTGTTTTGATAAACTTGCATGATTGTATAGGAGAAGTTTGTGTACTGTATGAAAGAAACTTTTGTCTTTTTTATATGATCAAAGCTTGAATTTGTTGAATTATGGTTATTCCCATGGTGTGATCTGGACCCAAAGTTTCATTCCACTGTTCCAAAAGAGTACAAGTTTCATTAAGACATGACCTTGTTCTCCTCAGTTCACCATAATAAAACTATTGTATTCTTAGCATCGCCATTGTTATTCATTTATTATAAAGGAAGACATTTCATTTCTCCTCTTTTATTACTTTGATCCATGATGTCTCTGCAGTTTTTTGTGAATGATATCCTTTCAACCTTGGACATGAGGTTTAGCGTCATATTCCTTTCATCTCCATTCCTAGAAAAGGCTGCGTTTGGAGTTTTTTCTTTTACGAATATGCATACTTACCAATTAAACATTCTGTGGGTATTTCACCCCTTCAGTAATGCTAGTCATATCTCCCGATCCAGATGGGCTTGGTTACCATATTAGTTTATTTTTAATATTTAACAACATGCAATCTTGTTGGTTATAGCTTTCATTTTGAGATGTTTCTGTTTATACTTTATTTCATTGAATGTTTTAGCTGTTTGAGATTTATTTGTTGGTTCGTTTCTATATTCTATTGCTCTTTGCTAATTTAATATTTACCAATTGGATTGGATGCTAATTTATTGATAGCCTTTCCATGCAGCAAGTTTTTTTCTCAAATATTGAGATGATATTTCCAACACAATTAGAATCTGGAGTGCTTTCTAGTTTGCAATCAGTGCAACCCATTCAGCATGATTTTAACACCTTTTGGCGAGCAGACCAAGTTCATGAACATTTAAGGAACTTGCAGGAAACTATTCATCTATTAAAATCAGTGTATGTATTTATGGTGTCATATTTGATCACAAAACAATACTAATTTACATTATCCTGGGGCACATTGGACATTAGATCAGCCTGGCCCTTATAAGTACGATCTAAATTGTTTATTCTTTGGCAGGCAGAAAGAACTAGAGGGAATTTATCTAATCAAAAGATCCAATTATACTGTTGAAGGTGATGGAATGCCTTCTAATCACTTGCAAGGACAAAAGTTGCTTTCTTCTCCCTCTGATTCCTTTGGGAATGAAATGCTTTATAATATAACTGAGATAATCAAAGAGAAAAAAGTTTGCCCGGAAGTACAAGAATCTCTTTCTTTAGAAGCGGCGAACTCATTAGTTGCAACTGTGAAAAGCCAACTTTCCCCATTTAATGCTATCACGAGCCAGACAAGTCAATGGGAGGAAAAATCCATGGCAGTGAAGTTAGTTCAAAAGCTGCAAAAGTACAAGAGGAATAAACATTGGAAAAAGAGAAAAAGAAAACAAGTTGCAGAGCTACTACAGATGGTTGCTTGGATCCTACTTTTAGATTATGCATTTATTCCTTACTGACAGCTTGTAAAACTTTGCAAATCCTACATTTTTTTAAAAAGCATGTTGGTAAATTTGGCTGTTGCATACCATGCCTTGAATATTTGAATCTATGATTATGATGATTTTCTTTTTGTTTTACCTGTTGATAAATAGGAGCATGAACGATATGATAAGGCCGATGAAGATGCTGATGAGTGGAGGGCAAGAGAGATTGCCAAGGACATTGGAAAACGCAAGGTACCACTACCATCTTTTGCAGGTGCTGATTTACCTTTTTGATAAATATCTGGATGTTTGTTTTTGTTAATAACTAGCAGCCATCAGTTAATTGAAATTGACCTGTATCTTGATGTGCTTATGCTGAAAAAATTCATAAATTATTTTCTTACTCAAAACATTTTTTATAGTTATACATTTTTCATGATCTGTTTCTTGTTTAATTCATGCTACTATTCTACCCTCTTATGACATTGTTGTTCTTTTAGTGTAATGCTTCTAATATCTCCAACTTCCAATGTAAAATGCAAAGCATGACAGGCAACGGCTTCAAAAACTGGTAGCTTGATAGTATGAGTGATCGGTGATGGAAAGCTAAGATAATGTAGACATGTTACTGGCTTTTAGAAATTCACATGATTTCAGGTTAGGATTTTTTGTATTTTAATGAGGCTGATTGGATATATTTGTAAAAGAGTTTCCCTGTAAATGGGCTTTGTCTATCCCTCCATATTGTGATCGTAATCTTGGTTAATGAGTCCTATGGCATGACCCTTTGTGTTGGCATTTGTCACATGTAAGTGACATGTTCCTTTAAACTACTGCCCTGGGAATGAATATTGAGATGGTTGTAACGTTGCATAGATGTCATGGTTCTATTATTTAGGGATTTATGCCAATGATCCATAACCTTGACAATTTAGCAGCAGGCGAGGCACTTCATGCCTTGCTACTGACATGACGTCAGGAAACTTGCAAATGATTAATAGCATTTGTTGAAGAGTCTTGTTTGCGATTATTGGGTGCCACATTAAGAACTATGTTTTTTTGTGATAGATCTTGGTTTATTTCATTGGAAAGGGATTTACTATAGGGTAAATTGCGTGTCTGAAAATAATAAATGCGCCTGATTGTGGCTCAAATGGGTGAAGTATACTTGATTTTTGTTTAGACTTTAGAGACATTTGGCATGTTTCATGATAGACGGTTAAGAGAAATAATATGTTCAACAATGTTTTAGAGGTATATTATGAAAAATTCAATTATGTATCAACAAACATTAATCTAGTTTGAAAAGTGAGTTTTTGAGAATTTATTGTTGTTTTTAATATAGTGACATGAAGCCTTGTTGACCTCCATGTAATAACCAAGAGAACAAAAATCCGCATACCTCGTTCGATCGAAGAGATCCCGAAATCCCGCAAGAAACCCCGCATACGTACTGATTCGGCGCCGAACCAGTCCAGATATCCCGCTGCGATCGCTTCTCATCCCGGAATTTCTGCGTGAAACCAGCGACGGTGGCCTCGATCCTACTCCCATTCAAGTCTTTAAATACCGAGCGAATGGGGCTGAAGCATCGCAAGCCTCTCCCGATACCTCTCCTCTCCCGCTCTCTGCATCCCGGCGAACTCTAAAGCCGGCCGAACTCCATCTCCATTCTGCCGAACTCCAAAACCAGCCGAACTCCACGAGTTCCTCTCCTGCTCGAACGACTTCTCCGCTCTCTGCTTCTTCTTCGTTCGCAAATCCCACCCGATCGCAGGAGCTCCCCAACCCGTCGCCTGCTCCGGTCGATCCCATCTCCACAGCCGGCCTTCTCTTGCCCATATCCCGCCGATCCAGAGAGAGGGAGATAGAGAGAGTTCCTCTTACCTGAAGCCGGCCTCCACATTCTCTGTCCGACCGAACCAAAGCCCCTCTCCGTCTCTTTGGTCGCCGCTTGACTTCACTCATTTAACGACTCTCCCTTCCTGTTCGAATCGGAAGTCACGACATTTTGATCAAAGCAACCACAGGAGCTCTTTTGCTGTGAAGGTAACTCTCTCCCTTATGCACGAATCTTCGGCCGAATCCCCTAAAAACATTGAACAGAGAGAGTAGAGAGAGAGAGAGAGAGTAGTTTTTATTAATTATATTAATTAATTGATATTAATTATAATTAATCTAATAATTAATTTTTAATTATAGTTAATTATTAATTATACTAATTATGATTAATTATAATTGAATATTTTTAATTACTATTAATTATGTTTAACTCTTAATTATAATTAATTGTCAATTAATTATAATTAGGCATAACTAATTATAATTAATTATAATTATTAGGTTAATTATAATTAAATAGTTAAATATTATTAATTTTAATTAATTGTTTAATTATTTATTTAGTTATAATTATTATAATTAAATAACATTAATTATAATTAAAAATAATTAATGGATTATTTATAACTAAATGATTAATTATTAAATGCTATCTCTCCTTGCCTCGATCCTCGAGCCTCCGCCACCGCCGGCAACCCTACGAAGGTACAAAATATCCTAAACTCTACTTCGGCGTTCGTGGCGCACCGAAAAACCGCCTATACATGCCTTTATTGCGCGTGGTGGGAATGGACCCCGGTGCGGCACCTACGGCGAGGCGGGGTCACTCATAAGTACCCCCGAGCGGGGGGAAAGCAAACTGTGCATCTTTAAACCGCCGCCATCGAAGCCCGCAAAGGTACGAACTCTCTAAACTCAGATTTCTCGCATCGTTGTTTGCAGCAGACCGGAAAAACTCCTATACACGCCTTTATTGCGCGTGGTAGGATGGGACGCCGGTCTGATGATTACGACGAAGCGGGCAATCGCCTAAACTCTACCTCGGTGTTCGTGGCGCACCGAAAAATCGCCTATACACGCCTTTATTGCGCGTGGTGGGAAGGGACCCCGGTGCGGCACCTACGGCGAGGCGGGGTCACTCATAAGTACCCCCGAGCGGGGGGAAAGCAAATTGTGTCATTTAAACAGGTACCGTCAAAGACCCCATACACGCCTTTATTACGCGTGGTGGGAGGAACAAAAAAATCACGGCCGCGGTGTCTTCGTTAGAGGACACCTACCATACACGCCTTTATTGCGCGTGGTGGGAAAGGCCCAGTTTCTCGTAGTTTTCCCCTAAACGGGGGAGACGCCGGGAGGCTACCGAAATTTCGGGTGAAATCGTACATGTACTTGATTGAACTCAAAGAACAATGGTGGACTTGTGAGCTTGATTGGACCAAATTAACATAAAAGAACTCAGACCCAAATGAACTAAGTATTGTGGACATAAACTCAATCTGAACAATTATTTGAACAAGACATTGAACACAAGAGACTTGATGAACTACAAAGGACTACGCTCAAAAATTGAACTTGAACTCATACTTATGTGAGCAAAGACTTGGATCAGCTTCGGATCATAAGGAACTCAAACTCTGACATTGCACTCTACTTGAACCAAATGGAACTTCAATCAAACTCAATCAAGAAGAACTTGATTTGGGCTCAGACTTAAGTTGAACTTAACAAGATTGTGACAAATTGGGGGATTCAACATGCGATGAACTGAAAGACATGATGTGTTTTGAATAGTTCAAAGAGGACAATCCAACTATCAACATCAAAATTCAAACATACAAACTGATCTGCAAACAAACAAATCCTACAGGTACTGTTGGAATCTCCTACAATAATCTCTACGAATGCCTGTTGATTGAGAAGGCAACACTACTACTAGATAGTCAAAGACCCGTCCTCTACAAACAAATCCAGACATCAGACCACCTGAGATTGGTGAAAGGTGGATGTGGTACCGATGTCAATGGGTCTTCTACAAATACCTTCAAGAGCTCGTAGTGGATATGACGATTCCCTGCAAATGGATGTTTGTGGATAACAACAGTGTATTGAAAGTACAATGAATTACTGTGGACACAAGTACGGATATCACCTACGACAGTGGTGATCAAGATCTTCAAGCATTCCGGGTACAAGAGCGATTCGATGTGCAAAAAGGACACCCTCTGGCAGAAGGGAGGAAATATTTGAACAAATTAGAACCAAACTTCCTGGTGTTCCAAAGTCTCTCCTTAGTGCTATACCCGAAAAGAAAACAGTCCGGATGCCCACAAACACCGGAAATAGCAAGTACGCTGCACCGAAGATCCTAAAAGAAGTTCTTCCCAAATTAGCAGTTATTGACTCCAAAGTCCAGAAAGTCCTTCCCCGGTGAATGAGAAAAGGGGGAGTCGATATCAAGACAACAATGCAACGCCACCGGATCTGCAACATTCGTACAAGCAGACAGAAGGCGTCTATTCCAAGAGTACCCCTGCACGTGCACTATAATTTGTATACACATAGGTACACTAAAAGGGGAAAATACAATCTCAACCCGCATGGGCCCCGGCGAGCGTGTTATTGGTACACACGTGACGTCTAGGGATGCTGCGCGGGTGGACAAGTGAATTCAGGTTCGAAACCGATCCTTCTATACGGATCAATAGAAGTCGACAGGGTTCGAACCAACAAACAAATATACGGTTGTGGCGACCGTTATATTTGTCTTAATACACTTATATTAGGCCTTCAAGGCCTACAATAATGAGAATTCACTATCAAAGGGCATAAAGCCTACGAAACCCGATCCTCTGTCGACAGTCCGACAGAGTTGACAAGGTTCAATCCATAAAGAGAAGTAACCCCGAACACCCCGATGATGGCCGTGTTGAATTCAGATCTCAACCGGAGGGGTTTCCCAAATATTTTCAAATGTCTCCCAAACATCCAAAGTCCAAAGCTCCACTCAAATACCCGAAAATCCAAAATTCCACAAAAATTCCAAAATCCAAAAAATATTTAAAAATGAAATAAAATCCATCGACGCACTTAAAGCAAATTCCATCCACCCTCCGCAACAGTTTGTCGGGGTGGACAAATCAAAATTTACCTCAGCTCACAAAAAAGCTAAATGCCTAGTCGAAAATATTACTAGGATCCATTCTCAAAAAGTCTTCTGCCAGTAAGGACGTGGTACATGTCCTCTAACCGGCGGTTTTGCCGCCAAATGGCACCGCAGGATAAACGGTTATGACCCGGGGCCCTCTGAACCGAGTGGTTTTGACGCCAAATGGCACCACGAAATACCGGTTATGGCCAGCGCCGTTATGTTCCTTAATGGCGTTAAATCCTTGAGATATGAATCAATAGGATATGATCGATAGGGCACAAAGCCCTCTGTTAGCTAAGGTGGATCCAAATTTGTCCCCTTAGACAAACATTCACCCCAGGTCTACAAGGTACCCTTGGACGAAGCAACCCATGGCTGCCGACAAGGATCCTTCTGTCAGGTTGGGTTGACTACCTCCTCTGACTAAGTAGACCAGGGACCACGATGGCCCGGGACGACGGAACCATGGGATCTTGATCGGGTCTATCATCCATTCCCCCACCATCCGCTTTAAGTGAAAGACTGTGAAATTTCCCATTTTAAATATCAAATCTCCAGATCTCCCAATCTTTTAAAATTCCCAAATTCTCTAATAATTTCCAAATCTAAACCATTGCTGCTACTATATGCCAGATAACACGTATATTCTACGTATCTGATTGACGACTAGCCTTAATCGAAAGTTCTCTCTCATGATTAGGAGGGGTAATTAACTATAGGGGCTTGCGCCTATAGGAAACCAGAACTCAGATCATAAAGTCCTCACCAAATGAGGGCGAAATCTCTGGGTAGTGTCTTATCTACAAACCCATCTGCCTTCCAAAATTTACCTCGGCACTTATTCAGTTAAAACTCCCTCGCCGAATAAGAAAAGCGAGCGGAGGCCGGGGCCGAATTTTCGGAGCCCACAAGCCTATGATATTAACATGGAAGGCATTTATATTTTGTTATTTTTGCGGTGCACCAATTCTTGAACATGCTTGTTGATGCTTGTTGATGTAATTTATTATAGGATGTGTTGTTGACTTGACATTTTTTGATAAGTTTGAAGGTTATTTACTGGTTGAATTAGGGCCTTAATACACTTTTTGTGTATTATGTTTGGTGCATGGGTGCCTTTTCATGCTTTTAGGTGCAATACATGAGATTAGTATTTACTATTGGATGCCTTGCCACGTTAACACTTATTGATATATTTTAATCAGGTGCTTTGGTAAGCTTATTAAGGTTAAGGCTTGAATAGAATCTTTCAATCAACTATGAACTAAATGTGATCATACTCTTGTGTTGATGATTAGCTTGATTAACCAAGTTGGATATTTATAATTTTTAAATATATCTAAGGGGTGATTATACTCTTTTCATAAAAGTTAGGGGTGGTGTTTGTATCGTTGACGCTTGTGGATTCTTTGATGCTTTTGAAAGTTACTTAGAAGCTTGATTTTGAAGATTAAATCTTTAGAGTATTCTAGTCTTGTTTACTTGGACGGGCATTTTGATTTTTTTAAATATTAGTTGTCATTTCAATAAATTTGAACTTCGATTGGAGTAGATAGAAGATTTTGAGCTCTATAGGTCAATTTAGTTATATTAATTTCCTGACGAGAGCAACTTGAAAGTGTTTTGTTTGCGTTGTCGTGTCTGGAGGGAAATTCTTTTTAATGTTTAGCTTAAATAAATTGTAATTAAATATTTGCCAAGAAATTTTCACATTAGATAGCACATGAAAGTATATTTTTTATTTGTGAATTCTCGGTGGGGCAGATTAGGCATTTTAGCCTATGATATTTAGGCCATGTATCTACGATGTACATTTTGGGTAGAATGCATGATACATTTTTCCCTAACATGAGGTATATCCAATTCATTTTCCATTGTTTTGCAGATTTTGTTTAGGTAACATGTGTCTACTCAATCATCTCATTTAAGTTGTTGCATAGTTTGCTAGAAATGCCCATTTGAAGTGCCTTAGGGGAATTTTAGCATAGCAACATACGGAACTTAAATAACCCTAGAATGCTATCAAAATTGATGGATGCCAATAAAAACCAGAATGTCTACATCAAATCATTATTATAGGCAATATAAGAATGATGTGTGCCATGGTTTTTGCCACATGAAAGATCCATTGAAAGAAAACAATTTAAAATTAAGAATTGAAAAATATCTACAATGGTGGATGTAGAAATTACTTTATTCTATGTTGGATTGGTGATGGAAAGTCCTAATCATATTGTGAGAATCGGACTTATCAGGTTCAGCAGAATCGGCCCGGTACAGAACCGGTTATGTATTGTAGCACAGAGCAGAATCGAGAGCAGAAACTCGAAACCAAGTGGGCCGCATGATATTTGACGGACCGTTTCACCGTTCTAAGTGACTAATCGCGTGCAGGAGGGAAAATAGTGACTCCTCATGAGTTATAACTTCTATTCGCAATCCTTTTGGAGCAACTTGCGTGAGCAGTGTCAGTTGAGAGAAACAGCTACGAGGAAGAAGGAAGAAAGGAAGTTTTCAATTTCATTTCTTTTGACATTTTTCTCTTATGTGATTTAATTCTAAGAAAAGATAAGTTATTTTAAAGGGAGATAGAAGAAGAAATTGAAAACGGAAGTGAAGAAATTTTGGGGTAAACAAATCATTGAATTTTCATTTATATCGATAGAAAGGATAATTGAATTTAATTGTTTTTTTTTACATTCATAAATATTTTATTTTCTCTAACTGACAACATAATAAGTGATTAACGAATCAGAAGGAGAAATATGGTGGGAAGTGTCTTGATTCAAAGCGAAAGAGAAGAATACATTTTGAGGTAATTATAAGTGCATGAGATTTTAAATTAAGTCATGAATATATTAAATAATAGATTTAATTTAGAAGCATAATGAAGTTATGACATAGAATCTACTTAAAGAGAAGAAATTTTAAAATATTAAGTTAGAGAATTTACTAGTAGTCTATAGCGTTATGATTGGGTGAGGGGGCGGAGAAGTCAACGTTGTTGTGGAGAGTTCGGATGCTGTGGATGGGGTGGTTAGAGAGGAAGCTGATGAGAGTTGTGTTGTGTGCATGGGTGATTGTGTGTTAGCAAGGGAAAATTGAGCAAGAGCCGGAGGGGGTGTTGGAGCGAGCTAGCTTGCTGGCTTTGGGAGTAGGGGGGATGAAGTGCAGAGGATCTAGCGAGCAGGTTTCAAGTTTGGAAATGAGAAGTGCTTGATTGCAAGGGACAATATTGCAGACTATCTGGATTTCGGGGATTAATTTGGTGTGGAACACGATTTGATTATATTTCTTATGTTTAATCATTAAAACCTCAAGTAGGTGAATTTGAATTTCATCCAAAGTGGGTTACTTCAAAGCTCAAAAATTGCATAAATTGCATGCAGTGATGGCGAAGCAGAATAAAAAAATGGTCTCCTAGTAACTCTCACAACCAGTTCAAACGATGGGTGAGTAAGCAATCCATACCAATACTACAACTCCAGGAATCCATGTTAGAAACTAATACCATTAAAAGCCCTTACCATAATTCCACTTAAAATCAGAATCCATGCAACCGCTCACTGGAACTGCAGCTACAGTCCTGCTTCACAAAGGCTTTTAAATACAGCGAAAGCAGTTGCACGTCCTTATTTAAAAGTTATAAGGTAATGAGAAAAGATTGAAGAATGCGTGGATGCACGATGTGGGAAGGAAGCCAGGGCAAGTTCTTCAGAAGGATAGGGAAGGGAAGGGAATGGTTTGTTAATATGAGTTAGACCTATCATAGGATGGATGTTTATTTTGGTTCGGACCATGGTCTTCATTTTACTTCTTAGAAAAAAGCGTGCCTACTGCTGTATTACATTTGGCAATATACTTTATTGTCTCCATCTTTTGTAGTCTTGCAATGATTTTTTTGGCAATTTTCCAAGGCCGTTTTGTTGTAATATCTTAGTTTTATGTTTCTCTGTACTGATGTTCCTGCAATTTTTATTACTTTAATTTGATAGCACATCCTTTTTCCTTAGCACTGAGATGTAGCAACTACAATAATTGTCAGTCTTTCTGAGTTCCCAACACATATTTTTGATTACTAAAATAAGTTGTTCGTCCTTTTTCACAAGCAGGGTATTGAGGATGTAATATTAATAGTTTTCTGTTCGTTTTAATGAGTTTTATCCAATGCCAGGTTATAACTTTGATAATATTAGAATCTGATTTTGGCATTTCCAGATGGAAAGCATGAAGTCAATTGCAAAGCTTAAAGCTATTGAGGAAAGAAAGAGATTAGAATCTGAGGTGAGCCATTCTACTGTTTAATGGATGACTTTTTTCAACTGACTTGTAATCCATTTATGAAAGTGATTAGAGCTTGTTGTTCGTTGCTAGTTGCCATTCCAGGTTTCTAGTATTCACGTGTTCTGCGGTGCATGTGAAGCTTTTCTTGTCATTCTTAATGACAGAAAACTGTCTGAAAAGAATGACATTATTGTCTTGCACTACGAATGTGTATATTCCTCATTATCAGTTCATGGAATTGCATATTACTGATATTTTAGCCATTCATCCGAGTTTCTTTGGAGAAGACTTGATTTCTCTAGAGAAATTTGCTAGAATTTCAAATTATATTTGATAGCCTTGTTTGGTTCAAATGCTCAGCTAAGTGTACATTTGCTGATTCCTCCATGGCTTTTAGCCCTAACATTGTGCTACTACTATCTGTGTAGGCCGAGGTGCTAGAAGGAAGTCGAATGAATACTATTTAACTTTGTCATTGGTTGCGTCCTTCTATTGTATTTTATTTTATGCTTTATTTTGATACGTAGATGTGCAAACTGTTGCTATGAGCTCTATGCTTTTAGCAACTTCTTCCTATGTTAGTTTTTTCATGTTTCATTCCATAAATTAAGTTTTTTTTTTGCTAACTCTGATGTGGTGTGTATTCTTTTCATTTTCATTTTCCTATTTAATGATGTTTTTGTGAGATTCATGTGAATCTGTTCTTTGGATCTTTTTCTAATATTAGATTCCATTATTCATTGAATGTTTCACACTATTCTGTTTTAATGACAATATGGATTGTTAGCTGACTTGTTGTTCTTTATAAAAGGGCAACAAGTGCCAAAATTTCATTCTGTTAAGTGCTCTGACATACGGAATCAAAGTAGTCCCTTTTTATGAACCTTATATCATTTCTTTAATTCTCTCTTTAGTTGTCCTGATTTGTATCAGAGAATGATATTCAATTTCATAAAAACTCTCTTGCTTTTCATTAGCAGTATTCTATGTTTTCCAAAATGATGTATTCGTTGATTTTGCAACTATTTTTCTAAACTTCAATAACTTTCAGCTTGAGCTTGTATTGGTTGTGGAGAAGTTGCAAGAGCTTCGTTCCATCAGAATTCATAAACTAAAGAAACAAGGTAATATTTTCTGACTTCATTTTTCCTTTGATGTTTATATGTTGCTGTAAGCATATGAGAATTATTTTTTGTATAGGATACAAATTCAAGCTTAGCTTAAGATATTTAATTTCTTCTATAGTATTCATAAAATTTTGCCAAATATAAGAGAGTATGTTCAGTCTGGCTCATCTTATTTTCTCATTCACTTTTGCTTCCTTTTGAGCCCTTCTTAACTGGCGATTTCATATTGTTCCTGTCTAGTTTTCTTGTAAATTATATCTTACTGAATGCATTTTCAAGCATTTCAACATTCAAACTTTTTCCTTCAAATTTAGTGATCGGACTAGTTAGTATAGTAGTGTTTGCAGCACTAATTAAGGAGATATTTTTGTATTTTTGGTACATGTTCTTTTCCCATTGTCCTGAAATTATTATTTTTTTTTTAAATTTTTCTATAAACAATGTAATTTTGTTGATAACATACGCCGTGCTTTGTTAGAATTTCATGATCCTATGTATATTCGCAGGGCATTTTCTTCCAGAAGAGGATGATAAGTTCCTTGAGCGAGTAAGGTCTGCTGTTGAGGAAGAAGAGAGACAAGCTGCTGCTGCTGCTGACACACATGCTGCTAGGGATGCCATTTCAACAGCTCTGGAATCTAGAAAAGCTATCCAAATTACAAATCCTGATACAATTGTTGTAAAACAAAACAGAGTGGGAAGTCCGGTGATTCAAGAGCAAGTAAGCGCTGCAGAAATTGAAAGAAGCTCCATTGTGGATGCAACCCAGGGCTCTGAACAAAAGATGGAAGGACAAGGATTTAACAATGTCTATGAATCAGTGACCAATTTGCCATTTGAGTTTTACCACTATTACCATGGTAGTAATAATGATATGGGTACACTAATAGAGGTGATTTTTTATCATCAATTATTTCTTCTTTTTTCTTGGGTTTCACTTTTGTTTTTATTTTTATAGTAGTTTTTTTTGGCTTGGCTTACATTTAAGTCAGTTTTCAATTAATTCAAGGCTTGTTGATCTTTTCCCAAATACTTTGTTGCTGGATTTTGAATCCCAGAAATTTAAGGCTTACTAGTTACACTTGATAAATAACTCAGCATGTAGCTCTATTATTGCTAATTTCTCAATATGTAGCTTTATCATAACTAATTTATTTTTGTTTACGTTGATTAGAAAAATAGTTTGAACATGATCAGTAGCTTGACTCAGAAATGTGCAAACATGGACATTGTTCCACTTGTTAATATGCTCCACAAATAGCTTATTCAATGACTTATTTCACTGTGTTGTGTCAGACTTTTCCATTTCATGAACATAAAGTTAGAAATAAATAGATATTAAATGGAATATGTGAGCTCTGAAAATTCGCGCCTCGGCCTCCCCTCTCTCGGGGGAGTTTTAATAGATTAAGTTCCGAGGTAAATTTTAGGAAGGCAGATGAACAAAGTCCTCTGTTAGATAAAGGTGGATTCAAATTTGTCCCCTTAGACAACTCCCCCCCCGCCCCCAAGGCCTACAAGGTACCCTTGGACGAAGCAACCCATGGCTGCCAAAAAGGATCATTCTGTCAGGTTGGGTCAACTACCTCCTTTGACTAAGTAGACCAAGGACCATGATGACCTGGGACAATGAAACCCTGGGATCTTGATAGGGTCCACCACACATTCCCCCACCATCCACTTTAGGTATAAGATGGTGAAATTTTTAATTTCAAATATCAACTCTTTCCAATACCCAAGCTCATGCTGCTACTATATGAGAAATAACACGGATCTCTATGTATCTGATTGACGAATAGCCTTAATCGAAAGTTCTCTCGTTATCGGGAGGGTTAATTAAATACAGGTGCTTGCGCCTATAGGAAACCAAAACCCAAATCATAAAGTCCTCGCAAAATGAGGGTGAAATCTTAGATAGTGTCTTATCTACAAACCCAATCTGCCTTTCTAAAATTTACCTCGGAACTTAATCTGTTAAAAGTCCCCCGAGAGAGGGGAGGCCGAGGCGTGAATTTTCAGAGCCCACAAATTTCTGGCGACTCCGCTGGGGATAGTTTCTCTTTCCATATTTGTCTAGGCGTATATTTAAGCTATAGTTGCGGTAAAATCTAATGAGTTAATATCTAAAGGTTATTCATAAAATATTTTTTTTAATTAAACTCATTAAAAATTATCTAAACAGTATTTTGAAATTATACAAATTATCTATTTATCATTTCATTATGTTGAGTTCCTGTGTTTTGAAAGTATGGGATAATATATCAGATCCTGATTACTAATTCCCATCTTTCATTTTGTGCAGAATGGACATCTGGAACACTCCTTCCACTGTCCAGTTGGGACGTAGTGCTAACATTTAATTGGTCAAATGCTTTCATTAACTCTGGTAACTTAGGAGCCACCATTCAATTTGGCGAGCTATAGTTCTCTGCAGCTATTGCGAGTGCTGCTGTCGTTCCAATATACGACATGGATACTAAAGAGCCTGCTAGGAGGCCTTATGCTGCTGATGTTGCTGCTCGTCGTGTTCATCCACTACCACGGCGACCACAACCAACCCGAGTTGTTGCTGCGAATGAGTTCCCCCAGAAGAGGGTTTCAGTCTTTAAAAGGCTGTCAAATTCTGAAACTCCGACAACAAGATGGTCGTGGCCAGGAAATAAATTTCTGTGATGCCTGCTACTACTACAACTCTGCCGACTGGGTTATCTATGCCTGGAAGGAATGATGCTGAGTCCTCCAAACCATCAAGAAGGAAACAGAAAGGATGAATGCTGAGCTCACAGCTCAGCAGCCGCTACAAGTCCATCCATCCACAATGTCGTCTCAGGAACCTGAAGCGAGTGTTCCTACCCAGAATAAGTTTACAAATTTGAAATGGGTAAAACAGAATAGCTCAATAGGTGATCTTAAACAATCATTTTGGGAGCAACAATCTCAAGCCCGACTCAAAAGAAGAAAGGGCCTGAAAATCTGTCCGCTAGAGTGCACAGGGTCCTGAAAACAGTGAAAGAAAAGGGGTTGACGAAAAAGAAGTACCAAAGGCCATTAGTGATTGAGGCCAAAAGAACCTCACCAAGAGAGTTGCCACCTTTGGCGACTCGAGAAAAATTTAAGTCAAATTCGCAAAAAGAACATCGTGGCGTGACACTTGGACCACTTGTGCAAATATCTGCCGTTGAAAGGGCCCAGCGAGATGACGAACAAGTTTGGAGGCCAAGACCGCATGAAAGAAGAGCATTTGATAAACAAACAAGTACGGGCATGATATCTGATGCAACCTCCCAGCGATCCGCCCCCACTAACAGAAGTCATAAAAAATGGGTCCCTAAGAAGGTCCCAATTGATAATTCTTCTGATGGTCGATACCCTGGATAATCCTCAAGGGGATCCCATCATCAGCCAATTGCGTCATCCCAAGAATAAACTAACTTCGATCGCAACCCATAGATCTACGAGTTTTTTATGTTAAGTGATGAACCAGAGATTCAGTGGAGACGCTGCTCATGGATCCGTACACGAGAAGATGATGATGAAGATAACGAAGAGACCATGAGAGTTGAAGTGGTCTATATGGTGGAGCATGATGATGAGCAGTCACTTTTGCGAGTATACCAGCGATAACATGGGGCTTGATCCATTGCAGGTGGAGATTTCGACTCCTCAGAGAATGAAGAAGAGGAGGAATTCAAAGAGAATCCTCTATTCATTGATGCTACTACACTATCAGAAGCACGAAGGCAGATGCATCATCAGATGAAGGTGAATGATAAGAAATGTCTCAGTTAAATGCCAAAATGACTGAGATGATAACGCAAATGACCATGATGATGCAGAGAAATATCAATGCTAATATTACACCTGTTCAGCAAACCAATCATCAGGCAACAAGTAGTGACCTCGCTAATCCTCCAGCTCATCCTGTACCCCAAGTGTCGGGAGTATGAGGTTCACATGAAGGAGGAATCGAGAATGATAGTTTGGTTCACCAAACTACTCCTCAAAATGTGGCAAGCATATCGGAGCCTGTGATAGTGGCACAATTGGAGACAATCATCAATGAGAAGATTAAGGCTATCATTGCTTCGGATCAGGCAGAAAAATTGGTGAACAAAGGTCGTCCGTATCCTACTGAATTTGACCAGGTGTCGTACCCAAAGGGTATTCTATCCCGAAGTTTAACACATTCATTGGTAATAATAACCCCAAACAACATTTGGCCCAGTTTAAGGCCACTTGTGGTAATACAAGAGATGTTGACTCTCTACTCTTTGAACTAGTAGGATACAATCACGGTTGATCCTCAACCTCCCCAACAAATCATTATTTAAAATCAACCAGTAGAATGCCACGTAGTCAATAGACATAAAACCAGTAGATGCTTGAAGCCGTGGTTATATTGCTTAAATATTAAGGAAAGAAACGATTGGAAGCAGCCATTCGTTGAATACTTCAAAGAAAGCAAACTCCCAACAGAGAAATCTATGGCTATACAAATATGGAAGAGAGCATTACGATACTTGTTCGTCAACGACATGCTATATCGGCGAGCATTTGATCAGATGTGGCTAAGATGCCTTGGGACCAATGAAGCTGATCGAGTGGTAACATAAGTCCATAAAGGAGTTTGTGACGTGCACCAGTTAGGTCCTAAGATGGCTGCTAAAATCAAGAGAATGAGCTACTATTGACCGACAATGGTAAAGTAGTGTATTGACCATGCTAAGAGGCGTCACGAGTGTTAGATTCACGGTGATGTGATACATCAACTGCCAAATCTGCTGCACCCAACATTAGCGTCCTGATCATTTGAATGCTTAGGCCCATATATAATCGGGCCGATAGATCCGCCATCATCGGCTGTATATTGTTCATTTTGACAACAACTGACTACTTTTCTGAGTGAGCAGAAGTGGCTCCATTCAAAGAAGTCTTGTATGAGCATATGATCAATTTCTTCACCCACAATGTTGTCTACAGATTTGGTGTACCGCACCGCATGATCTCAGATAATGATACAACATTCAAGAGCGCCGAAATCTATAAGTTAATCGAGCGACACTAGATCGATTGACAATTCTCATCAATATACAACCCAAGGGCAAATGACTTTGCATAGGCCTTCAACAAGACGTTGGTGAAGCTATTGATGAAGATTCTCACCAAGAACAAAATGAAGTGACATACTAAAATTGTAGAGGCATTATGGGCATACCGTACAACTTACAAGACATCAACTAAAGCCACTCCCTACGCATTAGTATTCGGGGTTGAAGTAGTGCTGCCATTAGAGATCGAGCTGCCGTCACTTCGGGTAGCTATCTAGCACGTTCTCATTCAAAAACTGAACACTCGCCTGAGAATGAAAGAGCTCGACGGATAAAATGAAATCAAACTACAAGCTCAACAGAATTTGAAAATCTATCGAGTAAGGATGACAACGTCTTTTGGTTGGATGGTATGCCATCGGATATTTCAAGAAGGGGAATTGATCATTGTGCTGAGAAGGCCAATCATCACACATCGAAAAATCGGTGACAAGTTCGTATCCAACTAGGAGGGTTCATTCGTCATCAAGAATGTGTACTAAGGAGAAGCTTATCAGTTGATCGATCTGAATGATCAGAGGCCCATACCACCGATCAATGGTTGACCAATCATCACACATCGAAAAATCGGTGACAAGTTCGTATCCAACTAGGAGGGTTCATTCGTCATCAAGAATGTGTACTAAGGAGAAGCTTATCAGTTGATCGATCTGAATGATCAGAGGCCCATACCACCGATCAATGGTTGGTATTTGAAAAAGTATATGGCATAAGGATGAATTTGTATTTAAAGTGTGTAGTTTATATGTATTCACTGACATGTGTACAATTCTCTTGTAGTATAAGAATGCATTCGAATAGCCCACAAAAATCCTCCCATAAGAGTGGGCATTTTAAATATTTATTTGGGTCGACATCGTGCCGCATGCCAAAAATCCCGAATAAATATTTAAAATCTAAAAATATAAAGCTTAACACCGCCGTTGCCAGGTCCCAAGTCCTGGATTAGAAAAGTGGAGGGTTGCGTTAGGTAGTCGACAGCCAGCATAAAACTTGTCGAATAATAATGACATAAATTTTTTAAGAAATTGTGTTAATGCTAGGGCGTCCCCTGGAAGCGACGCGCTGTATGGCCTGAATACAGTGACAAGTGTGCAAGGGCCGCTGCACCGGCGCCCGGGTGCAGTGTTAAATAGGCAAGAGTTCCCACATCAAGGACGAATGTGTGCAAAGAAGCTAGTCCATGAAACTAAAATTAGGATAGGAACTTGTAATATAGGTTTCCTTACAAGAAAATTAATGGAATTAATATATATTATGATTTATAGGAAGATAAATATCTTGTGCATTCAGTAAACTAAATCTATTGGAGAGAAGGCTAAGAAAATTGATAGTTTAGTATTTAAACTTTGGTATTCGAATAGGAGTCGTACTAAAAATAGTGTAGGTGTTATTATAAATAAGAGTTTGAAGGATAATGTTATAAAAATTAATAGAATTGGAGATAAAATTATAGCTTTAAAAATTATTGTTAATGATAAGATTGTTAATATTATAAGTGCTTATGCTCCTCAAGTAGATTTGGATATGAGTTCTAAATTAAATTTTTGGAATGACCTAGAAGAATTATTTTAAAAGATACCTCTAGAAGAAAGAGTTTTTATTGGAGGAGATTTAAATGGACATGTTGGTAGAGAGGTAGATGATTTTAAAAGCATTCATGGTGGCTATGATTTTGGAACAACAAATGAAGGTGACAAGACCATATTATATTTTTGTTTAACTTATGATTTTTTAATTGCTAATATTTTATTTAAGAAAAGGAATGAGCATCTCATTATTTATAAAAATGGATATAGTACAACCAAGATTGACTATTTTCTTATAAGAAAATTAGATCGTTTAGATTGCAAAGATTGTAAAGTTATTCCGAGTGAAAATTTATGTACCCAACATCGATTATTAGTTTTGGATTTTAAGATAAAGGGGCAGATAAGAAAAATTAAAGTAAAACGATTTTCTAGGATTAGATTGGGGCATTTAAAAAATATTAACAAAATTATTTTTGAGAGTAAGATTTTAGATCTTAAGATTTTATCTGTGCATGAGAATGCTAATGTTATGTGGGAAAAAGTGGCTACTGATATTAAGAATATTGCAAAAGATGTGCTTGGAGTATCAAAGGGAAAAGCTCCTAATAGTAAAAATAGTTGGTGGTGGAATCCAAATGTGCAAGAAAAGATTAAGAAAAAGAAGATTTGTTATAAAAATTAGTTTAATTTTAAAAATTCTGATAATTGGGAAAGATATAAAGAGGCTTGTAAGGAATCTAAGAAAGCAATATGCGATGCAAATGCCTTAGCTTTTAGTGATTTATATAATAGATTAGATGCTAAGGAGAGAGAAAGATATATGTATAAGTTAGCCAAACAAAGAGATAAGAGTAGTAAGGATTTTGTTCAAGTGAAGTGTATTAAGGATGAAGATCAAAAAATACTTTTCTTAGAAGATGATATTCAACAAAGGTGGATGAGATATTTTGCTAAACTTTTTAATGAAAATTGTGAAAATAAGATTGACTATAGTGACCTTAGCACCCTAAATGAAAATAAAGATTTCTATTTTTATGGGCGTATTAGTAAAACAGAAGTTAGAGAGGTTTTAAATAAAATGAAGGGTGGAAAAGCTGTTGGACCTGATGATATTCCAATAGAGGTGTGGAAATGCTTAGGAGATGAATGAATTTCTTGGCTTACTAAACTTTTTAATACTATTTTGAAGACTAAAAAGATGCTAGATGAGTAGAGAATGAGTGTGTTAATTCATATTTTTAAGAATTAAGGTGATGCACAAGATTGTGCGAATTATAGAGGAATTAAGTTAATGTGTCATACTTTAAAATTATGGGAGCGAGTTATGGAGCATAGGTTGCGGCGTGATACTAATATTTCTCAAAATCAATTTGGATTCATGCCTGGTAGGTCGACTATGGAAGCCATACATTTATTAAGAGGTTTGATGGAGAAATATAGAGAAAATAAGGAGGATCTACACATGATATTTATTGATTTAGAAAAAGCATATGATAAAGTTCTAAGAGAAGTGCTATGTAGAGTTCTTGAAAAGAAAGGAGTTAATAAGGCTTAGATTCAAATCATTAAAGATATGTATGCAGGTGCTATTACTTGTGTTCAAACACAAGGTGGTTTGACCAATTATTTCCCTATTTCTGTTTGGTTACATGAAGGATCAGTCTTAAGCCCATATCTTTTTGCTTTAGTCATGGATGTTATCACTAGACATTTGCAAGAGGATGTACCTTGGTGTATGCTTTTTGCTGATGATATTCTTCTTGTTGATAAGACTAGAGAGGGAGTTGAAAGTAAAATTGAATTAGGGAGGTCAACATTAGAAACTAAAGGTTTTCTCTTGAGTAGATCTAAAACGACATATATGGAGTGTAATTTTAGTAGTAATAGACCTAGTGAGGGGATTGTGACTTTGGGCGATCAAGTCATTAATAAGAGTACACGTTTTAGATATATTTGATCTATTGTTTAGAGTGATGGTGAAATAGATGGGGATATTATCAGTAGAATTCAAGTTGGATGGTTGTAATGGAGGAATGCATCGGGCTTGTTGTGTGATAGAAATGTACCCCTCAAACTTAAGGGAAAATTCTATAAGATGATAGTGAGGCCTGTAATGCTTTATGGTGCTGAATGTTGGCCATTAAAAGAGAAGCATAATACTAAGTTAAGTATGGCAGAGATGAGGATGCTCAGGTGGATGAGTGGCTTTATCCTTAGAGATAGGATATGAAATGAGCATATACGTGGAAAGGTTGGAGTAGCTCCAATAAAAGATAAGATTAGAGAAAGTCGCCTTAGATGGTTTGGTCACATAAAACGACGGCCTTTCAATGACCCGGTTAGGAAGTAGAGGTATTAGATTGGACTTATGTTAAGAAAGGTAGAGGCAGACCTAAAAAGACTTGGTTAGAAAATATTAGGAATGACCTTATTAGATTTAAACGAGAATTTGACCTTTAATAAGACACAATGGAGAAAAATAATTCATTTAGCCGACCCCACGTAGTGGGATAAAGGCTTGATGTTGTTGTTGTTGTTGTAAAAATATAAAGCTTATCCTAAATCTCCCTGCAAGACATGAGATATTTTTAAATATTTATTTGGGTTGACATCATGCTATGCGCCGATATCTCCAAATAAATATTTAAAATTCCTAATTTATTCCATTTTAAAATGTCCTTGCGAGACAGAGAAAATTTTAAATATTTATTCGGGTTGACTTCGCGCTGCATGCCGAGATCCTTAAATAAATATTTAAAATCATCAGCACGAATATTCCTTCAAGATAGAAGGATTCGACCTTTTTTTTAAAGTATATGCATGTGGTCTTCTAAAAGTTCGGGACATCGTCTTCTCCAACATACCGAGATTTCAAAAGTCAGGAAATAGACTTTTGTGACTACCCACTTCAACAAATCGAGCTGAGTGTAAGAGGTCGAGTGAATGTAAGAGGTCGGATCCAACAAGCCCAAATATGGTCGGATCGCTGGCAGCTCTGTTTACTCAATACGCGATAAGAAATGCCTTAGTAGTGGAACCCCACTTCGTCAACTCTTCAGTAAGGATTGTAGGAAGCACGAAGGCTAATTCGACCCGATGAGTTCAAATAGTCGTAGTCTACAAGATTTTTCTAATTGACCAGAGAATCAAAGTTCTAGTAGAAATGATGAGTCGCGAGCAACAATCGAATGTGTGTAGGCTCTAAATCTTCAACCACAAAGAGGGACTTCAAATCTACCAACTTTAGTATATTCAGCATTAGAGAGTACATTTCCCATAGCTCTAGTCTGAAATCTAAATGAGTGTATAAGGTCGGATACAACACTCTCAAATATGGCCTCAACATGCCATAAGAAAGGTCACAGTAGAGGAACCCTCATTTCAGCAACAAGATGATGAAGAGCTATCAAATATTAGCTCACATAATTTGATGTACTCAAGTGACTCGGATTGAAGTCTTCTCAACTTGTTAAGGATTAAGATAATACCTACATTTGGTACTATCGATTAAATCCAAAACCTGCAAATCCTTCAACAAATTTGTAAAGCACAAAGTGAGGATCGAATGAATTCTTCGACAAGTCCGTCAAAACACAAATCAAAGGACCGATGAAATTATTCTAAAGTTTACATGAAGCCTAAGGCTGAACTAAGAGGATTTCGTCATCAACAAGTCCGTTATATAAATCTCTGAACAGATGACTCTTTGACATTGACCTAATGCAAGCCCCGAGGGCTAGGTTACCAGCATGCACTCATTCATCAAGCCCGTCAAAGTAGAAAGCAAAGGGTAGAAGATATGTAAATTTTTTGACATTTCAATGAAGACAAATTATGTAATCCTTCATCAAGTCCGCCTCACAAAGCACATGTCAGAAGGAATCAAATTCTCAAATGTTCAATTGTATTCGTCATCATTAAGTCCATTAGCACAGAGCGTCGGATCGATAACAATCTCAACTAGTTCAATATGCTATTATAGCCGAACCACAAGCAATGGCAAATTTGGCACTTGGGTCAAAGACTTAAATGTATGTTTGCTCACAACTTCAATTGTCAAACTTCTAAGAAAGAAAAATCTCCAAATAAAAGAAGAAAAAAAAAAGAAGATTGTTGGAATAAAAAAATTATAAATATATGCAAAGAGAGTACAAGTTACTGAATCTCAAACAAAGAGCGATATGAAATTACGATCATAATATTCAACTATGTAGATCTTTAAGCTGCAACATCACTTCGGCAAGGGTCTGATGTTCAGTCTCAACAACATGCAACTCTTCTGCAGCCCGAGTAAGCGCAGCTTCAGCATCTTGCATAACACGGTGGCTAATCTGATAACGATTATGCTCCCTCTTGATTACTCGTGCTTGCACTTCTTATTCAGCTTGAAGGTCAACCTTGCAGGACATTGAATCTCTGATCTCCCTCTAGAGATTCTTTATCTTTGAAGAAAGTTTGTCTACTTCAGCTAAAGTATTAGTAGATCTTTGTTTATGCCGCCTCATAACATCAACACTCTTTGTGAATTTATCATGAGTAGCATCAGCTGCTTCTCGACAGATTCTAACCTTCTTGCAAAGATCAGGTAACGAGACTCTGGTTCGTATGATTAACAGAGACTTTAATCGTCGGACATGAAATTCAGCCTCATGGCATAGCCCTTCCCAATACATCATATTATCTGCTTCTAATCCAATCTATGCTAAAACACCTAAGGTAGCATTGGCCGTGTTCGTAAATTGATCCAATGATTCGGGTGAGCCTGGTTCAGCCTTGAAATCACTTCACGTAGGAACCACATACTTTGATCGCATATGTTTGTATTCCTAGTGTCAGGAAATCGTGGAATGTGATAGAATATTTCTGATTGGTAATCTACTCCTTCCGGCTATACAGAAGGAAGATGGAAGAAATGCATATAAAAAAGATAGATGAGAAATCAAAGAAAAAAGGGCAAACAAGAGATGACAAAATAAGAAAATAAATGAGTTCATACCAGTGCTCGATTCCACAAATTGTGTTGGTGGGTTGTCAATAAAAGGGGCCTCAAACACTGGAGCTAGCTCGGAAAAAGATGGAGTATATTCTGGCATACTAGACCCTCTAGCAGGTGGTGACCCTCTTGCTGCAGATGTTTCTCCTGGCCAATATGACGAGAAGGGATTTGTTGGAAAGAGCATCTCCACGAAAGAAGATCCTGCTTTAGGTATGTGAGAGGGTATGCGTATACTGGATGAGCCCCCTTCGTAATCATCAAAAGGAACATGCATAGCATCCACACACATTTAGTAGGCGTCAAAAGGTACTTCATTCTGGGGTAGCAGTTGTTGTGGTAACGTGCTTGCCATCCATTTTGCTTAAGCACGCGGAGGTTCCATTGGACGAGAACATACGCGGCGGTGTCCAGATGAAGGGACATTGGCATAGCTCGGAGAGGGCTCCCTTGCTTGCACTCGTGATGGGGCAGATATGATCCCCTCGGTGGCATGCTGATCGTCTTGTCTGCCTGCATTCAAATTAGGAGAGGAAATACGTGTATTAAAGAAAGAAAGAGAAAGAACAAAAATGATAAAAAAATCTCTATACCTTCACTGGTTCCCGCTTGCATCGAGCATCTTTGAGGCCTTTGACCATGAGGGATCCCAAATAATTGCACCCTTCGTTCGTATTTTCGGACTCCGTGCTCCATAAAGGGTGCATATGACAATTTCACCCAAGTCAATCGAGTGTAACTGACTCCGGTAAGGCTGTCAGGGGGTGCTATATGAAATCTGCTACCTGTGCCAAGCCTATGCAAATTAATCCACATCAGTGAGGCAACATACATGCGTGTTTTCGCAGGTATTGTATTCAGCCCGCTAACATCTATGATACTAGGAAGGAGCGATAGACCCTCATACGCGATAGCTTACGAAAGGATGAATTGTTTGGCAGCCCTATTGGGTTGATACCTTTCCAAGATCACCGGTTGCCCATAACGGTAACATAGTCATCCAGGTCACATTCTAATGAAATACTCAACAACCTGTAAAGAGTGCCCTTTAAAAAGGTATACTTGCCATGACGATCGGTCTCATCAATGATATCGATTGCCATCAAATTACTTGATAGACTGCCAAGCTCTTGTTGATGCACTAAGAGGAAATGGTCAACGAGGAGGTGTGGTATGAAGAAGAATAATCGTACTCGCTCTTGTTCCATTTTGGATGAAGCCCTCAAAAATTGCATGACGATTGAGTATCCCTTATTTGAGGAGGGATATTCCAGGCAGCTAAATGCTCCCTGGATGTGAATGTGAACCCAAGTATAAATATATTGCCAAGGGAGGGTTGTATCATGCCCATCGAGTGTATGGTTTTCTAAAATAGTTTTGAACGTTCTGAAAATCTTATTAAGAACTACAGAGGCGAGAGAAAGACGCTCTCCGTATCACCGTATGACAAGAGTCTAGCCGCTAGCAAATCATTACATCAAATAACGCATCCCTTAGTAGGGAGGACAAATGTGTACAACCAACAAACTAAAAATCTAACGAGAAATAACTCTTCGCTCACACCTAAAAGGGCGGGAGACATGTACCCTACATCGGTGGAAGGTTCGACAAGGTCTTCTGTAGATCATCAGTGTACTCCACACCTAAATCAAAAGGATCTTGTAGAAGAACGGTGGTTTGATTGAGTTCCTCCTCCCGAATGAAACTGCGAATCCATATGTCTAAAGGGACGGTGGCCCGAGAACGCCTCTATAGCCTAAACTCTTTACAAACCCGCTGATAATGACTTAATGCATCCGGAAGGACAGTTGGCAAAATCAATTCTCCCCTCCTACTCCTGTCAAGGGAAAGTTGCCTATGGAATAACTTCTCATATGGAGGAACGCATTCTTCATACATATGGAGACTAGTTTAATGATTGGTAGGCTAGAGACAGTGTGTAGCTCCCATAGCGTCATTGTCAGCTCCTCGGAGCTCATCTAGCAGGTATTCGTTGTTGGGTCCCAGAATTCTATCACCTCCTTTATCTAAGAGTGGGGGATATTCTCAAAGCTGAACATTGAAGCATATACGACTTCTTATATACCTGCTCTTTTCAAAATATTTTTTAAGAGCTCTTAAGATGTACCTTGCCCGAGAAACATACCCACGTGTAGATCTAGAGAACTACCCCACTGGAGAATCCATAGGTCTCATCATGCATAGCCGGTTGTAATTGCTTGTGACACAATAACCTTGATTGCCCAACTTGCTCAATGACATTGGCAGCCGGCTCCAAAATATCGCACATAACGGAGCTCACCTGAGTGATGGTTCTCTCGAAGGGATTATAGTCCTCACACTTCAATCTAACAGTGGTCACCCACTTTGGAGGATCTCTGTGGGCTGAGGTGTCGAGCTCAGAATGTGATAGTAAAGACGAGCGCATGAAAAATTCACTGTAGATGCTGCGACCTCTCAGCATTTCATTCTACTTCAGCTATCAACCATTTCAGCAGTCCCAGAAGGATTGTGTCAGCTAATCATTGCCCATATAACTCCTCACCAGGCTCAATTCTTGGCATCCCCTCCGGTCTGCTCCAATTGAACATCTTCCTGGCAAAAAGATAATAAAATTATAAGAAAGTATACAAGTTGATAAAAAAAAGAAGACGAGGTATAAAAAATTTTATATACTTCGCCTTTATCTTGCATTGACATCCAAGAGTATAAAAAAAAAACAAGAAGAAAATTCTTGGAGATCTGTATTGTCAATTATTTACAACAAACATGGTCCGCTTCAAGCGCGCACCATATTTGTTGGGGTGCATTTTTTGACCTCCATACTAGTGTCGGGGTCGAGTCGATCGCACAAGGTGAATTTTGAAAGCAAAAAGAGCTCAAATCCCTATGTAACTCACCCGACATGTGTCGACCGAAAACCAAAATCGCTGAAATGGCCTACGTTCTCAAAAAGAACAGCGCCGATATGTTCAGAGCAACGAAAATAGTTCAGATCGACGCCCATATTGATTGGGGCGCCGATCTGTGAAAATTTTAATTTTGTGTGCACAAATCGATGCGACGACGATGCATGCGAACGATGACGGTGACGTAGCGACCAAACCAACGCGTAATTTTAAAAAACCTTTTTTTTGATTCTATGTAGTTACAAATATAATTTAAGAAAAGATGGAGAAAAAGAGATTAAAAAAAGAACAAATCTTAAATAAAAAATACCTCTCCTCACTCATCTCACTTAAGCCCCGTGACTGCTTTTATTAGCGAGCGGGGAATAAGACTGCGGTCGTAATATCACCTGACATTTACCGTGACTGTCTTTCTTGGCATGCCTGAAGGCTTTATACTTCCGATGCAGCCCCCTATGCGGGGACGATATCGGGATGTTGCCAAAACTTTCAGCAAAACTCTTGACTTAGATAATTTAAAGAAATCAAAATTCACCTAAAGTTCTAAGTCAAAAAAAAAAAAACACGACATCCTAGGTTCCCAACACTAAAAATAAAAATGAAAAGAAATATATAACTTAACATAATACAACTTACACTGAACTTGTAGGGGAATTAGTTGTTCACCAACTGTAGGAACCAAATTTCTTTCTCGTAGCTCTTGCCTTACGCACACCTAAACTCCCCAGCAACACTCCTTATAAAAGTTAAGTGTGAAAGAAATGAACTAAACCACTCTTCTATTTTTAACGTGGAATTCTAATTATTTGTGGGCTCCACCACTTTGGATTCCTTTGCTAAAGGACAGGGAATGTATACCTGAGGGCCCTACCAGCCTTGGATCCCCTTGTTAAAAGACATGAAAAAGTATACCTGAGGGCCCCACCAGCTTAGGATCCATGTTTAAAATATGTTAAAATCCCTTTCCGAGGATTTGACTTTGAATTCCTCGGGTATTCACCGGCTGGTGAAATAAGAGCATAAATACACTTGAATACGGGTGGTAATTATCTTAAAAGGGGAGGGATAAAAGTAAAAAAAATATTTACTTTTCCTACGAAAATATATTTACAATAATTATTAATATGTAGAAATCCCCACACCACATATCCCCAATAATTATTCTAACTTATCCCTTCATAATAAACAAGGTGTACTTTCCCTATGCGATTATAGGCGCCATCTATACTTTCCTAGTCTTTTAGCAAAGGGATCCCTTATTTTGGTTAAACCCTTCCTATATGCGTGAACTGTACTTTCCTTGTGTTTTAGCAAAGGGATCTTAGGCTGACGCAACCCTCAGGTGTATATTCCCTATCATTTAGTAAATGAATCCTAAGTGGCAGGGCCGCAAATAATTTGAATTTCATATTATAAATAGGAGGGTGGCTCAGTTCATTTTTCTTTCACACTTAACTTCTCTAAGGTGTGTTGCTTGGGAGTTTAGGTGTGCGTAAGTCAAGAGCTAAGATGAAGAAATTTGATTCCTATATATTGATGAATAACTAATTCTCCTACAAGTTTAGTGTAAGTTATATTTTGCTATGATATGAATTTTTTTCATCTTTTTTTTTTTTCAGTGTTGTGAACATAAGGTGTTGTGTGTTTTTTTTTAAATTTTTTTGACTTAGAACTTTAGGTGGATTTTGATTTCTTTAAAATTATCCAAGTCATGAGTTTTGTTGAGAGTTTCGACAGCACCATGAAAAAGAATGGAGGGAGGTATAAGGAGAAGAAAAATAGAGAAGAAGAAGAAGAAGAAAAAGAAGATGAAGAAGAAGAAAGTAAGAAATTTTACTTTGAACTTGGAGGGAGGAGGGAGGAGGGAGGAGGGAGGGAGCTTGGGAGGCCGGCATCTTTCGGGTCGCAAGAGAGGGAGAGAGCCGAAGGTTGGTGTGGTTTTGGCGTGAGAGGGAGTCGTGAGATGAGTGAGGGGTCGATTGGGATGAGGGGTTTAAGTGAGATGAGTGAGGAGGGGTATTTTGGGTATTTTTTATTAAGGACTTTTTTTTAATCTCTTTTTCTCCCTCTTTCCTTAAATTTTATTTGTAATCATACAAAATCATAAATTTTTTTTTTAAATTGCCCGTTGGCTCGGTCGCTACATCGTTGTTATCGTTCGCATGCATCGTTGTCGCATCGATTTAAGTGCACAAAATTAAAATTTTCGTCGATCAGCGCCCCAATCAATATGTACGTCGATTTGCGCACCAATCAATATGTGCGTCAATTTTAGCTATTTCTATTGCTCCGGACGCATCATCGCCATCTATTTCGCAAACGAAGGCTATTTCAGCAATTTTGGTTTTCGGTCAACATAGGTTGGGTAGTTATGCGGGGTTTCGAGCTCTTTTTGCTTTCAAAATTCATCTTGCGCGGTCGACTCGACCTCGACACTAGTATGGAGGTCAATAGAATAAAAGCTCATTTTGAGTAAATCATTAAATATTTTGATTTGATTCTAGTTTTATTATTTAAATGATTAGAAATATAAATATGTTAGCATAATTATGTCAGTTTCTTTTATTTACTATGGCTGATTTATGTTTGGTAATGAGTCATTATCCTCCCAAATATTTATTTAAGCATTTAAAGCTTGATTTCAGGAGAGATTATTCTGTGTGGAGTGCGGACAGGAGAACCGTCCGCACAAGCACTGAGTACCCAGCCGTACCTAGCGGTACCGAGTGCGGGTACCGAGCTGGGTACCCGCCAATGGGGTGACATGGCGCATGTATATTGGGCTCCGGACGCCCTCCGCACTCCGCACAGAATAATTCTTCTGATTTCAGTCCTCCATATAGATAAGAAATAAACAAGTGCTTGAATATCGTTTAAAAATTCTGCTCATATTGAAGCTTTCGTGAGCTTGATAAAAACAAGTAAACCGTTTTGAGCAAGGAATTACTTGGTTAAGCTCGGCTTTTTAACTGGCTTCTGGCGGCATACATGCTATATCTACTGCTGCTTGCTTCTATTCTAATTTACATTTATCTTTATCTAAACATTTTTGTTCCTGTTCAATATTCTTTAGTTTTCTTCTATGATGCACACACACGAACACGCTGACACGGATACGACATGACACGGATTCGGGACATGTCAATTATTAAAAAATATATGATACAAAGATAGGTTGAACATGGTATTATATATATATATATATATATATATATTATTTTAAAAATAGTGTATAAAATTGAATAAGTATAATGTTAAAAATAATTTAGAAATAATAATTCATTGAACTAAAAATTATGCTTAAAATAATTAATATTAGGATGTCGAGAGTCAGGCGTCGATGTCGTGTATTAGGCATTGAGAGAGCAGATGACAATGCTGTCGAGAGTCAAGCATCGATATTATGTAGTAAGTATTGGGCGCCAATGTCAAGAGGGTGTCTATCATTGATATTATGTTGTTTGCTTATTTTTTAAGCGCTATGACTTTGATAAACCTATTTATCATCCTGTCGATTTACTGAAAAGATTTATTCAAAATTTATTCCCCTTCATTATAATCATTGTTGTTTGCATGCCGGTGATTTGAATGGTTTGGTGATTAAGCATTCTGTTCAATGAAAAAAACGAATAATATGTTCTAGAAACACTCAGTTGAATTTTTTTTACATATGTCAAAGTGCTCTTTTGATATGTTAATTCTGGAAAGGGATCAAGTACCGTTGTCTTGTAGTTATCAATTAATCCCTTTTGTTATAATCAAAGTAGTTGTTGCCTGCAGGTTAGAAGAAGTTGGGATGCTTACATCAGACCTGGAGGAAGGTATGTACGTCTTCCACTTGTTCGATGTACATATTCTTGATTATTTAGAATTTATTCATGTAATGCTTAGTTCTTGGTAAGCGGAGTGAATTTTTTTATTTTTTTCACAAACCTTGTTAGTACAGTAAATAAAGCTTACCACCATGCATGATCCTCATGTGTGCATAGGCAATGACAAGAGGCAATATACCTAGCTAGAAATCAAGCACGCATCTTAGTTCCTTTATTGTTTTGCGCTGTTACCTATTTTTTCATTTCCTAATGATTCTTTTCCAATTTTTTGATGGAATATGCAGATATTTTATAAGATATTATAAATCAGGGTACTTTATGTAGAAAAGTAATGTTATTGAATATAAAGAACCACTTTTTTCATTCAAATAATGAAAGAACCACTTGGTGTATCTAAAAGACCATAAATATTGTTCTGTCTTGCTGGAGAAAAGGAGAAGACCTTTTGGATCTTTCTCCTTGTCTTGGTTTTAATATTTAGGCTTTATCAAACTTTGGCAATTCATACTTAATTGTCACGATTAGTTAGCAATTACATTGCTATTCTTGGATCTCATTCGGCATAGGAGGCATATGTCTTTATCAATCCAAGCATAAGTTCTTTTTCTTTTCTTTTACTTAACTACACAACCCAGTAAATATAGTTCTATTTTTTGATGCACCCACTTGGAAACTGTAGCAGCATTAGAAGTACTAGATGGATGCTGTTTACATGTCGGTTAGTTATCTATTAGCTCTTATTCAAAATTGAAGCAAAAATTTTATTGAATAGAGATTGTGGAACCAATCACATCATAATACGAAAAATAATACCTTTAGATGCAATATTAGTGGTTTAGGTCAATAAAAGGAAAATAATTCGATGAAAAATAGCCGCTTGGCTATTTTGTGCTGAAGGCGAAACTTCTAATCTAAGTCAATTGATGCGGCCAATTTTTAGTCTCTTTCATGCAAAACATGAGGTCATAATTTACAGATCAAATCAACTTTTTCATTTAGAAACTATTTCAAGTCGATTGTCAGGTATATTTTGTCTTTCTCTTTGTATCTCTACTCTCCCATGACATGATTGCAACTCATTGCTCTTTTAGAGAGAAAGTGCAATCATATATTTTTAACCTGAAAATTACCAAGGAGAGAATATTCGTTTTTTAATATACTCCCTGTAATAGATTTAATGGACATGGGGTGCTTGTGTCTGAAAGGATTGGAAGATTTTGCTATGAACCACAACGTACGGGATTCGATTCCTATAGACTTGACCATTTCTCAGGAACAATAGTTAAGGGTCATGCACAATGAATTGAAATTTTCTTTCCAAGCTATATGAAACATATTCATGGACATCCTAAAATTGCTAATTGTTCAAAGTGCAAAGAAGAAATATTGATGCTTATAATTCAATTCATATAACATTATGTATCTCCATGGCTTGTGATTTTATTTCAATCTATACTTGATCATTGCTATTGGGTAATTCCTTTCAATTTTTGTTTGCTGGTGAATGAATAAGTGTTTAAGTGTCAGTCTATATAAGAGTTGAACTTATGGTCTATTATATATATGCGAGGTGGCTCCAAGAGTTACATTTTTAAAATGTTTTTTTTTAATGCACAAGGCCTTATGCAAACGGAAACAATAATAGCTTTGCGAAATTCGTACTCGAGCATTAAATTCCCGTATGTGATGATCCAAGCTTTGGGGGGATTATGACGGCGATCAAGTCATTAAAAATGGTACATATTTTAGATATGTTGGGTCTATTATTCAAAGTGATGATGAAATAGATGGGGATACTATTATTAGAATTCAAATTGGATTGTTGAAGTGGAGGAATGTATGTGATAGAAAATTACCCCTCAAACTTAAGGGAAAATTTGATAAGATGGTGTTGAGATAATGTTTTATGGCGCAGAATGTTATCTATTAAAAGAGAAGCATAAAATTAAGTTGAGTGTTGTAGAGATGAGGATGCTTAGGGGATGAGTGGCTTTACTATTAGAGACAGAATGCGATACCAGTATGTATGTAAAAATGGTTGAAGTAGCTCTATGATGTACAAACACGGACACAACGACACAGATACAGCACGAAACAGACACGTGATATGTCAATTTTTGAAAATATGGGACACAGACACGGGTTGTACATGGTATTATAGTTTTTATATTTTAAAAAATAGTGTATAAAAATTGAATAAATATAATCTAGAAATATTAAGTCTTTAATTAGAATTTGTACTTAAAATGATTAATATTAGGATGTCAAAAGTTGGGCGTTGATGCCATTTATCAGTCGACGAGAGAGAAGATGACAATGCTGTCGAGAGTCTGGTATTGATGTTATACAATAAATATTGGGAGTCAATGTTAAGAGGACTTTTATCATCGATGTTAAGAGGGTGTTGTTTGTTGATGTTGAGAAGGCGTTGGACCAAGATGAGATGTCAAGTTGTGGGTGTAGAAATTGCTAGCATCAAGCATCAATCTAAAGACGACGTCAGTCTTTGATATGAAAATCGTTTTGAAATGTTGATGTTATAATGACACCATACACTGATATTGAGATGACATTGGACATTGTTGTGAAATCAAAGTTGTAACCTGCCAAAGAGAAGTGAAAATGAAAATATTCGATGAATGGGGTATTAAGTGTGGGCGATTGATTTGGTGTTGTGGATAGGAATTAAGAAATTTAGTTTTTATATTTTAAATAAGTAAAAATTTTAAATAAAAGAAATTATATTTAAAAAAAAATTCTTAAAATATTTAAGATATGCGTGTTGGATAGTGTGATCAATTTGTATTTTATATTTTTTTAATCGGACACGTTTTCGGCGTGTCCGACACATGTCGGAGGAGTCTTGAACGCTTGTCATGTTGGACGCGTGTCGTGTCAGATACGTGTCGAATATTGCACCCCTCTTTGAGGAGAAGTGTCAGTGCATCATAGGAGTAGCTGCAGTGACAAATAAGATTTGAGAGAGTCGTCTTAGATAGTTTGGTCACATATAACGCTGGCCTTCCGATGACCCGGCTTGGAGAGTTGATGTATTGAATTTGGCCTATGTTAAGAAATGTAGAGTTAGGCCTAAAAAGTAAAAAGACTTGGTTTGAAAGTATTAGAAATGACATTTTTTTATTAGATTTAAATGAGAATTTGACTCTTAATAAGACAAATTAGAAAAAAAAAAGGATTCATGTAGTTGACCGCACATAGTGGGATAAAGGCTTGATGTTGTTGTTGATGTGATGATGCAAGATTGCTTATTAGATTGTGTGTGGAAGTTTAAAACCAGTTTTTTTTTTTCGTTATTGTTTTTGAATTTGTCACACAAATCTTGTTGACTCTACTACTTATCACGTAGAGTATCGGACTTTAAAAGTATGACTTATGGCTCTATTTCATAGGCAAGGCAACCCATTCGTAGCTTCATGCAACATGATGAGTTTCGGTTTAAAAGAAAATTTGTTGAGTTCCAATGTGATTGCACGCTTCTGAAGTAGTTGCATGATTTTTAGAGTGAGTCGATAATTGAATTTGTTTTTTTTAGTCCGCAGAGTAATTTCTAACTTTAATTGCAAGATTTTAGCATGATTATGCGGGCACTTGTAGATGATGCTTTTGATAGTTTGATATGCTTTTAGAGGACGTGGATACCGTTTGATGAACTAGCACAATTTTTATTTTCAAAATTAATCACTTTGCGTGAATTCGTTGTCATTAAAATGCACGTAATCTTTTCAATTTGAGCTTTAATAATTGAATTCTGTTTGCTTGCATGTCTGTGTTGCAGTATGGTTGTAATTTTTCTTCTTGTTTTGCATTCAAAGCAATATTGGGTTGTTTGTATTTAATCCAAATGCATGTTCAACTAGGCCCCAAAAAAGTATCCCTTCGCCTTTAAATAGGGGTTCCCACTTGGTCATTTTATCGTGCAATTAGGGATTATAGTACTGACAGTTGAGTGTTTTGGATATCTCATGCTCGCAAGTGAGCTGTCGAGTCTCCTATAAGTTCTTTTGTGTTCAGTTCTTGTTTTTTTGGTTCCTAGCTTGCAATTTTATTCTCATTCATCATAATTTTTTTAGTTTGTAATTTTATATTTAGCTTAGTTTTATGCTACATAAATATCCGCAGGAATCATTTTAATTTTGTTCTTCTGGGGTTTTATTAGTTCAAAGTTCGGTAATCTCCTAGAATGTTACATGCATAGCGGCATTTGGGAGCTAGAGAGGTGGGTCTACTCACCATGCTTAAAAATATGTATGGTTGGTGTCCTAACTAGGGGTGTAAGTGAGCTGAGCCGACTTAACGAGCTCGTGAACCAAGCTTATTGAGCCCCGAGCTCGAGCTTGAGCTCAAGCTCAAACTTGAGCCCATTTATTAAACGAGCTCCAGTTCGAGCTTGATGAGGCTCATCTCACGAGCATGTTCGAATCATTTTTAATATTTTTTAAAGAATTTTTAATTTATTTATTAACTTTGAATATTAAAAAAATTAATAATAAATGCTAAACCTTTTAAAAATCCTGCGGTCCTACCTACAATTTTAAATATCCCGCTTGCCAATTTCGTGATTCAAGGCGGACCGCGTGCTTGTATGCATGTTGGAGTTCGGAAGGTGAACAACCGTGAGCATGGAGTTTTAAAACTACAAGTTCAAGGAGGATTGGCGGACTGCGTGCGCGTGTGTCGGAGTTTGCGGATCGCTGGGTCTCGCAAGTTTGCAGAAGGCGGACTTGACCATGAAAGATTGCAGCTCACGGACCGTCGGAGAGTCGCGAGCGGCTTGAGCTCATTTATAGTGGGACGACGCTAGCTCGACCTCTCTTTTTGAGCTCGACTCGAGCTCGAGTTCAACCTCAGGATTCGGCTCATGAGTCGAGCTCGAGTTAGGCTTGACTCGAGCTTGACTCAACTCGTTTACACCCCTAGTCCTGACACAATGCGACCAAGGGCCTTGAAAAATATTATGCTTAAAAAACGTGTATAAGCATCAACATGCACGAAAATTGTAAACCTACGGATTTCCCCGCAATGATTTAAAAATTTTTAAATACAAATAAAAATTAATAACCATGTTGATTTTGCTTGTAAATTCTCATTGCTGCATGTCATAATTTCGACCTTGTCTTACTTGTTCGTAAGCTCTGAGTTTCTTTTCTAGGTGTTTTTGACATTTCGGATGCATTGGCACATTTATTTTTGTTAAATGGGTAACATTTGACTTTTTTTTTTTTATATTTGTGTGGTGTACTTTGAGCTGAACTTGTGTGATCCCCCATTCATGCTGTCACTTTCGTCATGTTCGTTGAATTGAATATGGAGCTCACTTGCTTAGCCTTCTTCATCAGTATGTAAGTCTAAGGCTTAAAATTGAAAATTTAAAGCCAATAAGTCAAATCAACACAAATCCATGTTATCTAGTATAATTCAATAAGCATAACTTAACAAATACCAACTATTTGGCTAGTTCTGTCACATATGGAGGAACTATAAGTCCCACCTTCATTTCATGGTTATGAGTCTCGCCATTGGCCATTCTCAACCTTTAAGCCCACGCTTATGGTTGAGTCATCTGCATTCACTAAATTGTATCACCAATACATAAACACAATCTCAAGTCAAGTTGTGATAAAGCTAGATTGCAAGTCTGATCTGGGATCGAAGGTTTTGACAAGTGAATTGAATTGAGCCAGAATTGCCACTTGAACATATAGAGTCGAACTAGACTGGGGAAGTATATAAAAATCACTATTAGAACAAATAGTTGGACCTGATGACACAACCAGTTATCATAGGGAATATCATAGACATGATTTGAAAGAAAATTGAAATCTATAAACTACTAAAATTAAATATCCTCAAGGAAAGAAAGTACTAAGATTGCCAATTTGCTCTTCTCGATGCACATATCTTGTTTTTATGATGAATGTAATCTTTGATATTTGGATCCATGTCATTGCCATGAAATAGTTACGTAGATATTCAATGTGAGATCTTTTTTGTTACAGTACTTCCGCATAGATTGTTTCTACTTTCTAACATTGTTCTTCTTAATGCATATCCTTTGAACATTGTCTTTCTGATTTATTATTTGTTGAATTCCTTGTCCCGAATGCAGTCGGATACCTGGACACTGGGTACAACCACCACCACCTGCTGATGAGGTCTGGGCATCATATCTTGTTGGCACCAAGAATCTCTGAAAAAGCGATGCAGCTTCTTCCTTCAGGTTTTGATATTTTCTTGCATTATAGTTTGGGTTACTGTTAGCTTTTGGTTTTTCTTCGCAGTCTATATAGAGCTTCCTCATAAGCTAATGAACAATGCATCATGCATGAAACAAATCGTACGCTGAAACTTAACAACTTGTAATAGTAATAGCTTAAACATTAACCATGCTTCTGGGATGCATCATTACAAGGAAAAGTTTATGGATGTTTTTTTAAATTATCAGTACAGGAAAACATTTAATTTTCGGCGGAAAATATTCCGCCAGTAAAAGCCGCGGAAGAAAATAAAAAAAAAAACCCAAAAATTTTTTGCTGCCTGCAGACGCTGCCCCTGCTTGCTCACTGCTCCAACTACCCCCGCTCACCTTGCCCACTCGCCCACATTGGCTGCCTGCGTGAGGTGGGATTCAAACTCGGATCATCTAGGAGGAAGTTCAACACGCATCCACTCCGATGCAATGGAAAGCCTGTTTAAAATATTACACCTTTTTTTATTTAAATTAAAACTCATAAAGATTAAAATTAATAATTAATTAAAATAAATTATTAAAACTAATAATTAATTAAAATAAAATGTTAATATTCTAGAATAATTTATTTTTTCATAAAACATTATATGTAATTAATTTTATATTTGGTAAAATTTAATTATATTTTTATTAAATTAATTAATTAATTAATTTAACTTAATAATAATTATTAAAACTAATTATTTTATTTTATTTAACAATAAATTTTTTATAAATCCGCCGGAAACCCTTCAAAAATCCTTTGAAATATGTTGATAAATTTTCGCAGGAAACTCGTCTAAAATTTTGCCGGAATTTTTAATGAAAATTTTCCAAAAGAAAATCCATCAGAAATTATGCTGAAAATTTGTCGAAAATTTTGCTGAAAATCTTGGCGAAAAACTTCCATTAAAATTTCGCCGATAATGCGTGTTTTTCTTGTGTTGTCATGATAAATTAATTTTGCTTTGAAATTAAAGGAGAGTGGTACAACGTGTCCATGATAATACTAAACACGATAATGGGCATTTAAATTGGAGATAACCTCGAGAGCTATGATCTATTTGAACACTTTTGTTTTCTAAAGAAATAGTTCATATATAACAAAAACATATCAATATATAAATCTATAATAATAAGATATATTCTCGGATATGTTGTACGTTATAAGGGATTGGATTGATTCCAACAAAATTAAGGTAATTATAAAAATGTCACATCCAAAAAGTCTCTATAAACTTCATTTCTTACAAGGGAAACTTGTGTTTATATGACAGTTTATTTTAAATTTATCAAGCATATATGTTAATCATTTGGAAGACTGATGAAGAAAGATGTTAATTTCAAATGAGATGATGAATGCCATAAATCTTTTGATAGTATCAAAAAATATTTATTAAGCCTGCCAAATCTTGTAGCATTGATTCCATAGAAGCCTCTCATCTTGTATTCATCTGCGTTGGAAGAGTCCATTGGATCATTATTGACACAACATAATGAAGAGGGTAAAGATAATGCTCTCAAGTATATTAGTCGAAGGCTAATCAGAGCGCGCTATTCTCCAATTGAGAAACATTGTTTAGCTTTGATTTTTGATGTTCATAAGCTTTGCCATTATATACTTTCTCATAAGGTCATTTTAAAATCAAAGGTTTAATTGTTAAAGTTCTTGATAATAAGACCAATGTTAATTGGTTGTCCTGCCAGGCGGGCAATTATTTTACTGAAGTTTGATATTACATGTCTCAAAAAGCAGTGAAAGGATAAATTCAAATAGATTTTCTCGTTGCAAAGCCTATATCTATAGATTCATCAATTAATGATGATCTACCTGATGATCAAATTTTAGTTGTCTTAGAAAAAAATATTATAAATTTGAAAAATATTTTTTGATGGAGCATCATCAATTAAGCAAACTCAACATTTGAATCTTCTCAAAGCCCGGGCCGGTATGTGTCTTATCTTCGCGGCACCTAACAAAGGGATAATGAAATATTCATTTGGTTTAACTGAACCTCGAACCAATAATGAAGTATAATATGAAGCCTTATTAGTGGATCTCAAAATTGCTATTTCAATGGAAATTCAAAACCTCAAAATTTTTGGTGATTTACAATAACAACAACATCAAGCCTTTATCCCACTACGTGGGGTCGGCTTGATTTGCAATTCATTATAAATCAAGTATTGAGTATTTATAAAATCGTCAAGCTTGGAATGACTTATTATCATAGGCAAGTTTTTGAGCTGATGAAACAAATTAAAAATATTACACTAATTTAAATCTATCGAGCTCATAATAGTAAAGCACAAAATATATTTTGATGGAGCATCATCAATTAAGCAAACTCAACATTTGAATCTTCCCAAAGCCCGAGCCGGTATGTGTCTTATTTTCGCGGCACCTAACAAAGGGATAATGAAATATTCATTTGGTTTAACTGAACCTCGAACCAATAATGAAGTATAATATGAAGCCTTATTAGTGGATCTTAAAATTGCTATTTCAATGGAAATTCAAAACCTCAGAATTTTTGGTGATTTACAATAACAACAACATCAAGCCTTTATCCCACTACGTGGGGTCGGCTTGATTTGCAATTCGTTATAAATCAAGTATTGAGTATTTATAAAATCGTCAAGCTTGAAATGACTTATTATCATAGGCAAGTTTTTGAGCTGATGAAACAAATTAAAAATATTACACTAATTTAAATCTATCGAGGCCATAATAGTAAAGCACAGTCCTTAGCTAAATTGACCAAAGAAATGACAAGCATGAATAATGAGCCTGTAGTGAATGTGGTTCATGCTCATAGGGTACTAGAGCCTGTAATTCTGCGATCCCCACAGGTAGAGGGGTCATCGAATCCAAACCAGCGGGATGCAACTTCATTTGATTCTTAATCTTCCCAACAATGTATTCCTGAGAACTGGCAAGATAAACCTCAAATGCTTATAAGAAGGTTTAAGTCTAGCAGAGCCTCAGAATCCTAAGCTAGAAACCCTAAAAATTGAAGAGCAAGATGATTGGAGGCAGCCTTTCATCGATTATTTCAAAGATGACAAACTCCCAAGTCCCAACAGACAAATAATTAGCTGCCCAAATCAGAAAAAGGATGTTATAATATGCATTTGTTAACAACACTTTATATTAAAGATCCTTTGATTAAATGTGGCTATAATATTTAGGGACTGATGAAGCGGATAAAGTTATATCTGAAGTTCACGAAGGACTGTGGTGCACATCAATCGGGTACTAAAATGACCATCAAAATTAAAAGAATGAGTTATTATTGACCATTAATGGTAAGAGGTTGCATCAACCATACTAATAAACATCAAATTTATGGTAATATCATGCATTAACCGCCAAATTTGTTGCATCCTACTGTAGCGTCTTGGTCGTTTGAATATTGGGATACTGATATAATTGAGCCGATTGATCCACCATCATCAGCCGGGAACTGTTTTATACTATAGCAGCAACATACTATTTTTTCAAATGAGCTAAGGTGTCTCATTTTAAAGAAGTCACTACAAATCATATGACCATCTTCTTTGGCTATAATATTATTTATTGATTTGGTATATCATGTCGTATAATTTTTGATAATGGTACAACTTTTAAAAATATCAAAATTTATAGATTCATTGATTGACATAAAATTTATTGATGGTATTCATCAATTTAAAATCCAAGGGCAAATGGATTGGCAGAAGATTTCAACAAGACGCTGGTAAAATCACTCAAGAAAATTTTTAATAAAAATAAAACAAATGACATACCAAGATAATTGAAGTATTATGGGCATATCAAACTATTTACAAAGCGCCAACCAAAACTACTTATGCGTTGGTGTTTAGAACTGAAACAGTATTGCCATTTGAAATTGAGTTGTCACCACTATGATTAGCTTTTCAGTCGACCTCACAGAAGAATAAAATTCTCGTTTACGAATGGAAGAGTTAGATGAAGTCAAACTCGGAGCTCAACAAAATTTAGAAATTTATCTAGTAAAAATTTATGTTTGTTTGTTTTTTATGATATTTAAGGTATTTAATTTTTGTATTATATTTTAGGAATCCAAATTTAGTGTTAATTAAGATATTATTATGTAATTTTAAACAATGAAAGATTTTTATAAGTGAACTAAGAAGAGTAATTTGAAGTCTATATCAAACACGAGATTTGGAAGGATATTGAAGAATGAAGGAAAATAAAGTGGATAATTGTAATGTAATTGTTTGATTAAAATTTTAATTTCTTTTTATGTCATTACAATTCCTTCCTCTTGTAAGTATAAAAATTATTGTATATTATATGAATTAATGGAGAGAATAACGAAAATGTGGATTATCATTATATGTAATTATTGTAGTACATATGATATAGTAAATGTCACATATGCAACAAACTTGAAAAAAAGGACTAAATTACTGAGATGTATAGTGTAATACATATGTCTCTATATGAATAAAATGTTTGTACAGATTACTATAATATGTGAAGAAAAATGAAATACTGAATGATGATTCATATGAAAATGGAAGAATTAAAATATAAAAAAGGTTCATGCATGCAAATTATAGGAGTTCACTCCCGTCTGGTATTGGTTGGGGAAGTAACATACTCATGCACGTTAAATGAAAAAGGAAATATAAATGTGCACGTTAAATGAAAAAAGGAAATATAAATGGTTGTACCCTTATTGATATATTTAGACGGTACTCCTGTACTAATGAAAGTGATAATATAAATAGAATAAATGTTAAATAAAAATGGACAAATGAGACAAATAAGAAGTTATGTGAATCATATCTTATAAATTTATAATATATGAACGGAGATGCATATGTTAACCATGTAATAAAGACAAAAAAAATGTTTTATTTTATATACTTAATTATTATATATAAAATATAATACAAATGAGATTATATATATATATATATATATATATATATATATATATATATATATATATGCAAAAAAGAAAGCTAATAAAACTATTATGTTACATATATGATTACCACTAAGTTTATTGTGTAAACTCAATTTAAACTAATTTTTTAAGTCTCCTGATAAGTGAAAATGACAAAAAGAGGGGAGTACGTTTACAGAAGACAGCACACAAATGAAAGTAGGTAATTTCTGATTTATGTAAATAATTAAAATGGGAAGATTGCATTAGTAATTTGATGAAAATAGATGTTAGTGGCATTTCAGTTTTAATTGGATGTAAATAATAAACTGTAATTGAACTCTAAAAGAAATATTGTAACCGTTCGACTGTTCATTCTCGCCTCGTTAATTCGAGTCTCTGGGTCAGATCATGACAATCCTTTTATCATTGAGATGGTGTACAAGAGAGGAGCCTACAAACTTATTGATCTGAACGGCAAAGACCTATGCCACCAATCAATGATTGGTATTTGAAGAAATATCATACATATAGTCTGTTTAGGAAAATATTGTATTAAAATCTCATATAAGAGTTAAAAAAATAAAATAGTTCTTTGTAGGCACATATCATATGTAATTTATTTTCTTGAATTTTCTTATAGTACAAGAAATCATTTCAAGTACGTCATGAAAATTCCTTGCAAGATAGGAGATATTTTAAATATTTATTTTGGGTCGATATTACGATACATGCTGATATTTCCAAATAAATATTTAAAATTATGAAATGTAAACCTCCTCTAAAAATTTATCTAACCCACCCTTGCAAGATAGAGACATTTTAAATATTTATCTAGGTTGCCATCGTGCTTCGTGTTGAAATTCCAAAATAAATATTTAAATCACTTATAATGTTATAAATATTAGCATAAAAATAAAGGGTAGAAGCCGATGCCTTAAAGATGAAGATTCATTTTCAAATTTGTCAAGATTCTGAAGTTTAAGTAAGGAGGTTTTTTAGCATGACAACTTCAACAAATGATGTTTAAAAAGTACGAGCTACTATAGTATAATGATAGGAAACACTTGAAGGTTTCAAGAATTTCCTATTAATATTTGGAAACAGTAAAAATTCTCTGCTATAATCCACACAAAACTAGAAAAACAGTAGATGTTTGTATTATTTGATTAAATAGAAACGAAAAATACCAAGATACAATTGATCCTTTATTCGAGAGGAGGATCGATCTCTCCCAAATTTTTAGACGCCGCTAGAGCCCAAAAACCTAAGGAATCTCAAAATTTAGCCAAATTCAAGATGGCCTAACCCTATCAAAGCAATATGCTTAATTCATAAAATTCAAAAGGAAATCTCTAAGCTGCCCCAACTTTGAAATTTCCCTCCTAATTTCCTAAAAAATCCTTCCTAAACAGCTCTCTCATGCCAAGGCGATCGAAACGTGTATACAGGAGGCAGAACTTCTGCCCATTTCGTTCGTAAGCCGATCCTGTATATACTGGCTAGACCGGTTTAACAATACTCCCCTCTCAAAGAGCCACCTTGTCCACAAGGTAAAAAGACGATACCCTCCTCCATTCCCTCGTTATCATAAACGGTAAGAACCTGAAGAATTCAGTCCCTACACCTATGCCCTGGAGTATACTTCTCGTCACATCTGAAACAGAGCCCCTTCGCTCTCTTCTCTTGTAATTATGTTTTTGTGAGCTTATTGAAATTATCCTCAGTTTTTCCTCTTGCAGTCTTTTCCTTCGAAGTCCCCCGAAGAGTATCTGCATTTGGCTCCTTGGATGCTAATAAGGTGGTGGTTATCCTGTACGAGCTTTTTGAGTTGTTGCCTCCCGTTACTCTCTCCAGATGCCTCTGATCCTCCACCAACTGAGCTAGCACCATAGCCTCTCCCAAGCCATGAGGCCCCATCACTCTAATCGCTACCCGGATCTCTAGTGTTAGTCCCTTAATGAAGTTCCCTTCTAGCACTGTTTCAGAAAGGCGGTCCAATCGGCTAACCAGGTACTCGAACCTCTCCCGATACTCTATCACTAAATCATCATGTGTCAAGGCGAAGAATTGCTAGTAAAAGTCTCCTCCTATGCCGGTTTGCAAACATTCTACCAAAAAATCCTTGAACTCCTTCCAACTTTGTATGGTTTATCGCATATCCCTCCATTGGTTCCAAGCCAAAGCCTTCCACTACAGGAAAATCTGTCATTACCGTCGAACTTTCTGACAGATAGACTTACATCGAAAAAACTGGCAGATTAACCATCAAAATATATGCCGGTAGTTTAACGACAAAATTTTTGGCGAAATTTTCACCGTTAAAACACCGGCGCATATTCCGCCAGGTTTTTGCTAGTATTTAAAAGTTTTTCGGTGCAATTTTCGTCTGTAATAACCGACAGAATTACCGGCAAATATTTTGTCTGCTTACTTAAACTTGATGAATAGTTACTGGTGTATTCCCTTCTAAACATAGGCTCGCTGCCATCAGTCTCTCCTCGTGAAATATGTTTCAACCTTATAGATCCACTAGTGCGCTCCACAAAGAACCCGTGGCTTGACCAGTCCGGCTCCATGTGGTTAACGATTATGACTATGGCCCTTTAATTTAGTAGCTTGGTCGAACGACTCCACTGTATTATGGTCATGGTTGAAGGCTTGTATGTTTCCCAATAACTATTTATCATTGTGTAATGAATCATAGGGTATAATTGATAGTGCACAAAACCTTTTGTGAGCTAAGGTTGATTTGAATTCATCCCTTAGACAAACATTCATCTCAAGTCTACAAGTTCCTCTTGTACGAAAGCAACCCATGGCTATCGACAATGATCCTTCGGTCAGGTTGACTCAACTATCTCCTCTGATTAAGCAGACTAGGAACCATAATGACCCGGGACTATGAACCCATGGAATCTTGATTGGTTCATCATCATTCCCTCCACCATTCGCTTTAAGTGACAGATGATAAAATTTTCAATTTTAGATATCTAGATCTGCTGCTACTATACGCTGTATACTACGTATCTGTTCAATGAGTAGCCTTAATCGAAAGTTCTCTCTCGTTATCAGGATGGGTAATTGACTATATGGGCTTGCACCTATGGGAAATAATAACTCAAATCTTAAAGTCCTTGCTAAGAGGGCGAAATATCTGGGTAGTATTTTATCTCTATCTAATTTCCCCTGGAATTTCATCCGTTAAAAATCTCTTAAAATATAATGTGGGGATCGGTACCCTAAAGCTTGAATTTTTGGAGCTCACATATGGGTTGTAGAGGATTTGTAGGTGAAGTGATTTTTTTTTTGAAAAGTGTTGTGAGAATTATAAATATTTATTTTTTTTAAAAATTGCATATGTTTTTTACCGCCCTCGCACCCTAGTAGTTCTAGTTTTCAAAAGTAATTCCCATCACAGAATTTTCTAAAAAGCAATAGCCAAAGGAATTTATGGTAGTAGTTTGAAAAATAAAATAATGAGAAAGCTATCATAAACAAATCCTTAGTCAAACATAAATAAAACCATAATGATTTTATATTAGTTATTATAAACACATAATTAAGCCCACAATAATGACCTTAATCACATAATATACATCCAAAATTTAAATTAAGAAAAATCAAGGTTAATGTTTATAAAGAATCAAATTATTTAGCCTAAGTATCGAAAATTGTTAGGAGCGTCTATTTGGAATAACATTTTTACTATTTTGCTTTTGGGACTTGTTCTTCAGTTGGCTACTAATTTTTTTCTGTTTTATAGAAAATTTGTGTGATTTGAAGTAACCTTTTTACTGCTTTTCATTGGTTTCCTTACAAGCACACTAGAATTGTATGATTTGAAGTTTTTAAAAATTTCTTTCCTTACAAGCACACTGGAATTGTCTTTAATAAAATGCTGCAGCTGGCTCAACTGAACCAAAGAGGCCCAGTTAAAAACAAATGTGGACCATAGCTCTGATTGAGTTACGTAGTTCTTTTTCTGTTTGAGTTATTTTCATTATTTTGAACTTGTGCAGGCAATTGGGATTGTCACGAAAGAAGAGGAAAATAACACAGGAAAGATGGGTATTTAGCTGTTTTTTTTTATAGAAGTGATTATAAAATGTTGTGAGAAAAGCAACTTATTTGAAAGTTAATGTTAAGTATCATAAATACTTTTTATAAAAAAAATAGAGAACTGTTTTCTTGCTGTTATCATACCCTAATAGCTCTTAAAGTGTAGAAAAAGCTGCCCCAAATAGACCCACCATCTCCCAAGTATGCTAGACCTGCAGTCTTTTTGAACTGAAGATTTCTTAAATATGGTGAGTCACACTCGGTCACATCTCCGAAAGGAAACTTCACTTGATCTCTTGGAATAAGACTGCTATGCCTATGCAGTTGGGGGTCCTTGGCATTCCCTCTATTGATGCTCTTTATCATGCGAATTTTTGCTCTTTTTTATGGAGGTTTGATACTTCAGATAATCTTGCCATCTGGTTTAAGTCGAAATATCTTTCTCCTTGGAAGCAGCCTTCTGCCAACGTCTCTAAATTCTGGAAATTACTTTGCTCTACTGCACAGTCTGTTAGAAGATTTATTTCTCTGGTCATTTCTCTTAACAGCACCTTTTCTATGAGGTGGGATCCTTGGTGCAACGGAAAATCACTTTATGAACTTTTTCGTTCTGTTAGCCTCGGTTTGCCTTATGTTAATTGCTATCTCAATTGCAATCAGCTATTCCCTCTACACTTCCCAATCAGTTGAGATATGCTGTTCAGGGAATTTCCAGTTGTGAGTGACCAGCATTGTCTTGGGACGGGTTACAAAATCCTTCTTTCTCTACCTTATATGCTCAGTTCTTTAATAATTTGGAGGTGATCAGTTGTTACAAGTTTATTTGGCATAAGCATCACTCTCTCAGGTTTTCTTCTTATGCCTGGATGGCTGCTCTTGGGCGATTGAAAAGTGCGGATTTACTTCGAATGAGATCTATTGATATTAATCCGTTATGACCTTTTTGCCAATGTGGCTTTGAAAGTCATTCTCATCTCTTCTTTGAATGCGATTTTTCTTTCTCTGTTATCTCCGAACTGTTGCCTGTGCTGGACTGCTTCCTCATGCCGACTCTAATGCAGGTTGATTTCATTGATGAAGTGCAAGGTTTTTCCAGTTGGGAAAAAAAGTTTTGCTTCCTTATTTTATGTGGCTCGGTATACCATCTTTGGAATGAAAGGAACACACGTCGTTTTGACAATACCTGGAACAGCCCTTCCAAGATTTGTTATTTCATTAGGCATGCTATCCTCAAGGTGAGGAGGTGGAAACAGTTTGATGAGCTCAAAGCCCGTTTTGCCGTGCTAAATTGACAAGTTTTTGGCAGTTTTGGTTTTCTCTATTCTGAAGATTTTGATGGGCAATGATGTTCGTATTGCACCTTTCTCCCCTCGAAGGGCAGTGGATTGCGGCTGACCGATTCTATGATCTCTATGTGATTTTCCTCTGCAACCAAGGGGTCTTCGTGCTTCTCTGCAATACTCTGAGCCTGGTTTTTGGGCCCCCCTAAGCGGTTTTTGCTTGCTTTTGGAGACTAGTTTTGCTCTGCTTTTTATGTTGGTTCATCCTGTTTGTTCTTTCTTTATAGGTTTTTTTTTATTTTCTCACATGTAAGTAATTTTCTTTAATGCTATCAGGGCTTTTGCCCTCAAATTTTTCAAAAAAAAAAAAAAAAAAAAAAAAAAAAAAAAAAAAAAAACACTTTGAATAGAGTGATGAACTGCTCCATCAACACAAACAAATAGTGCCAAGCAGCAACCTTCTTTTGATTGTCCTGTAATCGGCCTGCTTCAGGAAGACAGAAAGTTCAGGTAGCGTGACTTCAAAGGAAACCTGATGCCTTTGGACTTATGAACACTTGGAAGTTGGAATATTATTTTCTATCTTATTGATAGCAAAACTTATCAACTTTTATCTTTAAAATTTTCAGCTCGACTGAATAGATTAGTTCTCAGCAGGTGTGCATGGGCACATTGCTTAAATCACCTTTATTGTCGCTTGGTTGTTCGAGACTTGACTGTCAAGACTCAAGAATTTGAGTTCTAAATTTGAAAATACCCACTTAGGTTTCGTTTAGTATAGCTTTTAACCACTATTTTTTATTATTTAAAAAAAATGTCTAACTTTTTTTTTCTTTCTCAAAATGGAGGTATATATCGGCTGCCACTCTCAAAGGAGGGAAGATTATTGCTTTCAGATATCAGATGTCGTCCGGAGCCAATAAAAATGCGCTACATCACCCTCTACTCGGTACTAAGCAGTACCAAGCAGTACCGAGTACCGAGCTCAGTATGCTCGGTACTGTGAAGTATCGAACTCAGTACTTCATAGTACCGAGCTCAGTATTGTTCGGTATTGTGAAGCACCGAACGGTAAGCTGTGTCCGGTGTCTGAACTCAATAATTTCTCCAAAGGAGGTGCATGGCGGCATAATTAAACCCTCGGTAGGCCTATCAACCACCAACCCCACAGGCGTAGAGTCACATAGTTATTTTTTTCCTACTTAAGAGCTGTGTCGCATGAGAGAGGAATTGAATATGATTTTGGAGGTTTTTAATCATGCTCGCCCATCAACTCAGCTAAACTAAGTGGGATAGAAGGCTAGAAATATCTATAAGATAAATGCTATGTTGGCTAATCCATAATTCAAATAAAAAGAAAAAGTAATTAATGTAAGAGATAAAAGAGAGAACACAACAGTCGAGATTTTTTTAGATTTATGGGTTCGGTATTGTAACAGTACGCTTGTTATCACGCCATTTGCTAAAGTCGAGCACTTTGGCATTTCTCACCGAAAGCAATGCTTTATGCAGTAAGGTATGAGAAACAATGGTAGGGCGAAAACTATTGAAGTAGTTTTATGCAATTTACTGATTATGAAGTGATGAAAATAGTGTATATTGGTTATTTTGATTGATAAATTAAATAAAAAAAATTTATGAAAATGTTTTTAAATGAATTTTAAAGGGATTTAATATCATATTAAATTACTATCCTTTTAATAAATTTTTATTTTCAAATTTAATTAAAAGAATTTAGTTTTTCATGAATCTTTCAAAATGTCTTGTTAATAACTTTAAATATTGTCACAACCACCAACATTGCTCAAAGGTTTATCATCAATTAGGTAAGCTTTTTTTATGTTTCTTCGCAATATGGTTCTTTAAGATTTAGAATCTGTTTGGAATGGTTTTCTTGTGTATTTCTTCTTTGGATGATGAATATTTGGCTACTGTTATCTTTATTTTCTCATTTGATTTTTAAAACTTTTATGATGGAAAGTTTTTTTTTTTCAACAAAATTTGTAAAATTATTAAAATTATTTTCTTATAATAGTGTCCAATGGTATGAAAAAGGGTGCTTTAATCTTTTATATAAGAAACTATAGAAAAATCATCAAGCATAATTAAAATATCATGTATATTTTCAATTATGACATTTATAGCATTAGTATTCTAATCTTATAATTCTTCATGTGATTAAGTTTTACAATAAATTCAACAGTGCATTTCATCCATTTATGGACCTGCTTCCCCCATTCTTTGATTTTCACTTGTTAGTAGTGCTTTTATTGGAATACGTATGAAAACCTTTGACCCTAATCTTAACATTCAATGCCAAATTTTATTCCTAAATCATTTTCAAAATCTCTTCAAATCTCCTTATCAAGAATGATATCTTTAGCATCATTGGACTTTGATTTAGGTTTCGTTTGATTCGGTTTATGCTTACATAAAAAGGAGTTTTAGAAAATGAGGTAGAGAAAAAGCCGTTCAATAAAATGGAGTTTCAATAATGAGATATGTTTGAGTAATATTTTTAAAAGTGCTTATTAATACTTGAAAGTAAATTTAAATTGTTTGTTTAGGAGTTCTGCTTTTGAGATTTTATTATTTGCCCATGAAATTTATGTACACGTAATTAATATATATATATATATATATATATATTATATATATATATATATATATATAACTTTCTAAGAAAAATTTAATTATCTACTAATTTATAATATCAAAAGTTTTCATTTTTAACTCATAATTTTTTAACATACAACATAATTTTTACTACAAACAAGATAAAATTTAAATCATATTAATTTATTATTATACTTACAATATTTCGTAATTAATTCTTCTATAAAAAAAAACTCAACTTAAACAAAAAAAATATTTTAATGCTGGAAAATTAATTTATTATCTTATCAAATAATAGATTTACGGCGGGGGTCATGCCTGTAGGGCTTGATCCGACATTGTGCTTTTGAAACTCCGATTTGTGACGGAATAAGCAGAAACAAAAAAAATTTTGTAACCTCCGAAAAAATGGAGTTTAGCGAAAAGGAATTATGGTTAAGCTTTTATTCCAAACAGTTAGGGTAACTAGTTTTTGCTTATTTAGATGGAGAAAGGAGAAAATAAGCCGAATCAAACGAGGCCTTAGAGTTGCAAATGGAACTCCTTTATCAATCCTCGTAAGTTCCCAATCATTTGATAATGAAATCAAAAGAATTAAGACATCTAAGTAGGGGTGTTAACGAGTCGAATCGAGTTGAGTAGTAGCATTGTTGAGTTGAGCTTGTTTAGCTCATACTGAAGTCGAACTCAAGCTTTGAGCTCATTTAATGACCTCGAATTTTATTCGTTGTATAAAAATTTAAGCTCGAGCTCGGCTTGATTGAAAAGCACGAACTTGACTCATTTATGACGTCCGGACTTTTGTTATCATAAAAAATTCTTAAGAAAAGAGTATATTAAAAATTTTAAAAAATATTTTTTAAAATCGAGTAGCTCGATGAGCTAACAAGTCAAGTTGGACTGAGCTCGAATTCGTGCTCATTTAGTAAATGAGCTCGATTATAGGTTCCAGCTTGAAACTTTGATAAGCTCGTTAACGAGTCGAGTTCGAGCAAACTCGACTCACTTACACCCCTACATATACCTAATCCTCTTATCTAACCTCTATCAAAACCAATTTATTCACAATTTTGTTGAACTTAGGTGTTCCACCATCAAACAAACTTTAAGAGATTCTAGATTAAATAATATTTTCATCAAATGTACCTCATATGTTGAGAGCTTCTTATACATATCTGGTAGAACCTGCATCAAATCTACAGTGTTCTTTAATGTTGCCACTATGTAAGCCATGTTCATTGACAATGTCAAATGCTTTTGAGTTTTATGATTAACTATGAAGAATTATAACTCTAATTCTTTAGAAATATCAGAGATGTCACCGCTCATCTTTTCATCATAGGAAAATTCAAACAATAAAAAAAACAATAATAAAAATTTCAAAACACCCTAAAAATAAAGCAATCTCAATTAATGGATATCTTCAAAAGATTCTACCTTTCAATCACCATAAAGAGGATCCTTACTCCCTTCTAACCTTGTGACCACTTTACCACAAAATTATATTGACAATTAAGTCTACATATTATATTTTCTTTGTAGTACAAAAGGTAGACAACATAATTCAACAATTGATAACAAGTGAGTTATTTAATACCTATGTGGTGATGAATATTTTGAGCATGCGTGCTGCGTCAAATGAAGCGATGTTTAAAGCATGGAAACTTAATTGTTCATAAGATGAAAGATGACATAAGATGACTAGGATATTAGATTTGTTGATTCGTTCTTTTTCTTTTTTCTTTTTCTATAAGTTAAAGGATATCATTGATCATAGTGATATCCTTTTAATCTTCTCTAACTTGGTGATTAAATGCATATGGCTTATATTTGAGTATTATATCACATCATTTTAGAAATTTAGGGTATGTTTGGGGTAGTTTTCTGATTGTTTTAATTTTCAAATAACAACCATAATTTTATTTGACAACTACTTTCTCGCAGCATTTTAGAAACTTCTATGGTGAAAATTTGCTATCTACAACTATAGTAGCGATGTTCCTTTCTCCATAACAATTTTATAAAATGTTGCAGCCATCCTAAAGAAACTCTAAAGCTTATATTTTTCTTGAATCAAATAAGGGTTTGTTTGTAACAACTGCAAAATTTTATAAAGTTTGTTATAAAATTGTTGTAGGGAAAGTAATTTAACTACTTGGTTGCAAAAAGCATCTTTTCACCATATAAAATTTCAAAAAATAATGAGAATGCAACTTGAAAGTAGTAGACACACGAAGTTGTAGTTTCTATCTAAAAAGAAAAGTAGTGAGAAAGATGTCCCAAACAAGCCCTCAATGCATGTCATCACATGAACATAGGTCAATCAGGCAACCACAGGCTAATGTGATTGGTTCTTGGCACATGCTAATAAGAATATTGGATAAGGGGATATTAGAATATGAATGCATGTCATACTTAGTATTAAAAGCAATAATGATCAAAATGGTCCTCTGAATATTTAAAAAGGATCAAAATGGTTCCTCAATATTTAAAAATCCTATTTTAGTCCCTTGACTTTTTAAAAAAGGCCTAAAGAATCCTAGAGGAATTAAGTTATATATATATATATATATATATATATATATATATATATATATATATATATATATATATATATATATATATATATATATATATATATATATATATATATATTCCTGAGGCTTATTATGTGTCAAAACATTTGTGGTGGTAGAGATATGGAGAGTTTAATGTTCTAACATTCTATGAAGATCCAACACACACAGATAAGAGAGATGGGTGCAACAATCATAACAGATCCAATTTTTTTACATGAAAAATTCAGGAAAGATAAAAACCATGGGGCCCTATCTAGTCAAAATGAATTCATTAGTGTTTATCTTTGATTACAAATGATGCACTTCCTTGGGGAAATGCATTGGCACAATGTAGCAAATATACATCATATAAAGCATATTACATGGTTGGAGTTGAAAGAACGCAATGCATGAGAGCTATTCTTAAGAGATCTTTGGCTTGTTCAATTAGTCGGTTGGATCGTAGTTCGGCGATGTTGATTAGAGGGACCGTAGTTGGGTGACAGTGGTTAGATGGATCATAGTTGGGTGACTAAGGTTTGAGGGACCATAGTTGAGCAATTGAGGGGGGGGGGGGGGGGGGGTTCTGAGGACTGTAGGCGACATAGGTTGAGGGGAATGTAGTTGCCGGGTGATGGAGGTCAGAAGGACCATATTTGGTTAGAGATGGTGGTTGGAAGGATTTGTAGTTGGGTGACTGAGGTGGAATAAATGCAGTCGGGCAATAGTGGTCAGAAGGACCAAATGCAGCGGGAAACGGAGTTCGGAAGGACCATAATTAGACAACAGTGCTTGGAGGGACCGTATTCAAGCGATGGTGGTCCGAAGGAATGTAGTCAAGTGATAATGGTCAGGGGCCGGGGATCATAGTCGACCGGTAACATAGGTCAAAAGGATCGTTGTCGGGCGATTAATGATTTTAGATAGGAACCTGAGGTCAGAGTGACCATAGTCGTCTAGTGATGGAGATCGGAAAAACCATGTTCACTAGATAACTGTAGTCGAAGGGACTTTAGTCAGGCAACTGAGGTTTGAAGGACCATAGTAGGGACATAGTGGTTTGAGGATTATAATTAGTGGACGATGGATGTCAGAGGGACTGTAGCCAAATAATGGAGTTCGAAAGGACCATAGTTGGTGGGTGATAGTGGCTGATTGGACCTTATTTGAGATACTGTTATCATAGAGATCTTAGTCGAGTGTATTAGTCGAAAGACCGTAGTTGGGTAGCAGTGGTTGGAGAGATCATAATTAGGTGATGGAGGTCTGAGGGACAGTAGTCGGGTGACAGATGTTAGATGGTTTGTAGTAACGAGATGTAGGTTGGAGGGACTATTATCGGGCAACAAAGGTCGGAGGTATTGTAGTCAGGCAATAGTGGTATGAGCCACGAGTAGCTCGTCGAGCCGAGCCCAGCCACGAGTGGCTTATTGACATCACAATTAAGTGATCTTTGGTTCGTTGGATTTGTCTTGTCGAGCCGCTCGATTCGACTATAAGCATGCTATATCCAGAGATTATTTGGTAATCTAATTGGTGTATTGAAACTTCCAAATATGTTTTAGTACATTAATTTGGGCCCATTTGAGCTTGGATTGGACCAGTTTGACTACAAGTTTACTAAACTCAAACTTTGGATGTTCCCAAAGATAATTTTGAAAATTTCCAATTTAAATATGCCTCAAGATTCATGCTTGATCAAGGTGATAAAGTATCAAGGCTGACAAAAAAAAAAGGTTGGATAATGCTAATGATAATTAGATGATCACCAAAATGGCTAAGCTCACTTACGCAAATGTGTGGCCATATATTGCAAAATTTTAACGCTCATACTGTTTTTCTCCGGAAATATCCCAAATTGTGGTCGGGATTTTCTTTATCATTTTGATCATTTTAGAAGCTTCATTCTCCAGTGGGCTCTTCTCCACTCTTTGGCTAGTGGTAGGAAGTGAACTTGCTACTGCGTGTACTTTCTTCTCTCCCATTCTCTCTTCTCTCCCCCTATATCTGCTTTATGGCACGTTGACAAGGTGCATGTGAAGGATAGGTAATGGAGTTCTTAATGGTAAATCAGTATGCCTCCACCTCTTAATTTGCATGGAGAGACGAATCAATTTTCACGTGAGCCAAGCAAATACACATATGCAAGTTGCTTAAATTAGAAGCTCACATGCACGTAGACCAAACTTTAATTAATTGGTCCACTTCAGTGGCCATCTCCAATAGATAACTTTTTTTTTTGAACGGATGTATCTATTCGTTGTCACTCTCAGGGGAGGCGTATGATGGCGTAACTAATCCCTCCGTGGGTCTACCAGCAAGCAACCCTATAGGTGCAGAGCCACACAGTTATTTTCTCCCCATGTAAGTAGTCGTGCCGCATGAAAGAGGAATCAAATATGAGTTAGGGGTTCCTAATCACGCTCGTCCACCAACTCAGCTAAGCGGCGGTGGGATAATAGCTACATTTGACTATCGGTGGTACAAACATGCATAAGTTGGCAAGTGTTTATTGGTCGAATCAGTGCATGATAAGTGACAACCACAACAACATCAGCCTAATTTTTCTTTCCATCTTTGTTCCAACTTGCTGATCTACTTTAACTCGGCCTTGCTTTGTCACATGCCACGCAAAGGCATATAAGCACCCATTTAAGAGTTTTTATTTTTATTTATCTTTTTGAATTAGTCAGTTTTTCTGATCAAGAGCTAAATTTGTGCGTTAGTTGAGCTGAATTATTAGTATAAGGGTCTGTATGGGACAGCTTTAATTTTTTGTTGGTTTACTTTTCAGACATTAATCTCAATTTCGTTTGGCTATTATTTTTTTACAGCTTTTTAACTGTTTTTTAAAAATTTATGTGATGAAAAGCTAATTTTGTAGCCAAAATGATGAAGTTATTTTTTTGAGAACAACTTCATAATCAACTTTATAAAATGCTACAGCCGTCTCAAACAAATCCTAAATTTATATCTTGACAATAAGATGATTTAAATTTGATGATTTTGAACTTTTTTATGTTGAATTAGTCGTAAATTAGAACATATTAATGCTTCGTTTGGGATAGTTTTATTACTATTTTTTAATGCAATTTTATAGTATAAAATTTTTTAAAACTTGACAATTTTATACTAAAAATTTATTTAAAAAAACAGTACAAAATTGTTCCAAATAAATCCTAAATATAAGAAAAATTAAGTAATTTCTGGTTTGTTCAGCATATATTGTTTTTATCTATATTATTATTATTATTATTTTTTAAAATTGATTGGAATTTCACTCAATTAAAACAACTAAAACAACATTAATCCTTTATCCCATGAAACCTTTTTTTCTATTGTGCCATATTAAAAGTTAAATTCTCTTCAATTAAAACTAAAAATTTAATTAAAAAAAATTTTAGAAACACATACAATACAGACATATAATAATTTTATTATTGAAAATATATGATTTATATACATATTGAATACAATATTATATACAACTTTAAAATTTAAAAAAATTATAATTATACAAATTAAATAAATATTATATAAAATCATATAATAATAAATTTATTTTAATTATTTTAAGGAAAAATAATTTAAATTTATTAGATAACTCAAACTCAATTGAATAAGAAATCACAACATAATACTATAAATTGCCAGCTTTTTTTAGATTCCAAAAAAGTCTAAAAAATAGAGGAAAAATCAGAAGATTTTTTTTTTTTTTTGACAAAGATATTCTAACTAAGTTTTAAATTTTAATCTATGAAATTTCAAAGAAAATCTTTGAAATTTAAGATTTATTTTGATTAAAATTTGATCAAAAAGGAATTTTCAAAGGAAATTGTCGATTCAGAAGTGCCTGATCATGGAAAAATTATTCTGTGCGGTCACCCGACGGTATAGAGATGAATCATGATGCACCCACACCGGTACACAGTGGTACACAACATCGGTACAACAAAAAAATGATATGATGCATCTTGATTCGCCTATGAACACCGTCCGATAATCGCACAGAATAATTTCTCCTGATCATCAAATCAATTGATCTAAATTCAGAAGCACGTGAATTACTTTAAGCATAAAAGCATACATTCCCACCTAATTCATGGGAAGAAGGAGTATGTTAATCAGTCATAACAGCTTACACATTTCCACGAAGATTTTTTGTTTCTAAATTCAAGGAAAAATATTACTTTATTTATTTATTTCTAAATTCAAAGTAGAAGTTGTATAAATAAATAAATATATAAAAAAACTAAAAAAATGTGAAAAGTAATATCCTAAATTAAGGTTTCATTTGAGATAATTTTCTTACTATTTTTTAAAGTAGTTTTTTAGTATATAATTTTATAATTCAAAAAAAAAAAAAGTCGGAAAAAGCTAGTTTAAAAACATTAAGAAAACTATCCTAAATAAAACATAAATCTAGCCTTACAATCCTTAAACTATAATCTTCTCCAACATCATCTTCAAGTAAATAATAAAAACCTAATCTAATATAAAAAAGTTATTAAAAAAAAAACATAGATGATTATATTCTTGGGGTAAAAAGCAAAAATGAATATATAAACATCATTTTTTTATTATCAATTGTTTATATTAGATTAGGTTAGGATTAGATTTTTATTATTTATTTGATGATGATGTTGGAGAAGGACTTCAAGGATATGCATAATTTTACCAGTGATAAAAACTAAACTGATTGAATTAAGGATAGCTTAGATTAGTTAGGTTGCACTTATTTTGATAACAAATTAGTTATAATACCCTTAATTGTTATGTTTCTAGGACGGAAGAGAGCTATTCTTGAGCTTCTTGGAAGAGATAGAGGGGGGGAGGAAAGTCGGATAATTTGCACAGGAGTTTTATATTTCTTTATTCATGGGCACTTTTATAGGGGTCTTGCATACAACAACCTATACACCTATATATAGCTATAGACTCTAATATGATGTCCTGCAAGGCAAACATAACCTAAACCTAAACCAATATCTAACAATATCCATCTTAGTCCATATTTTGCAAAATTGAGAAAGCATCTTTTGTCACAATGAACAACATAAGAAGACACACCATTGGACGACCTATTTATCCTCTACATATTTCTACGAGCTTGAACCTATAGCGATTCAACCAGCTCACTACACTAACTCAACGAGCAAACCTGCCGAGTCAATCCCAATTTCGCTCACGTCCGACCTTCACTGTGTATTTTGATCGAGGGCTCCAGCTCGCGCTCCCGAGCATTTTAAACCATGTGCGCTTGCACCCTTTAATGTTCCTCCCAAGATCTGCATGCTTGTGTCTTGTGCAGCGCCAGCTACCGTGCTTATGCGAACAAGCAAAACATTTTCTTCTTTATCGATAGCAACAACATCTCCATTGATTTACTCGAGCCCATTAACAGCACCTCAACCTATTTCTCTAGATCGATAGCCACCACCTATTAGAGCAAGCGCCAACAAGTCTTCTGAAATAACTAGATCGACAAGAGGGGGGTGAATTGTAAAAACTTTGTAGCAATAATTAAAACCTAAGTAGAAGTTCTAATTTTTTTGATGTTTTTAAATTTTTAACATGAAAACTTAAACTACTATGAAGGCAAATCAATTGAACTCAACATGCAACAATAGAATCATTTTCTTCCACAAATTTCACCAAGCAAATATTATGAAAATTAAGTGCAAGCAAAAGTAAATAGCGATAAGGAAAAAGCACACAAGAATTTTATAGTGATTCGGTCAAATCATGACCTACGTCCACTCCTCGGAGTCCTCCGCTCCGAGAATTTCACTACAAACTATAGCTCTCCTTTTGTCCCCCTCGGCAAGGCAGAGAAGCCCTTACAATACTCCCTTTCACCAACCTGGCGTGGCGGAGTGCCAAGCACTGTTTTCACCCTCCTGGCGACGGCATAGTACCTTCTCGTTTTTCTCCCTCCTGGAGAAGGCAGAGTACCTTCGAGGTCACGGATGTAGAAGAGTCTTCTCCTCAGAGAGCCTCCCACAAGTTCTTCCCGGGCCACAGGAGGAGCAAGATGTAGCAAGAACAAACCAACCGTGTGATTTCCCTCACACCTCTTCTCCCTCACCAAGCTTACCGTCTCCTTCCTCTCTCAAACCCTAAAAACTTCTCAAGAGCTCTCTCCTAAGGATTCCCTCTCTAATCACGTTCCCTTCTTTCTGTGTCTCAATCAAAAAAATTACTAATTTGATACTTAAAACGGGCTCCAAAATCTTTGAATTTTTCAAAGTAGTCGTTACAATCGTACAGTACAATATATATAACATGATTCATCCTAGTATGAAGGTGTACAAATAGTTCAAAATATAATCGTATAGTACGATAATAAATCGTACAGTACGATACCCAACACTACTGCTCGTACAGGACAATAGCCGGGATGATCAAATGTCATCTCTGTACATCGTATGATATGATATACATCGTATAGTACGAATGGTCAAAATCAAGACATCGTCCAGGATGATCAGAATTCGTCTCTGTTCATCATATAGTACGAATGTCTTCGTAGAGTACGATTTTCAATTAGTAATTAAGCCTTGATTTATTCCACTAATCACGGGTTAATTTAAGTAAGTATTTAAAATAAATCGTACAGTACAAAATCCTTCATACAGTACGAACGACTGAAAAAAACTTAGTTAAGTTAATTTGATGGCTAGGGTTTTGGATTTGGAACACATCATATAGTACGATAGTATTCGTATGGTACGATCAATTTACAGAAATCGTTTTACAATCTCAGATCGTACAGTACGAAATAAAGTCGTACAATACGATCACCAGAGAAAAAAAATCTACATTTTTTTCTTTTAAAACCCTCTCTCCCTCTATGTGTGCATGGTTGCTCAGACTTACCTGTAGTTTGTGGCAATACTCAAGAAAATAAAAAATGAAATAAATAACAAATTATATTGTCAGACTCATACTCCTAATCTAACTAGTCTTGAGTCTTCCTGTTGTCCTAAGTAGTTTGTGATCTTCATGAAATGTTAGTACTCATGGACAATAGAAAACAATAAATGATATTCAAAGAATAGTAGATCAGACAATATTATTTGTCATCATCAAAATTTCAAGCTCGGGGTCATGGGTCGCAACAATCTCTTCCTTTTTTATGATGTCAAATAATGTTTGTTGTAGGCAAATTTGAAAGACATATATTTTTTATTTTTATTTTTATTTTTTTGTTAATATAAAAAGAAAGTACGACAAGAAAAGAGATGAAATACATTCTATTGAAACGCAAAAGGAAGCTACAAAATAAGGAAACTACAACATAAGCTAACTACAACATAAGCAAACTACAACAACCTTCTCCCCCTTTTGACAGCACCAAAAAGGGGAGCAAGCAACACTAAGAAATAAAAATACAACACATACACTTTAAAGGGAAGGATCCTGATCACTTGGAGGTGGAGGTGGGTTTGGTTGAAAATAGTGAAGGATTGTGTCAAATCGTTGATCAATCGCGATGAAGTGTTCCCCAAACCATTGCATGTCGGTCTCATGTTGCTGTTGTTGCTCTTATATGTGCGTATCGAGACGAGTCTGAAGTTGGTTGAAATGTTCGACCAAATCATCGTGAGGATAAGCTGGTACAGGTGCTTGAGGTGATGCACGTCATCGTGTTCGAGCTGGAGCTACTGCGGGGGCATCTTCTCCTTCTTCTTCATCAAAGACGGGTTCTTCTGGCTCTTATCCCGGATGAAAAAGAAGACGGAAGGAGGCATCCATATAAAAGATTGGAAGATTATTGGGTTCATCAGGATAGATTAGTTGGAATTTTTTTTTGAAGGATGTATCCTATAAGGTGACCAAGAGCAAGATTTTGTTTCCGACGAGTAGTAGGGAGGTGAACGAAAGTCATATGACGAATGTAGTCAATAATCAGATCTACCTCATCGAATTTGGTGTTAGTCATGATAAGATAGGTAGCGACAGATAAGGTCGGGGTCATGTTGATCCGGTCGCCAGCTTTGAGTATTATAGAGGTTTTAAGGACATGTTGAATAATTCTGGCATTTCGATTGAGTAATTGGATGAGTGGTTGGTGTTGATAGAAGGTGGCATTCCTAAGGACACGATTAACATCACTACACTCAAATTCGTTTGTGAGAAAGGAATGAACCCCAAGCCCTTCAGTTGATAGCCCAATGTATTGGGCGATGTCAGCTTTGGTAATTTCGATATTTTGGCGACAGACAAAGGAGTGGAAAGTTAGGTTGTCGACGGTGTAGGTTAGATTTGCTAGAAATTTCAAAAGAAGTTCAGAGTTGTATGAGAAGGCCAGGGTGAGGAGGAACTTGAAGGTGGTGGAAGCGAAGAGGTTAAGTACCTCGAAATTCAGAGCAGCCTGATTTAGCATTTTGGATGGCGTAATCATGCAGGCTCTATACTTATGATAGGCCTCTTCACAATCAGCATTTAGAAAGCGAGCACTGCGACGGCTAGAGGAAGACGAACTTCCAGCTGCCAATTTATAGAAGAAGAGATGTAAGTGAAGAGTTTGGAGTGAGGAGATCTTCCAAGCAAGACAATTTATAGAATTTTTCCAACATCGTACAGTACGATCATGTTTCATACAGTACGATTGGTAATAAATGTTCTGACGGGTCGTTTCGGAAAAAGATGGTCAAATCGTACAGTACGATGGGTATCGTACAGTACGATCAGAAGGATTTCAATCGTCTCGAAGGTCGTCGATACGACCTTTGAAAAAAAATTTCATATTGTACGAACAGGTGTATCGTATAGTACGAACGATAATTATATCGTATCAGACATCATTACTTCGTTCTCATCCATTTTGCTGAGGTGGATCGTACAGTATGAAGTGGCGGCATCGTATAGTACGAACACCAATTATATCGTACCAAACTGAGTTAATTCATCCCAATCTGTTCGCTGACAAGGATCGTACAGTACGAAGAGGAGATCTCTTACGGTACAATACTCATATTGATCCATTCGATCATGAAGCATTCATTAAATATTTAAGTGGCTTATTGACATCACAATTAGGTGATATTTGGCTCGTTGGATTTGTCTTGTCGAGCCGCTCGATTCGACTATAAGCATGCTATATTTAGAGATCATTTGGTAATCTAATTGGTGTATTGAAACTTCCAAATATGTTTTAGTACATTAATTTAGGCCCATTTGAGCTTGGATTGGACCATTTGAGTGTTGCTGGATTCTTCTCATTGAGACTTTCAGTTTGACTATAAGTTTACTAAACTCAAACTTTGGATGTTCCCAAAGATAATCTTGAAAATTTCCAATTTAAATATGCCTGAAGATTCATGCTTGATCAAGGTGATAAAAGTATCACGACCGATAAAAAAAGGTTGGATAAAGCTAATGATAATGAGATGATCCGTCTAACCAAAATGGCTAAGCTCAAATATGCAAATGTGTGGCCATAGATTGCAGAATTTTGGCTCTCATACTCTTTTTCTCCGGAAATATCCCAAATTGTGGTTGGGATTTTCTTAATCATTTTTATCATTTTAGATCCTTCTTTCTCCAGTGGGCTCTTCTCCACTCTTTGGCTAGTGGTAGGAAGTGGACTTGCCACTTTGTGTACTTTCTTCTCTTCCATTCTCTCGTTTCACTCTCCCTATATCTGCTTTATGGCACGTTGACAAGGTGCATGTGAAGAATAGGTAATGGAGTTCTTAGGCTTCGTTTGGTGTTTTGTTATTTTTGTAAAAGACAGTTTTAAGAAATATTGATTCAGAAAATAGAGTTTTCTAACGGAGAAGCATATATAAAAAGTATTCTCAAAACTACAGAAAAATGAAAAAAATGACGTTATTTGAAACAAATCAATAATAAAGAAGGCATGAATTTGTCATTTTAAAACGGAATAAGCACAAAAACTTCCAATCAAACAAAACTTTAATGGTAAATCAGTATGCCTCCACCTCTTAATTTGCATGGAGAGAATCAATTTTCACGTGAGCCAAGCAAATGCACATATGCAAGTTGCTTAAATTAGAAGCTCACATGCACGCAGACCAAACTTTAATTAATTGGTCCACTACTTCAGTGGCTATTTTCAATAGCATTTTTTTTCCCTGGAACAGGGGTATATATCTATCCGCTGTCACCTCATCAAAAGAAGCGCATGGTGGTGTAACTAATCCCTCGGTGGGCTTACCAACAAACAACCCTACAGATCCAGAGCCGCACAGTTATTTTCTCTCCATTTAAGGAGTCACACTGCATGAGAGAGGAATCGAATATGAGTTGAGAGGTTTCCAACCATACTCGCCCACCAACTCAGCTAAGCTCGGTGGGGGATATAGCTACATTTGAATATCGGTGGTACAAACATGCATAAGTTGGCAAGTGTTTTTTGGTCGAATCAGTGCATGATAAGTGACAACCACAACAACATCAGCCTAATTTTTCTTTCCATCTTTGTTCCAACTTGCTGATCTGCTTTAACTCGGCCTTGCTTTGTCACAAGCCACGCAAAGGCATATAAGCACCCATTTAAGAGTTTTTTATTTTTATTTATCTTTTTGAATTAGTCAGTTTTTCTGATCAAGAGCTAAATTTGTGCATTAGTTGAGCTGAATTATTAGCATAAGGGTCTGTATGGGAAAGCTTTAATTTTTTGTTGGTTTACTTTTCAGACATTAATCTCAATTTCGTTTGGCTATTATTTTTTTACAGCTTTTTAACTGTTTTTTAAAAATTTATGTGGTGAAAAGCTAATTTTGTAGCCAAAATGATGAAGTTATTTTTTTGAGAACAACTTCACAATCAACTTTATAAAATGCTACGCCCATCTCAAACAAATCCTAAATTTATATCTTGACAATTAGATGATTTAAATTTGATGATTTTGAACTTTTTTTATGTTGAATTAGTTGTAAATTAGAACATATTAATGCTTCGTTTGGGATAATTTTATTACTATTTTTAATGCAATTTTATAGTATAAAATATTTTAAAACTTGAAAATTTCATTCTAAAAATTTATTTAAAAAAACAGTAAAAAATTGTCCCAAATAAATCCTAAATATAAGCAAAATTAAGTAATTTCTGGTTTGTTCAGCATATATTGTTTTCATCTATATTATTATTATTATTATTATTTTTAAAAATTGATTGGAATTTCACTCAATTAAAACAACTAAAACAACATTAAACCTTTATCCCATGAAACCTTTTTTTTCTATTGTGCCATTTTAAAAGTTAAATTCTCTTCAATTAAAACAAAAAATTTAATTAAAAAATAATTTAAGAAACACATACAATACAGACATATAATAATTTTATTATTGAAAATATATGATATATATACATATTGAATACAATATTATATACAACTTTAAAATTAAAAAATATTATAATTATACAAATTAAATAAATATTATATAAAATCATATAAAAATAAATTTATTTTAATTATTTATAAGGAAAAATATATTTAAATTTATTAGATAACTCAAACTCAATTGAATAAGAAATCACAACATAATACTATAAATTGCCAGCTTTTTTTAGATTCCAAAAAAGTCTAAAAAATAGAGGAAAAATCAGAAGATTTTTTTTTTTGACAAAGATATTCTAACTAAATTTTAAATTTTAATCTATGAAAGTTCTAAGAAAATCATTGAAATTAAGATTTATTTTGATTAAAATTTGATCAAAATGGAATTTTCAAAGGAAATTGTCGATTTCAGAAGTGCCTGATCATGGAGAAATTATTCTGTGCGGTCACCCGATGGTATAGAGATGAATCAGGATGCACCACATAACTCGGTATACAGTGGTACACAACATCGATACACAAAAAAATAATGATATGATGTATCTTGATTCGCCTATGAACACCGTCCGATAATCGCACAGAATAATTTCTCCTGATCATCAAATCAATTGATCTAAATTCAGAAGCACGTGAATTACTTTAAGCATAAAAGCAGATATTCCCACCTAATTCATGGGAAGATAGTCAGTATGTTAATCAGTCATAACAGCTTACGCATTTCCACGAAGATTTTTTGTTTCTAAATTCAAGGAAAAATATTACTTTATTTATTTATTTCTAAATTCAAAGTAGAAGTCGTATAAATAAATAAATATAAAAAAAACTTAAAAAATTGGATAAGTAATATCAAAGGTCAAACTGATAACCTACAAATATCTAAGAATTTAATACAAATATCTAAAAATTTATTACAAATTCAAAGGGTGACATCTCTAACAAAATGTTATATGTTTATGTTTAATGAATAATAGTTTTTTTATTTCTGAATGAGAGAGATAAAATTTTAAATGTATAGAGTTCCAACAAACACCCGAAATCAACTCGAAAATCCTATAAGATTTGAAATTAAATAATTATAAACACAATTAAGGGTATTAAAATTAATTTGTTATCAAGATAAGTATAACCTAACTAACATAGGCTATCCACAATTTAGCCAGTTTGGTTCTTATTATTGAAAAAATTAAGGTTTCATTTGAGATAATTTTCTTACTATTTTAGTTTTTTAGTATAAAATTTCTTAATTCAAAAAAAAAAAAAAAAAAATTGTCGGAAAATTAAAGCTAGTTTAAAAACATAAAGAAAGCTATCCTAAATAAAACATAAATCTAGCCTTACAATCCTTAAACTATAATCTTCTCCAACATCATCATCAAGTAAATAATAAAAACCTAATCTTAACCTAATCTAATATAAAAAAAATTATTAAAAAAACATAGATGATTATATTCTTGGGGTAAAAAGCAAAAAATGAATACATAAACATCATTGTTTTTTTTTTTTAATTTAAATTTTTATCAATTGTTTATATCAGATTAGAATAGGATTACATTTTTATTATTTATTTGATGATGATGTTGGAGAAGAACTTTAAGGATAGGCATAATTTTACCAGTGATAATAACTAAACTGATTGAATTATGGGTAGCCTAGATTAGTTAGGTTGCACTTATTTTGATAACAAATTAGTTATAATACCCTTAATTTCTAATACATTGGTATTTCACTTTGCTTTACATTATGTCCAATCAAACATGACAAAGTAAAAAAAGAGCAATGCATTTCTTGTATATTGCATTCCTTTTTGCTCCAACTAAACAACCCCTTAATATTAACCCATCTTTCACCTCGAGCTTCCTATTAAAGGAATGCTATTCTTCGCGTTTGCATAATTCAAATGACTATAATTTTGTTATAATTTTTTGAAAATTAGCTAAACAATAATTTTTAATCACATATTTTTTAATTAAAATAGAGAAAATGATCAAATTGAATCATTAATTTTTTTGAGGGATCAAAATAATCTCTAACTACATAAAAGTATCATTTTTGTCCTTTGAGTCTTTAAATATGGATCAAATTAATTATTCTACTTGATCATTTAAGTCCCTAAATAAAAAAAATCAATGGACTAAAATAAGAGTTTTAAATAATTGAGAGTCTTTTTTATCCTTCGTAAATAATCAAAAGATCATTTGATTATTATCTAAAAATATATTTGTAAGCATTTTTTTCTTTTTTTTTTTTGAAAGAAATATATCATCAATGATGTGATAAAAATTTTAAAACCTAGTTTTATAAAAAATGAAAAAATAATTATTTTTAATCATAAATAATTTTAATCGTTTTTTTAATTATTTGATTAAATAATAAAAAGAATACAAAAGGTCACGAAATTCAAGAACCAATAAAGTAACTGAGATTGGATTTTATTTAGGTGAGGCCTTTTTTCATGCTATAAATTGGACTGTAGACAGCTGCAAAAAGCCAACTTACGGAGCAGCTGTAGAAGAAGAGCCATCTTAGATCATTTATGGGATTTCCCCAAAAAAAAAAGATCATTTATGGGCATCATTAAATGCCCAAATAGGATGACCTCTTCCTTAAAAATTCATATTCAAGTTAGATCAAATTACTATTTAAGGCTTCGTATGGGACAACTCTTTTATTGCTTACTGAAGCAACTTTTCAGTATAAAAATTAAAATTTTTGTATTATAAAGCTGCTTCAAGAAATAGTAAAAAAGCTGTCGCAAACAAAACATAAGTTAGATTCGAGTCTAAAGTCATAATCTGATTGGCCTAAAAAATAAAAAACTTATCCAATTATCATTCAAATTTAGGTCAAACTTATTGTGGCTGCATTAAACGGGTCTTGTCGATATAAAAAAGTTCATGCTTTATAATAAATGAGTCAAATGGGTTGATCGTGTAGGCTAATTTGGATCAAGCCAAGCCCGTGTCGAATATTTTGACCTATATGATAAACGGTTCGGATTTTGAATTAATTATGAGCCAAATTTGTATCCAACCAAACTGAATGGGAGAAAACGCCGGACGCAATTCTATGTCCGAAGGCGAATCAGGTGCATCCACATCAGCAGTACCGAGCCACGATACCGAACAAAGAGGTGACATGACACATTCTGTTGATCTCATGTATGGACATCATTGGGTTTTTTCTCTCTTCTTCATCTATAAATTGAACCTTTTAGCAATTTAGCTCTTATGCAGCAAAGGAAACCACTCGCATCAACTCATTGGCTCCTTTATAAAAAGAAGAGAGGTGAAGACAAGATATCAGGTAGATCCCAGCTTTCTGCAACATTTGGTATCTTCCCCATCATTGTATCCTTTCCATTATCCTTTTTGCTACTTCTATGACAAGCCACCTCGCTATTTCTTCTGCAAAAAAAAAAAAAAAAAAACTGGTTCATGGATTTGATTGTGAGATTCTTTCCTTCTAAAAGAGATGCATGATTTGTTTGAATTAATTGCTTCAGTGATCCTTCTCTTCATTTAGAATATCTTTGCGCGGTAATGAAAGAAACTTGCAGTAAACGAAGAACATATTTCTTCATTTAGAACAGATTCAGTATTTTATAGTTGTTATGCCAAATGATTTTAATGATTTTTACGTTTTAGTTCTCGCAAATTCTACTGAATATGGATTTACAAAATTTAGCAAATCCTACTTGTAGCCAAACAGCTCCTGAATGGTAGTAAGGTTTCGTTGAGACAGCTTTATTGTTGCTTTTTAAAGCAGAATTTTTGTACTCAAAAAGCTGCTATAAGAAGCAACAAGAATGTTGTCCCAAACGAAGCCTGAAAACTAACTGAAAAATTGTCATGTACATTCTTTAAATTTTGCAAGAACAAAGCTATAATTCAAGTGTTGGAAGAGAAAGAAGTGAAGAAATCTGTTTATGATGTCCTGAGATCTATGCTTCATATATGAGGCGAATTTAAGTAAAAAGAGGCTTATGCTTCATTTGGGATGGCTTTTTTATTGCTTTCTAAAATAATTTTTTAACATAAAAATTTATTGAAAGTAATGAAAATGCAGTGGTCAAAAGATGCCCCAAATAAAACCTTAGTATCTAATGTGAATGCATTTTTTTACTCTTAATTTTATATATTTTCTAGTCTGCATATTAAATTTTGATTTTTCTTCTCTTCTCCAGAGAAATAGTAAAACAAAATTGAGCATTGAATTTTTTTATCCAGAAATTTCATAGAAGAAAAGTTCTAGACGTGGATTCTTAGAAATTTATGTAAAATTAAGAAATTGTTTTGTTTTTTATTGATTTAATAAATAGGAGTTGGAGCAGGAAGAAACAACAATAAGCAGCTTTTGTTTTTTTTATTCTGAATCTTTTTTTCCTAAAAAGCAAGGTTGACCCGAAAAACTAATAGGAAGAAAAGGGAGATTTATGATCAGCTGATTCGATCAGGGATGAACCAGATGATATAATAAATACATCGGTCAATAAAAGGAAGTTCGTGGATTCTTCTTTGTATCTACAATTACTCTTTATGTTGTTAAAATGAATGAAAATTTTTGAAAGAGCAAAATTTTTTGCCATACAAAGTCTAAATCAGATGAGTGATAACAAGCAAACATATTCAGGCTTCGGAAGAAACAGGAAAAATATGAACTTGGGCTCACAATTGTAGTCCTCATAGGCACGTCGAGTTCGCGAACAGGGATGGAGATGCTAGACAGAGACGAAACCTGTTCACGCGAACGAAATAATGGGGAGTGAAGAATGAATTTAAGTTTTTTACTATGATTAATATTTCTTATGGAGCATTTGATCTAAAATAAATGGTTGAAATTACATCATATTTGAACCGTCCAACTACTCCGGTTCGGCGGTCAAACGGTTGTTCGAGGTGATTTTGGGTTGTTTCCTTCGAATCCGGTTCTGTGGCGAGTTCCGGTTCAACCGGTTGAACCGTCCGATTTGGTCCGGCTTTTAAAACCCTTCAAAAAGCATAGCAAAGCTACAGCAAGGCATTCAAATAACTTTGTTAACTGTTAAAAAAATTCATACTTGTGATCTTAACCAAACGGCCAATAACGTAGCTACTTTGTCTACCAAATCAATAACAAATGATTATAGCTTAGTTGCAGGGATGAGCTGTTTTAATCATTGCATTCCATTCTCCCGCTTCCTATAAAAAATAAAAGATTCCTTTGAACTAACTAAGCACGTAATGCTCTAAACTTTTAAATCATGAACCTTTAATCCTCCCGTTTGCCATAAAAATGATTTGTTTTTTCTTGTCAGAAGCTGTTAGTGGTTTCCACTAAGAACATCACTAGTGCTTACTTAGCTGGACTGATTCTCAATTGATTTATGCTTGGTGGTTTAATGCCTTGAGTGACTCTGTTGTGCCACTACCACTTGTAATATTGGTGTTTGGTACAGTTTTCTGAACCATTTTCATGTTGAATTGTTGAAATCTGTATTCTTGTTCTATTAAGGTAGAGGATTTGTGTGATTTTTGTGATTGTTTGATGATGCAGTTCCACCATCACATAATGAAGAATCAGCAAGGACTTGGATATTTTAAGGATGGTTTTTCTCAAGATCTTCCACCACTTTTCATCTCCATAACATCTGAAGGGGTTGTGGGTTTTGATACCAATTCCAGTCCTCGGAGAGATTGCAATGTAAGTATAGAAATGTCTTTCAGATTGTATTTTAATTAGAAGTTCTTCGAGAAGTTCCCTGGTTATGAATCTGTACAGTGCTTCTGTCAGATTGTAAGGCCCAAGTACTTGTGAATTCTATAACGTGGTTTTATCAAGTTTCTAATTCTTTTGGTCCTCCTATGTGCAATTATAGGGCACTGAGGTTGCATATAACGGTAACAACCCTGCTACTGTTGGCAGCCCAACACTTCCAGCAACTGAAGGCCATAATCGTTCACATTCTGTTTCAATTAGCTTGCCAGCTTCACCCTCTGCTATGTTCATTGACCGGTCTAAAATAGACATATTCTGCAACAATTCTGAGACAGAAGATATCCATGAGAAGCTAAAGCATTCAACAGGCACTAATTCTTCCAGTCTGCCAGTAATGAAACATGCAAAGTTCCACTCTCAACCGATGCACGTTGGGTTCACATCTGCCAAAAAATTGGACCAGGTTTTGTCAATAAAGGATGAACAGTACAATTCCTTCAAAACATGGTCTGGGAAGCTTGAAAATCAGCTTTCAAACCTGCGCAGAAAGCCTCAGGATCAGATCAAGATCAATGATTCCCAGGATAGAGAAGCTGAGGCTTTACCTGCAGTAGATCGCTACTTTGATGCCTTGGAAGGACCAGAATTGGAAACACTAAAGGTAAGTAGTTTCAGATAATGCTTTTATAACTAGCTCTATGAACTTGATTTGCTGAATTACAATTCGTCTGCTATGTTAGGCACAGGAAGAGTTAGTTCTGCCTGAAGACAAGACTTGGCCTTTCCTCCTCCGGTTTCCTATATCTTCTTTTGGTATGTGCCTTGGTGTGAGCAGCCAAGCCATGCTGTGGAAAACATTAGCAAAATCAGCATCGTTGAGCTTCCTGAATGTAAGCCCGGATGTTAATTTGGTCCTCTGGTGCATCGCAATTGCATTAATATGCTTGGTGGCCACCATCTATTTGTTAAAGATAATATTTTTCTTTGAAACGGTAAGAAGGGAGTACTACCATCCTGTCAGAGTCAACTTCTTTTTCGCTCCATGGATCGCCTGTCTTTTCTTGGCCATTGGTGTTCCACCACAGGTCACAAAGAACCTCCATTCTTCCCTGTGGTATGTCCTCATGGCTCCAATATTGTGTCTTGAATTGAAAATATATGGCCAGTGGATGTCAGGAGGTCAAAGAAGGCTTTCAAAGGTTGCAAATCCTTCTAATCATTTGTCCATAGTGGGGAACTTTGTTGGTGCTTTGCTAGGAGCTTCTATGGGGCTCAAAGAAGGGCCTGTATTTTTCTTTGCAGTTGGCTTAGCACACTACATTGTGCTATTTGTAACTCTATATCAGAGGCTTCCAACGAATGAAACACTTCCCAAGGAGCTTCACCCGGTCTTCTTTTTGTTTATAGCTGCTCCCAGTGTTGCTTGCATGTCATGGGCAAAGATTACAGGCAACTTTGATCTGGGTTCAAGGATAGCCTATTTCATTGCGATGTTTCTCTATGTTTCTCTCGTAAGTTCCTCTCTCGCAGCTCAGTTTTTTCTTACATATCAGTGATTCTAAGAAAAACTTAATATATTACTGAAGTTGGTGATTCTCTTTTGACTGAAAATCATGGATTGAGTATAATCAATTAGAAAATATATAGCACTGACAAATTCTTTTACAGTCATCAGAATCAAGTTCCATAATAGTTTAATAAATGAGAACATGAGAATATTATATTTAAGAAGTAGTCAGCTAGCTTAGTTGATAAAGATTTTTTTTAAATTTTTTATTATGATCCTAAAATTGAATCCTGCTAACATTTTATTCATACTTTAACACTCAACATTAAAAAAAAAATTAATGAAAAAAACATAATCTAACATATAAAAATTGTTTTTGTAAATCTATCAAATAATTCAAGCTCTGTTCCACAGTAATTTTGGAATTCAACAATAATTTATGATGCAAATTATCCCTTCCAACTTTTCTGAAGCTGAAACAAAATTTTGGAATCTTTTGCTTCCCAAAATTTTGGAATCTTTGACATATCCGCACGTATTGGTGCCGTATCAGGCGCGTATCCGTGTCCGACAGGTATCCGATACAGCACGCCTTCATAAATAGGTGTATCGGTGAAACATAGCTCAGTGAGTGCTTATCAATTAATTAATGATACTATAGTCCTCAATCATCCTTCAAACAACCACTTCCTAACCTCTGTACACATTTTGCAGGCTGTTCGCGTCAACTTCTTCAGAGGATTCAGGTAGATTTAAGCAACGCCATCCCCCTTCAATTTTACTCAAAAAACATGAATAATCCATCACTTAACATTTGCCCTGTAATTCTTTGTTAATGCAGGTTCTCACTAGCTTGGTGGGCATACACATTTCCAATGACTGGAGCTGCCATTGCAACAATAACATACACTGCTGAAGTCAGTAATGTCCTCACAAAGACTCTGGCTATTACACTATCAACCATCTCCACACTCACAGTATCAGCTCTTCTGATCTCCACTATCCTCCATGCATTTGTGTTCCATAACCTCTTCCCCAATGATATCGCCATAGCCATTACATATAAGAGACCAAAATGGAGAAAGAAGCAGTGCTCACATCATAGGACACAAAGCTCAGATGCAAAAGACATAGAAGCTAGTGTAACTAACGATAGTGCAACGCCCTGAATAGAAGAAGAAGGGCTTGCTCTGTGGGAGCTATAGTGCAACTCGGATCTACTTCTCTGCATCTGTAAATAAAAAGTTTATCAGGATTTGTTTCGAAATGAGGGATTCAGAAATGAAGATTGCAGTATAGTAAGTGAGATTGTATCGTTTAGTTAGTGTATTTGTGCTTTAGTGGAGGGCTGCTGTGGAGGCTGGTGGCTCCTCCACCATGTAGGAGAAAACTGAAAGGACTCAAAGTGATTCATGATTATGGATGTTGGAAACTAGAGCAGTGATGTAAATTTTAATAGTATCTATAAAATTTAATAGTATCTAAAAAAACTAGTTTTAAAAACTATAAAATTTTAATAGTATCTATGAAATTTATATTGTTTTTTTTTTCTTCTCAAAAAAAAAAAAAAAAAAAAAAAAAAAAAAAAAAAAACAATATAACTCAAATGTTGCAAAGGTTCATATTGTTGGAAGCTAAAAATATCAGCCTACAAATGTAGAGATTGCTAATAAACAAAAAATAACTATAATTTTTCATCAAAATTGACATGATTTAATTACTATTATATCTAGTTTTATTTTAATTATAAAATTAATTTTTAATTATTTCTATCTAGCAACAGTAGAATGTTTAAAATTTAAGCTGCATTTAAAGATCAAAGAAGAAGAAGTTTTGAGTAAAGTTGAGAGAGAAATTTTACTAATTTTCCATCCCATTTACAGAATTGCAGTATACTCATACTTAGGAAGGTAAAGCAACAATTCTGTTTCAAAGAGACATACACATTTGGCTGAAATGGTGATGATGAACGGATTGATCAGCCATGAATGGTTGACATTGCAAAGCGGCATTATGTGGAAGATAAGGATCAGCATTTTAATTATTTGTATTAGTGCTGCTAATACTACCCTAAAGTTGATCGATTCGTTGAAAGTCAGCTTGTGTTGTAGCATAAGAAACCTTTTGGAGGACAACGACTTTATATGTAGAAAACGGTAAAACAGAGAAAGGAAAACAAGCACAGAAAGTAGTGTATGATATCACATCTGTTGTATTCGCATAAACTGTTATTACAGATATATGGAGTATATATAGGTGTATTAAATGGAGATGTAATATATATAAAGTTTTAAAGAGAATATTACAAAAATTGCGCTATGCTAATCTGTGATGAATGGTGGAGATGAAACTAGTACAGTTTCCAATCTGCTGTAGTAGAAGTTGGCAGCGAGAGCAGGCCTTTAGCAGAGGTTATGCAGTGAAGTGCAGGAGTGGAGTTGCTATTGCAGGAGTATCAATTTCTGTCATTGCCCCGCAAGTTGAGGGTGGAGAGCAAATCGTCAATTTGGAACAAAGCATGGAAAATTGGGTTGTAGATAAAGCCTTGGTGAATATGTCGGCAATCTGATTCAAGCTGGTGATATGATCAATTGCAATGACCTTTAAAGTGATTGATTTCCGAATGAAAAGATGGTCAATCTCAATGTGTTTAGTACGAGCATGAAAAATTGGATTGTTGGCAATGGACATAGCAGATTTATTGTCACAATATTATGATGTAGTGTCCAAAAATATAGAGAAATCTGACACAATCGATGATGCCAAATGAGATCTATGGTTGTTATGGTAAGAGAGCGATATTCAGCTTATGTAGAAGATCGAGCGACGTTGAATTATGTTTTTACACACCACAAAAGTAAATTTGAGTCAATAAAGATGCAGTAGCCAATAGTCAATTTTCGGTCTTGGGTGTCGCTTGCCCAGTCTTAATTGACAAATGTAGAGAGTTGGAGAGAGCCTTTTTGAATCAGTAAACCATATGTTAGAGTTCCTTTGAGATAGCGGAGTGTTCTCTTGATAAGCTCGAAATGGTAGTATAAGGGATTATTGATGAAATCAGAGTTCTTGCACAGACCAGAGGTTCTTGATGAGACAGAGGAAGAAGATGAAGTCACGAACGGAAAGATAAAAGAAAACTTTATTTCACAGTGCCTTGTCAGATACAAAGACATCATATTTATAGATTACAAGCTGTGCACCTATAAGCAGCTAGTAGTATATATATTACAAGTATGCCATTTCAGTATAACAGAGATGTATTTATTCTTTGTCTTCTAATACCCCCTCGCAAACTAGGGGTTTGGAATTACAGTTAGTTTGAGTCTAAGATAATGGAACCGTGGTGTAGACAAAGATTTAGTAAAGATGTCGGCAACTTGATCTACCGTGTAATAGGAAGAAGTCGGATGTTGTGATTGGTGATATGATCTCGAACGAAACGTTGATCAATCTCTATATGCTTTGTTCTGGCATGAAAAATTGGATTATTTGCAAGAGCGATGACAGATGTGTTGTCACAAAATAAGTCAGTTTGTTGGTCAGATGGTAAGGCAAAGTCGGTGAGAATTCTTTTGAGCCAAATGATGTCAGTTGTGAAAGCCACAAGAGATCTGTACTCGGATTCAGTGGATGAGCGAGCCACCGTATGTTGCTTCTTCACCGTCCAGAAAATGAGGGTATTGCCGATAAATGAATAGTAGACTGACGTAGATTTTCTAGAGATTGGATCTCCGGCCCAGTCTGCGTCTGAAAAAGAACGAAGAACAAGATTACTTTTTGTAATTGGTACCTTTGATATATCGCAACAGCCTCTTTAGAAGATAAGCATGTTGGGGAGCCGGGTCATGCATGTGCTGAGAGAGAAGGTTTGTAAGATGTGAAGATGCCCCAGAATCAAGAAACCAGTTTGTAGAGGGCGGATCTTGCGTTGCCGCTAATGCTCGGTTTCCAGAGTTCGGAGTGTACTGTATATTTAGTATATGCCAGCAGTTGGCGGCATTGTGCCCCTTCTTATCGCAGATTTGGCATATTGTGACAGTGTCCGATGATGATCGTGTGGAGAGCGAAGTATTGTTGGAGGAGCGTCCTCGTTGTTTCCTGCCTCATCCTCGAGATGAATAGAGTGCAAGATTTGGGTCAACCGGCGTGCTGATTCGAGCAGAGTCATGAGCAATGTTTACCCCCTCACTAAGCAACAGAGGGTAGAGGTTGTCCAAAATGATCGGAGTGATCATCGTTTGGATTGCCATTTTGAAGGCTTGGTAAGATGGAGGGAGTCCGTTTAGGATATATAGAATGACATCTTCAATGTCAACGACAGAGCCGACAGCGGCGAATTGATTTCAATGAGGTACTGGGTCATCGTAGATGTTTTCATGTAGATATTGTGAAGTTCGTTTTTGAGCTGTATCACCTTGGATCTGTTTGTAGATTGAAATCTTGTTTCAAGTGCCATCCAGATCTTGGAGGTGGATTCGAGGTGAAAGATATATGGTAGGATGGTCTGCGAGAATGTAGAATACAAAGCTGCCGCCAGATTTTGATATGTGAGTAGCCATTGTGTATACTTTGAATTCGGGGCAGTTGTGTTGTTGGATTTCTAGCATTGCTCATCGGGAATGGGTGCCAGGGGATCAAGAAATTTATCGAAACCGTTGGTGCGTAGAAGTTTGATGATTTGAGAACGCCACAATGAATAGTTCTCCATGGATAGTTTTTGTTGGAACGATGTTTTTCAGATTGGCCAGGACGAATTTTAGTGACGAAGGAATGAGGGCTTCTTCGTGCTTTGTCGTGTCCGGCTGTTCACCGATCTGAGATGTCGTTGAGTTCTCTATTTTTCTTACGTAGGTTCCCTTCACGCCCGCTCTGATACCATGATGAAATCAGAGTTCTTGCACAGACTAGAGGTTCTTGATGAGACAAAGGAAGAAGATGAAGTTATGAATGGAAAGATAAAAGCAAACTTTATTTCACAGTGCCTTGTCAGATACAAAGACATCATATTTATATATTACAAGTTGTGCACCTATAAGCAGCTAGTAGTATATATATTACAAGTATGTCATTTCAGTATAACTAAGATGTATTTATTCTTTGTCTTCTAATAATTATGCATATGCTTGCAGATTTTATTAACAACAAATGCAATGTCAGGTCAAGTGTATGTAAGGTATTGAAGTGATCTAACTAACTATCAAAATAGAGCAGGGTTGTTGGAGGAAGTTTTCAAATTAGGTGGTGTGTGAGCTTTGGTGAGAAGTGGACTGAATAGTTATCTACTAGATGTCATACCATCTATTTGAAGAAGGTCTTTGATGTAGTTTTGTTAGGATAATTGATAACCTAAAGTAGAGAGATAAACATCAATTCCTAGAAATTGAAACAAGGGTCTTAAATTTCATATGTGAAATTCCAGTTGAAGTGACTTGAGAAGTGTGGAAATGGTTTGTCAATTCCTGTGATAAAGATATCATCCACATATATAAGCAAATAAGTAGTGATGGTTAAACTATTGTAAATTAGTAAGGATGGGTCAGGGGAGCTATGACAAAAAGCTTGTTGTGTGAGAAAAGAAGTGAGCATGGAAAACCATTGGTAAGGGGCTTGATTGAGGACATGGATAGCCTTCTAAGTAGGAAAACATAATAAGGGTGTTGCGGATCTTGAAAGCCGTGTGCTTGAAACATGAAAACAGTTTCATGTAAATGACCATGTAGAAATGCAATAACAACATCTAATTGTAAAATTGGCCAATTAAAATGAAGTGCTACAACAATGAAAAGGAAATTTTTTGGTGATTTGGCTACCAGCCTGAAAGTTTCAAATTAATTAAGGTCATATTCTTGTTTTATCTTAGAGCTACAAGTATTTCTTTGTAAGGAGCAATTGAGCCATTAGAATTATGCTTGAGCTTGAATATCCATTTGTAACCGATGACATTTTGATTTATTGAGGTGACACTAGAGTCCAAGTTCCTTGAGATTAAATAGCATGAAATTCTATAAAAAGAGCTTGTCACCATTCAAGTTGTTTAATGGTAGAAGAATAGTAGGTTGGTGTCGGGATAATATGGTCGTGTAGATCAAGTATATGGTGGGGTTTGACTGAGCCAATATGAGGATAAGTTATCATTAGATGCCGCGGGGGTGGTGTAATCGAGATATTATCTACTTTGGCTTAAGAGCCTCACAGCTGTCCTGTTGATGTAACTTCCTAGTAGGTCACTCATCATAGAATTACTTTGGGATAAGCACACAACTGCGAAGTTTCTTAATAAAATTTCAATCATTACACTAAAAGGCACCTCAATGTTTAAGAGTTTATCTTCTTTTACTTAAGGGGTTTCACAATCTCCCATACTTAAGTAATTGACATCCTCGTTAGCATATTTATCCCAAAATCATCCACCATGCTAATAGGATTCTAGAGGTGGCCCCTATAACTTCAATTGGTGGCTCCCATCATATAGCACTTTGTCCCATACAAGATTTAAGAGGTGGCTCCTACGGCGTAGCACTTTTTCTTGTATGTCACTTAGTTCCCATTATCTAGCCGATGTTTTGCTTTGATATCATTTGTAATAGCCCAAACTCTTAGCTATCAAGATATTATTTTCTTTGGCCTAAAAGCCTCACAGTTTTGTCCTGTTGGTGTAACTTTCCAATTAGTCACCCATCCCATAATTGTTTCAGAATTAGCACACTTAACTGTAGAGTTTCTTAATGAAATTTTAATCATTACACCAAAAGGTGCCTCGATGTTTAAGAGTTTAGCTTATTTTACGTAAGGGGTTTCACATGTGAAGTGGGAGAAATGGAATTAGAAGCATTTTGTGACGTGGATGAAGAATAAATGGAAGAAGAGTATGCAATAGGTGTTGTGGAATTTGAAGGAATGGATGGTTGAGAGGTGGAGCTAGTGGGCTGTATGAGTTTGAATTGTTGGAGGTATTTGAGGGAAGGTTGGAGTAATAGTAGTGGAGTTGGAGAGATGTGTGAGTTGAGATGTGGAGCTAGGGAGAGAGTGTTTGATTCATCGAATTATTATGTTGCGTGAAACAATGATACGACTAGTAGTAGGGTTGTAGCATTTATAGCCTTTTTGGGTTGTTGCGTAGCCAATTAAAATATAAGGAGTAGAGCGAGGTGCAAATTAGTGTGGTGTGTAAGGATGGAGTCATGGGTAGAAAAGAAAATCAAGGGCATGAAAGGCGAATTATGCAGGAGGAATTTTATGAAGCAATTGAAAAGGAGATATGCTGGTTGTGGTAGGAGATGGAAGCCAATTAGTGAGATAAATGACAGTAAGTAAAGCTTCATCCCAAAAATGAGTTGACAATATAACATCAATAAGTAAGGAATAAAGAATATCAAGAAGATGATGATGTTTGCATTTATCAATTCCATTTTATTCGGGAGTATGCGGGCAGGTTTACTGGTGATGGATAATATGGTTGTTAAGAAAGGTTTTAAAAGTGTTGTTTAGAAATTCACAACCACCATTTGTTTGAAGAGTACAAATATGTTTGTTTAGATGTTTTTTAACAAATGATTTGAATTAAAAGAATATATTGGTAGTATCTGATTTATTTTTCATTGGGTAGAGCCAAATAAAGTGTGTGAAGTCATCCACAAATAAGATATAGTAACAAAAATCATTGTTGGAAATAATGGGGATGGACCCCAAACATTGTCATGAATAAGTTCAAGTGTAATAGTAGAAACATATATAGATTCATTAAAATATAATTTTTGACTCTTAGCAAGAGCACATGAGTTAAAAAAATGTATTAGAAGTAGAAATACATTATTAAGGAAGAGACTTTGCTATAATAGAAAGTGTGGAGGAATTGGGATGGCCAACACGTTTGTGCCATAAATTTGAAGACGTAGTAGAAATGAAGGCGAAAGCTGCATACTGAAGAAGGCACTGGATGAATAGAAATTTGGTAAAGACCTATATAGAAGGGGCCTTGAAGAAGAAGTTAGTGTGTCTTATGATCCTTAATTTGAAAGCTAGAATCCTCAAAGGAAATAGAATAGTTATTAGCGGTAGTGAGTTTGGAAATAGAAAGCAAATTATGAGTGAGGATAGGAATGTGGAGAAGATGAGTTAAGGAGAGCATACGAGGAGGCGTAGGTAAAATACCCTTTATAGAGTGAATGATCGGTAACAAGTTACCATTTTCCACCCGAACTTGGTCAGGACCTTATTAAGGGGTTGCATTGTGAAGTGTATGGATATCAGGCGTGAGATGTGCAATAACTTTACTGTTGAGGTACTAACGAGAAGTAGAGTGATGATTCTCAAGATGTAGAGCATGGTTGGTGATGTTGTTGTTGGCTTAGGGGGTGAATTAAAGGTTTGAGCAGTGACAAAAGTGGAAGGTGGAACAACCTCTTTTGCCACAAATTTGACTTTCGACAGATGAAAGCATATTTTTTCCCCTTAGTTGGACAGGAAGGAGTTATTGAAACGTCTATGACCATGAGTAGAGTAGAAGGTGCGCCCACGTCCATGACCTCTAGTTGATGTAATGGAAAACTAGGGATCAGTGGCAAAGAATGAATCTAAGAGAGAGAGAGAGGTTTTTGGCTTCATTGTCAGCAAGGTTAACTTCCTTATTGATTGGAAGAGAGTAGAGGTCATCCAAACTTATAGGGGTCAGTTTGGTTCTAATGGCAATTTTGAAAGCCTGGTAGATCACTTAAAGCTCTTTAAGGATGTAAAGGATTATACCCTCAGTATCGACAGCACCTCCCACAACAACAATATTGTCAACAAGACATTTACAATGGAAAGCAAATCATTCATTGATTGATTCTTCATCATAAGCGTATGGAGTTCATTTTTGAGTTGAATAACACGAGCTCGATTGGTGAAAAAGAAGATGACGCTCAAGTGTTGTCCAAATGGAGTGACAAGAATCAAGATTGAGGATGTGGAAGAATGGATGGGAATATGGTGGAAAATAGAGATGAATATAGGTTTTACTCAAGCCGAAGCCATAGGTTGTAAGCAGGATTTGATAAGAGCTGATTGGTGTCAGAAACCTGATGTTTGGAATGACAGATGGTTGTGCCACCGAGATAACCTGCAAAACCATTTGCGCTGAATAGTTTGTTAAAATATGAGCATCATGTGGAATAATTTTTAGCTGTAAGTTGGACATTTATGATGTTTTTTATGTTTGAGATGAGGAACTTTAAAGAAATTGGTATGGGTGGCTCAATTATGCTACTGGAAATTAAGTTTTGGGAAACAAGGGTATTGGTGGAGGAGCTTGTAGAGTCTGTCATGAGAGTTAGAAGAAGTAACGTTATAGAGTAGATGGCTTTGATACCATGTATAATACGATAAAATAGAGAAAGAAAAATAAGCACAAAAAGTAGTGCATGGTAGCACATCTCTTGAATTCACAAAAACTATTATTACATATGTATGGAGTATGTATAGATGTATTAAATGGAGTTTTGATATGTATAAAGTTCTAAAGAGAATATTACAAAATTGTCCTATGCTAATCTGTGATGAATGGTGGAGATGAAACTAGTATAGTATTTAGTCTGCTAGTAGAAGTTGGCGGCGAGATCAGAGTTCTTTAGCAGAGAAATTATGCAATAAAGTGAAGGAGTGGAGTTGTTGTTGTAGAAGTATCATCTTCTGTCATTATAAAGTTGTTCGCAAGGTCAACCTGAATGGAGATATAATGAACAAGAGCTTGATTGAACTTAATACAATCTAGAATAAAGTGATAATTAATTAATACTTGTTTTATTCTGTCAAGAAAATTTTGGCTTTTTGTAAGGGCCATAGCTATGGTAGTGTCATATATAAGATAGAGTTATGACTAAAGTAATATGAATATCAAACTCTTGACAAAGTCGACGTAGTCAGATAATGTTTGATGTTGTAGTAGTAGTAGTAAAAGCATGATATTCTACTTCTATAGAAGGTCTAGTACTAGTGATTTATTTCTTTGCATATCATGATATAAATTGCCGCCCAATAATGCATAATAACCTATGTTTGATTTTCAATCCACAAAATCACTAGCCTAATCTAAATTTGAATATGCCTTTAGATGTAGACTGTCACGATGAATAGGAAGACCAAGACTTTGGCTTCGTTTGGGATAGCTTTCTTACTGCTTTCTAAAATAGCTATTTAATACAAAAAATTTCTAATTAAAAAAACTATATTAAAATATTTCTTTATAAAATAATAAGAAAGATGTCCCAAACGAAGCTTTAGACTTCTTTTGGGATAACATTATTATTGTCTAAAGAAGCTTTTTATCACAAAAATTTCTAGTTCAAAAAAATTTTGTATAAAAAAGTTGCTTTAGAAAGTAGTAAAAAAGTCATCTAAAATGAAATCTTAATGTTTGAATCAAAGCAACCACTTTAGATGCAAAACATAAAGATTAGTGATTTATGTAGAAATAAAAGAAATACAATATAAGATAAATCAGGTCCTTTTATGCTTATATATTGTAAAGAGCCGACCAAGTGACGATAGAAAGATGGATTATCATGTAATGCGAGTGGATGTTCATGTTATGAAGACTTTGTAGCTGTAGGATTTTGAAGTGGCTTGCATTCACACATGCCAACACATCTCATAATGGAAGACACATAGGCATACTGATTTAAATGCAAAATTTTGTCAGTTGCCGCTTCTTGGATGCTAAGGAAGAGAGAGAGAACATCAGAGATAAGAAACCATATCATTAATTGACTTAGAATCAGTACATGTAAGCAGTATATCATTGAAATAGATTAGGGGAAATAATTTTGTGTTGTGTCGAACAATTCACTGTAAAATACCCATAGTAAAATGCTTAAGATGTCATAAATTATAAGAGTCAAAAGATCCAAATTGTTTCTCATCACCCTTTATTTATAGAAAGCTGAGAGCTATAAGAAATGCTATATTCATAAAAAATAATAAAAATAAAATAAAAAGGCTGTAAGTACAATCTGTCTTGGACACGTGTAACCTAGCCTATTACTTGGTTAAAATGAGGATAATTTTGAGTAACCTTGATAATCTATATTTAGAAAGTTCAATAGTGTTGAGTGTGTATAGACAAGTGTGCATGATCGAGTTCATATGTACTGAGCCAGAGGGGCCTGTAACTAGTAGAAACCGTGGAATTAAGGCAACCTGTGTTGGAGCTTTAGGTCGACCAGGGAAGAGGTTGAGTGAGCTTGAGTTGCGCAGAAGACAAGTTGTGTGGTCGAAGAAGTGCGGTAACGCGAGCTAAGAGTCCCTCAAGTAGGCGCTTTTCTATAACTGAGTTGACGAGCACAAATGATAGAAGCTCGCCGTTAATGATGGGCTAGCCACTTTTGACTTGAGCTTTAGTGGGCCATGCATTAAAATCTATTAGGCCCGTTTATATCATGATAGACTTCTTCAATGAAAATTAATATAGAAACTCATTTGATTTTCATAGTTGTATTAAAATAATCCCTTTACTTTTTCTTTTTCTTTTTTTTTTTCAAATTTCAACTCAAAATTAATTATATATTTTCAATTAATTCATGATATAATATTAACTGAATTATTGATAAATATTTAATTTATTTATTCAAGATAATATTTTCAAATAAAACTTAAATATTAATTTTATTTTAAATTTGTTTCTTGATTAGAGTTGAATTGATTATTTTCTTCTTAAATAATAAATGAGCTCATGATATATGCTTACATGAGCATGCATATACCTTTTAAGAATAGTACATCATATATTTTTTAAAGTATCAAGTTGCTGTTGAGTGAGTATACTATTTCATCAACAACCATAAATTTTCTATTTATGTAGAAGTTAAAAAGTTCAAGCTAGCGTTGAGAAGAGTTTAATAAACAATGAATTTGCTTTCATGTTAGCCTCAATAATACATAATTGTGAGCTAATGACAGTAGTGCTTCATAGAAGCCTAAACAACGGCGGAATCCGGGGCAAATTATTAGGTCCGGTCACCGGACCTATTTTTCGTCTGGATTCCATGCGCTTTTAGTGTGCTTTTGATATATTTTTGAAAAAAGAGCAGCTAATACACAATCTTAACTGCATTTTAGCTGCTCTTTTGTTGTCAGTTTACTGAGTATTTGAAAATTAGCGCTGCAAAAGCACAGCAAAAGGGCAATAAATACTCAATGAGTAAGATATTTGTTGTGTTTTTGCTATATTTTTGCAAATACTTAACAAAAAAGGAGCTAAATGCAATTAAAATTGTATATTAGCTGCTCTTTTCAAAAATACATCAAAAGCGTACTAAAAGCGCATGGAATCCGGATGAAAAATTAGGTCTGGTGACCGGACCTAATAATTTGCCAGACTCCGAGGACGGGAATGATTCTTAATGTTCTAAATTTAAGAAAAAGTTTATGTAACTATGTAATTTGAAAATTTTATCTTTAAATTTCATTATAATTATATATTATAGATGCTTCTCTTTTGAATTTTAAGTAAGCTCGTTCACTCTCTCGGTCCTAGTTTCGATACATGCAGGGGGGGCAAATTTATAAGTAACGGTTGGTGTTACCTCAAATTTGGCTCGACCCTTCATTGCAAGAAAATAGGCCAATAGCGACCACAATTTTTCATATCCTTGATCGTCGTATTCTTCACAGATATATCGGAGGTCAAAGGGGCAGCGCCCCTAAAACAAATTTTAGTTGTAAGGATATTTTTGTAATTCAAATTAATAAATAAAATGATGAATTCTATTTACTATTTGTTGGAGGTAATTGACTAAAGATCATAGTATTTTAAAACTTTAATGGGAGGCAATTGCCTGAAAGAATAATATAACAAAGAACTTTTTTAATTTTTTTTAGATAAATGTCATGATATCTTATGACTGAATCGCTCTATTATTAAGGGATGAGATCAATAATACTATGTCCAGTGCCCCGTAGTTATCTACGAGCACCAGAAAAGATTAGAGCAGCAAGATAAATGATACATAACTGATTATATTTTAATATTTAGTGATAATTTGATCTTTTTTTCCAGCAATAACATCAAATATTTAGTGATAAAATGAGGTATTAATTACTAGTGAAAAATTAAAGAAAGATTTAATAATTATATTAATGAAAACATTATTATATTAGTTATAAACTATCGACCAAATAATAGTTTTGTTAGTTTAATGATTAGATTATGTTTTGAATTATCATAAGTAATAATATCATATATTCTACCATCACCTATTTAATATTTAAAAAGAAAAAGTTAAATTATTCACAAAATTAAAATTCAATTATTTTCTAACATTTTCTAAGTGTTAGAATCTTCTAAAAATAAATGCTGGATTTCATCCAAAGAATTTAATTAATGTGAAATTCCATAATGCATTAAAGATAGCTATTGTTATGTACCTTTTCTTCTACTCTGTCATTAAAACAAAAGGAATCTGCATCACATCAAGACTTAAATCACAAATCAATTGTATTTTTCTGCCCACTGATGCTTAGCTGGGACGGTGGGCGAGCGCGGTAGGGTACCCCCAACCTGTGTTCGATTCCTCACGAGCGACAACGTCTCTTTAGTGAGGCCCATGAAGTGCGGGCCAGGAGTTGGTGGTGCCTCTTCTAGGTCAGCCGAGGATTAGTCATGCCGCCAAGCACCTCTTCGGGGGTGCCAGCAGGTGGATACTCCATTCAAAAAAAAAAGAGAAAAAAAGAGTATTTTTTGACAAGAAAAGTCATTTTTCTCTCATGATTTCACCCCATTTACAATCATTTATGTAACTTTCCAAAAAAATAAACTCCAAATAGGATAAAACCCAGCAAGAAACTATGCTAAAAATGTATAATTCTTATCTTCTTCAACCTCTTCTTCACAACATCAACCGCAGAATTACCAAACACAACAGATTTCTGCTTTAACATTGATAGATACTTTGCCTCTCACAAGAGAGACACCAAAGGACATGCTGCACCTAACCAGTTTCTTTGGTCCCCATAGCTCAAAGGCAGACCACTCATTCATGAAAGCAGTTCAGATTGTAAGAGATGAATGAGAACAATCTAGATAAGCAAAGCTATGCAGTGCCCATTTATCAACTTGCTCATTAAGGATGGTGAGACCACCAAAGAGAACAAAATTGCAAGCAGATGAGACCAAACAGCCAACTTTTTCTTTGTTCCCCTCTTCCAATTCTTCCCATGTGGCCAATTTGTTCAGATATCAGCCCAATTCCTTCTCCCACCACTCTCTTATAGTGGGGATGCTCATTTCAACTTTCTGTGCTTGGGATGTTTTAAACATTTTCTGGAGACAAGGAGCCAGGCCTTCATTGTCATGTCCTCTTACTTTGTTTTGTTCTGCAAAACTCAAGCTATCATCATAAATGCTAACAGCGATGAGAGAGGGCTGCAAGTGAAAATGCCAAATCTTTTATCCTTTTCACTTAATTGTTTTTGGGTTCATATTGTTTGGCTTAGTGTCCAAGCAAAGATGTTTCATGTCTCAAATTTTTAGGAGAATAAATGGTTATGATATGTTTATTGTGGCCATGTGCATTGCTGCATGCAATATATATCCATCAGTGAAAAAAAAAAAATCTAAACCATGCTCTTGCTTCTACCTATGTTTATGGGATGTTTAGCACATGAAGATTGATACACATCAAAAATCGTCTTGATCGGGCACGAACTTGATGCAAATTTTGAACTGAAAACTTTCAAAATTAAGTTCAGGACCATCTGAACTTCGAATCCTGCAAACTTACAGTTAAACTAAATGTCTCGATGAGATAAATACAATGATACTAAAAGTGATCCGATCTAAATCAGAATGAGCCCGGATCAAGAGCTTGAAGCATAAAGAGAAAGTTTGAAATATTAATTGTAGATTAAATGGCCTCCAAATTTGATGTGCATATAGTTGAATTGAGCATCTCAACGAAATGAATCCAAAGAGCTTAAGATGATTCAATATTTACAACATTAAGGAAAACACTTAAATGTTGAGCAATGTTTTATGATCAAGGGAATCAATATATACCGTTCAAAATTTACGAGTTTGCCACTCTTAAAGATTTATAAATAGACTCTCACTCTTTACCTAAATGAGAAACTTAGAACTTGGATTTTGACATGAGATTCAAGGGTGTTGTCAATCCGTAGGGTCTAATGGAAGAATTAAAATCTGAACCTATCCATCCCATCTTTAATATAGAATATACAAGAGTTAACTAATTCATTCAAAAGTAATTAAATAGTATAAGCGTCCATCCAAAATTTTCATTCCAAAAAGAATTTTATACAAATAATCAATACAAATCGTTCTATGCATCAAAATAAAAAAAGCAGGACTAACAAAATACTTCAGTTGCAATATCTCCTAGCAAACTTGACTCTATCAACTCCTATTCAGCCGGTCCTTTACATTTTTTGTGAAATAACAAATACTTCACATAGTGAACAATGAGATGCTAAGTAGGTTATCCCAAAATCCTATTACAGAAGTCAATGCCCATATTTACATTATACAAATAAAAAGGTTTTGTTGCGTGTTAGAAAATACGCGGCGGTAGAGTTTGTAGATTCATGTCCGAGCGTTGCACGTAAATTTAACACACAAGCAGAAAAGAAAATGTAAACACCAAAGTTTTTACGTGGAAAACCCAAAAAGGGAAAAAACCACGGGGCCTCGCCCAGTTGTAAAGTTCCACTAATGTATTTGTAGATTACAAATGGCTGATTCGTCCCACAAGTTGGGATAATCAGAATACAATTTGTTTCTCCCAAGAAGTTTACAAAATTCTGCAAATTCCCTACGTTTCCCGAAAATCCGGCAGAGTTCCGACGTCTTCAGGCGGCAGGAAGAGCTCCGGCGGTGGTCGAGGAGGTGAGGAATCTCCTTTTCCCCTTTCTCCTCTTCTTCTTCTCTCTCTTCACTTGAGTCCCCTTGGTGTAGAATGAGGACTCTATTTATAGTTTTTCTGGAGTGGCATAGCCCGTAAATAGGCGTGAGATCAAGGGCGAATTGGAAGTGGTTTGAATGGACAGCCGATATCGAATCCTTTGATTATGCACCATTCGTTGGTCATTTGAAGGCCTTAATGATGTCGAAATTTGATGATCTTGGGCTAGTTGGATTTGTCTCGTCGAGCCGTTCGATTCGAGTATAAGTTTGTCAAAATCGGAGACCGTTTGGTAACTCAAATTACGGTTTGAACCTTCCAACAGCGCTTTGAACCCTTGATTCGGACTCATTTGGGCTCGGATTGGGTTGATCTTGGTGTCGTTGGGTTCGTATTTCCGAGACGCTCAGTTTGACTATAAGTTCGTTGAAATCGGAGTTCGGGTGCTTCCAAAATTAATTTTTGAAGTTTCCAGCTAGCTTTTGCCTCGAGATTCGTGCCCGATCAAGATACTTTTGCGATGTCGCATCAGGTTTAAAAATATTTATAAAATAATAAAAAATAATGTTACGTTAAAAAACTTAAATAAAGGGATTACTAATACTTATTGGTTTGAATTATTAGAAGAACAATATAGGTGTTAGTTTAAATTTGAATATGCATCAAAAATTACTTTTCAGAACTAGTCACTTGAACTTTAGCATTGTAAGGATTAATATGCACTTTCTTTTATACTTTCACATGGGTTTCAGAGTATACTTGTTAATAAAATATTATACTTTCGCATAAGCATCTAAGTATATTTGTTAATTGAATATTGTATTTGAATTTATTTCATTTAACAGAATATGCAACATATGATTATTGATATGCACATATACTGGTATGCGCTTATAACTCCACTTTCACTTATGTATCTCATGTTCAACTCACCTGCTTAAAGTAGATAATGGAGCCCTAGCCTGATTCCCCTTATAATTCCACTTCCACTTTTAACTCCTTCAAACCTCTCATACATGCACAAAATAGATGGGGCTAGAAATAGAAACAGAACATAGCATAGCATAATAGAATTTCTAGCCCATATATCTGAACATGTAGTGCACTTTAACATCTCCCACATCAGAACTTTCATCATCACATGTTATGCATATGTAGATATGAAAATTTTAACATGTATAGTCACATCTAACATTTACAAGAACATGTATAAGTACTGCATGCATGACATTTTAGAGATTAACAATTGATATTTGAAAAATCATTCATAAGAATTCTCTAAAAAATATCATTTTAAAACTTTTAATGAATTGTAGTTAATGTCAAAAATGTCATATTCAATAGAACTACTAAAAAAGTTATACATATGAAATCACCCATTAAAATTTTGATTTCTTGCTATTAAATTGAGCAAAATGAGACATTCTATAACAGATCAAAAATCACATAGTGAAATGCTTATTAAACTCATTAAAATCATATTTATCACATAACTTTTCATACAAACAATAGAATTGAAATCAGAAATAAGGTATTGGAAGCCTACCTTGTGCTCGACAATTTTTTAAAGGGAAAATTTTTAAACTAGGTATTATTAAAGATTTAATAATGTAATTAGGTATTGAAAAAAATAAATTTAATAGTAGGCAAAGTCGCCCATCAAACGGGCGACTTATGCTCACTCAGACTTGCTGAGTCATGTTCCAGTCGCCGAAATGACATGCGACTTATTTAAGAAAAAAAATTACTATTGTAAGTTGCCCGTTAAATGGGCGACTTGCTACAGTAAATTCTGAAAAATAATTTAAAAATAAAATAAGTGAAAAATATATTAAATAAATGTACTAGAAAAATAATTAAAAATAAAAAATATAGACAAAAAATATATAAAGTTATGATATTTACTTTCCAAGCTTATGTTTAAGGAAAAACTTGGAATCATTAATTTTTTTTGTCATTTTACAAAACGTCTATTCATTAAAAATACAAATTACAATTTTAATACTGTCAAAATAAATAAATTTATCAAAAGTTAGATGAATATATATTTTAAAATATTTACTTCTATTAAAATATAGAAATTATAGTTTACATTAACATTATATTTTTTTGTTTTTCCACTATTTTTTATTTTTAATTATTTTTTAAGTATATTTATTTAATATATTTTTCACTTTATTTATTTTTAAATTATTTTTCAAAATTTACTGTAGTAAGTCGCCCGTTAAACGGGCAACTTACAATAGTAAATTTTTTTTAAAAATAAATCATATGTTAGTTCGGTGATTGAGACATGACTCAGCAAGTCTGAGTCAGCATAAGTCGCCCGTTTGATGGGCGACTTTGCCTATTCTTAAATTTATTTTTTTCGATACTTAATTACATTATTAATATTTTAATAATACCTAGTTTAAAAATTTGTCCTTTTTTAAATAGATATATTGGATAAAACCCGCACTTTGGCCTCCTAATTCACCTCATTATTTTCTCTCTCTTCCTTCTCTCCTCTCTTCTCCTCTTCAGCAGCTGAGGTAAGGGTGGTGAGGTAAAATGAAAATAGCTTTGAATATTTGTATATAAAACTCATTTTAGTGCCTAGCGCCATGGTGTTCCATCATGCAACATCACTGCACTTAATTGATATATTCTAAGCCATCAACACTAACTAAGACTCTCAATGACAACATAGAGATTTATGCTAGACTTCTTGATCTTTTGACTTAAGAGAGTACGCCAAAACAAACAAGCAATACTACTTAAGGGAATTTATAAATCAATTTATTTGGCAATGGTTGAGAAAGTTGTATGAAGTATGTCTACAAACCTAATTATCATCATGTTCATGATTAACCAAAACATCTGTTCAATATAGCATGAAATAATTTGCCCTTGAGATGTAAGAGAATGTTGAATTGGTATAGTATGGCTACATTCGGAGGAAATTTCTCTAGGATAGGCATACTTGTGAAAGAAAAAGAATATAAGAAATTTTAAGAGGCCAAATAGTCAGAAGCATTACAGATGTATTGCAATACCTTTTTTTTGTGTTTTAACATTTTGGTTATTGAGTTGAAGATAAATAAATACAAAGTAAAATTATGAGAGATTTGAAATATATGAAAATTGTTATTTTTGTGTATTTGAATCACTAAATTTTAAAAAATTATGTCGTTGCCCGTTTGCCTACTCTTGCCCCCCTTCCCTTCTCCTTTGCTCGCTTGCACCCCCTCACCTTGCATAGCCCTCACCATCGACTCCTCGCACTCCTCTCTCCTTCTCCCCTCATTGCTCTCAACCTCAGCCTCCTGCTCACTTTTACCTCGCCCTTGCTCACTCATGTCTGCCACTCATACTGGGTCACCTTTGTCGCACTACAACCCAAGTATTATAATATGCACCACTTGCTTCAAGTTAATGCATTAGAGCTCATCAAAATAAAAGGTGCAAAACATTTTAATCATAAAAATGGTGATTGATGAAAAGCTTTGGCTATGCAAATTTTCAATTAATCTCTACAAATGATGATATGGAAGATTCACATGGAGAAGTGTGCAAACACCAATCACTAAGCAAGTACACCAATAATTCTATCTCCAAATGGGGGACTATTTCTATGTGGGTTGAAGTTTAATGAATTATTTATCTTAACGCGGCTGTGGAAATAGTAGAACTTATCAAAAGTGTATTTATGATATTTAATTCCTCATATTCCTGCTTTTTGCCCCAATTTATTAACCTACCATTACTTTATTTGGTGTTTATGCTTGTCATTGTCTGAATGAAGTTGCTTTCCATGACAAGGCAAAATGTCACCATAGTTTTGTCTTTCCCTTCTTGTTTTCATATAAAATTCCATGAAAACAACATGGTTAAAAATCAACAAGCAAATCTTCCTGTCACTTTGCTAGGATAACATTCAACTCTAAGCTTTTTTTTTTCTTCTTATGTAATTTGCAAATCATATGAAATTATTATAGTATCATGTTTTTTCTAGGAGAAATTATTCTGTGTGGAGATCGGACGCAAAACGCTGTCCGGAGACCAACCAGAATACGCCACGTCAGCGGTACAGAGCGGTGCCGAGTAGTACCGAGACACGGTACCGAACAAAGGGTGATATGGTGCATTCTATTTGGTCTCCGAACGGCGTTCGGTTCGGTGTCCGCACAGAATAATTAATCGATATTTAGACAAGTGAATTTATTACTTGGGTCAAATGAAATTTTTTGAACAGGTTATTGGTGAGTATGCCCTGAGCTAAATGTTTTCCAAGCAACATAACAGCTCTAATCATTTACCCAACAACTCAAATTGTGGCAGAATAAAGAGATAAAATTAAAATAAAAAAAAGATGTGTTTACAACATTAAAAGAGTGACAAGCTCCTTTCAATTATAAGATTAAACAGCCATGAAGAGCTCTCCCTCCCAAGAACAGCTAAGAACCTACAAGAGCTTTTTGTAGCTCTACAATAATCTAAGGCAGAAGAGAGAACAATTCTATTCCTACAACTTTCTCCTCTCCTCTTCACTAACATCTCACCATTGTTTTCCTTCAAATATCAAACTATCAGAGAAATATCAATGGATGGACCAAAATAAACACAAATTTGAACCACAACTCTCTGTTCAAGCTGAATTAGCAATAGACTTCTTGCAATGGAGGACTGCATCATGAATAGAACTTTCAGATGGCACATCGAAAATCCGATTCCCCCGCCGCCTCTCGATGCTCATCCTTGGAGAACTTTTCGGCGAATCATCAAAGCTCAGCGGCATCTTTGAAGAAACCTTCTTCAAGTTCAAAACCTTCTTATACAAGGGAATAAGAAAATACAAGTATTTCCTTAACATCTTCACAGGAGACTTTGTGTTTCTCTTAAGCAAAGGTAGCTTTTGCTTATTGTGACTACTTTTCATTGTCATGGTATCTGATGAATTAAAAGATGGTGATGAATTTGTTGAGACTGAATCATCCCAATTCTTGCTTAGATTGATTGAACCATCATTATTCTTCGAAGTATTTATAACTTGCAATGGAAGAAGATGACCATTGAAGAAAATTTGATCAGCATGAACCACAAGTGAGCCGTCGCAGCTCGGAAGGCTGAAATCAAAGTCGATTGAATTGGTCCACCGCAACGAAAAGAAATCCGGGTCCATTTCGATGAAGGAGCTTCCATCAAGTCCATCAAAAGAGCGCCGGAGGCTTTCTTCAAGGAAGTCCAAGGAGTGCTTGATGTTGCTAAGCCAATTAAGGGAGAAGCTATCATTGGAGATTTGCTGTGTGGTCTCCATGTGAGCTCCCTATTGGTATATTAAAGGTCTGGTGAGGATGAAGAACTTGCTCTCTGGTTGAGGAAGAGAAAAGAATGAGGAGAAGAGAAGGGGGTGGGAAGGAAGATATAGCAAGTTCTTGAGGGAAGAGGACAAGTAGGTAGATTTAGCAGAGTTCCAATTGTATTGAAGGAAATTACCATTGTACCCTTATGCTTCTTTTAAACCATAAAGTAATGCAAATTTTTTAATTTTTATTTCAATATAAGCATTTAATTCAATTCATCAAGAAATTAATAATACTTTTATTAATATTTAAATAATTAAAAATTTTGGGTAGATTGTAAAATTTTCTTATCCCTAACATGAATCCCTAAGCATTTGGTCAATAAATAACAGAGAAAAAAAAAAACTCTAAGTTTGTTATCTTGAAATTGTTTATTCACTAATTCATTTGGTCAATATTTTGTTAATTAAGAACACTCTGATGTTTGCAAAAAAAAAAAATAGTTTTTTTTTTAATTTTTAAGAAAATAATTGTAATTTTCAACAACTATAAATAAAAAATTATAATCTAGTAATTTTTTTTAATTTGAAAATCAATTTTAAAAAATTAAGATTATATCTTACTACATCTTTAATCATAATAATATTCAGAGGATAACTATATAAATTATTTATTGTTAGGGACTGTTTGGTTAATACTATAATCTATCAAATTTTGATTTTATAAAGTAATAATACTTGATTATAATGTAAGCACTTCTTATTCAAAAATTTCATATAAAATCAAATCGCTTACATCAACTAACATTATATTATGTAAATTAAGAATTAGTAAATCAACTAACCTCTTATAAACTATTTGCTAAATGACTCTTTCATAATTTAATTACATAAGCATTGCTGCAAAATAAAATATTTTTTTTTATAAATTTATCTGTTTAAGGGCGGCTATGACGCAGATTCTTTGAACTCTTTCAGCAGTAAGCTGGTGAAGCAGACAAATTCAAGCCCGCACACAGAACTGGACACAGTAAACAACTAATGTTAGTATTATGACGCAGGATTAAGCCTGTACAATATGTAATTATGTATATAATATTTTAGTAAATAATTCCTTCCTTAGTGATAAAACTTTTTGTCTGTTTTCACATTAGACCAGTTCAGAGAAAATTAAGTAAAGGCCTTTTTTTATTTAGAAAATTAAGTAAAGGCTTGTTGTGCCTTAATTGATGTTTTAGGGTTTGTCAGAGATGGCCGTAGTGTTTTTTCAAGTTGTATGTGAAGCTGTTTTGAAGAAACCAGCTTAATTACTCTGGTTTAGGGCTGTCAAAAGCGGGTTTTAGGTCGGGTTCATGTCGAACCTGAATTTGATCCGACACTTTTTAACCAGACCCATTTTTGCAAATGGATCGATTTTTTGGTCCCGAATCCGACCTGCTTTGAGTTAGAATCAACCCAAACCCTACCCGCTTCTTTTATGTTTTACTAAAATATTTTTATTTAAGTTTTATATATATATATATATATTGCCAGGAAATATCTTTGACTAAATCGAATTAAGGTAAGATTTATTTCAATCAGTTTAAAATAAACCAACCTTAATTCAGTTTGGACAACATGATTTATTATTTTTTGGAAATAACATTTATTTATTTCATAACAATCTTCTTAAACCCTCCTAAATCAATTAAAAATGAGTCAAAGTGGGTTGAGGTCAGGTTTTCGAGTCAACCCGAACCTGACCTAGTTTTACAAACGGGTCGAAATCTCTAAGCTGAACCAGACCGGATTCAGGTTTGAGTCAGGTTCAAGTCAAGTTTTTAGGTCATGTCAAATATTGACACCCCTACTTTGATTTTAAGAAATAACTTTCAATTATAAAAAATTCAAAAAAAAAAAAAAAGAGAGAAAGTAGGAGGAAAGAAATAGACAAATAAGTTGCTAGAATTTGGAATTTTCCATAGATAGGGGGCTCTCAAATAAGTTGCAATGTTAGTCTAGCCCTATCACACAACTCTCCTTGGCCTATTGGTTGAGAGCTTAGGCTTCCAACTAAGAGGTCCAAGGTTCGAGTCCATGTGTATGCGTTGTGTGTGTGAGTTTGCCTTAAATGGCCTAAATGTCCAAAAAAAAAAAAAGTCTAGCCCTATCTTTCCAAAGTCAACATTGTCCCTATGTAGCTTTCACTAGCCTATGATTTCATAAATAAAATTTCCTTCTAATGTAACCAATAGCTCTGGTCTATATAAACGTATGTCATAGCTAAATAAAGGGAGACTCAAAGAGAGAAAAAGGGAAGAGAAATACTTAGAGTAGCATAAATGAGAGAGAGAGAATTCAAGTAAATAGGACATTTTTTCCTCTCATAATTTTCTAACTTTTCTTTAATAAAACAATAATTTCTTGAATTCTAAAAGAAGAATTTAGATTACTTAAATTTAGGGATGCCAATTCAAGTTCATAGATCGAGTTTAGATCTGACCCTAACTTGTGATTACCTAAATCTGCTTGACTCAAATCTGACCCATTTATTATATAGGTCAAATATTTGACTCAAACCTGACCAGACTCAAAACCGACCCTTCTAACCCATTTATTATATGGATCATGCAATTTTTTTATCAATATGATCTTATTAATGTGAATATCACTGGTTTAACCCAATTAACCAACTAAAACCTACCTAATTTGAACCCAAATAATAATCGAATTAATTTTGACTTATTCAGAATAACTTGAAGTTGAAGTAAATTATGACCCAAATCCAATCTAAATAGTAATTAATTCAACATGAATCTAATTTTTTTTTTAAGCTGGGTTGTCGAATCGTGTCATTTATTGACACCCCTACTTGAATTCAGCTGTTTGACTTATTAATCAGACATCCTTTTGATTTCTAGTAGCTGATTTCATGCAAAGAATAGGGTTTTACATCCCAAATCCCTAGCAAACAAAAGACAAGGAAGTGAAGAGTACAATGAGTACATGTTCTCTTCATCAACAATAACATAAAGAGAGAGGCTAGGTCTACTACTACTCACAAATGGAGAAAGGGAAGCTTGAACCGATCTTAGGAAAAAAAAAAAAGTCCAAAAAACTTTAAGGAGAATGTTTGTAGTTGCTTTCATGGTGCCACCCTTTTTTGTTGCACACCAACAATAGATCCATTAACTTTTATTTTCATTAAATTTATGCTTCGACATCCATCATTTCAATAAAAAAAGGGAGACATAATAGAGCTATTTGGTCTTTGAGAATAAAGAGTGATTGATCTGATTGTTGTTCAATTTTTACAGTTCCATCATCCTCATAACAATTTATGTCTTTAATCACATTATTGAAGAGTAATTAATCGACATTTTTAATATTTTTATAATGTAGTGAAATTAAAAAATGCCGGCATCATTTATTTTTATATTATATCAAAATGATATTAAAATTATGTTATTTTAAATAAGTGCTGAAAAAATAGCTTGATTGAGCGTTTACTTTACCAACTTGGATTTACTTAACTAATCAAAACACAAAATATGATATCTTTAAGGATTGGTTTGGGACAACTTTCTTATTACTTTATTTCTTAGATCACAATCACAGTCAATATGTAATAAAATATGACAAATTTTTTAGATCACAAAATATTATATTCGGTGAAATTCAATATATATTCATGTCAATATGTGTGAAATGATTAAAACTATAACATATTAAAAGTTATATGGTGAAAGTTTGCTAAAATCGAGATATGATCACAACTTTTGTGCATTCTAAACAAATTAAAATTTATAAAACATAAATATACAAAATCATTAAAATCAGAGATAAGGTAACCTACCTGGAGATGAGCGAATTTCCTAATTGGGTTGACTAACAAAATGACTCTATGACCCCCAAACCCTAAGTTTCTCTCTCCTTTCTCATATCTTTTCTTCTCAAATGTGATTTTTGTTCCACTGAAAATTTAGGAGTTTTCAGAGTTATTGGAGAGAGCTAGATTAGTGGAGAACTATCAAGCAATTCCTCAGTATAAGAAAGACATGATTACAAAGAGAGCAAGTGAAGAGATGGGTAGGGGAAGTGTTACTGAAAAGAAAAGTTTCAGATATAGAGATTATCAATCAGGATCTAAGGTATATGTTGTCAGTATTCCAAAGTGTGTGCATTGTAGAAGAAGGCATTAGGGTTAGTGTGAAATCCCTTAAGTAAAAAGAAAAATAAGACTTACAACCCATTAAAATGGTTAACCTCTTAATTTTTACAAAGAAAGCCATTTTAACATTGTACTTATTAGAAAGCCAATTCTTTTAGCTATAATCAAAAGTGCTCATCATCACATAATTAACATTAGTATTACTCCTTTGGAAAACCATTAACCAAAAAATAAAACCTTTATAAAATATTATTTCAGTATTTAAAACTGCCTTTTGAAAATGACATCATCTCCATATCATAGTTGTGAAAGTGGCATTTTTTTAAAAGCCCATATCTTTTGTAATGTCAATTTTATATTATCCAATAATTCATGATTAAAATAATACTTAATTAAATATGTTTTGTCTATGTATGAAGAAAATTCTTTGCAAGAAGAAGTTTATTCTATGATAAAGAAAACACTACTCTCTTAATTTCTTCCCAATTCATTTAAGGAATTTGGGGTTTAGTTATTGAAAGAGACATATTTTCCTAGTAGTGAGGACATCCAAATCATAACAACTCCATCAATATTGTATATTTATAACCATGTTTCTACTACCATACTAACATCAACAATTGAGCTAACAAATGTAAATATATAATTAGAATCATCCCTCTTAAACTAAGGCCCTAGATTAATGATACATCTATATATGGAAAGCTACACTTAACAACTCCCCATTATTATTTGTAATTAAATCAGTCTTATGCCTACTTACAACTCCCATTCCATGAATTATGCCAAGCCTAACACAAATCACAAAATACATAAAATTATCAAATACTTTGTATATGATATCCTAAGATTACAACAATATTTTTCACTTGTCTTAGGTGATTTTTCTTTGGATGCTTTAAAATGGTCATCGTAAGTATAGCTGTCAAAATCTGGTCATGGGTCGGGTTCGGGTCCAACTCGGAACTGACCTGGCACTGTTCGACCTGATCCGAACCTAACCATTTTTTTTCAAATGGGTCGGTTTTTCGGACCCAAACCAGACCCGCTTCGAGCATGGGGCAGCCCGAACCCGACCTGCTTCGGGTATGTTTTACTAAAAAATTTTATTTAATTCGATTTATTTAAACCAAAAGTAAATTAAGGTAAGATTTACTTCAATCAATTTAAAATAAACCAAGCTTAATTAAATTTGGCCAATATGGTTTATTATTTTTTGGAAATATCATTTACTTATTTCATAACAATTTTTTAAAATCCTCCTAAATTAACTAAAAATATGTCAAATCAGGTTGAATTCAGGTTTTCGAGTCAACCCGAACCCGACCCGATTTTAAAAATGGGTTGAAATCCCTAACTCGAATCCGACCCGTTTCTGGTTCGAGTTGACCCGAACCCGAATTTTTCTGATCAAGTTTGAGTGGAGTTTTCAGGCTGTGTCAAATATTGACACCCCTAATCGTAAGACTATTAAATTGATTGAACCCTAGTAAAGGGATATTCTTCCTTCTAATCTCCATCGAAATTAGAGTAGAGTTGGATAAACAATGTGATAATCAATGGTTGACACTTTTTGAACACGAACATGTTCCCGACTCTAACTTAACACTTGTTGAATCCATGCAAATAAATACATATTCTACTAGAGATGAAAAACACAATAGCATAATCCATCTAGTCAATAATCTCCCTAGCTTGATATATTGTTATCAATCCATCTTCATAGCCATGTTGCAAATATTCATAATGATTTATTACTAGATAAAAAAAAAGTTAAATATAAATATAATCCCAACTTTTCAATTGTTAAAGAGAATTGCTTGTTTATGAAATTTTATCAGCATGCAACTTGAGGTCAGCAAAGGCTACAAAACATCACTTTCCTATCCCATCCTTAATCAACTTGTTAATGCATTAATTAGCATATTCATCCTCCTTCTTATTCTAATTATTTAATCAATTTCATGAGTATTATATAAAAATTATCAACATTATAATAACAATGATCATTTTAATTATTGAGTTGACTTTATAAATCTTCATTATCACTCTTATAAAGTTAATAGACATAAAATAAAATGCAGAAAAATAATTTGAAGATAAAAAAATTTGTTAGAATTATATTTGATCCCAATTATTTGCATAGATTGTCACTTATTCTTTGAAGGTATGGGATCCAAACTTTAGAGTTTTTTTTCTTCTTGTAATTAAATTCTGAAATTTAAATCAACCCTAATTAAATAAATGGGTTGTGATAATTTAATAACAAGGGAGTTAAAAAAATTAATTACAAGGGAGTTAATCTATCTATCTAAGTATTGTGATTAAGGCTTCGTTTGGGACGGCTTTTTTATTGCTTTGTAAAACGGAGTTTTAGTACAATTTTTTTTATTTTTGTACTAAAACTCCGTTTTAGAAAGAAATAAAAAAGCCGTCCCAAACGAAGCCTAAATTAGAAAAGGAGTTAAACCCATTGCTTTAATCCTTTGTAAAATTACTAAAGGTTCTTTAGATAAATTATATATAAATTTTTTTTAATAAATAACAAGGGAGTTTCTGAAGTATTTTTGCATTAAAATATAAGATAAATTATAAAAAATATTTATTCAATTAAAATATAAATAAAAAATATTTTTTAAATGTAAAAAAGAGTGCATTAAACTTCCTTATTTAATTGGAACATTGTTAGATAAAAATATTGAAAGTGAGATTTTTATTTTTATATATAACACCTAAATTATAAATATTTACAAAGTTGCAACACTCCTATCTCCATTGTTTAATTTGACACTCAAATATCAAATTTCACAAAAAAACCCCTCAGATTTTTCACTTTTATCAAATTCATAATGATTTGGTCGTGGCATGTATAAATGCTTGAATTCAACACTTCAAAAAGATAATAATAATAATAATTAAAAAAGGTGATAGTTTTATAAATAACGAGGTTTTGAGTGTAATAAACGCAATTCCTTCTTTTACTTATAATAATAATAATAATTTAAATAAATATAATCAAATGAGGAGTATATAACAATAAAAGCAGCCAAAAAGTCCAAAACAAAAACAATAATTCAATTCATAATAAGTAAATTTCCACAAAATAAACAAAATCTAAACACTTAAACAAATCGGTAAAATCTAAAACGATTGATGTGCATATCATTAACACTATTCTTAAAAAACTATTATTTCTTGATTTGAAGACATTGCTGAAAATAATACAAAAGACAAACAAGACTCATTAACCCATTCAAACAAATTTTTTTTCGTTTGAGACGACTTTCTTATTATTTTCTAAAACTATTTTTTTAGTATAATAATTTCAGTTCATACAATTTTTATACTAAAAAAATTATTTTAAGACTTTATTTAGGACGGCTTTTTTACTGTTTCTTTAAGCAGTTTTCTAGTAAAAAAAAAAAAAAAAAAATTTGTACTAAAAATTTACTTTAAGAAGCAGTAAGAAAATCGTCCCAAATAAAACTTAAAAAGCATTAAAAAAAATCCTCCCAAACAAAACATAAGCTGAACCACAAAAACTATCAGACCAGAAACATAATAATTAATAAAATAAGAATAAAATTTTTTGCATAAATATGATTTATATTCAGCTGAAGCTGACTGTAATAAGTAAAATACCATCATTTCATGAGATCCAAAAATACAAAGCCATTCCAAAGACTATGCAAAAGCATCGAAGCCAGCAGATTTCTAGACCTGGCAAAGACAGCCCCCATCACCATCCCAAGGAACACCAACGGTAACAATCTTTGAGCATTGAAATGTGCCAAGGCAAAAGCAATTGCACTCACTATAATGGCACACCAGAGTGGCATGTATCTGGTCAATGATGGCAGAAGAAAGCCACGGAACACTATCTCCTCCCACACAGGAGCACAAATTGAGACAACCACCGCGTACAAAGCCATGGCCACCGGATCGCGAGCCATGATCGATTGTTCGACGTTTGAAACGCCGACGGCGGGGGAGGTCAGAACAGGAACAAGGTTGATGTTAATCTGTGACAGAAAGTTGACAATTGGGAAGAGGAGACAGCCTAAGCCAACATCTAGGTGCCAGGAGCCTCCTAAGTTGAAGCAGAACCAACCGGGCGGAAGGGGACGAAATCTAGCCAGACAACCATGGAGAATTGCAATGCCGGCGAGCCCTTCAGCGATATCAGTGAGAAGACTGTACAGGGCCTGACCTCTGTGGGTTAGAGACTCTTTACTGAAACCAGCTGCATGTGCCAAGAATGGGACTATCCAAGATCCAACAAACCAGAAAGAAGCAATCCATAGAAGCATAACCTGCATAACCACAGCATTTTTATTTTTATTTTCTGCTTTAGCTTGCTAGCAAGTTGTATTAAACTTCATTTCTGCTTTAGCTTGCTAACATGTAATGGTCGTGGAGGGAAAATTTTTTTACAGTGGAACTATTGAGAAAATGAATCAAATAACCAGAGAAACAAGATTTAAGCTAAAATTCAGGATGGCTGAGATAAAGGAAAAAAGAAGCCTAGTTTTTCATCCAACTACCTTCATAAAAATGCTATAGAAGAGCTAGATTTAAGTTTGATTATACAACAAAAATGTTATTTAACAATCAGAAGACATAATTAACATGATTATGATGGAGCAAAAGCCCACAACTTTCAGAAGGCACAATGATCGCATCAAGCAAGCATAAGTTTTTAACAGTAAATCCCTTAATAGAAGGCAAATTCATAAGTCAAAATGATCCAGCTTAGCTTGTTCACGATCCTTCTAAGAAATTTAAAAAAAAAAATCGAAGGAATTAAAACTATGTTGTCCATTAATTATAAGCACCAAAAGAGCTTGTATGTATCAGCAGAAAAATCTTTATAAAGCATTAATTAAATCTTTCAAAAAAGAACTGAATGGCTTGTTCGCATATCTTTTAGCCATAAACTACTTAACAAATTAAAATAATGAAAAAATGTGGCATAAGAAACTGCTTACCTGGACAATGGTTTCAGCTTTCCATAGAACGGTCCAAGGCTCATCATGCAGCAGGAAAATTTTATTTATGACCTGGATAAAATAATGTTAAAAAATAAACTAACAATATATATATATATATATAGAGAGAGAGAGAGAGTAGAATACAAAGAAAAGGCATTATACGACCTGGAACCTAGGTAGCTGAACTCCAAATAAAACGACTAATCATGCGAACGTAGGCTCATAAATAATAGGGCGTTGCATGAGTCTGCATGATAGTTACATGGACGAATGGTCCAGAGAAGAGGGGACTTGCTGAATTCCAAATTTGATTGAAATATGATTGATGTGAAACATATGGTTGCTTGGGAATTAATAACAAGTTAAGCTTCGCCAATTTTAAACTCAATGTTTCCTCAAGATAAGAGTCTAGGATTTCTTAGTTGCATATGTGCTTTGGTATGCGGTTAAAAGAAAGATTAACAGGACAATTTAAAATAAGAACAAACTTATAGTAACGCTAGATGCATAAATAACAAAAATTCACCGTTTAACAAATAGAAAGTTCACCTCGAGTTCCCCTCACTTTCACTCTTAATGGTGAGATCAGCAGGAGAATAATTTCAGCAAACCTAAAGATCCACCAAAAGAAAGAGAACGCCTACAATATTGTCCAACGAAAAGTTAGTCGGAGGGGAAGAAGTCGGTGGATGTCCAGTGACTCGCCAGCATCCGGAGATTTGGTGCTCCTCGATGGCAGACGTCAAGGTGAAGAGGATCCGATCGACGTAGTCGTCGACGGTGTCGTCAATCTCCAAGTTGAGGTTAAAGAAGGGAGACTGGAGGATATCTACTCGTCCATGAAGATCATACACGAATCCATGATTGTGCTCAGGATCGGCCATTCATGGGGGAAGTAGGCTAAGTGGTAGTGTATCCTCTTCCTTGGGATGTATGTGAAGCAAGGTAGAACAGAGGTAAGGGAGGGAAAAGGGGATAGGGAATTTCGGCCAAGGCTAGAAGAGATCATGCTAATTTCAGATTTAGGGTTAAGGGAGGAAGAGGGAATAAATCCAAAAAATTGAAATATAATTTCAGATTTTAGAATAGGAAAGGAGGGAAATATTTTGAATTTGAATATCCTTTAATTGGGGAGAAGATGGGGCGGCATACTTAAATGGGAAGAGGTTAAATTGGGAGCATTAATGGGGAGCAATAATTAAAAGAAAGGGGAGAGAAGGGGCCGGCCAAAAGAAGGGGGGAAGGGGTTGTCCACATTCAATGAATATGTCTAGGTGCAATGAATCTTGAAAATGGAATTAATTCCAATTAATATCAGATTTGAGGTGATTGGGGAGGATTCCTAAATTAGGCTTACTAGTTAGAAAAGATTTTGAATTTCAAATATCATTTGAATTCAAAATTAAAAGACTTTCCTAAATAATAATAAGGCAAATTAGGAAAATGTTTTAGACAAAATTTGAATTTGAAAATTAGGGTTTGGGGAGGAGGAGAGGCCGGCGGCTTGAGCTTGGACTAGGAAGAGGCCGGCAGCTAATGAAGACCGAATCTGAGTTAGGTGGGGATGGGAGAGGGAGGAGGCTGATGGGTATGGGGTTGGGGATAGGAGTGGCCGAGAGTGGGGAGAGAGGTGGGTGGCCGGCAGTAAGGGGTTGAAGGCAAGGTGGTCGGCGGTTGTAGGTAAGATGGGGAAGTGGTCGGCGGGTTGGGAGGAAAAGGGGAGGGGAGCCGGTGGTGGGGAAAGAGGAAGGGAAAATAAAAATGGATACGAACCGCAAGCCCGGCCTCTACCGGCGACTGATGGGTGTTGCTTGGCCCTCTCCTAGGGTTCTCTCTTCTCTTAAGAGCTCACAAGAAAACAAGAAACCAAAAGCTGAATTTTTCATTAATTAATCATTAACAACATACAATAGTGAAGATCTCTATATATAGGTCTCGAAATAAGAGAAAATACAAAGACTCAAATGCCCTCGGGCTACAACATAAACTAATCCCTCTCGGGGGTACAATGGTAAACCAGAACATAAATAAAAATAAAATACATAAATGCTTCAGAAGTAAAGACTTTGAATCGTAGCCGTCGATCTACAATTGCTCCAATGATAGATGGGTCGAAACCTCCTGTTGATGTCCTCATCAATGATCATATGAAAAATGATTTGCATCAAAGCTCCTTTACGCTCATGCTAAGAGGACAAATAACGCACATCATTTGTATTCACCTATGGATCCATTTCACTCGCATTTATGATTTATTCTCGGGCATCTAGAATCTTATAAAAGTTTATGACAGTAAGCAAAGCAAGCCATGCCCTGATGAAACAAACAATATCACGATAAAAGATACACAAGCGCTTTCCATGTCAAAAATTATTAAAAAAAAAACGTTACAAGGATTAATAAACCGCAAAGTGGTCAATTCAAGGATCAGATGCCTTTAAGATTCACAGAACCTTCTTCATTAAATCAGAAGTACCTAAGTACCTAACTATCAACTGAGAAAGCAGTTTGTACAAATTAAGTGGAATCCATAAAGCAAACCGTAAGATATTTTGAAGACCATGATGATAAATAAAATAACCACCCAGATTTGAGCGGTAGAATATTATGGAGGATGAGATTAAATGTATGTATAAGAAATTAAGCATAAATGAAATCCTTCTCTCCAAAGTCAATAATATTTTCATTGCAAATGTAGAAGCTCCTTTTAACACAATACCTTCAAGAACTAGCCTACTACATATAAAGTTCAACAACAACAAAATTCCAATTGCTTTGTCATAGATCAAATCAATTCCTCATTTTGTAAGGTATCATCATCATCATCACTAGCCTTATACAACCTATACAAGCTTTATGAATTGCCCTTCCATCAAGAAAGAATTATGCAAAAGGGTAAATGTTGATGAGAGGATCCCTACAATAAGTCGTGATTGCTACAAATAGGTGATTGTACATAAATAAATCCAGGTAAAAAAAGTGTTATATCCATAATCAACATTACATTCACATCTTTCTAAAATAAATCTTATAGCATATATTCAAAACAAGATATCTTATGGTAGGTTGCTTGCAAACTAGCATAGTCCTGATAGGTGAAACTAATTCTAAAGTGAATGAAAATTAGAATAACAAAGAAAAACATTAAAAGATGAGGGGATTCTAGTAAATAAAAAATTGAGTATATCATTAGCAATTTTAGGCTTATAACACTGTAATGAAGAATCCCTGATGCTTAAGGTTTATAATTGATACGTGGTTTTTACAGTTTCCGATATATATATATATATATATTAGAGTCATTTAGGAAGTTCAAATGAAAAGGCCCCTCTAAGCTTATTTTATAATTTTTTGTAAAATAATAAAGTCACAATAAATCTTACAAAGATAGACAAAGGTGTGCTATATAAGTGTATAGTGTCAGTCCTAAAGCCACAAAGGAGGCACACATGCACAGTCAGCATAATGCTTTCCCCAATGCATGTTTCCGCATAAATAGAAATTTGATAGGCCAATCATTTAAGAAACAAAACAACAGAAAAGCATTACTAATCAGGCCTTACATGTTAATGAAAATCTACCACGCACGCTATGAAGCTAAAAAATAGAAAACAAAATGTTTTATTTAACTTACATTATTCGGATTAATTATATACTGCAAATGAGACTACTCACTAAGTGCTAAAAATTTGACAGTAAGCTAGAAGGTGATGGTGGTGTCACAGATTTTATAGAAAGATAAAAATAGCAATGGTTCATACAACCATTATGTAAACAAGATATAAATACCATGCTGATGTAATTACATTTAGTTAACCACACATATTATCGGCAATAAATATATTAATAACATGAATGTTGACCTCAATACTCACTTGGCAATCAAATGCTATTAAATACAATACAACAACATCAAAATCAAGCCTTTATCCCATAACATGGGGTTATCAAATAGGCAAATACTATTAAATAAAGTTTGAATACAAATAGCATATACAATGTCGCACAAAACAAACTTAACACATCTCAATTGCAATCAATATTATTCAATCATCGCTATGTTTCGAGAAACGGAACACATCAATGCATTTAGAGCATTGAAATTACCCAAAAAAGAGTTTCATATTTCCCAATATACCATACAAAAGCAAAACACATAATTTGTCTGCATGCGAAGCAACAACACGAAATCGATTTGAGCAAACAACGAGGATGCATAAGAAGGAATTAATAGACTAAAAAAAATTATATTTCAAAAATTTCTACCACCATAGCTCGTATCCCAGAAATCTATAGCTCTTTGTACTCACATCACATAATACCCCATATCCATATGGTCATTCAACTCTATTTCAAAAAGTAATTGTCTAAGAAAATAAAGAGGAGAAAATTGCAAAACCCCAATCTCATCTCTCCCATTTGGCCATCCATTTCTCCCTCTCATCTTCGCATTCCCAATGAGCGCAAGACCACAGGCTCCCAAAAACCTAGTGCCTCACCATCTCTCATTCTCTTCCTCACTACTCCTATCCTCTCGACCACTCACCCTCCCACAACCTCCAAAACTGCCAAATGACCTCACCAAAAAATATGCAAGTGTATTGTACAATATTAAACAACGTGTAAGTGTAGCGTGAATTATGAAAATGAAATGCATAACATACCAAAAGATGTGCACAACATCTAAAAGAAAATTTAAATTGTTAAAATCAACTTGTCCGCCTAATGCTTTGAAAAATGTGCTAAATGTTGAACTCAATATGTGAGAATGCTATGCGGACCAAAAATAAATTAAAAAGAAATCCTCCCTCCTTGAGAAATGTTCAACTGCATCAAAAAGTGCACAAAGCATCACATAAAATCATCAAAGAATGTGCAAGTACACAGTACAAATATATTGAAAAGTATATAAATGCATTGCACAAGTGTACTAAAAAGTGTGCAAATGAACCTTCTAATGCTTAACTACACTTTGCAAATGCATTGAAAGGCGTGCACGACACATCAAACCATCAAAATCAATGTTGCCTACATGTGCTCTAATAAACGTGCTAGTGTCTAAATCTTTATGTTTGAATACTACACAAGTAAAAAATAAAGAAACTCAAATTCACCTCGCTCTAAACAGTGCACGATCGACTTAAAAAATTTGTAAACCCTCTATTTAAATAAAATTCATCAAAATCCAGGCTTGATTCTTTTGAGCAAGCCACCCTATCAACAGGATAAGGTATCTAGTCTCAAATTTAAAGTTTAATCCTATCCATAGGGACTAGAATCAAGAGGCCTTTTCTTAAAAAGATATTTTAACTTTACTCTTTCCATTTGATACAGCACACTCACATTATTATAATTTGAGAGCCAAAGGTCCAATTGAAAAATTCATGAGGATCATTGTTTAAAATTGTGCAAAATGAGGCAAACCTTGAGAAACCAAGAACGCCTCGAGACACATCTCAATCTTATAATGTGAGGCGTACACCTCAATATAAGTGAGGTAAGCATTGAGGTGCGCCTCGCTTCACTATCATGAGGCATACGCCTCACCAATTTTATTCTTTTTTTTTTTTATAAAAACTTAACCTAAACTAAATTGACTTCTTCATTTTGGTTCGACTTCGCCTGCATTCCCTCATCATATAGCCCTAGGACCATCTACGATTTGCCTTACCTCTTGTGTTGCTATTTTGGCTTCGTGTGAAGTAGAATTTCAAAAAAAAAAAAAAAAACTTCTCTGCTTCCTATGACGACATAATTGTTACTTTGCATTAAAAGCCGCAATGGGTGCTTGACACGAAGGTAAAACCGCTTGAGTTTGCAACTTGAATGCTATTATTTAGGAGAAAAGTCTCAAAGGATAAAGTCCCTTCAAGAATTAAGTATATGTTTATCTGCATTGAGAAAATGTTTTAATTTTGGTTGAAATGATTTGTTTGAAGTTCTTGCAATGATTCTGGCTTTTTTATTTGTTATGATTGAATTGTGCTATAACTGCATATAAATAAAAGCTTTATTTAGACCTTTGTTACCCTTTCGTGCTTGAAATTGTTCATTATTAATTCAACCTTTGATTGATATATTATTAAATTTAGAGAATTGGAGAGGGAAAATGCTTCTTAATTTCATTATACAAAATTATCCCTATTTATAGATATATACAAGATATCTTAATAAATAAACAAATAAATACGGAATAATGCATAATTGCCTTAATATGATCCTTTCTAAACCAGCCACTCGAATATGAAAGGAAATTGGCATGATCCAAGAGAGCATCTCACAGATCCCCATCCTGGCCATGGGATCAAGGGCCAAGGGATGGCTGTGATTTTAACATATATTAATAGGAATTGATATTATAGTGGACATGAAGTGGTTTTTCATATCTTTTAAATTTGGTGGTTATTGGTATGAATTTAATGGAAAAAAAAAAGATAAAAAGAAATATGAAGTGGGAAGCAAAAAAGCTATAAAATTAGATTTCTTTTTTGGTGTTGATAGAAGATATGCAAGGGATTTGTTATTGGCTATAAGAAGAATATTATGTGTTCAAAAAATAGAGAAGTTACGGTTGGTAGTCAAATATTAGACTATTATCCCTCAGTAATGAGGACTCAAACAACTTCTAAATTGTCATAATATTATGTTCTCTTTAGGAATGAAATGTGGATGAGTAGGGAATAATGAAAAAAGAAATTTGGAGTTGAACTTGATGACTTGATGTTATAATTTTTTTATGCAATTTATATATTTTATGTTGTTTTGCACATTTGCATCCTTGGATTTTAACTCTATTTAATGTAAATTATCACTTGTCACTTACAACTTCTGCAATTTTGTATTTCATATATGCATGTCAATTAATTACTTTATAGTTCAATAAAAAATTAATATGCTCTCCTTTAACATACTATTAAGTTATTATATAAAAAAATACTCTAATCTTCATTTTCACTTTACGTAATTTTTTTGATTTTGAGGCTTATTCCTCAAAACTCCTTGAGGCTTACGTCTCGCCTCATGGATAGAAAATGTCTTAATGCCCAATTGCACAATTTTAAATCTTGATAAGGATATCTTGTTTTACATTCTAAAGGAATTTTATTTTAATATGCAAACTCCTAAAGTCACCTTCCTATATGGCAACTCATAAAACTAATCTACGAACACAATCCTTGATAAGCAAGAAAGAAGAGTAAACAAGGCTCAAAGTAACAAAATAAAAGCATTCAAAATCCTGATGATAGTCGTGTTGACAGTAAACTCAACTGAAGGAGACTATTTCTAAAATACCCTCAAATCTTAAAGCAAATTTTTGTGAGGCCCACATTTCTAAGAGAATATATTAAAACCTAAAAATTTTACAATATATAAAAACGCACAAGCAAATATACATCCTAAGTTTAAAACAACAACCATCCATTATCTGCAACAGTTTGGCAAGAATGACAAATTTAAGATTAATCTCTGGAAAAAAATAACTAATATTTTGTCAAGAATATCATCATGATCACTCTCAAAATATCTCATATCAATAAAAGTGTGGCATGTACCCCCTTAATCGGGTGATTTTGATGTCAAATGGTAACACAAAGTAGCGCTTATGGTTGGGGTTCTCTTACAAGATAATTGTCACAAAAAACCACAATTATATTACGGTCACAACAATCGTCTGAATGTTTCCCAATAGTTCCAATTTTTTGGAATATGAATCATAGGGTGCACTTGATAAAGCACAATGCTTTTTATCTACGAAGTTCGACTTAAAATTATCTCATTATATAAATATTCACCCTAAATCTATAAGATTTCACTAGACGACATAAACTATAGTTGCTACAAAGGAACATTCGATCAAGTTGAGTCGACTAACTCCGCTGACAAAGTTGACTGAAGTCCATAATAACTAAGTAAAATGAAACTATGGGATATTGATCGGGTTCATCATTATTTCTCCATCATCCACTTTAAGCTAATGATGGTAAATTTCTTCAATCCTATAACCTAAAGTTGCTACTACTACACGCTAATCCCTTGGCGCTTATTGATTAACCTTAATTGAAAGTTGTTAAATTCAAAGAATTGGAAAGAGATAAGGCTTAATTTTATTATACTAAACTATCCTTATTTATAGATCTATACAATATGTATTAATAAAGAAACAAATAACTGCATAATCATGCATAATTGCCTTTTATAATCCTTCCTAAATCAGCCACCCAAATATAGGAGATTGGTGTGATCTAGGTAAGCCTCCCACGGATCCCCATGTTGGCCATGGGATCAATAGGTCAAGGGATGGTTGAGATTTAACACCGTAATCCATGTGAGCTTCCTATGGATCCCCATGCTTGCCGTGGGATCAAGGGCCAAGGGACAGCTGTGATTTAACACTCTCCCTCAAGCTGGGGAATACAAATCTATCATTCCCAGCTTGGTAATCAATACCAGAAAGATGGAGTTATCAAGTCCCTTGGGAAAAATGTCTGCAGCATCAATTTCATCCTTTTCCTGCACCCCATGCATCTTGGTTTCACCTTCAATAAACTCTCACTGCTCTCTCTTTAGGAGCAGCACCTCTACATCAATATCATACAAATTTTTATGCATTGTTATACTTTGATCAAAAGAATCAACAATGCCATCATAAACCTCTGATCATCTAGTCACCAAATTGTTATCTTTGAAGCAATAATTATGTCATCCAAGCATTTCCTATACTTCTGTGGTCCAGAAGCCTCTTGTACACCTTAAGCACGCTTCCATCTTGATTTTATTTTATCAATATCTTTAACACGGTTATGATCTTTAACCAAATCTTTCATTGTAGACTTTTGAAAAAAGAGAACTTACTTTAATTTCAATTCTTTGTCTTCAGCCTCAGCATGCTTAACTCTTTGCTACTTAGTTCCAACCATTTGCTTGTTTTCTAAGAATCTCACTCTAAATTTTCTTTGAGATCCATTTCTACCTCCATTACTTGGAAGCTTTTTGTCAGAATTATTCCAAGCTTTTTTCTTATTACCAACTCCATAATGATCATTGCTAATTGACAATTGCAATGAAGCATTTCTTCTCCTTTGCAAGAACTTAGATCTGACCTTTTATCAGGCTTTATTGTACATGAATCCAAGCTGTATTCAGTATTAACTCTAGATTTACCACTATGATGGCAAAATTCAGCCTTCTGCTTTACAACCACGGAATCACCTTTCTCACTCTGAAAAGATCCATTATTCGTCACCAGTTTGGACGATCCATCTGCAACAGCAAAAGATTTTTTAGGATGAAAATTTTTACCTTCCTGTTGTGCAAATCCCTAAGGTGAGTTGTCAAAAAGGAACTGCTCAGATAATTTATGGTTAGCTTCATGATTTCCACCAGAATCATTCATTTCATATTGTATCAAAGTGTCAGGTTTCCCCTGAAATAAAGCAACAACAATTTTATTATGATCACTTAACAGAGCACTATTGCAATTAAATAATTTAGCCAAATAAGGCTTTAGCTTCAATGAACAGTTAATAAGCACTTTCTTAGCTAGCTTCTTGACTGTGTGCAGAATATTCTTTTCAACAACTTTCACACCATCCAACAAACATGAAAGAAGCTGTGCATAAATAATTTCATTCTCCTCCAAAACAAGTGCAATGATAGCCTCCATTGAGGAGAAGACAGCATCAGAATACTTTGACCTTATTGTCTTCAAAAAATGTTGAATCAATTCCAAGATCAAATCATCAAAATCAAGATCTAACATCAAAACAAAGGATCAAACCTTTGCAACAATTTCAAATATTGAAACTCTTCGGAATGAACTGCTTGACATCTCATCTAAATTCTAGAAAGCTCCAACAATCAGCCCAGATATCTCCTTCATTATATCATCATCATCATTTGGAACATTTGGTGTTATTCTCATTATTTCACTAAGACACGATGCAATAGAAACCTTTACATCCATGTCTGAGTGCCCGATCCTTAGCAATCAATGCTTTCATAGCAAGTTGAACAGCAATCAACATTAAAGTAGATAGAGATTCCTCCATTCTTGACAATAAATTTTCAGTTTCATCAAGTAACAAAAGCTGTTGTAAATCAGATGGAAGAGACGTCAGCTTATTCATGATATCTTTGAACACATCCTCCAACATTAAAATGTGCAAGAGAGAGGCCGCAGGTACGACAATAAGGGCTCCAAGCTCTTGATCCCTTGTCGGCACGCAAGACCATCGATCCAAGCATTCGGCTCTTCCCAAGCACGCACAAAGAAAAAATCCTGTACAATTCCTCCTGGTGCTCGATTCTACTTCTACGTAGGTAAGAATAGACGCACAGAGGCTTGACCTCCTTCGCATGTACAAGAGCTCCTGTGTGATCCTCTCTGCTCAGCTTCCAGGAAGAGACGCATAAAGCAAATAACCAAAAGGAACATCGCACTTCTCTTGATCGCACGCATGGACTAAGATTGAACCTTATTATGTCATTCCCAGGAGGAGGTCGTGGCCATTGTCCACTTCTCTGTTATGCTTGGTTGACTTTGGACGTCACACGAAAAAACGAAGACTAAGCCTGATGTCGTCGTTCCCAAGATGATGTGGAATATCCTAGATAATAATTTTTCTTAGAACTAGCTTATCATAGTTTGTTACTATTAGCTTCTTGAATATTCTTATTAGCCTTTAAATATACAAGTATTGTAGTAGGAAAGACATTGATAGATATTATCCTCTTTTCAAGCTTTTAAGCTTTGTACTTGCCCCTGGATTGGGAATCCCTTCAAGCATGTATGTTTCTTCTGACAATCCACTACATCACAGTAGGCCCTAAACGCTGGCACGAAATAGAGGGCACAAGGGTTTGGACTGCTCAACTCTCGTTTTATCTCCAATGGCAATGAAGGCTGCTTGCTCCTCTCTGTTTCCTCCTATTCATACATCCTAGCGATTCCGACAATGAAAACCGATGAAAGGACCAATATTCCTCAAATTTCCATCAATGAAGGCCGGTGTGAGAATCTGGCTCTAATACCTTGTTAAATTCAGAGAATTGGGGAGAGAGAAGGGTTAATTTTATTATACTAAATTATCCATCTTTATAGATCAAGCAAGTCTTACGCACGGATTTGGGCATCGGACAAGCAGATGTTCGCACAGGCTAGGTGTCAGCTTGTATGCATTTGGAGGCCAAGCATAGGTGCATAGGCATAATCGGGTCGACCTTGTATGTGAACGGATAGGACATGTGTTGTCCACGGGTATTAAAGCCGAAAGGTTCTGGGTCACACGAATACAGAAGAAGCAGAGACTGGATCCAAACGGTAGTCGAGGGCGTCAGATTCAGGCAGACGGGAGGTGTTCATGAATTGCAGGCGACGGGCAGCTTGGGCGTGAGGGCTTGCAGGTGTTGAAGCGGATGACAATCATAACCAGACAGAAGCATCGAGTTCACGTGAGTTTAATCGCACGCAAAACATGAGCAAGGGGTTTGGCGGCATTCGTTTCAGGTGTGGAGGCCAAAGACGGGCGAGGTCGATTTGTGTGAGGGTGTCAAAGGAGGCTTGAAGATTGCGAACAAAGCATGAGTTTTTTTTTTTCTGCTTCCTCCTTTTATCGATTTGGGTTGTCAAAGGCAGTTATTGTGTCTAAGAGATACATCATTTGATGATCCATTGCTGGCGATGGGGCAAGTTTGGAGGTTATTTCATGAAGAGATGTATCTCTTCAATTCAAAAAATATATTTATTTCGTCGCTCGCTCTCTCTCTCTCTCTCTCTCACCCCCCCCCCCCCTCCTCTCTATTTCAGAGAACACATTATAATAATGCAATTACTTTTGCATGTAACAATAACATTGTGGGTTATATGCCACAAGGATATAATGTCATTAAATCAAAATTGTTGCAGAGGGAGAGGTCGATTATTGAAAAGTAACTTGAACCTATAAAAGGGGCATGGAAAAAGAAACGATTGAGTTTGGAATGATGGATGGACTAATTGTCCACAAAGACCACTTATCAATTCTATGGTAGTATAAAAAAATAATCCAATTTTCATTAAACTTGAAAACTATGAGGGTCAATACAAAGATAGATTTTTTTTTTTTCAATTTGATTGGAAAATGATAATAATGGTTGGCTCTTCAGATATTATTTAAGTTATTACTAATAATGGTCCAGTTTGTTAGGCAATTGGTTTACCTGCTGAGCAAACATAAGCTCATAATTTTTGGACATCATGTATGGTGTATGCCCTCAATTTTGCTTTAAAGAATATTTGTGTTGTAAAACAACTAGGACAAATAAGATCACTTACAATAAATATTTTTAGATCACAATGATTGTTAGTGATGCTATTTTGATGGTTGAGAAAATTTAAGTAAATTAAAAATACACTTTAAGTAATAGTGATAACTAAGAAATGGTCATATTATTGCAATTAAGATGTTGGAAGGGCTAGATATGTGAAACAAAAATTACTTAATGATTTATAGTGGGATAAAGTTTATTACATTATATTTTTTAATGATCCTATTTATGATATGCTTAAAGTTGCAAGCATAGATAAGCTTGTTTGCATTTGATTATGAGTGTGAATTTCAATACTATCTAAAGTAAAAGAAGCGATATATAGAAATCAAATAAAATCAAATGATGAAGATTCAAGCTTTTTGAGTGCCATTCATAATATTTTGAAAATAGGTTGATCAAAAGTAACACACCTCTATATTGCTTCGCACATTCTTTAAATCCAAGATAAATTACAATTTGTACTTTGTAATATATTATCATTTTATAAAATAATAATTAGCCATATTTATTTTTATATATTCTTAAAAGATATTCCAATAAAGAATAGCTTCAAGAGAATAAACTCAATGTGTTTCTCCTCATAATATTTGAAAATTTCATTTATCTGAAAAGCTAGCTTGAAATATTATTTTTCAAATAAGAAGAGACAAATGATGAACATGATGTTAGCTAAATTTTCTAAATATCTAGAGGAATTTGGAGATCAATAATATTTGCATGATAGGTGGAAAATGGATCAAAAAATATGGTGGTTGATTCATGGATCTTCAATACCTTTACTTTAAACTATTGTCATAAAACTTCTTGGCCAAGTTTTCTCTTCCTCTTCTATAAAATAAATTTACAACAATCCATGAAGAGAAATAAAATCACTTCATGTTGGGTTGAAGATTTAGTTTATATATATATATATATATATACTAATCTTCATCTTCTAACAAAAAGACCACATTATATAAAAGGTTATAGCAAGATATGGGATGTTAAAGGAAATAGATTTGAGTACCTCTATAATAGGAATTTTATAGATTGTAAATCTTTCTCTTGACAAGCTTGAATTGAAAGCAATGTTATTTAATAATGATAATATTAGAGGTCAAGGAAAAGTGCATGACAAAGAGTCAATCCTATTATTCTTTTTAGTAAATGGCTGACTACTAGATCTGGAATCTTGATGTTATACAAGACAATTCATACTTACTTTTTCTATATCGTTAACTAAAAAAATATTTATTGAACCTCCATATTTTGAATGTTAATGTTAGAACTAAATGACTTAATATTTCTTTATTATTCTTAATTTTCTATTTATTTAATAGCAATCGTTTTTCTTTAGTATTCTTATTAACATTAGTGTTATTTCTTTGAGAAGTAGTAGGTGCAGTCTATTAAGCCTTTTTTTTCAAACAAGATATGTTTCCATTATATATAAAAAATCTCTTAATAGTAAAAAATTCAACATTTGTTCAAAATCTAAAGCAAGTTAAAAAGCCTGTTCAAGGGATGGAATTTGAGGCATCATTTCTCCGTCAAAATCAAAACTTAAAACCGATCTAAAATGTAGGAGTTATTTTCAGATTTACAATTACTTCAAAGTTCAAAGTGCATTGTGATTCCTAAAATTTGTTCATATATTAACTAAAATTTTTTTCCTCGTTTTAATGAATTAGATTCATCAAGTAATTGATCATGGTATAATAATAGAATATATTTTTTTAATAATTCTTTCATTTCAACCAAAGAGGTTATAGGTTTTCAAACAATCCTCTCTCATTTTCCACACTCATTCAATACATGTTAGCTTGTCAATTAATTTCAATTTTACAAATCTTGAAATTCATAAATTTCTGAAATTTTTATAATAAAAAAATTTAAAAAAAGTTAAGAACCAATGCAAAATCAAGTTAGTTCCTAAAAATCTCGCCAGATCCACGCAAGATAAATCAAACAATCAGCAGTTGATAACAACAAGCAGGATAGGCTGTGAGCTAATTTCCCACCCACAGTCCACCATAAGAATCAGTAGAACAATATAATCATAGAACTAAATGCCAAAGGATACCAATAACCACAAATCTTCTGTAGGAATCCCTAGAGTAGCATAATCAAACACCAAGAGATGCCAACCACCACCCAAACAGCAACAAAAATAGCTAGAAATACAACATCATCATGGAAACACATAGGAAGGGAAACCAGCCATCGCCAAAAATGGTAACCACAGCCCAAAGCAAACCAAACAAAAATTATATTTGCCCGTTTGACAGACATATTTTCTATCTTTCATTGTACATGTTCATATCACCTAAATCTATCTTCAATCATCTTATCTTCAAAATATGACACTCTAATATTTTTTTCTAATAAAATTATTTGTTAATTTATCATTTTTAATGTTTTTCATGCATCCATCTTAGCATTCTCATTTTTGTTAAACTCAACATAGATTTCAATGACTTTTTTATAGCCCAATATTGGAATCCATATAATATCGTTAGGCTAATTGTGGTTTTATAAAATTTATCTTTAAGCTTACATGATATCCTCCATGATTAACTCTGAATCTATAATTTAAATATGTTAATTTTGTTTGGCATATGCCAAAATCCTTGTGTTACAAGCTACTGATAAATATAATATGTCTCCTTGCATCACCAATGTTTAGAGTTTGTGTTGGGTTAAAAAGCTAATTGCCCAAATTGCACCTAAAAATTAAAACCTATGAATATGATAAATTTTACCAGATTCCACACAAACCCTTGCAAAACCTCACAAATTCGTTTTCCAGTAGAAGAGTATCAAACAAACTGACCAAGAAAAAATTGCAAAAGCTTCACACTTTTGAATTTTCAAGATCTAATAATCAGATGAGATGTAGCCAATTTGGGACTTTGGAAAACAGAACAAGAGGATCAAGCTTTACCTTTTGAATGACAAAAATCCAATGTTTTCCCTGATTGCCCAAAGGATCCAACTTCGGCTTATCCAATTCCCCATCTGGCCTAATCTCCAAAAATTCAAATCCATTATCACTCAAAGAGTTCTTCTCTTCATCGTTTTTGAAACAGGAGACAAGACCCACCCTCCATTTCTACATAGAAAACAACAACAAACAAAACAAAAAACAATGAAAGCATGCATATTAAATCAATATTCAGAGAGAATGGATAAAGTAAAGAGACCTTCGTCGAGTCTTCACAGAGTGAGATGGCATGAAGGAGGGGAAAGAACCGAGCTTTCACTGGGAAGCTGCAAGCTTTACTTGACAGCCTAAACAAAGGGGGAAGAAGCCGTGGGTTCAGTGGCCGTCCAGCGAGGCAGCGCCCGGCGCCGGACATGGCGACAATTGTTCGGCAGACAGAAAAACCCTAGAGTTTAACGGTGGAGGAAACCCTAACCCCCCATCATCACTCAGCTCCGCCGTAGGAATCAGCATAGCCCGACAATGACTGAGTGATTGGCGAGGGAGGAGAAGAAGATTGTAGTCAATAAAGGATCATACGAAGGGCAAGCCAAGATAGACACGGATGAACTCATGGACTGAGAGCGAGGAAGATTAGCTGCGGGTCGAACTGCAAAAACAGCATTAGGCAGTATCATTTATATTTAAAAAAATGGACCAGCACTTGTTAGATCAACATTAAATTATAATTATTTGATAAAAATAAAAAATAGAAGTCATAATTTTATTATATTTTTTATATTTAATTGATATTATATAAATAAAATTAATTAAGCATTAATTTTTAAATAGATAATATTTAAATGTTTTTTTTTTTTTTTTTAATTTGAGGCAGAGCCCATATATTGAATCAAAAGAGATTATAAATTACAAAGGGGATGTAAACAAAATTACAAGTAAAAAACCCCTATACCCCCAAGAACAAAAAGGAAGTATCAAAAAAGGTAGGACTCAGGAATAAGGTCTACACCTAAAAAATCATGTACAAAACTGGGATAGCAGACAAAAATCCCACAGAAGCTGTAAGATACACAGCCACCAGTAAGGACCATCGGTTGCTGCAAGGCCACAGCCAGGAACCATCACAGTGTCCCAAATAAAACCATAAGCATCAAAGAACCTTCCCTGGTTGCTAGAAGTCCCTCCAAGGGAAAGTAGGTGTAGACCTTGTCTCATCATTGTCCAACCCTCCAAAAAATTGTCACCACAAAAACAGGAAGCAGAGCAGCAAAGCAACCCGAATGCAGAAGAATTGGCCGCCAAAAACCAGTAAAATAACTCCAGAAATGTCTACTACGCGAGCCATACAGCCAGAGAAGTTCAAACAAAACTGTAGCACAGGAAGAACCAATCCTAGAAAAAAGCATACAGAGAAAGCAATTACACCATAATCTCCTTAAACCGGTCCACCAATTTGTCATAAGTATTCCATTTACGAGTTTTTGCATGAATGGCAGAAGTAATAGCTGCTTTGACATAATCGGGGGTGTTCCAAGAATTAGAGAATCTCCTCAAGTTACGTTCTCTCCAGATGAAATAGACAGCCACAGATATGGATAAAAAACAAAAAAAATTCTCCAAAACATATTAAATGGGGTTGCTATAGAAGAAATCATAAACCTGGTATAGATTAGGCCTCAGGTAGAAGCAATTAAGCACTGGGATCATGGAGGAGATAACAGAAAGGTGAAATCACAGTTAAAGAATAAATGGGAATGAGATTCATTATGCGCCAAACAAAAACCACATAAGGGAAAGACCGGGACCCCCCTATAAATAAGAATATCCGCACATTTAAGCTTCCCTTGAATAGCCATCCAACTATAACAAGCATACCGAATAGCATTACCTTTATGCCAAATGAACTTAAACCAACTCACATCATCCATATTATCAAAGAATTGAATAGTAAAACTCTTAAAAATAGGCTTAGAGCAGTTAGCCCAAGCCATCACAGGTTGCTCCTCAATATCAATTCTCAGAATATTATCTTTAATATGGAGTGGCCAATGAACAGGAATAGACCAGTTCCCATTAGTAATAAAATCCCTAATAGCACAGCAGGCAAGAGAGTTGCTAACAAAAGATTTAGCTAATGAATCACCATGGTACCAAGCATCCCAGAGCAATGAAAAGCCGTAGGAAGGGGCTACTTTAAAGCGAAAACAATCTTTAACCAGATGAGCCGTGCTACAAACCGGCTTCCAAAATTTTGAAGCCGACAAAGGAGGGGGCTTCCAAGGTGATTCATATTTAACTTTAAACCACTAACCCAAAATGGAATGAACATTAAACATTCGTCAGATGAATGAGCAAGCAACTCCATGATACATAGAATCAAAAGAGGGAATACCTAGTCCCCCTTTACACTTAGGCTTAGTGATAGCTTTCCAGGAAATGATATGCATTTTCTTGTCTTTAATGTTACCAAAAAACAGAAATTTAGAGCATAACTTAGAAATAACTTTCCGGCAAGATTTAGGTATGATAGCTCCTCTAATCCAATAAGCAATCATATTGGCTATAGTAAATTTTAAGAATTGGACCCTTCTTGCAAAGAAAGAAATATAACTTTCCAACCCTCAAGTAGAGCAGAGATTCTGCTGATTAGATGTTGGAAGTGAGTAAAATTATGCCTATTGTAGGCAATAGGAAGCACTAAATAGGTAAGAGAGCTCTCAATGACAGAAATGCCCAAAATAGAAGCCAGGTTGTAGCAGTTTCCACATTCTTAGAAAAGAGGATAGAGCTTTTCATCGGGCTGATGTGAAGGCCATAAGCTTCAGAGAAAATATGCATAGTGTTCTTGAGACAAACCAAATTATCCAGGGAAGCAGCCCCAAAAACCAAAAGGTCGTCAGCATACCTGAGATGCTTAATATAAAATGATCTTTGACTAAGGCCCACAAAAGAAGGTTGGTTCTGAGAATTGATGTAGGCAGGGGGGGGGGGGGGGGGGGGGGTTGACTCAAACCCAAAATAAGTTGGTTTTGACTTCCCTCGAGCTTACAAGCTCAATAAATTTTGAGCTAGAATTTAGCTCATTTATGAGCTGGTCTTTAGTTCATTTATTGAACTAAGGGTTAGCTCATTATTAACTAAGTTTTTAGTTCAATAGTTATCTTAATTAATGTAATTTTTATTATAATATTTTTATTAAAGTTTGTCTCTTGGGATTCTAAAATGACTTTTAGAATCCTAAGATGGTTTGTTTTTCCCATGCCTTGGCTCCTTGGCTTCCACGGTTGGCTGTTGTTTTCGTGCATTGGCTCCTTGGTTCTCACGGTGGCTGCTGGTTTTCCAAACTTTGGGCCTTCCCGTGGCTTTTGGCGCCTCGGTTCTGTGCGGCCTCTTGGGTTCCCGTGGCTGCTTCTTCGGTTTCCTAGGCTGGGCTGTTTTCCCGTGAAAAGCAAGGGGCTTTTCATGGCTTTTGGTGTTTTGGATTCCTATGGGAATTTAATTGTGTGGCTTTTTGTATTCCCCCTTTCATACCTATAAATATGAGGGGTTATGTATTGTTTTAAAGAAGTGATAAGTTATTTTTGGAAAAGAAATCCTTGGGATTTTTTTTGGAGAAGCTTGCGAGCTTTGTCCACCTTCTTGCACCTCCTCTGGAAATCTTGCAAGCTCTTTCCACCCTTCTTCTCGGCTTCTAACCTCTTCCGTCTCTCCGCAAGTGACCACCTCACATGTATCCCTCGTCTCAAAGTAAGCAAGTTTAGGGTGTCTGAGTCGAATTTGTAAGTTTCTTTTTAATTTGAAATGTAAGAGTTTGTTCTTCCTATTATTTAGTAAGTGTGTCCCTATAATTAGCTAAGTGTTTGTTTTATGTCGTAAAGGAGTCCTTTCTCCTTCTTTTAGGTCGGGTGTAAACTCTTTTGCGGGCCGAGGTCCCCGTGTTCCCCCCATCCCCCAGCTTTTTGCCCGCATCAAGAATGAAGGCATTGGGATAACCTATCCATAGTAATACAAAAAAGCAAAGGGGATAAAGGACATCCCTGACGAAGTCCAGAAGTAGAGTTAAAGAACCCTTCCAAAGAGCCATTAAGACATATGGAAAAGTGAACATCCGTAATGCAACCCTTGATCCATTTAATAAAGTTATCCGGAAAACCTTTAAGTTTCAATCTGTTAAGCAGAAAAGCCCTAGAAACAGAATCAAAGGCTTTCTTGATATCAAGCTTGGCACAAAAAAACTTTTGAGAACCCTTAAAAACCTTAAGCAATTCAGCTGCCAAGATAATATTGTCAGTGGAATGCCTATTAGCAATGAAACCAGATTGACTTTCATGAATAATAAAAGGCAGGATAGGTTTAAGCCTATTAGCAATAATCTTGGCCACAATTTTGTAGAAAACATTACATAAGGAAATCGATCTATAGTCATAGATGATGGATGCGTGGAAGCCTTTGGGAATCAGAGTGATAGCAGTTGCCTTAGCCCCTTTGGGCATAAGGCCAGAAGCAAAGAAATGCCTAACAGCAAGACAAAGTTTGTACCCAATGATGTTCCAAGCCTGTTGATAAAAACTAAAGGAGAAACCATCCGGACCAGGGGCAAAGTCAGATTTACCAGCAAACACCACCTCTTTAATTTCAGCATCAGTAATGGGAGCCACTAAAGAGCTCATGAAGTGTGAGGGAACCATGTTGCCCACGGGAATGAGCATGGAGTCATCCTGAGTAGAGATGGGGGCATTAAAAATGGAACTAAAATGATCGATTAATTCAACAGCAATGCTCTAATGACCAGTAATAATGCCCCGAGGAGTGGATATCTCCTTAATAGTGCTTCTATTGGATCTAGAACGTATCTTAGCATAAAGAAAACCAAGATCATCTTCCCCCTGAGAAAGCAGTAAGTTTTGGCTCTTTGAGCAATCCAAGAAGACCATTCCATTTGTAACTGACTTAAATTATCATTGGCCCTTTTCAGAGCAGCATTAAGGCCCAAGTTCAAAGGACAGCTATGTAAATCAGTAAGACATTGCATTTGAAGAGTCTTAGCTTCCAAAATGCCATTGGACAAATATAAAGCAGAAGCCCAATTCTTACCCTTAATAATAATTTTGAGATCCCTCAAACAATTATAGAAAGCATAAATGGGGCTAGCATTTTTAGGCTGCTTAAAAGCATGAAGTAATGCATCCCAAAACCCCTCCATGTTGAACCAAAAATTCTTAAACATGAACCTAGAGAAGGTTCTATTAACCAGATTCACCATCATAATGAGAGGGGAATGATCAGATCCAAATGGGGAATCCACCTTGTAATACGCAAAAGGGTAAAAATCCAGAAATTCTGGATTGACCAAAGTTCTATCGAGCTTAATATGAGTGGGGGATCATCCATTTGATTAAACCAGGTAAAGAGAAGACCCACCAAAGAGAGATCTTGTATCCCACTATCAAAAATGAAATTATTAAGCTCACCCAGCCTTCCCTGGGGTAAGGGGGCACCACCAGCTTTCTCAAAATCATATCTGCAACAGTTAAAATCCCCCATGACCGCCCAAGGTAGATTAATGCCATGAGAGAGCTCCAAAAGATTTTCCCAAAGAACTTTCCTATCATCGGAAAGATTAGCCGCATAGATGACAGATAAGAAAATAGGGGGAGAGGAACCAGAGGAAAGAGTCTCATGGATGATTTGGGAAGAGATGAAATAAGGTGAAAATGTTATAACTGAAGAATCCCACTTGAGCCAAATTCTACCAGGAGTAGAAAAACCAAAGTTATCACAACATTATTCATTATCAAAAAGAACATAGGAATGACGAAACCAAGGGTCAGAGGGCAAGGATGCCTGAATTTTGGCTTCTAAAATACCAAGAAGCTTAAGATTATGTGAACTAATAAGGTCTTTGCACATCCTAACTTTAAGATGATGATTAAATCCTCTCACATTCTAGGCTGTAAAAGCGGGCAGGGACATAGTTATCGTGGAGGTTTTGCCTTTTTGGTAGATTTGGCTTTAGGTTTTTTTGTTGGAGAGGTTTTTTTTGCTGAAGATTTGACTTTGGGTTGAGAGGCAAGCTTGGAGGAGGAACCCACAAAATTCTGGTTGTGAGAGTCCATCGATTGAGGAGAGGAAGAAGAATTTTCTTCCCCATCCAGAACATCCTCAGCTGACAGAGCAATTGGAGGTTCCGTATGCAAGGAAGCAAAACTGTTAGCTAACAGGACTTGAGTTGGGAGCATTAACTTAGGAGAGGGAATGGGTTGTGAGGAGGAGGATTCTTCATTTAGAAGGTTTAGGTTTGGAATTAACGGATCCTTCTCATTGGAACTGGCCGGTAGCTCGAGAAGGGCAGCTAAAGGAGTTGACTGAATAGGGTTAGAAGACATCTCCGGCTCAGGAATTTGACCCTTATCAATAGCAGTTAAACCTTCTTTAACTGGCACAATATCAATGGCAAGAGAAGAATTTCTGTTGTTTGGGAGAGGAGGCTTTGAGGAGGATCCGGTAATACGGGAGGCAGGATTCCTACTCTTACTTCTACCATGGGGTTAGTTTTGGAGGTGTAACAGGCTTAGGATTGGGATTGGATGAGCAAAGAGCAAAGGGGTGGAAAAGAGATCCACAGCCTTCGCAAGGGCTGGGTTTCCAGTCATAAACAACTTTTAAAACCATGTCTTCTCCATCCAAATCCAAAGGAATTTCATCCGGCAAAATGGAATCCTTACTAATTTGTACACAAACCCTAGCGAACGTGAGCCTCGTTCACTTAGCCGTTAGAGAATCAATAGATAAAGGAATACCAACATAACTTGCAATTTTGGATATACCTACGGGAGTCCACAAAGCCAGTGGGAGGTCCAAAATTTTGATCCAGAGAGGAATCATAGCAGATTCATCCCTCTTTGGTTTAAATTTTGGATTCCACTTCTGAAGAATGAACGGCTTACCAAGAAGAAACCAAGGTCCGCCCGAGTAGATCACCTCCAGGTCCTCAACAGAGGTGAACTTAATGACTGTAGGACCAGAGAGATTAGCCGCATACGAAGTATGAGTCGGGGAAGGGGGAACTCCTAATACGAAGGAGCCCGGGAGAGGAGGAAAGGCAGAGGGGTCAAGCGCCATTCGGAGAGGAGAGATAAGTCTCCCCCCCTCGAAGCAAGAGCGTCGGCCAGGCGGCCGGAGAGGAGAGGCAAGCAAAAATTGCCAAAACAGAAAAAAACCCTAGCGGAGCTCCAAGCGTGTCCATAACTTTTTTCTAATATTTAAATGTTACAAAGAAATTTTTTTCTCTTAAAAAAAAGAATATTTTATGAATACAATACAATCAACCAAATTTATTAAAAAATATGATTTATTTCACTAACTACTTCTATATATAATCAATATTACATATATCTATTTTGGGTTTATATATTTAAGTTTGTATTTTCTATTATTAAATGTTATGTTACATATTAACCTCAATTCAATTTTAGAAAATACGCTTGTGTACCTAAAAATTAAAAGCAAATTAACTAAGAAATTTAAATATGGGATGTAAGTGCAATTTCACAAGATAAATGGAAGTTATTTATAATATTGACTATCTATAAAGGAGATCTGTGTAATTAATCCTATTGTATTTTATAAAATTTATAGCAATAGAGATTAAACTTTGTCATAGCGAAGAAAAATAGAAACCATTTGTGTGGACTAGAACATCCATATTTGTTAAATAACTAGTTCATACCCTGCATTATGGGGAAAACATAGGGGATAAACTAAGTAGGTACAAAGCAGAAAATTAGTGATCTCAATGAATGGGAGATCCATCCCCATCTTGAAGTATTACTAAAAGAGGTAGGCCTCTGTGACATGACAGAACAAGTGACATTTGGTCTCTCCTCTTCCATCAGGAGGCCTTGTCATGATGTCACATTGCAGTCATCTTTTGTCTAAAATTTTTATAGTTGTTAGATTCGCATCAAGAGGCCTAATCATCATCAAAATTCTCATCACTTATCTTAATTAGGAAAGGGGGACAGAGAAGGCATGCAATTTGGAAACTATTGCCATGTAAGCACTAAGATCCAACTATGATGGCTTTTGTAGTTTAAATGCCTATAAAAAATCACAAGAAGATTAGAATGCTCAGTGTTTTCCCCATCATTGCAACATGGCATACCTTAATCTACCTCAAATTCCATTAGATCTAGGCAAAATGAGCTAAGAACCAGATTAAGCTAAATAATATTATTCCATTTTATTATTTAAAATTTTTAATAAGTATTCGTCACACCCATACCTTTTTAGGTCCATTAATAAGGTCAAATAATCAATAAGCTATTGGGCTAATCTTATTTCTTTCTCAAAAATATCATCGGAATCACCAACAAGGAATTATCTAATTATGGACATAAATAATGCCATTCCTACTCAACATAAGCTCGACCATACTTGAGACTTGCTCACCTTTCTTATTTCTTTCTCTATTATTAAGTTGTAAATGAACATAAAAGAAATGAAAGAAAAGACAAATCACACTCTATCTTATAAGCTATTCCTTTTATAAACATTAAAAGATTTATTACATTAAGCTCAAAACAAGTTACACTTTCTACTTACTAAGATCTTTCCGTGTACTCTCAGTGTGTACATGATTCCTCGGCAACCTATGGTGGTCATAATCATGATGATCTTGGGAGCTTTCTCTCTCTTTATCATCTCTATGTCATCCGCCTATGCATAACAAAGTTAAGGCATATCTTCTAGACCTTGAGGTAGGTAATGTTGGTATTATAAGTTTAATAAACCCGATTTTATTTCCCAAAAAAAAAATCCAAAAGAAAAGGTATGTGGGAGCGCTACAATGTTGGGATGGGAAGCACCACAGTTTTGAGATCTCAGATTTTTAGGGTAATAAATGCGTGCAGTCGCATTGAGTCTTAGGCCTCATGACAGTAAGTCAAAAAAATTATATATATATATATATATATATATATATATATATATATATATATATATATATATATATATATATATATATATATATATAATCCCATTCCATTTCATTAAAAATATCACCCCAACCATCCCCTCCCCATTTCTTCTTTGCTCGGTCAAGAGAGAAGAAGAGAGAGAAAGAGAAGAGAGGAAGGAGAAAGTCATGTCGAGATCATTTTTGTCCGTCACTTTAATTATAAAAAGTGTTCTGATTGTGGTAGGTAATTCAAATCCTATTTCAATTTTCAATTATTTTAATTTTTTGGATTTTATCTCTCCTAAAATTGATTAAAATGCAATATCTTTCATTCTAGTGATTTTCTATTATATAACTTTTGATATGCAATAGGTATTATCCCTTGAATATTTTGATTGGTTAATATTAAAATTTCACTAATTGGTTTTGTATAGATGTCATTTTAATTAAAATGAATAGTATATTAATGAGTATAAAATAATTAGGAGTTAGTATACTGCATTTGGACATGAAATATATGATATGCATACATGTATTATTCATTTAGTTCAGCATGCATTTTTGGCATAATATAGATATATTGATTAGTAAAAGGATAGTTACATTGAGTATATATAATGTTTGATATAATACTTTATATTATGTGAAATGTGTGTAAAAGTAAGGAAGGCTAGCTGGAAATGCTCGACTGATTTAGATTGGCTGAAGATATGTTACCCTGTATAGGAGAGTGGGTTGATGGTATTTTTTTTTTAAATAAGATTTATGATGGTGTAATCCAATATGATATTAAAAGGGATGTATAATGAGACTAACTGATATGTTATGATATATCAACGAATAAAAAATGATGATTTCTTACATGAAAGTCATCTACCTGACTTGTGATTTATGATATAAGACTAAGTCTTAATATTTTGACTGATGTGATTGAGAATAACTCCTACAGAGTTGGCCTATAAGTTTGGATACATGAAAAACACCATAGGTATTTGAATGTCTTGTCTTGCTTATATTATTTATTTATGTATATGACATCAACATACATGACAAATTGCATAAGTAACACGATATTATATGATATACACTTAATACAGGATAAGATTAGTACATACATATGATATGACTAATTGATAAGATTGATAAAATTGATACAAGGGTATATATATACATGAATTACATAATATGCATGATACACTACATCGTATATATTACATTAGATTTATAATATAATATAATATACATGCACATACACTACATGACATGTATATGATAGATGAATAATGGTAAATATTTATAAGTAAGAGGTGTGCTTATTTATATAAGATATTATATAGACTGTCTTGTAACTAATGGGTACATGAATGATAGAACTTACTAATCACTTATATTATTATTGATCATTGATTATGAATTGCATTATTTATATTGATTTTCATTGCTTATATGAAATGATATTGCAACTATTGATTCCCATTTTTTCTTACTACTACATGTTCATACTAATATGGATTAAATGATTTCATTCATACTGTCATTGCTCAACCCGTAAGATCCACTAACACGAAATAGATCCTTTCATGTTGATTTGTGACAAGCCAACCCAAGATCAAAGTTTTGAAAAACTTTTCATATTTTCTTCTTTCAATCAAACTTAAAATAAATAGTAGACTATATAACTACTAATTACTATCAATATACAGAAAATAACTCAACCATTAAATTTCTTTTCATTTCTCACCACAATGTATACATAACATTTAAACTATAGTGCATTGCGAAAGATTGAAACACGAAACAGAACAATATAAATAACTATCCATGATTGTACAAAAGATTAGAAAAAAAATCTATGCATACTTAGAGAGATTAGGTCATAACTAAGCTATATAATTGATTCTTTCCCTCTCCTAGACACTGAAATAGAAATGTTGATAACTATGACTAACACAGCTCAACAAATCGCACTTACCGATCTGAATTTCAAATACTATTTATAGAGAGTTTAACCAAATTTTAAAGAAATATAATAAAACACTGGACTGAGCAAAATAGAAATTATAGTTATAAAAAATGTAAATAATAGTGATGGGAAAGTAGATAAATAAGTACTCCATATTTCAAAATAGAAAGTAACATATTTTCCTCATGCCCTTATACCTCTCATTAGAATAGAATTAGAGAATTATGATCCTTATGACTCTTAATACCCAATATAAAAACAGAATGTACATATAACACTATAATAGAGTGTGTATATAGTAGTATAATAAAGTGTGCATATATCACTATAATATAGTGTACATGTAGCACCAGAATGTTTCTTTGGCACTAAAATATTTATTTAACACCATAATAGAACTTCCTATGCACACACACATCAAATCTCCTCATAATCACACATTCTAATTAGATAAACATATAATTCATTGCATGTTGTAAAAGAAAACACTATAACGAAAGGTAGCAGAATATGCTACTATGCAGAAATCCACAATTTCAAAATATAATCAAATTACTATAGATTGTTCAGAATATTATTTTAAAGCTTTAATAATATTACAATATTATTTTCTTTTGTCACAATTATTTTTAAGACAATTAAAAAAGTGCATTTTTCAAAAACTCCTGTGTAACATTTATAGAAAAATACATAAATATCCAAAATATTTATCTTTATAACATACAAAAAGTTATACAGTGAAAACTTTATAGGAATTATCATCATTTTTAGATTATGGAGATATAAATTAAATAAAAAAATCTTATATCTTTTAAAATTGAGATTGGCAATTTGCAACCTATCTCGAACCGCACAACTTTCTAAATAGGGTCGTCAACTAAAAACACACCAAAGTCGTCAAAAACTAGCTTTCTTTCTCTATAAATCATTCTCTCTCTATCTCTAACGGGCTGCCTCAATCAGATGAAATGAGCGAATTTAGTGAAAAATGATTTTTTTATTTTAAAATTAGGACCCAACGCCACAGCGCTCGATCTTGTGTGTCACAACACTCCCTTAAGTAGCACACATACGGGCTCTCTGCATAAGCTCAGAGAAGTCAGAAATATGAAATGGAATCAATGGTTACCTCAAATTGTCTCGCAATCCCCTCATAAACCTATAACACTTATCCTCTAGAGTGCTAACCAACTATGGACCATATTTGGCTAAAGTAGTAAACTCTGCGTCGTACTACCTAATAGTCCTGCTCCCCTAAACTAACCTCAAAAAGCTTCTTATATATGCTAACATGTAGAAGGTAATACGAATCGAGCTCGAAGCACATCAGAAAAATTTTTCCCAACTGATAAAGGAGTTCAGTCTCCCTTGAAACTTCTCTTCTTGCTGGCCCATCCACCAGCATTCTATCTCCTCATCTAATAGAAAAATTACAAATGATACCTTCCTCCCATGAGGATACTATTTATCATCAAAAGTTTTCTCTAAACTCCTTAACCAATTCTCTACTGCTCTAAACTCAATAACACCCTCAAATCTTAGAGGTTTCAATCTCAAAATTATTTGTGGATAACAAAATACATTATCATATCAGATAATAGGAACTCCACTTTGTGCCTTGCATATTAACTTAGCCAACATCTATATCAGAATTGACTGTAAGAGCAATACTATGTACGGGTGTTGCTTGACTGACACTCTGTTCGTTAGTCATATTTGGGTTTGGTGGTTTCATAATCACAAAGAATACTCAACTTGGCATATATGCACATGAAAACAAATAAGAATGAATACCCATATATGCCCAAAACTACCTCAATTGACTTACAGATCAATTCTCTATAACTCTGTGTCATAGTCAATTTCTAAAACTACTGCTTTGATATCAAAAATGTTTATCACAACCCAGCCTGATAAGACCCACATAATGGAAAGGTTTTATCGTGTTGGTTTGCAACTGATAAATCCTAAGATCCAAGTTTTAGAATTTTTTTTAATTATTGTCTTCTAATTTAAATTTTAATATCAACCATAGACTACACAACTACTTATAGCATCCAGTATACTAAAAATAAGCTCATCCGCCCAAAATTTTCTTTTCATTTCATTAGAAAAAGAATATTTATGCAATGATTTTACTATAATATATGACTACAAATAGGAGTACAAAATAGAACATACTAGATTATTAGTCATGTCTGCATAAAATATCTAAAAGAAGAAATATCTACATAGACTAAGATCAGATCCTGAAACTCCTACACATTTGACTCTTTCCCTTCCTCAGACCCCGAAAATAGAAGGTGTAAAAACAATGAGTTAACACAGCTCAATGAACCATATTTATCAATTAAATTTTCCAAATAATTCATTTATCAAATGAACATTTGAGATTAAAATAATGTATATTGATCACTACATTGAATATAATCGTACTTGCAATTATAAAAAAACTTAAATAGTATTATAGGAAAGCAAATAACCAAACAGTTCATATGCCTCCTAATGCAAGCACTAATTCATTACATTGAAGTAATTAAAACATAAATAAATTCATTCCAGAATTTTAAAAAATGCTATAGCCGTAGACAACTAAATATATTACTGTACAAAAATATTTTGTTTGAGAATATAATTAAATTATCAAAGATTATGTAGAACATTGTTTTAAGATTTTAATTATACTACAACATTAATTTCTGAATTCATGATTACTTTCTAGACAACTAAAAATGCACACTTTTCATAATCTCTAGCATAAAATTTCTTGAAAAAAATTTAAATATTCAAAATTATTAACTCTATAATATACATAAAGTTATGCGGTGAAAGACTTATTTGTGCAAAATAATCTTCATTTTCTGCTTATAGAAATATAAATTTAATCAGAAAATTAGAAAATTTTATGTATTTTGAAAATAAAGACAAGCAAAATGTAACATCTGTGATGCATTGACACTTCTTCTCAAAGAGATATGCAATATCCGACATGTTTCGAACACGACGCACATCCGACACGTGTCGGACACATTGAGGATGTGTGCAATTAAAAAGAATAATAAAAATAAATTGGACATGAGTGTCTTACACACGTGTCTTAAATTTATTTATTTTTTTAAATATAATTTCTTATTCTTCAAAATTTTATTTATTAAAAAAATAAAAATTAAATTTCTTATTTCCTCTTCGCAGCCCAAATAAATCCCCCTACTCAATACCTCATTCCCCTAAGATTCTCATTTTTATTTCTTTCTAACGGGTTACAACTAGGATTTTACAATGCAAGATGTTATCTTAACATAGAAGGTTAACGTCGTTACAACATCAATGTTTAATAACCATCTCAACATCAATTATTGATGAATGATGACTATGTCATCCTTTGTTGCATCCTCACCAACAATGGTTATCTATGATTGATCATTCAACAAGCCTTCAACTCCCATGCCACGATCTTCACCAATCTTTGTCACCTCTATTATCACCACTAGGTTTAGGATACTTGCAGCCGTCTTCTGTCTCTTAATACTCTTTATAAGGGAGCACAAAAAATGCTCATAATAGTAGAATAGGAAGGCAAATATTAGCTAAAGATAGTTGGAGTTCAAAAAGATATGCACATTTTAAAACCCTATGCCCTCTACTTTATGACGCTTCAAAATAGGGAAAATTTTTGTAACTGAATGAGTGTCTGATTTTTTACATTAAGAAAGAAAGAAGTATTTGATTCAATTTCCAATAAAATTATTATATAATATTATAAAAAACACAAAATAGTCATAATTTAAATTATAAATTGTGATTAAATATAAGACTTTATTTTGAATTACAAATTATCTATTTTATTTTTTTAATGTTATTTTATTTAGTTTATATGTTTGCCCCTTTGAAAAAAACAGGTTAATTTCACCCATGGCCGAAATGCAACCGCTAATAAGACATATTTAATTCTATTTTCTTATGTTTAATTTTTTCAAAAAATTGTTTAAATTTGATTATTTCATGCATCTTTTTTATTATATAGCTTTATGAATATATGATCAAATTTGCGTTAGCTACACTGACAAAATAAGGAGAAATTATATATTCTGTGCGAAGTCCGGACGTAGCTCTACATCCAAACTCCAGTAAAATGCTGACACATGTGGCCCGACGACCTGACCCGATCCACTAGTTCAAAGGTGAAAAACTCGATGACCCAACCCGGTCTACTGGTCCAAAGGTGAAAAACCTGGTCCATGAAAATTTTAAAATATGTGCAAACCAAAAGTTGCGGCATTTGATCGTTTCATCTTCTAGTATTGAAAATTTTGGTTCATTTCCGCTCTTAGTTCAGGCAAGTGCTCTTCATCTTCGCACAATGATCAAGTCTTCTAGCTAAGAAATTAATATGTCTGGGCATAGAACCTTTCACTGTCTTTTGGCAAACCAAAAGTGTCAACATTCAAATTTTAGAGTTTATAGCGTCTTCCTATTCACTCTTCTTCTTCCAGGCAAGAGTTAAAGTCAAATTTATCTCCATAGTAGCTCTACATCATTGGATATGTTGAAATGTCAAAGCTATTTCTTATGTAAATAGTTTATGAGTTGTTAGGGTATAGGATTTATGTAAAATTTATGTCAAATACGATTTTTTTTTTCTTAATAGAAATTGGGTATTGCTCGGTATTGATGTGTATTACTATGATATAAGCTTATGGCAACCAGACATTGATGTTATTTAAAAACTATTTAAGCTTTTTCACAACTGTGTATTTGAGAAATTTTATAGGAAATGCTATATTTTTCTCTCTTAAGTCACTGTGTATTATTGTATATTGCTGTGTATTTTTATTATACAAACTTATGGCAACCAGATATTATTGTATTTGTTCTTTAAAAATCATTTTAAGTTTTTTCAGAACTGTGTATTTGAGAAATTTCATGAGAAATGCTATTATTTCTTTGTCAAGTTACTGGATATTGCTGTGTGCTACTGAGTATTATTGTATATTGATGGTATTTACATGATATACAAGCTTATGCTAACCATACATTGTTGTATTTGTCCATTTGAAAACCTTTTTTTAAGCTTTTTTCCCAGTTGTGTACTTGATATTTGAAAATTTTCATAAGAAATGTTATTTTTCTCTTAAATAATTGATATGTATTGTTATGTTTTTAGTTGTATATTGTTGTATATTTTATTGTGTATTCAGATGCTTTTTTAGATGTGTATTATTGTGTATTCAATTATGTACTACTCTATATTAAGTTGTATATTCAGCTGTATATTACTATGTATTGCAGTGTATTTTGTTGTATATTATTGTGTATTGATGTCTATTTAGCTCTGTATTATTGTGTATTGAGATGTGTGTTGCTGGGTACTTAGTTGTGTATCGTTCTATATTGTTGTATATTTTGATGTGTTTTGTTGTCTATTTAGCTGTGTATTGATGTGTATTGTCATGATGCAAGCTTATGGCAATCAGACATTGTTATATTTCTTCATTTGAAAACTTTGTAAACTTTTTCACATCTGTAATTTTGAGAAATTTATGAGAATTATTATTATTTCTCTATTAAATCACTAGATATTGATGTGTGATGCTGAGTATTTTGCAAATGTCTGTTCCAAAGATCACTTATCCTTCCAGAACATCAACCTTTAGAGTTATCTGTCACTCTTTGATCAACCTTTTGTCAAGTATTTCAAAGACAAATTAAAGTAATTACACTTACATCAATTCCTCGAGATCCCTGCGTTTCAGTAGAATATTCCCCTCTTATACATGTTGTTATCATCATGGAATATGTCAAAGCAATGCTTCATCATGAAAGGGCATGAGCTAGCATTCATTGTAGATGAGATGGTTATGATTACAAGATTGTCAAACCGAGTTGTATTCAAGTTGAAAAGTGAGATAGTGTTTGGAAAATTCTCGATCAAGATTAAACAAGAGATGCAAAACCTCACTAAATTAAAACCACTTGACCTTATTCTAAATAAATTTATAATATTCATGTTGTCCAATTTTTTCTTTCCATTTCATAACTATAGAATTCCGGGAAGGATCATTTCTGCTGCACGAAATCTAAATGAGTTCTCATCTTATAACTAGACAACGACTATTTGGGATTTCTTGGTTGGGCAGTTTGATGTGACTACTAGAAAGTTTATGAAATCCAAACCACTAGGATATATAAATGGATTTGTATATTTGCTATTTGTGAGTATAAACAACATATACGATTCTCTATGATTATCAATTCATTTGGAATTTCTTTGTTAATGTTCAACTTGATTATATACATTTGATTTTTGGAGCACACAGTAGTCCAAGCCCCTATGCATATGAACGCAAGACTCCATTTTCTTCGTTGGGGCAATCACATCTTTTATAACGATATAGAGATGTCTGAATTATTTATTGATCTTTAGGATGGGCAAGTACATATGCTTCCCCACACATCATACTTAGATAGGTAATTTGATTTGTTTGTCAGCTTATTGTGACAATCAAAATTGTACAAATTTTTCATTCCCTCCGAAGAGTTACTCATGAAGAAACAACTCTCCTACACAATTATCCCCCTCATTCTCCTGAGAAAGTATAATCTCCACCTTCCATCTCTCTTCAAACCTCCAGCCATCCCCCTCATTCTCTTGAGAAAGTTCACTCTCCACCTTCCATTTCCCTTAAACCCCCTAGCCATCCCCTCATTCTCCTGAGAAAGTACACTCTCTACCTTCCATCTCCTTTCAACCCCTGGTTATTCCCCTCGTTCTTCCTATAAAGTCCACCCCTTTAGCATCACATCCAACAAAGCATCATAGAAATATGTGCAATGTGCAATTCTATGCTAGAGGGGATGGAGAAAATCGGATCTAGCAATACACAGTTGAATAAACAACAACACAACTCAACACAATATTTATTAACAAAAAATAAACACATTCACAACATAATTTCCCTATATACAATTATAAGCTTGTATATAAGATTGTACACAACAAATACACAATAATATACGGTATGTATTAGGAAAAAAAATGTCTAATGTAATTTCACAAATACACATAATTTTAAGAATACACCCTAAACCCTAAAAATTTATAGATTTACATTAAAATCATCCTTACATAACAAAATCATGCTTCTTAACAACATTCAATACATAAATAATTAAAGAATGCACTGTAAACCCCAAAAAACTTTATATTCATAGGAAACACATTAAAAGTTGGGAAGACTTTAAAATGTACTGATAATAACCCTAATTTCTGTCCCATGGTTAACTGCAATAACTCTTTCTAGACATTTGGCATGCCGTATTTCATCTCCTTGGAGAATGAAATGTCCTCCAAACCAGTTTACATCTTCGCTTGTTTCTCATCTTTCTTTCTCATAAGGTAAAATGTAATATTTCGCCTGCCAAAACCCTAAATTCTTGGGAGTTTTCTTGGGTTTCTTTTTTTTTTTAAAGGTAAAAAAATATCTTAAATTATTGGGTGTCAGGTAGTAAGAAAAAATAATATAAATATTAAATATCAATGTGTTAGCATTTTATTAGAATCCGAACGAAGAACGATATTTGGACTCTGCATAGAATAATTTCTCCAAAATAAAGCCCGTTTGATATGAATGTAACTTTTTCCTAAAAATAATCATGATTTTTTTAATTAATGATTATTCTAAATAAAAAATATTGAATATGATGATATAAATTATGTATTAAAATTAACTTAAAAATTATTAAATTTATTCTGAGATTAGTGAATTACAAACTGTTTAAATATAATTCTAATTTCAACCATTTGCCTTTGGTTATTTCAACAATTCAAATACTCAGTTCCATTGTCCTTGAAGATTAATACATGCATCATACTTTATTGGAAGGATTGGTGAGACTCATTTAATATCTAGAACTAGTGCCCTCTAGGGATATAAAGAAATCAAACCGAGTTAATGCTTATTCATGCTCAATTCAAGCTCAATTTAAGCCTTTTATTGGTGTTCCAATTTGATTTGTTTAAAATAAGAAAGGTTCATATTTAATTTGTCACTGTAGAAAAATAGTTCATTACCACAGATTTTTCAAATTTTTGACTGTTTAAAAACCACCGGAATAAACCGCATAAGAAATGAAAACTGATGGCATATTTCCGATAGTAATATTTTTTGGCAATTTTCCGGCGGCTATAACAACCATATATTAATGGACCCAAAACTGCACGTAAACCGCAGGAAGATTCCGACGCAAATAGCGCCAGCAACCACTGGTATTCCCAGTGGTTTAGTATTTATTACCGATGATTTAACCACCGGTTAATAGCGGCAGTCAAACCGTCAGTATTCAATGAATTTCCGGTAGTGTGTTTGATTTATGCTCAGTTTCTTAGCAGCCTCAAAGAAAATAGAAGCTAACGATCCAAAGATAAACAGATTAGCCCAAATACAAATACGAGAACAACAACATATGCTGCAAGGAGAAAACAAAAGCTTAAAATAAGATACAGAAAGTGCTACAATAGCAACAGACTTACAAAGGGTATCGTATGTGATTAATAATTGGCAAGATATCTCTTGGCATAATGGAACTCAAAACCTTTTCGATGGCACAGACAGACCTGAATCACGAAAAAGAAATAAAAATCCAGTAAAAAAAAATACTTGAATGTTTATTTGCGCCTTCTCGGTTGACCAATGTCTGGATTTCCTTTTCTCATCATGGCTACAAACTCATCATAGTTGATTCTTCCATCCTGTCCAGAGAGTAGCAGTTCAATGATACAACGGGTAAGCTGGTAAAGAAAGACTGTCATAAATGGCAAATTATTAGGTGCGGACACCGGATAGAGAGAAACATCCAGATTTCTCTGTCTACAGTAAAAGCACAGTCAAAGCGTAATTACTGTAGCAGCTGCGCAGAAACCCGAATGATTCTCTTTGTTCGGTGTCCGCATCTAATAATTTCTTGTCATAAAGAGACTTATGGTTACCAATGATTCTTCCATTCGTTTGGAAAAGTTTTTAGTTTTTATTTTCTGGTGTATTTTCTATTATTTTAACAATTTGGAATAGGTGAATTGAATCTAGATAGTTCTTCAGTCAGATTATTTATTATTTACCTATCATCCTACAGAAAAATAATCAAAGCTCAGTTCAAAAGTATGGATGTATATGATAAGATAAAGTACAAAAATGCTTACATGATCAGTGTCAACTTCTGCTAAAATTTCTTTTATTGTTTTAGCATCACCCATATTGTATTTTGTCAGAGCTTGCTCCAGCTCCTCCACAGTGATGTATCTGTGCAAATGGCAGAAGAAAGATTACTGAAGAATAAGGAGAGGTTCTTCTGTGCATATCTAGTAAAATTTTCTCGAGACATGCATACCCACTCCGATCCTCGTCAAAATATTCAAATGCCTTGTACAAATGGTCTTCTTTTTCCATCCGGTTCATGTGCATTGTAGCTGTAATAAATTCAATATAGTCGATAGTCCCATTCCCATCGACATCTGCCTGTGAAATTATTCAATGTATTAAACAGACAGATACAGATACTTATAAACTGGCTAAAAAACACATTACACAACATACAGAACGAGAGTGCATGGCAGTCGAGGGGTTGCCAGCCTACTCTGAGTTTTCTTCGAGAGAAGAGAAGGGTAAAAGAAAAAGGTTAAATGATCTATACCGTAAATATTCATAGAAAAGAAAGGAAATGAAATATTTCAAGAGGGAAAAAACCTCTTTTATAAACATAAATTGCGTATATGAAAATTGTTTAAATAACTAGGTTCCTAATCATTCTTATCCTTGAGGGATTTATGTGACAAACAATGAAGAAAATTGTAAACGAATTCTTATAGTTCTCTTTGTGATAAAAACACATCCAATAGAGAATATTAGCCTTTAATTTTAAAAGAATCACATTCTATCATCTCTAGATATATCTAATTTTTTATTCCCTTTTAAATAAATTTTCTATTTTGACTCCTAGATAATTTCCGATTTTATAAACACACTGAGTAGAGAAATAATTTTATATTTTATCCAAAATTGATCCTAACTTGATTGGTAGCTAACCTTCCAATGTTATGACATAAGTCTATAATGAGAGGCTAAGATAAATAGGAAGGGCATAGGAAGTACTTGAAGAGGATTCCTAGATGTTATTAATCAAAATAAGGATACCTCAGCAGATTTTTCTCCCTGTAGATACCTCCTCTTCAATTTGGTTTCCCCTCTAATGTCCACATCAATTCAATTGTGCTTTATGAATTTTCCTTTGTTAGAAAACAATTAGGCTGTTTCTGATCTCTAATTTTAGTATGCTATTATGATTAAACAATGAGAATACACATCACTCTTTCCCCTTAAGGTATGGCAATCTTTTTCAATGTACATGCCACAAGATTTGCTCCCACCATGATTAGAAGAATATCCCCTTATAAAAGATCTCCCTACAACAAAAAGTCCTTCACCTAGCTTTTGAACTCTTCCAACTCAAGCATGGTGCTTTTAACTTCTTGATATTTATACCATACAATATGGTATTATGAAAATATAATTGACAGAGATAAATAATATAATAGTAATAAAGCTTTATCAACATCATCAACAATCATATCAATATTTCTTAAATCTCAAAAAACAGAGCTAAATGGTGTCAACTTCTGCAAAAGCTTATTAGAGAAATTTTTAGTCACATAAAAGACAACTGTTTGAGTGACAAACCCTCAATAACTTTTTCCTTCAAGGCCTCCATCAAGATCTCATCCTTCAAATAGTAGAATCGTCCAGAGAGCCTTTCATCCATCTTTGCATTATCTTCTAAACTCATAGTTTCAAAGTAAATTAGTACACACCATGTACACCTTCACGAGTTCCTACCAATTCTGAATACTACGCATATTAGTTCTCCGAAGCTCAAAACTCATTAAGCTACAAAACATCTTGATCTCAAACTCCATTACCAATCCTATTCTTTATAAACCTTTGCTCATATACTAATTGTAGGATAAACATCTAATTTTTATACGGAAGAGTTAACCTCGGGCAAGTATGATGAATCTCAAAGATATCAACCACTTACAGATACTCTATGATTAATGTCGTTTAATAAATATTTGTCAGCATCCATTATAGATAAGAGAGATTTGATCCATTGAACATAAGTAATAGACGATGCACAATTTCAACAATCCAAATGCACCCAACTCTCAAAACATGTTGACCTCAATGTGATTATCCAAAGAACGAAAAAGGCAAGAGGGAAGAGAGCCAGTGTACAAAGCTCTTACCCGTCGGATCCAAGAATTCCTCCGCAAAATCTGGCTCAAATCCCGCCGAGGCACTGTTCCTTCGGCGCCGTTCGCGTCGCTTCTCCGCGAATCCAGCGACGATGGCATCGATCCTCGCCTTCTCCACGCCTATAAAACGAACGGTTGCTCTCTGCTTCTCTCGACACAAGCCACGACATCCACAATCGCTACTTCCTCTTCTCCAGCTCACGAACTCCTCCCGATCCTCCCTCTGTTTCCACGACCAAAGCCGACCGAACACAGCAAACCTCCTTGCTCCTCTGACCTCCCGACCGATCCAGAGAAACAGAGAAAGAGAGAGAGAGAGAGAAAGGGAGAAGCCGACCTACCTCTTCCCCTCTGGCGTCGTTCCTCTCTACTGGATCGGAAACCACAACATTTTGATCGGAAGTAGCAACCGGAGCTCGCCTGTGTGAAGATAACTTTCTCCCGTTCGGACGCTGCTTCGGCTCCATCAGTGGCTGTTCGACTTTGCTCACCCCGACGACATTCCCTGTCTGTTGGATCGGAAGCCAGAACAGGAGCTCGCCTGTGAAGGTAACTTTCTTCCCTTTCACGAGCTTCTCTCGGCCAAATCCTGTAAATAAAAAAAAATTCTTTTTAATTAATTATAATATTTACTAATTATTTTTAATTATTATTTAATTATAGATATAATTAATTAATTATAATTAATTAATAATTAGTTATTAATTATAAATTATAATTATTTGATTAATTATAATTAATCTTGATTAATTAAAATTAGTCATTATAATTATAATTAATTTACTAAATATAATTAATTAATAATTACTAATTAATTATAGATTATAATTAACTAATAATTAGCTATAATTAATATTAATTATAATTAATACTAATAATGAAAAAAATGAAATGTGTGCTTCTTCCCTCGATCTTCGATCCAACCTCAATTAATCCTTCCCCCCACTCTCTTTCCTCGATGTTCGTGTCGGACTGGCAAACCACCTAAGCACGCCTTTAGTGGCCGTGGTAGGAGGGAACCCGGTGCGACACCTACAACGAGATAGGCGAGTGACCCCTCGATCCACGTGTCAACCACGACAACCCCGCGGAGGTACGAATTCTTCTAAACTCAAAACTCTGTTTCAATGTTCGTGGCAAACCGGAGAACCGTCCCAAGCACGCCTTTAGTGCGCGTGGTGGGATGGGACCCCGGTGCGGCACATGCGGCGAAACGGGGTAACTTATAAGTACCCTCAGGCGGGGGGAAATAAAAAAAAACTGCTTATCAAAAATGCTTTTTTAAAACCCCAAGCACGCCTTTAGTGCGCGTGGTGGGAGAAAAACAAAAAATACAACCGCCGTGGTGTCTCACCAACACCAACCGTGCACGCCTTTAGTGGCGTGGCGGGTAGGCGGCCTCTTGGTTTTTCCCCTAAACGGGGGAGACGCCGGGAGGCTGCCGAAATTTGGATTGAAAATCCAAGGACTTGAACAAAAAAAAAATGAATGAGATTGGACTTGGACAAAGACAGAATTTTGACTAAAATCTGAACTTGATTGAACTCAAAAGAACAAAATATTTGGACCAAAAAAGAAAGAGCAGTGAACTTTTGAACATGAACATGAACTGTAGATTTGTGGACCTGGCTCAGAACAAAGATCAAAATGAATTCTAAAATTCAAATCCAAATAAAATCAAGCCAGAACTGAAGATCAAATTCAAATTGGGACCAAAATCGAATAATTTGAGCATTCAATTGAACCTGCAAAGATTCCAGAAGACTCCGAACAATCATTTGAACATACATTCGGACTCAAATTCAAAGGAACTAAGTGTGAAGGGCACTAAAATTGAACAAGACTCAGACTACAAAGGACACAAAACTGAGCTTGCATTTTAAGCTCATGAACCTGATTTAAATTGATTCTGAAAGGGCTTGAACTTGAGCCTGGTTTGAGCATCATCCCCCTCTCACATTCAACGCAAGTACAACGACCACCTGAGATTGGTGAAAGGTGGTTTCAATGCAAAAGCAAGGGTTCTCCTACGAATACTCCTAGGAGCTCGTAGCTGATACAGCGATCCCCTGCAAACGACTACAAACCACTTGTGAATAACAACAGTGGGTACTTCGTAAGCACAACAAACCCCTGTGGGCACAAGTACAGATGCCGCCTACGACAACGGTGACCGAGATCTTCAAGTACGTCGGGTACAAGGGCAGCTCGATGTACGAAGGACACCTCTTGGCGGAATAGAAGATATGTTTCAACAAATTAGAATAAAACTTCTTGGTGATTCCAAAGTTTCTACCTGGTCCCATACTTGAGAGGAAAGTAATTCTGGTGTCCACAAACAACGAAAATAACAATTCTACTACACTAAAGAGCCTGAAAGAGACTCTTCTCAAGGCAATGATCACGAATTTCAAGAAAGACTTCCCCCGGTGAATGAGAAAGGGGGAGTCAATATCAAGACTACTATGACACGCCACCGGATCTGCAACATTCGTACAAGCAGACAGAAGGCGTCTATTCCAAGAATACCCCCGCACGTGCACTATAAATTGTATACACATAGGTACACGAAAAGGGGTAAAAATAATTATAAAACCCGCATGGGCCCCGGCGAGCGTGTTATTGGTACACACGTGACATCTAGGGATGCTGCGCGGGTTGGCAAGTGAATTCAGGTTCGAAACCGATCCTTCTATACGGGTCAATAGAAGTCGACAGGGTTCGAACCAACAAACAAATATACGGTTGTGGCGACCGTCATATTTGTCTTAATACATTCATACTAGGCCTCCAAGGCCTACAACAATGAGAATTCACTATCAAAGGGTATAAAGCCTACGAAACCCGATCCTCTGTCGACAACCCGACAGAGTGACAAGGTTCAGTCCATAAAGAGAAATAACCCTGAACACCCCGATGATGGCCGTGTTGAATGTTTATCTCAACCGGAGGGGTTCACAAACATTTCAAATGACTCCCAAATATCCAAATGTCTTCCAAGCTCCATCCAAAAACCCAAAACTCCACCAAAATCCAAAAAAATCTCAAAATCCCAAAAATCCTAAAAATATTTAAAATTGAAATAAATCCATCAAATACTTAAAGCAAAATCCATCCACCCTCCGCAACAGTTTGCCGGGGTGGACAAATTGAAATTTACTCTAGCTCACAAAGAGCCAAATGCCTAGTCGAAAATATCACTAGGATTCATTCTCAAACAATCTCTTGCCAGTAAGAACGTGGTACGTGTCCTCTAACCGGCAGTTTCGCCGCCAAATGGCACTGCAGGTAAACGGTTATGACCCGGGGCCCTCTGAACCGAGTGGTTTTGCCGCCAAATGGCACCACAAATAGCGGTTATGGCCAGAGCCAATACGCTCCTTAATGTCGTTAAATCCTTGAGATATGAATCAATAGGATATGATCGATAGGGCACAAAACCCCCTGTTAGCTAAGGTGGATTCAAATTTGTCCCCTTAGACAAACATTCAACCTCGGTCTACAAGGTCCCCTTGGACGAAGCAACCCATGGCTGCCGACAAGGATCCTTCTGTCAGGTTGGGTCGACTACCTCCTCTGACTAAGTAGACCAGGGACCACGATGGCCCGGGATGACGGAACCATGGGATCTTGATCGGGTCCATCATCCATTCCCCCACCATCCGCTTTAAGTGCAATATGGTGCAATTTCAATTTTAAATATTAAATCTTTCAAAGCCTATAAATTCCCAAACTTCCAAACATTTCCAAATCCAACCCATATGCTGCTACTATATGCCAGATAACATGTATTTTATACGTATCTGATTGACGACTAGCCTTAATCGAAAGTTCTCTCTCGTGATCGGGAGGGGTAATTAACTATAGGGGCTTGCGCCTATAGGAAACCAGAACTCAGATCATAAAGTCCTCACCAAATGAGGGCGAAATCTCTGGGTAGTGTCTTATCTACAAACCCATCTGCCTTCCAAAATTTACCTCGGAACTTATTCAGTTAAAACTCCCTCGCCGAATAAGAAGAGCGAGCGGAGGCCGGGGCCGAATTTTCGGAGCCCACAAAACAATAAAGAAGTAATAAATCTTTTAGAGCTAATAAGGTAGTCAATAACTAAAAAGAGACAAATAAAGTAAAAGGACTAAACTTGACTATAAATTCCCAACTTCAAAAGTCCTCAAAGGGTTGCATTCAGCTCAAAATTTAACACATAACCATACTTCGGTTCATCAAGATAATAAACCAACGTCATGAAATGAATTTTCTTTTAAGTTTTCTCTTTCTCTATCATTTTTCTCTCTCCTATTAATAATATTCTCCACAACCGCTTATCTGTTTCTGATTTTCACAATTAAGCAGCAAAGCCCAATAAAGTCACGCATAAAGTCATATAATCCATCAAGCTGTGAAGGGACTTTTATACAATCCTCTAGAAACCAAGAAGGCATCGATCAAGTAAGAAATTGTTAGGCGTGAACCGGCCCAGGAGGGGCCGGCTAGACCCGGGCCAACCCGGGTCTATTCCAGGCGGGGCGGAAAACCCAGCCAGGAAGGGGCGGACAAGCTGGGCCCCACTTGGGGTTGAATTGATGAGGTGGGAGGCAAAATTTTGTATGTCATGGGCTTTTTAGGTAATTTGTAATAATCCATTATGGTTATTTAGGGGGATTAGGAAAGAAAGGAGGTTATCTTGAATTTGAATGTAATTTGAGATCTAGGGTTTTCTTTTTTGGGCTCTTGGCGTTGCCGGAGAAGATCTGAGAGTTGTTCTTCCTCTCGAATCGAAGAACATTGTATCTTGCTTTTGCTTTGATCATCTACTAGTGGAATATAAGTCCATTAAGCATTTTTCTCTCAGTTTTCCTACGATTTTCTACTGTTTTCATACGTTTGGGGCTGATTTCCTGTAGAAAACAACAACTTTCTTGTTGTTTTCTTCACGTGGAGCGATAGGAATACTTGGATCTAAGTATTTCCTATCAAATTGGTATCAGAGCATCGTTCCGGGACCACCGGCGGCTGAAATTCTGAAATTTCAGCAAGTTTCTTGTCTCCGGAAGAAGTTTTTTGTGGATCCGTTAGAAGGACAATGGCCGGAAAGAAGGTGGATGTCTTGGAAGGCGAAATCGGTCAATTAAAAACCGATTTGGAGGAAAGATTTTTTTATTTTCAAAATCAAATCACCACCAACAACGAAAGGTTGGAGGGAAAATTCACGGCCATGGAAGAGATGATGAAGAAATTACTTGAGATGAAGACTAATCCGACGGTGTCGGAAGCAAGAGAGACTGTCGGCGACCATGGCGTAGGAGGAAATCCGAACCCGCTTCGGGGGAGGAGGAATCCGGCTGTGGAGATCCTTGAGGGAGACGACGACATGCCACCTCTAGAGCCACTTTCTAGAGAGGAGATGAGCCTAGGGAATGACCGTCGAGGTGCTGATTTTCAGCGTCGATGTGCTGATTTTCAGCGTCAAGGTGTGGATTTTGAAGGCCGGAGGGGAGAATATGAGGGAAGTGCAGATTTTGGCGAAAGAAGTGGAGAATATCAGCGTCGAGGTGCTGAATTTCAGCGTCGAGGTGCTGATTTTGAAAAGGGAAGAGGGGATTATGACGATGGACTCGGATACCAACGTGGGAGGGAAGACCGGGATACTTGGGGAGCACCTCATCTTCGAGGAATGGGAGGTTATGGAGAGTACCGGGGTAACGGAAGGGATCCGAAGGTGAGGAAGTTGAAGATGCCCATCTTTGAGGGGGAAGATGGCCATGGCTGGATCTACAAGGTGGAACGGTATTTTGCAGTCAACGGGTTGACAGAGGAGGAGAAACTGACAGCGGCAGGACTGTGTTTGGAAGGGAAGGCACTGGCATGATACCAGTGGCGGGACATGAGGCGACCTATTCGAAACTGGAGGGAGTTCAAGGATTGCCTACTAGAACGTTTCTGAACCAGCAGCGGAGGGGATTTCTACGAGCAGTTCTTTGCGCTGACACAGGAGGGGACAATAGCAAAGTTCCGGGACCGGTTTGAGTACCTAGCTAGCAGGTTGGATCGTCTTTCTGATACCGTGCTCGAGGGGAACTTCATGAAGGGGCTCAAACCAGAAATCAGAGCAGCCGTTAGAGTAATGAGACCACACGACCTGGGGGAGGCCATGGAGTTGGCACAGTTGGTCGAGGACCAGAAGCATCTAGAGAGGGGGAATCGAGGCAGCAGTTCTGGGGGATCCCACCGGATGACGACCACGTTTTTAGCTTCCAAGGGAGCTGCACCGGGGGGTACACGAGAAGTACCAAAGGAGAGATCTGGAGGAGGAGGGCCTGGGGGAAATTTTAAGAAGCTTACTGATAAGGAGATGCAGGAGAAAAGGGTCAAGGGATTGTGCTTTAGATGTGATGAGAAGTACATGCCAGGGCATAGGTGCAAGGACCTGACTCTTCAGGTTCTCCTTGTTTGCGAAGACGAGGAAGACGAAGAGGTAGGTGGGAGCAGGTCCGAAGGGGAGGAAGAGGAGAAGTTGCACCTGGATGTGGCGAAAGTCTCTCTGAACTCCGTAGTGGGATTCACTTCGAGTCACACTATGAAAGTGAAAGGGGTGATAGCCGACCATGAGGTGGTGGTTCTGATAGATAGTGGGGCAACTCACAATTTCATTTCCACTCAGTTGGTGGAGTTGCTGGGAATGAAATTAGTGGATACGGGAGGCTATGGCGTGATGATGGGCACAGGAAAGGTAGAAATGGGTAGAGGAGTTTGTAAGGGAGTGGTGATTACCGTCCAGGACATAGAGGTGAGGGAGGATTTTCTTCCCTTAGAATTGGGGAGTACTGACGTGATTTTGGGAATGAAATGGCTGCAGACTTTGGGAGAGACAAAGGTGAACTGGGGGGAACTGAGGATGGAACTGGTAGTGGGAGGGAGGAGAATGGTGATACAAGGAGATGTCGGCCTGTCTAGGACGGGAGTGTCTCTCAAGTCCATGATCCGAACCATTCAGGAGGTTGGGGGTGGATATTTGGTGGAGTTGCAACGATTGGAGAAGGTCAGTGTGGGGGAAGAGGGAGACATTCCTCTGGAAATGCAATCGGTCATACAGCAGTTCAGGGAGGTTTTTCAACCTCCACATGGTTTACCACCTCAGAGGGAGTTGGAGCACGCCATTACTTTGAAGGAAGGGGAGACACCGATCAGCGTTCGCCCTTACCGCTACCCCCAGATCCAAAAGGATGAGATAGAAAGGCTGATACGGGAGATGTTGGAGGCAGGGATCATAAGACCAAGTGTAAGCCCTTTCTCTAGTCCAGTCCTCTTGGTCAAGAAGAAGGATGGGAGTTGGAGATTCTGTGTGGATTACAGGGCTTTGAATAAAGGCACTGTACCAGACAAGTTCCCAATTCCAGTGATTGATGAACTATTGGATGAACTGTTTGGGGCAGTGGTGTTTTCCAAGCTAGACTTAAAATCCGGATACCACCAGATCAGAATGAAGGAGGCGGATGTTCCAAAGACAGCCTTCAGGACACATGAAGGGCATTATGAATTTCTGGTAATGCCCTTTGGTTTAACTAACGCTCCTGCGACATTTCAGTCTCTGATGAACAGGATCTTCAGGCAGTACCTCAGGAAGTTCGTACTTGTGTTCTTTGATGACATATTGGTGTACAGCAAAACTGAGGAGGAACACTTAGAACACTTGAAGGTGGTTTTGGGAGTATTGCAGGAACATCAGTTACAGGCCAATCTGAAGAAATGCAGCTTTGCACAGGCCAGGGTGGAGTACTTGGGACACGTGGTATCCCAAGAAGGAGTAGCAGCGGATCAGAACAAAATAGAAGCAATGCAGAAGTGGCCAATACCTAGAAACCTAAAGGAGTAAAGGGGGTTCTTAGGGTTGACTGGATACTACAGGAGATTTGTGAAGGGATACAGTGCTATCGCATGGCCATTGACGGAGCAACTAAAAAAGGATGGATTTTCTTGGGGGGAAGCAGCAACGCAGGCATTTGAGAAACTAAAGGTAGCCATGACTACAGTTCCAGTGCTAGCACTTCCTGATTTCAGCCAAGTCTTCGTGGTGGAGACAGATGCTTCAGGGTATGGGCTGGGAGCAGTGTTGATGCAGAACCACCAGCCAATAGCCTACTTCAGTCAAGTACTTTCAACCAGGGCTAGATTGAAGTCAGTGTATGAAAGGGAATTGATGGCCATTGTCTTAGCTATTCAAAAGTGGCGGCCATATCTCTTGGGAAGGCACTTTATCGTGCGGACAGATCAGAGGAGCCTGAAGTATTTGCTAGAGCAAAGAATGGTAACTGAAGAGCATCAGAGGTGGCTATCCAAACTACTAGGCTATGACTTCGAGATTCAGTATAAACCAGGGTTGGAGAACAAGGCGACCGACGCTCTATCCAGATGTGTGGGGGAACTCCATGAGTTGGTGCTGTCTGTACCCTTGATGATAGACTGGGGAGCCATCAAGGAAGAAAGTATGCTGAATGAAGAGTTGAAGAAGATCAGGGAGGATCTAGGGAAAGACAAGAGTAAGCATCCGGGCTACTGTATTGAGGGGGAGAGACTATTGTATCAAGGGAGGTTTGTGATGCCACGGACTTCCATACACATTCCCCACTTGTTGCAGGAATTTCATGGCAGTGCAGTTGGAGGACATTCAGGGGTTCAGAAGACTTACAGGAGGCTAGCAACCGAGCTCTACTGGAAGGGGATGCATAAAGATGTGGAGGAGATGGTGGCCAGGTGTGAAGTGTGTCAGAGAAATAAGTACATGGCCATGGCGCCAGGAGGATTACTGCAACCGTTGACACTTCCAAACAGAGTCTGGGAGGAAGTGTCCATGGATTTCATTGATGGCCTACCAAGATCGGAGGGGTTCACAGTCATCATGGTGGTAGTGGACAGACTTAGTAAGTATGCGCATTTCGTTCTCTTAAGACACCCATACACCGCAGTGTCAGTAGCGACAGCTTTTATCAGGGAAGTGGTGAGACTACATGGGGTGCCTGAATCGATTGTGTCTGATCGAGACAAAGTGTTCCTCAGCCAGTTCTGGAGGGAGCTGTTCAGGATGCAGGGCACAGTTCTCAAGAGAAGTACCGCCTATCACCCACAGACAGACGGACAAACGGAGGTGGTAAATCAAAGCTTGGAGACCTATTTGAGGTGTTTTGTGTCCGAAACCCCACGGTTGTGGGCAAAGTGGCTACCTTGGGCTGAGTATTGGTACAATACCTCATTCCATTCCGCCTCCCAGATGACCCCATTCAAAGTATTATATGGGAGGGACCCTCCACACCTAGTGCACTATGGAAGAGAAAGCACACCAGTATCGTCTGTGGAGCAATACCTAGAGGAAATGGACAAGATATTGGAAGAGTTAAAGAGACATCTGATGAGGGCACAACAAATCATGAAAAAGTAAGCGGACTCTCACAGGAGAGACATGCAGTTGGAAGTGGGGGAGAAGGTGTTCCTAAAACTACGACCATACAGGCAGAGGACAGTGGCTAGAAGGCAGAACGAGAAATTAGCACCGAGGTACTTTGGCCCTTATGAAGTATTGGATAGGATTGGAGCAGTGGCTTACAAACTGAAATTACCCCCCTCAGCCACTATACACCCAGTGTTCCATGTGTCTCAGCTGAGGAGAGCCATTGGGGAGCAAGCAGTGAGTGCAGAATTACCAGCGACTATGGCGGAGGATTTAGAAGTGGTTTTAGAACCACTAGAGCTTGCAGGAGTCCGACCAGATAAAATGGGCAACAAAGAAGTGCTGATCAAATGGAGAGGCCTCCCTGATTTCGACGCTACATGGGAACCTTTTGAAAGAGTGAAGGAGCAGTTTCCTTCTTTTCACCTTGAGGACAAGGTGAGTTTTTGGGAGGGGAGTAATGTTAGGCGTGAACCGGCCCAGGAGGGGCCGGCTAGACCCGGGCCAACCCGGGTCTATTCCAGGCGGGGCGGAAAACCCAGCCAGGAAGGGGCGGACAAGCTGGGCCCCACTTGGGGTTGAATTGATGAGGTGGGAGGGAAAATTTTGAATGTCATGGGCTTTTTAGGTAATTTGTAATAATCCATTATGGTTATTTAGGGGGATTAGGAGAGAAAGGAGGTTATCTTGAATTTGAATGTAATTTGAGATCTAGGGTTTTCTTGCTTGGGCTCTTGGCGTTGCCGGAGAAGATCGGAGAGTTGTTCTTCCTCTCGAATCGAAGAACATTGTATCTTGCTTTTGCTTTGATCATCTACTAGTGGAATATAAGTCCATTAAGCATTTTTCTCTCAGTTTTCCTACGATTTTCTACTGTTTTCATACGTTTGGGGCTGATTTCCTGTAGAAAACAGCAACTTTCTTGTTGTTTTCTTCACGTGGAGCGATAGGAATACTTGGATCTAAGTATTTCCTATCAGAAATCTCATGAAAAGCAAAAAAGCTACAATTCCTTATCTCATGCATTCAAAAAAAGGAATCTCCATCCCGTGAGAAAGCGTTAACTACAAGACTTGATTAGCATAAAGAAATATTCTTTCCATATCTCAACATATTAATCGTGCATAAACGAAGATTTAGTAGATCCTATGCAATGCTCAACAGATCCTGTCCAATGTATGTGCAGTTGTGCACAACAAAATAAAATTATTTGTCACTTTTGTAACACCTTGCTGCCTCCAAATGTTGTCTTGTTTCCACCAACTATTGAGTATAGGTTGCATTGCTGGAGGTTTCTCAAAAGGGTCAGAACAATAAAGATAAATACAAGCCATCAAGTGTTTTACAATTTTGTCTTCTTCATCACTCTCAACCGAGTAGTTTAGGAATAAAAAACAATCATTAGAATGGCTAATTTGATAATAAATGTTTTTACTGCATAATTTAAGAAAATATGATCATTTCATTGGAGTGAAATGGTAATAACTTTCTAGTTTTAGATTATTCTTGCTGCATTCACACAACCATCTCCATAACAAATAAGTGATAACCAATGCAAGAGTCACCCAAATACAAAGCCAAAAAATGGTTGATGTATGCAGTCCTTGCACTACATAATAGAGATGCTGTTTCTATGATTCAAACAGGTGACATATCTCCAGGTCACAAAGGAAGCCACATAAACATTGCTGCTATGCCTTCTCTCCATAATAGAAAAATAAAAAATTTATGTCCAAATAGCAAAACGTGAAGAGTATTGAAATGATTCCGACAATCAAAAGTACAGATTTGTATGAGAATTTTAAACTATGAGACAGAAATATGCTAGACTTTACTGTGCATGGAGGAGAAATAAGAGAGCATACTGCTTCCATTAGCTGTTTAACTTCCGATTCAGAGAGCTTGCTACCAAGTTTGGGTAGACCAGCTTTCAGTTCTTCATAAGTTATTGTACCACTATTGTCAGTATCCATGGATTTGAACATTTCCTTCAAACCCCTAATTTCTTCTTCAGACAAATTTTCTGCAATGACCTAGTAATAGGTAATAAAGTTTTACATTATGCATAAAAATAACAATCCATCTAAAAAGAATATGTACGGAGAACATGCAAATATGCCAAAAACCTTCAGAGCAACTTTTTTGAGTTTGTTCATAGCTCTGAACTGTTTCATTCTAGTTAACACTGTTATGTCAATCGGTTTATCAGATGCCTCTCCATCAACTCTAATCCATGGATGATCTGCAATCATGTTGTAACTGTCAAACCAAGAAGGTCAAAGATTTAAAAGTGAAAGAAAAACTGACAAGGAAAACAACACAGTATTCAATGATTTACATCCATTTGGCAGGTAAATAATCTTCCCAAAACTTCACACCAAAATATCAGAATCTCATTTGCTCTGAATAAACTACGAAATAGAGGCATTATTTGTAGCTAGCATTATGTGAGAAAAAAAAAACAATAATCCGCATGCAAAAGACAGTAATAATAAAATTGTAATAAAAGATTCATATAACCGGGGATTCAAATATATTGAAATACATCTTATGTAGCGGTTAGCTTAAATATCATGTTTTATGATATTCAAATATTAAAGTACCTATACTTAATTATTGCACGGAAGACTAAATTAAATGTTCAATAATAAGAGTAAACACAACTTACTCAGAACTTCAACTGCAGTTAGCCGATCTTTTGGATCTGGCCTTAGCATTTTCTTCACTAGTTCTTTTGCACTACTAGATATGGAAGGCCAAGGATCAGAAGAGAAATCAAGATGCCCACGTAAAATTTCATCAAATATGGCCTGCTCACTCTCTGCAAATAGGGAAAAAAAACTTTTCCAATTAAGAAATACAAATTCCTGACACTGCTTAATTTGATTAGTTTTAATGCATACTAACCTCCCCAAAATGGAGGAACACCAGAAAGAAGGATGTAGAGCATCACTCCAGCACTCCAGATGTCAATCTCTAGTCCGTAATGCCGTTGCAATACTTCAGGAGCTACATAGTAAGCACTTCCAACAAGGTCCTTAAACTTTTCTCCTGCATGGTCACGAAGATTTCTATAACTTCGAGGAAAATAAAAAATGATGGAAAATATTCAAACTCACGAGAAAAGAAACATATGAAATGCATCTTAAGTAGCAGTAAAAGAATTCAATAAATGTTCTTTTCTCCATGTAAATCTTTGTTGATTGAGATATGATCTGCAAGTCTTTTGCACTTTTTTTTATTCTCAATAGAATTATGAATGCTCCATTTAAAGGATGTTGAAGCTGACAAAAAATAATAACTAAACTATATCTAGCATATCTGTACGGAGCTGGTCATGTTAGATATTTTACCGTTGATGCTGCCTATCACAAATTTGTCTAATTGAAACAAAATGACTACAATTGTATCTTACAAGAGAAGCCCTTTAAAAGATGAATTTAACAGGTTAACAAAGAAAAGGTGAAAAGTTGGAATGTATATTTCTCATGAAACCAGACTTGTTAGTCCTAGAGTGACCCTCTAACCCACCATGAAAGTTTAGGAATAAATCTGCATTTTGTATCATCCTTATTTTTTAATCTAATGAATCAAAGTATTCATTAAAAAAACCATAACCGATCTGGTGATCAGCAGAAGTCTTCCAATATTGTCCTCCGTAATTTTGAGTCTGATGGAAAAAAATTTTCCACCTATCCTATATTTCTGAAACTCTCAGCTAATTTTCCCAACAGAAGATACCAAACGAATATTCACTATTTTACTTATATAGTCCAAACACCTTTCAATGACCGATTTTAGTTTGAAATATTGCAACACTGGGATCAGGGAAAAGAAATCATATGAGAAATACTGAATGAAAAATTGTATTCACACTCAAGTAAAACAAAAATAATACATCAATTCAAATAGATTCTTACAGAGAAAACAAGCCAACAAAATATATGTTCATATATGCATTAAAACAAAGTTACTCAAAATTTGATCAAAGAACCCGTATTTACTCAAGACGTGATAGAGTTGCTGCGACTAATTCAGAAGGCTCATTAAAAGAAGAAATATATACACGAGAGAAGTATCTGACGCACTAAAGAAGATGTATGGATTATAATATCTGGAGAGGGTAACTCCAATACAGCAAGAATCCCATCTTTTTTACAGGTTTAAAGGAGACTTCTCCCAAAAAGAAAGGATAGGGATTAAGTAGTTAGGAACCAGAAAGTTACTCAAGTGTTCTCTTCATATAGTCTACATATTGTCTTCATCTGCAAGTACAAACACCTTTATTAGTTTGTAGGATGATTCTTGCTAGAACACTTATGCCCCTAAGCACCTTCCATAGTGTCTTGAGATGACTTCTACAGGTACGACATCTGCCGTAAGAGCCTTTTATTGGTGCAGTAAGATAATTTTCTTAATTCAGGATGCCTTGCAGATCATACCCAGTACATCTTTATTGCTGCAGCAAAATGACCTACTTAAATTGCTTCTCATTGGGGTGACGTGAAAGCATTGCTGAAAATTTTGGCAAATCTTTTAGAACAAACTTCAAACAACGAATACACAAACCGAGATTCACATGCATAAGATGCAACAACAAGCCTTTATCACACTATGTGAGGTCGGCTACATGAATCTTTTTTTCTCCATTGTGTCCTATTAAGGTCAAATTCTCATTTAAATCTAATAAAGAAATGTCGTTTCTAATATTTTATAACAAAGACTTTTTAGGTCTAAATCTACCTTTCTTAACATAGGCCAAATATAATACATCTATTTTCCTAACCGGATCATCGGAAGGCTGTCGATTTATGAGTCAAATTCTCATTTAAATCCAATAAAGAAAGGTCATTTCTAATATTTTCTAACCAAGTATTTTTAGGTCTACCTCTACTATTCTTAACATTAGGGGTGTCAACGAGTCGGGTTCGGGTCCAACCCGAGTTGACCCGAGCATAAACAGGTTGACCTGAACCCGACCCATTTAGCCAAACGAGTCAATATTTTTAACCCGGACCCGACCCACGCGGGTTATCGGGTCGACCCGAGGACCCGCGAATGAAGTCGCGACTCACGGACGCATAGCAGCGTTGGGCCTAGCCAGCGTGGACGAAGGCGTTGGGCGACTTGGCGAGGTCGACTGGTCGAGGCGGAGCGGCCTGCGTGGCTGCGTTGGGTCGAACCGAGGAACCCTAGCGCGATCGAGGTGATCAGGCGGAGCGGCGGCAGCGGAGCAGCGGAGTGGCATAGACGCGGAGTCGTCATGGCGCGACGACTTGTGTCGCCTGATGGACTCGACAGCGACACAGCGCTGTCAGGAAGCGACAGATCAAATTTTTGGGTCAACTGGGTCGACCCGCGGGTTGCCGGGTCAACCCGAACCCGACCCGTTTTTCAAACGGGTCAAAAATCTGAACCCGAACCCGACCCGTTTCGCAAACGGGTTGACCCGAACCCGGATTTTTCGAAAATAGGGTTTCAGGTCGTGTCAAAAATTGACACCCCTACTTAACATAAGCTAAATCTAACACATCTACTTTCCTAACCAGGTCATCAGAAGGTTGCCGTTTTATGTGACCAAACCATCTTAGGCAACTCTCTCTAATCTTATCTTCCACTGGAGCTAGTCCAACCTTTTCACGTATATTCTCATTCGTATCCTGTCTCTAAGAGTAAAGCCACTCATCCACCTGAGCATCCTCATCTCTACAACGTTTAACTTAATATTATGCTTCTCTTTTAATGGACAACATTTTGCACCATAAAACATTGCAAGTCTCATCACCATCTTATAGAATTTTTCCTTAAGTTTGAGGGAGATTTTTCTACACAAGCAAACCCGATGCATTCCTTCACTTCAACCATCCAACTTGAATTCTACTAATAGTATCCCCATCTATTTCACCATCACTCTAAACAATAGACCCAAGATATCTAAAACATGTACTCTTATAGATAACTTGATCGCCCAAAGTCATAAAAATAGTATAAAATGAATGGGTATAAAAAGATGAATGAGTATAAAAAGAATATAAAAGACATTTGAATTACATGCAATGACAAAAACATTATATGTAAAATATCTAAGCCAACTATGCAAACTTTAATAAAGTCTCTCAAACAAGGGACAGACTTGGATCCAGTTCAAGAATCAAGATAAAGGTGAGGTTGACTGAAGCTACCCCTACATGCTCCCATATTTAAATGCACATAAATGTTCAATGGTAAAATTATTCACGGATCTTTCAATGAAATTTAAAAGAATTATCAAGTAAGAGGGAGTCCACTCTACACTATTTTAGTGACTCATAATTTGCGTTAAATCACCTCGAGGCCATTAAACTTCAAATATCTCCACAAACATATAATATAAATATTAAACTCTTTGGGATGTGCTACTGATCCCTTGAACATACATTAGGGACAAGGCATAACACAAAAAATATAATAAACCTCTTTAAAAATTATCTCGTCAACTCTGATTAAATGTTTTACCAAAAAGTTTTAGCTCAAGCAACATACTCATTTGTTTCCAAGGTATTGGCCTCGAATTTGAGACCTAGCAAATATGACATGAATGAATTCTCTTACACCTTATATGGGCTTAAAATTTGTAAATAGCCTTTTACCCACCTTTTCTTAAATAAAATATATGAAGATATTCCTATTCTTTAAAAAAAAAATTAAAAAAATTTTCTTGACTACTAGGCTTGCTTTCAAAACACACATGCATACAATCAATCTAGCTTGCACAGTGCCCTGATGAAGCAGTAAGAGGAAACATAACCTTAACTCCTATAAGTGTTGTCAATAGCCAGTAAAGACATACATGACTTGTTAATCCATACAATATACTTTGGGATTTAGAGACATAAGATTCACCAAGTTCTTTGATTTTAAATTTGCATAAGACCTTCAATGTTGTTTACAATAAATAATCAATTTCAGATCGCCTCATATGTAGGATGAGGTTATAAGACTCAGCATTAGGTTGCCTGCTAATTCAAAGGTAGTAAGTCCACTTCAAGGCATCTTTACAAGCAGAATTGTAAGCCTTAGCCTCCCATCAAACTCTTGTTAAATAACTTAATTCAACGCAAAAACAAAGTTGGGTTGTCTTGCCTATAGAGCAAGGTGGTAAGACCCACTGTCCAGCTTTTCTCAATCCTAGATCATAACTCACACCTATATGCCCCTTCCAATGTTGGCATGGTAAGACTTATACCTAGGGGTACTCTTATACTATAAGTACCTCTCATCGAGCATATCTACTATTAAGAGATATAAGCCATGGCCCCCCAGTTAAAATCAATATGACAATTGATTTGAAATTAATTAATATCTGTGACCATAGACAACTCTTTTGTGGGGTGAGTTTGTAATACATATCATTGAGCTTTTCTAAAATGAAGAGACTATAAATTTGGCTTATAGGCACTTTTTAATATCAGAATAATAAGTTATACCTTTATGCAACTCTAAAAAAGAGCAGTAAGCCCCAACTCCCGATTTTTAGGACTCTATAACACAAAGTTCGTCAAGATATTTGATTATATATTTGCATAAGCCCTTGAAGGAATTTATACTAAATATTCAAATTCAAGCTAACTTGATTATAGGATGGAATTATAAGACCCGTTAGGCCTTTCTCCAACCGAGAGGTTATAATTCTCATTTGTGTCACAAAATTAATTCAAACCTTCAAAGATGTACCTGGCTACCTTATTATGGTTTTTCGGGTTAAAAGGAGCATAGACTTCACCATCCTTAGGCAAAGCCATAACCCCATAAATCTCATGCACACCCTCGGGTCTAATTATAACTTCATAAATCTCACTCTCAGATAGAGTCATAACCCCATAAGTCCCACATACATCCTTTCACTAGGCCATAATCTCATAAGTTTCAATTCCTAAAAAACTCTATAGCCAAAGCCCTAAACTATGGCTTAATATTAGAACTCATATGCCCAAGTGAATCCTACACTCACAAAAAAAATCACTTTACTTATAATTAAGGCATTGTTTTGAAGTGAGCCAACTTGGACTAACTCAAGATAATCTGTGGACACAACAATAAACCCTCTACCATATGGATGATAACCACCACAATAAGGGATAGACCTTCAAGGATAGACTATAGAGCTTCATGAAAAAGCTTCCCATAATATACAACCTTTAACTTAAATACCTTAGGGTGCATTCCTCTCGAGTGAGTCTATCATTATCTCGTAAAACTAAATAGGCTATGCCAATAACTCTAAGAATGAAACAATTATGCATCGGCTTTTTTATTGCATTTAGGCATGCATCATGCTTCTAAGTCAACTTCAACATGAATTTGTTGAGTCCAATGTATTTGTAACTTCGAAGATTATAACTTTAAACCTCTAAATCACAGTAAGTCATACTAGAGCCCTCAAGGCTTTTCCGTCCAAGCCAAACTTTGGCCTTCACCTTAAAAGGATATGCAATTTAGCATATTCCACCTCAATCTACAAAGGATATCAAGTAGAAGGCAATTCATGACTTATAATCAAACTCCCTGGACAACGTAGATTTCTGGCTCTCCATTCTTCATAAGTTAGCCCATTAGAATATTAGATTGACCCAAGAAGGAAGTATGGGATCTTGATCAGGTAGACAATTCATCCCCATATATTACCCTCATTTATAAACCTACCTCCAACCGCTAATCAAGAGTGTAGTGATATATTTAATCAAAAGTGTTCTAAAACATCATACCAATGATGTAATTAACTATGGGATCCTATGCTCATAGGAAATCTCAATCCCCCAAAATAAATGCAAACCTTGATCGGCATCATCAGCTAACCAAGGGGAAACTTTTGAACCATATACTAGTATGTTTTGAAAACTTCACACTGCTTAGTGTTTCTTCTCTAGAACTTTAAAAGAACCAAAAGAAAACATATTGCACCATGAGCTTATAAGAGTCTTTCAAAGCCCACATAATTAAACTCTCAGAAGAAACTAAGATCAAAATATACCGAGTGATTACAATTTCTTCAAGAGTACATCTTCATTCTCAAACCTGAACTTTTAAATATGAGATAACAATCTCTTATAAGGTGCACACCTTTGTATTCTGAATTCATTTCTTCATAACTTTCACATTGGAGGATCTGCACTCCGGAGGAGCTTACAATTTTTTCAAATGAGACAAAATCATCATAATGATGGATTGTTAATTAAGGCCTAGTGATAAGCAAGATGTGACTCATCTGATAGCCCAATGTTGCATTTACTAGTTGAGAAAAGATAAGAAACACAACATCGTTATATATACCCCATTTTTTATCTCACGCAAACTCGAGAAGATTTGAATATGGACTTCATCCTTGATCGGCCTCGTACGATGCAAAAGTATGACAACCTTTATAGTAGTGGTTAGCTTATCAAAGATCACAGATTGCATCCCCTACTACAAGACCTCTAATGCATCTCACATTCCCTTTCTTACCTTGTGAGATTTCATGATCTATCCAAAATTCTATTTTTTTAATGAGATATTATTGGAAGACTTTATGAAGAAGTTGGAAAACAAACTCCTATTTTCGACCTCCAATGCCATCATACCAATGGTCATACGTAAATAGTAAATGGAAGTACAAATGACCTTCTAAAATGTTTAGTGAATGACTACATAGTTGATTCGGATCGCATTCTACCTCCTACCAAGTTTTGTCTAAACAATTTGATAATTGACAACTAATTTCTTTTTATATAATTATAGGATATGAGCTTCTTAGGATTATATAGGCTTATACAGCATATCCATTTCATATAGGCTTATACGGCATAAGATTTTACTTTGAATTGTATCTTATACATTTTTTTATATTTATTTATTTAAGTAATGAGTTTGCTAGCCTAAAAAAAATGGCTGATTCAATCTCAGTCCTTGACTATCCATGTATATCTTGTCTTCATGTGTTTTCTTTAATGGTTATAAGTTGCCTAGTTATATACATGCAAATCTGATTTTATTTTGTGTTTTAACTATTTGCAAGATTTTCTTAGAGATATATATTATCATTACAAAAAAAAGTTATAAGTAATTATAAATTAATTTACTATTTTCGGATAAAAATGTTTCAATTTCAGAGTTGTTTTCGGTATAAACCTCGTTCACCACTAATTAGTAGATTTTAGTTGGACTGAGATTTTGAAAAATATTTCTATAAGTCATTTGTCAGACTTTCATGCACTAAGCTATATATATAGATATGTATAATTGCTTGGTCCAATTGTAGGAAAGATTGTTGACAAGTTTTTGTACTCCTTAAATTGAATTTATTTCTTGTAGTAAAGAACTTGAAATAATTTGTCTTACTACTTGAACCAAAATCCATTTTGAAAGTCTAGCTAAAGTTTTGGAATAGATCCTGAACCATTTGGTTTTAACATTATTCAACATCATCAATGACATATAATAATGTAAGACCTTCCACTACGGGAAAACACGCGATTACCGTCGGCTTTTCCGGCGGATATTTTTGCGCCGGTATTGACGGCGCTGGTTCCGGCGGAATGATGCGACGTAAAGTTTACGGCGTTATTTCCGGCGGAACTGACGCCGGAAATTTACCGTCGTCCATTGCGCCGGTAATTACGCCGGTGAAAAGGGCCCTGGATTATTTCCGGCGCAGATTACGGCGGAAACGTTCCGGCGCACGTTACCGGCGGATTGTGCGCCGGCTTATTTAAACTCAACGAAAACGTTCCGGCGCATTGTCCGACGGTAACATTACCGGCGGAGGCTCCGCCGGAACGTCCGCCGCTAAAAGCCCTAAAATGCGAATCGGAGCCCTCTGGGCCGTCATTCTTTTCGCTACTCTCTCTCACCTCGCCTCCTTCGCCCGTCGCCCTCCGTCGCCGTTCGTCGCTCGCCGTGGATTGACGTCGCCGACGGTCACCGAACTTCGCCGCCGACGGTCACCGGACTTCGCCGAGCATCTCCCTCTCTCCTGGTCGAGCGCCGCCGAGCATCCTTCGACCGACCGAGCATCCTTCGAAGGTATATTTTGTTTTTTTTTTCATTTTCGGTTGGATTACATGTAGGATTTGTCTTAAGTCCATATCTTTTTGTTTTAGTCATGGATGTTATCACTAGACATTTGCTAGAGGATATACTTGGTGCATGATTTTTGTTGATGATATTCTTCTTGTTGATAAGACTAGAGAGGGAGTTGAAGGTAAACTTGGATTATGTAGATCAACATTAGTCCAAATCTTTTTGCTTAAGTCATGGATGTTATCACTAGACATTTGCTAGAGGATGTACCTTGGTGCATGCTTTTTGTTGATGATATTCTTCTTGTTGATAAGACTAGAGAGGGAGTTGAAGGTAAACTTGGATTATGTAGATCAACATTAGTCCATATCTTTTTGCTTTAGTCATGGATGTTATCACTAGACATTTGCTAGAGGATGTACCTTTGGTGCATGCTTTTTGTTGATGATATTCTTCTTGTTGATAAGACTAGAGAGGGAGTTGAAGGTAAGCTTAAGTCCATATCTTTTTGCTTTAGTCATGGATGTTATCACTAGACATTTGCTAGAGGATGTACCTTGGTGCATGCTTTTTGTTGATGATATTCTTCTTGTTGATAAGACTAGAGAGGGAGTTGAAGGTAAACTTGGATTACGAAGATCAATATTAGTCCATATCTTTTTGCTTTAGTCATGGATGTTATCACTAGACATTTGCTAGAGGATGTACCTTTGGTGCATGCTTTTTGTTGATGATATTCTTCTTGTTGATAAGACTAGAGAGGGAGTTGAAGGTAAGCTTAAGTCCATATCTTTTTGCTTTAGTCATGGATGTTATCACTAGACATTTGCTAGAGGATATACCTTGGTGCATGCTTTTGTTTAATGATATTCTTCTTTTTGATAAGACTAGAGAGGGAGTTGAAGGTAAACTTAAGTCCATATCTTTTTGCTTTAGTCATGGATGTTATCACTAGACATTTGCTTTAGGATATACCTTGGTGCATGCTTTTGGTTAATGATATTCTTCTTGTTGATAAGACTAGAGAGGGAGTTGAAGGTAAAGTTGGATTATGGAGATCAGCATTACTCCATATCCCGGTATGAGGAATATTGTGTATCTCTTCAATTGTGAATGGTTTGATCCAGTACCAAATAGAAGCACGAAAGTTCATCCAATTTACGGTATAACAGAAGTAAAGCGGGCTAGGAGATATGCAAAGTTTGATCCTTTCATCATTGCTAGTCAGGCAACTCAAGTCTATTATGCTAACTATCCAAGCGGAATACGAGGCAAACAGGATTGGCTGGTAGTTATGAAGACTAAACCAAGGGGAGTAATTGAGAAAACCAGTACGATACCAACAGCACACCAAGAAGAGTTTATGTCTAATTTAAAAGATCTCCCAATCAATGTAGATGACCAAATCAGATATAATGAGAGCGAGTTGCAGTTAGAGGAGGTAGATCTAAACATAGAGAAAAGTGATGATGAATCTGATTGTGCTAGGAGTGTATCATCTGATGAAAGTGAATCAACAAATGATGAGTTAACAACATAAGGTAAATTATTTTACTTCCCTGTATTTTACTTCACTGTTTTTTATAACAACTGCACTCCGTTTTTTTTACTTACCTGTATTTTACTTCAGTCCATTTTTTTTAGCTACTGCACTGCGTTAATTTCCATTTCTGTTATAACTCATATTTCTAATATTTCTTTTTTATTTATGTGCAGATGGCTTCAGGTGAGGAGCAGCCTAATAGAGGGTTGATAAAAAATATTTTTAACAGGCGCACTAAGAAGACTACAACTGGACCACATAGGTCACTACGTACTGAGGAGACCACCTCGGCTCAGCCTGCTACACAGTCTCAGCCTGCTACACAGCCTCAGCCTGCTACACAGCCTCAGCCTGCTACACAGCCTCAGCCTGCTACACAGCCTCAGCCTGCTACACAGCCTCAGCCTGCTACACAGCCTTTACCCACTCTTGGAGCCAGTAGCCCGCAGTTCTACTCACCGGACCTTCGATTTCCTTCACCAGATCTCGGGCAGGCTACTCCTTTCTACCCATACTTCACACCCCCACCTTATGCTGGTGCCCCTCCTACTTATCCATTTCCACCATATGCTCCACCATACTATCCCCCACCACCCCATCAGCCTGCTACAACTGGACCTTCGACAGCAGCTGGACCTTCGACAGCAGCTGCAGCAGAGCAACAGACAGATGGTAGAATGTTGATAGCACCTGAGGGTGACACGTACGTATAGTAACTTTTTTTTAAACTAACTAATTGTTTTATTTTATATTTTATATTTGTTTTACATAACTTTATTTTTGTAGGTTCTATCCATCAAAACAACCAACACATAAAATACGGGACATCATACGGAGCAGGTTTGACGCTCCTTATGTTTCTTGGAAGAAAGTCCCAAAAGAAGTCCGGGAGATGTGGTTTAGAGAGTTTGAGGTATTTCTGTGTTTTTGTTTTTATGTTAAATGATTTATTCTTTCTTACTTAAGGTAAAATGATTGTTTTTTATTGCAGAAAGAGTTTTGATGGCTGCCCCAACACAATGACAAGATTAGAAAGAATTTTGAGAAGCGTGGCTCTACTCGGATGCGCGACATGTTCACAGATGTTAGAAAGGTTGGGAAGCGACCATTGTGGATTGGAGAGGAGATATGGGCTGAGTTGAATGCAGCTTGGGGCAGCGAAGAGTACACTAGGAGGAGGGATCAAAATCGACAGAACAGAGCTTCTGATGTTGGGGGCTTAGGTAGTGCACTTCATACAGGAGGCTCCGTTCCACATACTGAGCACAGGCGTCGTTTGGTAATGAATTTTAATTATTTTTTAAAATTGTTTTTTAATAATTAGTATTGATAAAACTCTCTTAATTGTAACAGAAAGCGTCACTTGGTAGAGAACCAACTCCTGTGGAATTGCATAGTCGCACTCATAAGCGACAGGAGGATCAACAATGGATTGATGAGAGAGCAAGGAAGGCCCATGTAAGTATATTTTTATAAATATTTGATATTTTATAAGTTTTAGTTTAATTATATATATACTTATATTCGATTTTCATAGGAGGAATATACACGGATTCGAGAGACTCATGCCGCATCAGGTGAGGGCTCTTCTGGCGGCTCTGTGGAGTATTCTGAGTATCGCATGTGGTCGCAGGCCGTCGGAGGAATGCAGCATGATAGAGTATATGGCTTAGGTGCGCAAGCTCAGGCATACGAGGGGATGACCTCCTCTACTGCATCCAGCTTCGCATCCAGTTCGCATGAGTCCTTACAAGCTCAACAAATAATTGCCCTTCAAGCTGAGCTAGAACAAGTAAGGAAATCACAAGTTGATTGGCAAGCTCAGCTGCAAGCACAGATTCAAGCTCAGCTGCAAGCACAGGTGCAAACAAGTACGGAGCAACACAATCAGTTGCTGGATGAAATGCGCAAGATGAGGGAGAAACTGAGTGGAAAAGACGTAGCTCCACCTGAGGAGGAGTCGACGGAGTCAGAGTAGTGTAATTTAGTTGAAATGAACTTGTATTTTTATGTGAACTTATGTTATTGGACAATTACTTTTAATATGATGTTATCAGTTGATTTTAAATATTAATACTGTTGTGAAACTGTTATAAATTATTGTGAAGTTGTGGAACTGTTGTGAACCTGTTGTGGAACTTGTATGTGTTAGAATTGATAGGTTTGCAGGTGTGGAAATGGGATTGTTGGCTGGGAAGGCATTTTTTTTTTTGTCAATGCTACAGGTTTCCGGCGGATGATGCGCCGGTAATCCGTCGGAAAAGACGATACAACGAAGTGTATCGTACGTACCGGCGAATATGATCCGTCGGCCATTACCGTCGCAAGTCTGGCGGATATTCCGCCGGTAATTATCGGCGCAAGAATTGCGTCGTAAAATAACCGTGGAATTTCGATGGCGCAACTCGGGCGACTTATCCGTCGTTAATTACCGTCGCATAATACGACGGTAAATACCGGCGCATTGGGCGCCGGAATTCTCATATTCTTCACGTCGGCAAACAAACCGGGTAATGCGCCGGTAATGCGTCGGAAACTGCGCCGAAAATGTTTCCGGCGCAAATTATACGTCGGAACCAAATTATCGACGCACCATAAACCGGCGGAGATATTTGCGCCGGAACATGCGCCGGAAACTAACGGTTCCGTCGGATTGGGCATTGTTTCCGGCGGATTCCGTCCGCCGGTAATAACAGGTTTTCCTGTAGTGTTCATTGACATTTGCTTTCTTTGAATTATGTGGAATCTATCTAATATTCATCTGGTTACAGGAACAATGCTCTCAATTCACAAGCTACACGAAGAACTAAATCAATTCATAAGATAAAAGAAGAACTATGGCAGGTAATACATTATGAAACAGTGATCTGCCGATATTGTTAAGAAATCAGATTTAGAATTTCACAAAAATTAGTGTTAGGACAAAACCAATATGTCGACAAACAACTCTGTTTCACATTTATGCAATAACATTTATGCAATAATCAAAGAGGCCTATATATCTGCAAAAAAAAAAATCAGATATTCAGCAGCAAAGCAATATTCCATTTAAAAAAGTATCATTTTTCAAAAACTAATGCTAGAACTTAGTCAATAAGCTTACAAACAAGTCTGTTTCACAATGATGCAATAATTAAAGAGTCAGGCCCAATCTAAGATTCAACGAACAGCCATTCGATTTTAGCATCAAACTTACCAGGCTTAAAGAAGACGGATAACCCAAAATCTGTAGCCTTAAGCGGGGAACTCTCCTCCTTATTCAAAAACAGAAAGTTCTCTGGCTTCAGATCACGGTGCATCACACCCATGGAATGACAATTGTGCACAACAGTCACAATCTCCCGGCAAAGCGCAGCAGCAGCACGCTCGGAGTAATGTCCCTTAGCAATAATCCGGTCAAAGAGCTCCCCGCCCTCGCAGAGCTCCATAACCAGGTTCACCGAGTGTCGGTCCTCGTAGGCACCGCGGAGCTCGACGATGTTGCGATGACCAGTCAAGTGGTGCATGATCTGGACCTCGCGCCGCACGTCCTCGATGTCGTCGCGGTTTGCTAGCTTCCGCGTGGCGATTGACTTGCAGGCGAGGAGTTCACCAGTCTTCTTGTGCGTGACGAGATAGGTAACGCCAAACTGGCCGCGGCCGAGCTCGCGACCGAAGCTGTAGGTTTCGCGGACATCTTCCATCGGCCGACCTAGCACGCGACCGATGCCACCGGTGACGAGAGGAGCAGGAGGAGGCGCCGGGGCTGACGGCCTCGCCGGCGCCGGCGTGTAGGCGGCAGGTTTTACGACTACACCGCCGCCGCCTCCTCCGGCGGCGACCGGAGGATCGGTGTGTGATGAGGGCTGGCCGCTGCAGTTTCCCATGTACAGACGGTTTGGGTCCTTGGGATGAGCAAGAAAGTAAGTCAGCGAGTGGGGAAGTAAGAGCTGGTGACTGGGAATTGGATGATCCGGTGTTTTAGATCGAACAGCAAACAGCGTGTGAGGTGGACCCCACTGTAGGTCAACTAGTTGTGGGAGGCCGGACAGACGCATTTCCTGAATGAGAAATGAGGCCGGCGTATAAATTTTGCTCCAACTGGAGGAACTTTTATTTGGTCCTTTGAACATATGTAGAGCTATGTTCGGCCGGCATTAAGATTGCAAGTACAAAATAAAAAATATCGAGCAATAACAATAATAACGAGAAATATCATTATGTGAAGACAAAATATCGAGTAATACCGAGCAATATCGAGTAATACAAAAAAATACCGAGTTTTTTCTAACTCAGTATTTTTTGGTATTACTCGTTATTGGTCTTCCCAGAGTGGTATTCCTCGTTATTATCAAACAATACATAGCATTACCGACCAAAAATCGAGTAACAATCTTTTGACCGAACGTAGATCTACGTCCGGTCAGAGGACGTAATAAAGGTTCCAACTGGAGCTGGGAAGAGAAATGCTTCTCGAAGATCAAATTGGTCAAAATTAAATTAAAATTTTGATTATTTTTTCATAATATCTAAATTTTACATATTTACATAATTAATATATAATTAGCTTTAAGGAGTTTATATTTCTAAACTTTCTCTAGTGTTGACTTCATCACAATTGTATTGCTTTGTTAATATAAACTATTTTATCAATTTATTTATTTGTCATATTATTTTTCCCTAAACTAATTTACTTATAAACTAAAAATAAGATATTCTAAATAATACAAAACTTAGTCCAAAAATAATAATGTATTTATATTATTTTAATTGTCATGTCAATACATGAAAAGTAGCTTTGTGTGAACTCTCAAGAGAATTTCTTCCCCCCTTCCCTTCATGAAATAAAACCAATTGGAAAACTCTAATGCATTGTTTGAAACTTTCATCATACCTTTTTATTTAAAATTTATTTGAAAGAAATATAATGATTTTATTTTGTAAATATATCATCAAATGAAATGCTATAACATTGAGCATTCTTAGGTTATATCTATGGTCAAAATATCTTTAAGTAAATAGAAATATTTTCTTTAAATTACATTAATATAAATTTCACAGCTATTTAAATTACTTGTAGCCTATTTTAAAAATAAATAAATATATTAAATTTTAATTTTAATTGGATCCGACGTATGTTAATAATGGCTGAGATGGACCTAAAAAGACTTAGTTAAAAAACACTAAAAATGACTTTTTTTTTAATTAAATCTTAATGAGAATTCGACTCTTAATAAGACACAATGGAAAAAAAAATAATTCATATAGCTTACAACATATAGTGGGATAAATGCTTGTTGTTATCATTGTTGTTGCATAAATTAAATATTTTTGTATATTTATTATTAAATTATTAATCAAACATCGAAATTCACAAAAAAAAAATAGCCAATATTTTTTAGTTTTTATCAAAATTTTAATGATTAGATTATGATGCATATAAATACATTGATTAAGTAGTTTATGAATATTAATTATATAAATAAATATATAATATATCTTATGTATATAAATTCTCCTATTTTATAAGAAAATATTAAATCATGTAGTAAAATGACAAAAGGTCTAATCAACACCCATATGATGATCACTATGTTCATCAAATCCTAATATGAGCCCCATTTGTCCAAATGAGAGTATAGCTCACGCTCAAGAAGCTTTTTTTTTATTATTATTAGAAATTTTTGTGCTAGAAATCTGTTTTATAAAGCAGGAAGAAAACTGTTTCAAACAAAACCTAACTCTTAGGCACGACATCGTAGCCCTACGGTTGAGAGCTTGGGCCTTCACCACAATGAAGGCTTTGTATCATGCACCGAATAAGGCAAATCACTACTTAACTTATTTCACTAAATTTTCTTGTTTCGAAAAGAAATACATTATTTTAGGGGATTTAAAAAACTTTGGTGTTTGGCACTACAAGGCAATCTCGATCCAAACACAAGTTTTTTTTTTTATGGAATTACTCATAATTAGATGATGAGACCCAATCGATGGCCTCATTATTCTGTGTGGAGTCTGGATGCAGAGTTACGTTTGGATTATGAGTGTATACAAAGTTTATACACTATGCAGTTTTAATTTTTGTACGCAGTGTTTATTTTTCATCTATTATCAAGTTTTTCTAGGATTGCCAAGGGATTTATCAAATCGGGTTACAGTTTGGGTTCGAACCCGACACCACGCTGCTATTTGAAACGGCCTAAAGCGGACTCATTTTCACAGATGGATCAAAAATTTCAACCCAGACACAACCCATCTAGTTTCTGGGTTGACCCAACCCTAAACGAAAAACTGACTTCGGGCTGCTTAGGCTGGCTGAACAGGAGTGTCCGCCTACGGCTACTGGGCTGCAAGAGTCTGGAAACTCGACGACGGACAACGTCGATGTCTCCTCTGGCGGCGGCTAAAAGACGCCCTGCGTGAGGGAGGAAAGCAAACCGGAGCTTCTTCTCTAACAGTGTCTGTCCTAATCCTCCGAGTCAAAAAAACTGGAAGATGCCCTAATCTAGAGGCAAAACCAGCGACCAGAAACATGCCTTACCATCTGGCGGCCAGCGAGCAAAGCAAATCTCCGACCTGAAAGATCCCTAGTCCTCCAACAACCTGAAAGATGCAGGAAAAACCGGGTCTTCTACAAATTGCATGCAAAACCAGATCATTTGAGGAAAAAATTAGGTCAAAACCGAGTTTTTGAGTTGACTCAAACTTAACCCGAAATTCAAAACAAGTCAAAAAATTAGACCCGAACATGACCTGTTCTTAAGACGGGTTAACCCTAACCTAGGGGTGTCAATTTCGAGTCACGGGTCGGGTTCGGGGTGAACCCAAAATTGACCCGGCACTATTCGAGTCAACTTGAACCCAACCCGTTTTTGCATTCGGATCCAAACCCGACGTCCCGCTTCGGGTCCGGGTCAACCCGACACGACCCGAATGATCGGGGACCGTGAAAAAATTGCTAGTTTTCATGCCAAAAAATGGGTCAAACTCCGCTTTTCGGGTCAAAACGGGTTGAAAACGAATCAATCTCAAATTTCTAAGTCAAAACGGGTCAATTTTGGGTCACTTTCGGGAGAATGGGTTATCCCGAACCCAACCCAATTTTTGAAACGGGTCAAATTGTTGAACCCAACCCATTTTGCGTTCAGGTTGACCCTAAACCGAAATTTTCGGGTCGGGTTCGAGTTGGATGTTCAGGTCGTTTCAAATATTGACAACCCTACCCTAAACCGAAAAATTCGGATCGGGTTCGAGTTGAATTTTCCAGTCATCTCAATCTTTGAAACCCCTAAAAAAAAGAGAGAAAAAATCAATTACAAAGAAAACAGATTTGCAAGGTTCAATTTTAAAAAAGCACCTATCTAATGAGACGAGAGAGGATCTGATGTACCCAAAAAAAATAAAAAACGAAACAATAATTGTATTGTACAAAAAAAAAAAAAAACAGAACACCCTAAACACATATCAAATACACCTAAGCACAAAGAAGAAGAAAAATTCCAAAAATTTCACACCAAGAGCTTACCTCATATAGCATGCAGATCCAAGACTTGAAGGTGCCAATCCTCAAGAAACCTTCAGATCTAAGAGCATACATTAAAAACAAAGAGATCTTTTTTTTTTTTGGGCAAATCCAAATAACAAATTTGAGCTTGAGACAGAGAAAGAGAGAAGGTCCATGCATCCCTAGGTTTGAATCCCAAAAGCCCAAATGATTCCCAATAATTTAAAAAGGTCTACATTGGAAACCATTTAACCCGAGGCATTCAATGAAGCCAACAAAGGCTAATAAGAAACCTAAAAAGAGAAAAATCTAATGGCAGAAATCGTCAAAAACACTAGATTAGCCTTTTTACTAATTGTCACAAATACATCCATACAACCTGTCAAGCTTATTACATTTAGCATTGATAAGTAATAGAAATACCAACAAGCAAAACGATGTGCTATCCAGTATATATATTTCCACTTCAATTAAATCCCTGAAATTCAGATGGCAAGGCAATGATAGGCAACCATTGAATGGTGACAACATTCTAATAAAAAAGTACTAAAATCAACAAGAAAAATTGCACCATACCAACCTTCAGTATTGTTTAATTGATCTTAAAATATCAACACAATCACGAGCAAAGAATACAGAGCTAAAATCGACAAATCAATGCCACAGAAGATCACTTGGCCAATTTCTATGGAGCTGGCAAGTCAAGCCGAAGCTTTGAAGCTGTGGAGCAGTGAAGTAACTGGAATTCTAGGGGGATGGAACAAACAGAAAGAGAGATATTTCACTTGAACAATAACTAAACAAAAATAGAAGCAAGCAATCAGTTCGTTCAGCAAGTAGTATTCTTTGTGTTGAAACTTCAAGGTAGGGCTGTCAAAATCAGGTTACGGGTTGGGTTCGGGTCCAACCCAAAATTGACCCGAAACGAACCCTACCAGTTCTTGCAAACGGATCGATTTTCCGAACCCAACCCGCTTCGAATATATTTTACTAAATTTTTTTTATTTAATTCAATTTATTTAAACCTAAATCAAATTAAGGTAAGATTTATTTTAATCAATTTAAAATAAATCAAGCATAATTTAATTTGGATAACAATATTTGTTATTTTTTAGAAATATCATTTACTTATTTCATAACAATCTTTTAAAACCCTCCTAAATTAATTAAAAACGGGTCAAACCGGGTTAATTTTGGATTTCCAGGTCAATCCAAACCCAACCCGGTTTTACAAACAGGTTGAAATCCCTAACTCGAACCCGAAATTTTCGTGTCGGGTTGACGGGTCGGGTCAAATATTGACACCCCTACTTCAATGTAATGTATGAGATGTTCAACAAATAATAAGTAATACTGCAGATCACTCAATCAAATACTTATTTCATGAAACTTGCAAAGCAAGGCTATATCATCAAATTTATTAGAATCTGTAAGTATTACATCCAGTCTTGAAATAAATTTCTTACTCGTAAACAACATAAAGGGAGAGAATATGCCATATGACAGCAGAAAGGGGGGTATATGCATGCGGTCTGAGAGTATTTGGTGCATTCTCTCAAGTTATACTGATGCATTCTCAACATAATTTTTTCCCAATTCAACATACTCTTGACCTATTTCCCAAGTTATAGCAACAGAAGTAACAAAACCTTAAGGAGTCGATTCCTTTTGATCTGAAGGATAATAATCAAACTCTAAATCCTTGGAGCTGCAAAAAATTGGGTAGAAAGAATATTCATGTCAGCCATTAATAAACTCAAATGGGATTTGTTTTGAAGAGACATGGGATAAAAAAAATATTAACTGTTTTTTAAAAAGTAAATCATACAAATATGAAGAAATGGGACTTAAAAAGCATATATATAGACACAAATACATAAGGAATTGCCTGCTCACCTCCACCAATAGTTGCTTCTGGCATGCGCTCAATAGAGTATTTGTGCTGAGTAATGTACATGATGGGAACGCCAGGAATCTAACCAAGTAAATAGCATGTTTTTAATACATAATTCAAGGGTTTTAGAAGATATTCCACCATTTATTCTTTATTTACCTTGCGTATTCTTCGTTTCAAATCTCTATCACATGTAGCAACAATATAGCACTTATGCTGTAGAAAAAAAAAACCAGGAAACTCCCAGATTAAATCATGGTAGGAATAAAAAAAACAGAAAAAAAATGGAGTGACAAAGAAAGATAAATTAGCATAGATAACATGCCAAAACGTAAAGCAGAGGCAGTCAAAGCAAAACCATTAATCATCTATGATAACAGTACCAAATGCGATTTGCTGCTTAGGCTTTATTTGGGACGGCTTTTTTATTGCTTCTTAAAATGGAGTTTTAGTAAAAATATAACTCATTTTAAGAAGCAATAAAAAAGCCGTCCCAAATGAAGCCGGAGCCTTAAATTGATGTGTGTGCTTCTAGTGAGTCATTTAAAAATGAATATTATTGAAAAATAATCATAGCAAATGTGCAACAAGATGAATTGTAGCAGAACGTCAGCAATAAGAAAACAACTAAGAGGAAAACTGCATGGATGAGTTTCATTGGCACAAAAATGCCAGTTACTAGTTGTACTGCCTGAAAGATATTAGTATAGAAAAGGGAAAAAGCACAACAAAAACTACCTGAGTAACTCTCTCAACTATGCAGTCATCAGCATATGTTCCTTTGTGTGTGCATGGAAGCCTCTCAAAACGAGGATCTTTGGCAATCCTATAAGAAAAAAACAGTTCAACAACCAGTTATAACCTGTGATTTTTCATTGCAACTTTTTTTTGCAAATCCCTGGTAAGCTGGCCAACAATATTCAATAGCCAGATAAAAATAATTACCTTAAAGCCACACGATATTTCTGTCCCAGCTTTTCAAGTTCAGCCATAACGCAATCCGTGATACAAGGAGTGCCTTAATAATTAGGAAAAGTTAAAAGAGAGCCCAACAATTCAGAAACCGTATTAATACAAACCAATCAAAGATTCTTTTTTTTTTTTTGGCTTTGCAAAACATTTATCTGAGGTTAATCTTCCAACTTACATTTTGCATAAAGGCAGTCCATCATTCCCTTCTCCAAATCCAACTTCAAAATAGTTAAAAGAGTTATGTCAGTCAAGCAATGAAGCATCAATTAACATACAGCAAGAAAGATAGTAACATTTACATTACTACATTTCTTTTCTAACATAAAGCATTAGATAGTACAACTACAAGCCTTTAGCAGTAGTGTTTGTAATGAAAACAGCATATCTTATACATGATACTGAATCTATTAAGTTTATTTTTACACTACCTCATTTTCAATACATGATGCTTCAGCCATTTCTTGTATAAACATTTCTAACTCATCTAAACAAATTTCTTTCATAATTCTCATTCAATAATTTTACAAAACAATATTATAATATTTCCTTGACGTATTCGTCCTAAATTATGATCATGTTAAATTCGATATTAATAAACATAATTTGATCAAGGTCAATAGATCTATATTATTTGGCCTTAGCTATTTTATATATCTAATTTTCTCCCCCCAATGATACCAAATCTACCACAAAAAACAAAAAATGATGATAACCATCACTTTACTAACTACTCTATCTGTAAAATATCTAGTTTCCTCATAATTATTGTATGTTTCAGCAGTCAACATATTTAGCTAAATAATTCTTTAAAAGCATACTTCTTTTCTTCGATAACCTTTTCTAAGACAAGCAAGTGCAGCTTGTCTATAGCATGCAGCATGCGGATGCATATTGATAGCATTTTGTAAGACCTATTGTATGTCGCAACAGCCAACATATATAGCACGTAGATGCAATACAAACTTGCTAAAAATATTTGTCTTTTTTTTCCTAAACGAAAAATTATCTATCATACCTTAATAGCCCACTTTGGAAAGCACAAACTGTTCTTCTCATTTCTTAAAGTCGTTGTTTGGGATTGCAAAACAACAAGCATGCTATTGTAAAATTAACCACAGCTTCTCTTATCACATGTTTATCTTCTATAACATACTATAAATACCCCCATAATTATCCTCTCTTCCTAGCATACACTTTACATTAATTGAATTAAATAAAAAAAATCGGATTCTCTTCTCAACCTAAGTAGCATAAACACCAAGTACATCTATAATATGCTTGCAATAATCAACATAATAGCTATCATCGTGACACTAACCATACAACAACAACAACATCATCAAGCCTTCATCCCACTATGTGGGATCGGCTACATGAATTTTTTTCTCCATTGTGTCATGTTAAAAATTAAATTCTCATTTAAATCTAATAAAGAATGTCATTTCTAAAATTTTCTAACTAAGTCATTTTATGTCTACCGCTACCTTTTTTAGCATAATTCAAATCTAATACAACAACATCATGACACTAATCATATTCATCTAAAAAAGTTTACCATACAACTTTTTATCCATTGTTCTCCATTCTCATTGTTAATCTTCTTAGCATACAACAGATTCGAAGCTTGCCAAAGTCCTTGAAATTATCCCCTTTCCACTTTTTCCCTGTAAACATGCTATATTTGTCCATTTAAGATATTATGTCCATTAATCCTCTATCATTCGCATTCAATGTTCCTAAATTCAAGGGCAATGGCATAGTTTTTTAAGGGTGTTGTAAACTTAACACCAACGTCAACCTTTCTTGTCCAAGTTTGTGGGCAATGTTGGTTGCATACACACACACACACAAATAATATGCATATATTCAGATAAAAATAGCACAAAACATATGTTATTACATAAATAAAAATTTTTAAATATACGACTAATAGATATACACATAAAAATGCATATGTAAGAACATGTATGCATGTATGGATAATTGGAATGATGTATGGATGCAGACATGCATATGAACATTAAAGTTTTTAAAAAAGTAAGAAAGGAAAATAATAAATTGGAATAGGTATAAGAGCATTGTTCGTCCTTTCAACCACCATGTTTGTCCTTTCTACCTGAACTTCCTATAAGTGTACTTAGGCTGATCAAACTATCAGCTTGCAAATCAAGGATGTTCATTTTAAAGGATTCAGCAAACTTCCCATAAAAAAGAATGGCTCTAAAGACTAATACAAGTTTTGGCAGGAAGACAGATGAATCCTACAAAATAGAATACAAGGAAAAAAAATTTAAGCGCATGTCCAGACATACATGACCATGCATACAAATGTTGTCATGCCCTCAAGTCCATTATCGTACTTCAAAGTTGATGTCCGATGTCCAATTGACGTCCATGTTCCATGCACTCTAACAACAAGAAAATCTGAACCTTCTATTTGAATCCACTTTGCAATATTTTTAAAAATTTAATCATTAGCAATCCATGAAATCGCATTAAAAAAATAAAGAAAATCAATTTTAGCGTCCGACTTCTCTCATTCCCCTTCTTTCCTTACCCCCATTTCACAAGAAAGCAATGTCCTTCATTATGCAATGCATGACAGAACAAAAAACATACTATTATAATAATATTTGATTGATTAAATGTTATATAAATTTTCAAATAACATTTTTTTATTCGCTCATTAAAGGATTGTTTGGTTGCCTAAAAAAGGAATGCATAGTGAAAGGAAAGCAATGTAAAAAGAATGTGGTGTAAAAGGAACACTTTGGAGTTGTTTGGATGAGTAAAGCAAATACAATGTAAAGTGTAAAAAGATTGTGCCCGAGGTTGTCGATGGTGGTCGACGTTCGAGGGCGATGAGGTGGCAACAGTGTTGGTCGGCGACGACGAAGGCTATGGGCAGCGATGGCTGCCAGCGACTGTGGCGGCTAGTGGTGGCAGCGAGCATTGGCGAAAGCGACCGATGGTGTGGTCGGTGGTGGGCGGTGGGCGGTGGGCGGTGGGGGCGGCAGTGGGCGGTGGGGGCGGCAGTGGGCGGTGGTGGTGGGGGAAGCAGTGGGTAGCCGTGGCCGATGGCTGGCGGTCGGAGATGGACTATGGCGACGACAACCAAAAGCTGGTTGGTGATGAAGACGATGGTTGTCGGCTGTCGCAGCAAGCTTGGGAGTGGTGTAAACTGTTCAGGCTCAAAATTGGGTGCGAATGGTTTACCTCAAAAATAAACTAAAATGGAATACACTACATTCACTTTACTTTACATTGGATTTATTTTTCATCCAATCAAACATCAAATTTTTCAAAACTCCAACATTTACTTTACTTCCAACCAAATAGCCTTAACTGTATTGGGCTGTTTAGAAGAATAAAATTTATGAACCATTATGTTATTTTGACAAATGTGACAAATTAACAATGTTAATTTTATAATAAAATTTAAAAAAATATTTCATTTTTGGAATGTTTACAATAAAATTTTAAAGTTTACACTGTTTCAAACTAAATCAATAATTAAACTAACATCTTATTTAATCTTAAGTATATTTAAAATAAGTTTTAAGATTGGTTTAAACTTTGGAAAAATAAGTAGAAAGAAAGTTCATCTCAATTTAATTACATATATTAGTTAATGATAGAATAGGTTAGTAATAAGAGCACGTGATATATACATTATACGATCTCAAAAAGCATCATTTGAAATCACACTTTCAGCTTATGTTAGACTTTAATGATGGAAGACATTGTCTCTCTTTCTCCATTAAATATTTGAATTAGGTTTAGAAATGGTTAAAACCTTTTAACAATTAAGAAAGAAACAGTTATTATCAAATTGATATTTCATAATCAGAAGAGTACATGATATGTAGATTATATTGGATATTAAAATTGACTTTATAAATGTATCTTTAACTATCTTTTGATGGTAACTTCTAAATAAAAAATAGATTCTCCAATTAACCTTCATTTTGAAATGAAGTTATATCTTTGTTTGAGGATTTTAAGTATTCTCGCATTGAAGCTTGATAAATAGTATATAGTTAATATTGTTTGATCTCTCCTTAAAATCCCTGCTGAACAACTATTACATAGAAATCAATCAAATATAAATTAAGAACATAATAGTAGAACACAAAAAGACACTCAAATTAAATCACAAATTAAACCAAATATAAAGCTTTTCCTATAGACATAGAAACAACTCTAGAAACACTTTTCAATATTTAATTCAGAGCTAATTTGATAAAATTAGGCATCATCATCATATCTTTCATTCATGTATTTATCATGATTAATGACATATTGCGGAAGCTATTCCTAAAATAAAAGGTGAAATTCCAATTTAAATCATTAATCATCTTCTGATAGCATACCAATGAATAAAAAGATGGAAGTTCAAAAAAGACCACAAAAAAACTAATATCACTCAAAATGTTATTACTATGATGGTCAAGCAATTATCTACCCAAATCATTCTAGCCTTTACCCAACCTATAAGAAAAAATACATCATGACCTCTTGTCTAGTCTACTTATTTTAGCAAACTACAGTCCTAATTCCATCCAGCAAATACAGCATGAAAAATGTAGCTCAAATAAAGAAAACATATTATAAAGATATAATCATATAACATAAACTAGAAAGAATACGAAAGGTAAAACTTCTATCACCTTGTTTTGGATAGAGAAGTTGATAAAGTTAGTATCCACTATCACAAGATAAGGTGGTCCAAGTGCCGTATTATGCTTAAAGAAGAGCGCAGAAGAAATGCTTGGCCTGTAAACCAATAAAAAAGCCATCAAATTGAGTGGACAGTGATGTGGAAGGTTAATAGAGAAGAGGCAGGGCCTACACATTACGAGGGAGCTTTTCCTTGGAGATATCCTTCTTTAGAGGGTTTAAAACTTCTTCTTTGTGCCTGGAAGAATGCAGAAATTCAGACTGAATGAATTACTAAAAAAGAAGAAAGCAGATGAGAAAGAAATAGGAGATTTTCTTACTTGCGAAGCATTTTAGAGCTAATCAGCTTCTTCACTACGGCGAATTTAGGGCCTTTCTTCGCCTTCCCCATCTTTGTTGTCCTACAAATTCTAAGGGGCTGTTTGGCAACAGGATTTTAGCAGGATTTATGCTAAATCCTGCAAAAAGGTATTTGAGCCCCGTAAATCTCACGACCGAAAAAAATAAAAAATCCTCCGTTTCCCTCTTTTTGCCGTAAATCCCGGTTTTAATAAATCCTGTAGTTCGGCGGATTTACGGAATTTGGCCGAAGAAGAGCGCGAAAGAGAGAAAGTTACCTTCACAGCGAGCTCCCGTAGTTGCTTCCGATCAAAATGTTGTAACGTCCGATCCGAAAGGAAGGGCACGTCGCCGAAGGAGCGAAGTCGAACAGCAACGAAGTAGCCGAAGAAGCCACTCGTGCAATTTCTACACCACCTGCGAAGCAACGAATGAAAAGAAAACCCTAGACGACTTAATATAATTTAAAATATTAATAAATAAGTTAATTAATTAAATAACTAATAGTACAATTAGTGCATAAATTAATTATCTAATTTAACTTAATTAAATAGTTAGTAATATAATAGTAATTAAAAATAATAAAATTAGCTTAATTAATATAATTAAAAATAGAAATTTTTAAATATATAATTAATAGTGTAAATAATAATTAAATATTTTATGAATAGTAGAATTTTTAAGTAATTAATGAGATAATTAATAATATAGTTTATCATTAAAACTAACAAAATAAAACTTAAATAATTATTTAAAAATTAAGTAATTAATTAGATAATTATTCATGTAATTAGATATCAAATATTTATTAAATTAACACAAACAAATAATATTATAATTAGTAATTGAATTATTTAATAATTAAGCTAATTTCTAATTAAATTATTTACTACTATAATTTGTTAACTATAATTAAATTTAAAATTAATAAATAACTTATACTTATCATGTAATTAAATTCATTACACATAAATTTAATTTATAAATGAATCAATCGCCTTAAATACTAGATTATATTGCCGGATAATCTCATAGGATTTATTTATTTAATATTGTGAAACAATTTCAAGATTTAACATACCTAGAATTTATTAAATCCTGCCTTTACTAAATCCTACTTTAGCCAAACAGCCCCTAAGGAACTATTTAGCTATCATTAAGATTTAGTAAACATCGCAAATCCAGGGTTAATAAATTCTAAGATTAAATTTGATATTTCCTTTTTTACATAATAATCATTAAATTTGTCTAAATCATTAAATTTATCTAAATTCTGATAAATTATTTGGCAATTAACAACAGGAGGTAGTGGCAAGCATTGGAAGCCTAAGCAGGGTCCAACTTATTTCAATAAAGAATTGATCTCATTGAAATAAAAAGGGAAAAGAAGAACTGAAGAAGCAAAACGTACTTAAGGGCTGTTTGGCAATCGGATTTATGCAGGATTTAGCGTAAATCTTGGTAGGCAGGATTTTGACTCGGCTTAAATCTCATGGTGAAATATATCCATAGTAACCACCTTTTTGCGGTAAATCCCGGATTTACTAAAGCCAGAAGTTCGACGTATTTACAGGATTTGTACGAAGAATCGCGCGAATGGGAGAGAATGATTACCTTCGCAACGAGCTCCCTCCCTCTCGTCATCGTCTTTACTTTCAATCCAACAAACAGCGACCCATGTCGTGACTTCTGACCCAATATGAAGGAATGTCATTGATGGGAACAATTATTACGTCCTCTGACCGGACGTAGAGTTACGTTCGGCCGCCAATAACATGTCACCAAGTGCTCTTACTTTTTACCGCGCGGCCCGACGACTTGACCCGGAGCGGAACCCGAGAATGCTATGTTCGCGATTTTCTCAGTATTACTCGGTATTTGCTCGGTATTTGCTAGGTATTGCTTTGCAAAAATAAGAAATACCGCTCTGTGAAGACCAATACCATACAAATACCGAGTTGTACCGAGTTTTTTTACAACTCGGTACAACTCAGTGTTTGCTCAGGATTTGCTCGGTATTGCTAGGGATTTGCTCGGTATTGCTAGAAAAAGCTCGGTACAACTCGGTATTTGCTAGGGATTTGCTCGGTATTGCTAGGTATTTTCTCGGTATTGCTAGAAAAAACTAGGTACAACTCGGTATTTGCTAGGGATTTGCTTGGTATTGCTAGGTATTTGCTCGGTATTGCTAGAAAAAATTAGGTACAACTCGGTATTTGCTCGGTATTGCTAGGTATTTGAAATATATCCAAAAGGTGATGGGATGTTGTTCGGCTCGTCAAGGATTTAAAAAAACGCACGTGCGAGAACCCAAAAAACAGCGGGTCGGGTCGGCGACTTTTCTTCATGCTACGTGGCGCTAAAACATTGATGGCCAAACGTAGAGGAGCGTACGTTCACCGGACCGAATAAAAGTTCCATTGATGGAGACAAAGAAGTCTTTTATCGAATCGTTCAAAATTTTACTTCACTCACACGAAGCAGGCAAAGTCGAATAGGCACGAACAACGGAGAAGAGAAAAGCAAACCCTAGGCCAACGACTACAACCACACATAAAAGAAATTATTGAAATCGTCAGCCATTGCATTAAGAGGAGTGTCACAGGAATTAATTAATTTGACTTAATTAATTAATTAAAATTAATAAAAAAATTATAATATACTTAATAATTAATTAATTACTTAGACTAATTAATAATAATTAGTTATTAATGATAATAAAAATTAATAATTAACTTATAAAAATAATAATAATATAATTAAAATTGAAATTAAGAAGTAATTTATAATTAAACTACATTTTAATTACTTTTTATTATTATAATTTATTACGGTAATTAAATTTGAAATTAATAGATAACTCGTACTTATAATATAAATTAATTTAAAACTCAAACCCTAAACGCCCTATCATCTAAATTAGAAATAAATCTAATTTAGTTTAATTAATATAATTTAAAATATAAATAATTAATTAGATTAATTAAATTATATTTATATAAATAAATAATTTAAACTAGCTTAATTAAAGAACCAAATGCATAGTAGTAATTAAAATTTAATATAATTACTTTAATTAATATATCATTAAAACTAATTAATTAACACTTAAATTAGTAATGATTTTTTTAGTATAAATATTAGTTAAATATTTAATCATTGAAAAAAATAATGAACTAATTATTTATACATAAAATACTTTCTAAATTAACAACTAAAAAAGTAAGTTGATAATTAGTACTATAATTAATAATTAAATTATTAGTTAAATTATTTGATAATCAAACTAGTTTCTAATTATATTATTTATTATTATAATTTATTAATGATAATTAAAATTGAATTTAATGAGTAACTCTTATTTAATACATAAATTAAATGAAAAATATAATAAATTTAATTTTTAAGTAAACTAAACGACTTAAATCCTAGATTATATTGTCAAACAATTTCACAAAATTTAACATAATCTATCACTTAACTTGCCAAACAATTTTCAGGATTTCATAGCTCCTAGATTTACTAAAACTAGGATTTACTAAATCTTGTACCTTGTCTATATTTCAGGAACAGAAACCGTGGGTAAAATCAAATACTATTTTGATTTGGTTCATAGTATGTCAAAATATTATTTTTTAGTCTAGAACTGTCAATAATGTTTTCAGGAGTCATTATAAGTCCAAATAATAAAATTGTTAAATTCCACCACTTAGGCTTCGTTTGGGACGGCTTTTTTATTGCTTTCTAAAACTCCGTTTTAGTACAAAATATACTAAAATCCATAGAAAGTAATAAAAAAGCCGTCCCAAACAAATTAGTTGGATAAATATAAAATCAATATGAATATAAATTCAATATATACCTATAATAAAATGAAAGGCTTGTTGTTGTATATACCTACAATAAAATAATTTTATTTTAAAAGATGGAATAAATACAAAGAAAATCAACTTGATTTATGTCCACAACCAAGCAAATTAATTTGAGAGACATTAGATTCCCCACAGGTTTAAAAACACGTTTTAAAAATGATAAATTTAACCATAATTAATAAATGTGGTTCAAAATAATTAAAATTTTGCAAGCACTTTAAACTCTATAAATCCCACATATTTATAATTTCAAACAACAAAATAAATAAAAGTAAGATATTCCAACTCGAAATCATCTTTTTTTTTTGGGGGGGGGGGGGGGGCAAATAATGAAAAGATTACAAAATAGAAAAGATCATAACTATATGCATGCACAACAAACGTGAGGCAAATGAAGGAACCCTAACAGTAAATGCTGCAGAAAAAATGAAATACAAAATCAGAAGCCAAAAAGAATAGTAAGAACAAAAAGAACTACGGACTCAGAATGCAAAGCATGTCAAGATTACCCAGGCAACAAAATCATCTAAAAAGATGAGCAAAAGGCTCCTAGTTCCCAGAGGCGACCATCCAAGGGGAAGCAAAGTTAAACTTGCATTCATCATAGTTGTGATGCCCCTGGATCTAATTTGGAAGAATTATCATTTTAATATTTTAATAAGCAACAACCAGAGCAATCTAATATCATTTATCAGTAATAAACAACAAAATAAATTTTATAATTTAAAACATTAATGTGCACATCTGTATTTATTCCCAAAAATTATATACATAATTCAGGACTATAACAAAAAGAAACAGAACCTAAAGAATCCTAGCCAGCCTCACACTTTTGCTCCCATGTCATGACCTAAAATCATTTTAAAAGTACTTCAAAATCAGTCCTTGGTTGCTAAAAAAGATCGTCCAAGAAGCCAAAAATCGTCCAAAGATCACAAATTAAGCCTCCAGCCTGTCAGAACCCGACAACAAAAGTAGGATCGAGAGAGCAAGTACAACCATCCAAAAAGGTCAAAGAAGCAGACGTTGAAAATTTTGATAGTTTTTCCATTTATAGAATTTAAAAGAGATAGACCTCCTGATTTTGGCAGCACTTGTAGCATGACAATCAAAAGAGTTGCCATATAATCGGTCATTCCTAGATCTCCAAATGTAGTAAATTATAGCACACAACAAAAAGAAGTAGAAGCTTCTCCAGTTCTTATCAATATTCCAATCTTCAATATTGTTAAAAACTTGCAAAAGGATGGGGCATAAAAGCATATTGCCCATTTGAGGAATAAGGTTTTTAGCATAAGTATAGTTGCATTCAAAGAGAATGTGTGCTTGATTTTCTAAAGCATTTAATAAGAAAGCATAAGTATGGGAAGCAGGAATTCCCCTCAAGATCAATGCATCTACAATTTTCAGCCCATTTTTGAAAGCCAACCAAGTATAAAATGAGAAATGCAATGTGTAACGTTTATGCCACACAAATTTGTGCCAATTCACGGTAGATTATTCAAAGTAGAATTGCATTTTTGAAGGTGTTAAAGACAGGCTTATCAGAATTAAGCCACTAGATAGTCATACCCATATAAAAGATAGGAACAATAGAGATAGTAGATATGAGGGTTGCATGGAGATTAGGAGGGAGGCACTATTTACCATTTCAAAAGAAAGCTGCTCATAAGTAAATGAGAGAAATTTAATATAGAGCTCTCCAGCTATCCAATCCCAAGCTTTTCCACAACAGAAGTGCCAAAGCACCATGGATCCCAAAGCAAGGAAAGAGTGTTGTTGTCAGTGATATTGAAAATAAGGCAGTGTTGGATTTTCTTAGCCACAACACAGAGAAATTTCCAATAATCATAAATGTCACAACCCGGCCCGGTAAGCTCGCATAGGCGAACAGTAGAAAATAAAAACAATCGCATTTTATAAACAAAACATCTCTAAATATATAAAAAGAGCCACTAAAATATTTCAAGTAAAATTTTTTCTTTCTTTACATCTATCATTAAATATCAATTTAAACATAGAAGTTATTCATAAATTTTTTCTTTCTTACAAATCATCATGAATCCTTCTAACTCAAAATGTCAAAAATAAAAAGGATCATGTTGCTCGTCGTGTCCCTATGACGATACGTAAAGTGTTATCTATCCATCATTTTTGCTTATCAGGTTCTACTGAAAAATGTTCTATAAATTAGGTGAATCACAACTTTGTAAATAAATATCATTCAATTAAATTTAGATATAAGAAAAGAAGTACAACATATATATACTTCTAAGTAAATAAACATTCAATATGTCATAATACATTATCTAATGTGAAAATGCCTCTAACTTAATCTTTGTGTTCTCTTTCTTTACACGAGCTTGCAATCCTTTCTTATTAAACATTCATGACTCAATTAATGCCTCATAAACATATAACATAATGATATGATATCATAATAACATAATATTAATCATCCGTCGCGAAAGTATCTTTGATACTAATCTGGTATATTTTTAATTGACCATTCTTTTATCATTTGGTTCTAAAGAACTCATTTACCATTTGACTCAAAAGAGCCCATTTACCATTAGTTTAAAAGAGCTCTTTTACCATTGATACTCCTCATCAAACATGCACATACAAACATTCCTTATTTATTCATAAAAGAGGCTTTAGCATGTCATTCATGTGTATGTTCTTATATGATGTTACATGTTTATATAATTACATGAGAAAAGAGAGAGATGATCATATATACTACATGTAAAAAAAGACATATGTATTACATGTAAAAAGAAACACGAGCTTTGCCCTTTCAACTATCAATACAAAAGAGATTTGCATTTACATCATGTGTTTAGAAGAATTCATGTAGGAACATGCTAGCCACATATGAAAGTACAAGTATCATATAAAAGAAATAATATTTCTACATGATTGCATTTAGAGAACTTTCCAAATTTAAAAGAATTTCATTTTACCTACCTCACCACAGTAATTTGTCGAAAGTCCTAACGAGCTCTCCATTTACACGATGAATATCAAAAAGAGACATAATATAACGTAAACATCACTTGTTCCCACATAAACTTCTTAAAACCCTAATATATGTGAATAAAGAACTCAGCTATACAATATTCTTTTGCTTTATAATTGAACACTTTTCTTAATTCAAGATTAATCTCATTCATATTTTTGCTAAATTAGGATTCAATCATAATCTTAGCTTTTTGGAAAGCTCACTCATGTCCATAGCATAATACATGCATAAAGGACCTACCTTTAGGGGTGTAAATGAGCCGAGCCGGCTCGAACTCGACTCGTTAACGAGCTCGCGAGCCGAGCTTATCGGGTTCTTCGAGCTCGAGCTCGAGCTCAAACTCAAGCTCGTTTATTAAACGAGCCCGAGTTCGAGCTGGTTCAGGCTCGTGAGGTCGCGAGCCGGCTCGAAATTATTTAATTAATTAAATTAATTAACGAATATATTTTTATTTTCAAAAAAAAAATGCTAAAAGGAGTTCGACCTATTGTTTTTTAAAAAGGATGATTATTCCCTATATGACAGGACATCCTATATATGATAGGACAGCCTATATCTCATCTTCATTAATATATGAGAAAAGTTTTAAAAAGCATGTATAAAAAATATTAGTTAGTTTCCCCAAAAAAAAGTTGTTGCAGCCTTGCAAGTTCATGTTTAAAAAAAAATCCTAAAGTTTTTACTTTTGAAATACAAACGCACAAGGCATCAAAATGAGAAATTAGGCGGGAAAAATTAGAAAAATGTGAAATCTAATTATAATCAAGAAGCTCGCGAGCCGGCTCGAGCTCGAGCTCGAGCTCGCTTTCCGACTAACGAGCCGAGTTTGATAGTGCCAAAACTCGACTCGACTCGTTTACATCCCTACCTACCTTTGTCACGACCCAACCCGACCTGGACGGATCCCGCTCGCATCGGGTCGTGGCCAAACTCAAACTGACTGAATTGATTCCAGGATCTGGCTTTGGAATTTGTTTCAGAACTTACTTTCAAACATTTACACACAGAAACAAACACACAGAGCTACTATAAATATCAAAACAGCGGAACAGATCATTTATCTTTTTCTTCCTCAAAAGAATCATATATAAATACAGCTCATGACTTTCAGACAGAAAGAAAACAGAACAGGAAAGCCATGACTGTACAAAAAAATCAAAAGTACAAAATACCTATAACAGATCAGACTCTGAACTCCTACTCCAAGACTTCCTTCCCTCTCCCAGAACTTGAAAACCACGCAGAAAATAAGGATAAGCTACAACAGCTCAGCAAGACATCACATCTCCAATCAAAATCCTCAGAAATCCACAACAAACACATCAGACCAAATCCGTACAGAAATCAGAACAGAATCGGACAGAACAGAATAGAAATCAGATCAACTGAATCGTACCGAGCAAATCAGAATAGAAATCATACAGATCGGATCAAATCAGAACAGAACAGAAATACATCACATTAGAGCTGACAGAACGTACAGAAATCAGAAATCAGATTAAATCATATCAGATCAGAAGTCATATCAGAACAGACAGAATCGTACGGAAATCATAAAGTCATATCAAAAGTCATTCAGATCAGATTCCCTGACTCTGACAGAATCTCAACGGATTCTGGCCCCTTATGCCTCCCAGACACTGACAGAATCTCTCAGATTCTGGCCCCTTATACCTCCCTTTGTGCTCATGGCACCAGAACAGATGTGCTTATAGCACCAGAACAGATCTTATCATCGGATCCGGAATAGAACTTGTTTTCAGATTTCAGAACTCATTTTAGATTTTCCCTGACACAGACAGGATCCTGACCCCTTATAACTCCCTTTTCATAGCATACAATCATATCATGTCATTTCAGAACAAATCCGGACAATTTCAGAAATCGTACGAAAATCCGGCTGCATAACGGCAGTATACATAATTTACACAAAATTCACCGAATCAGAAATTTACCAAATTACCATAGAACATTTACAACAACATTATAAGACTTTCATTCTACTGTCCAGACAATTTCAGACATCATCAGAAATTACAGTCAAAAGAAAACACCGCCGAATCAAAACTATCCGGTCAAAATTCTCCAGAAAATAATCAAAACGTGCACACTCGGCACCTCAGAAACATATCAAAAGTTACGCGGTAAAAACTGAACCAATCGGAATATACGGACGAAATTCGCTAACGAAAACGAAACCCGGACAGAAAAATCGTTCAAACTTCACCGTTCTGAAAATTGAGAAAGGCGGAATGTGCCTTACCTTGCGTACACCAATTTCTTGAACTGTCTCGACGGACGAAAATGGCCCGGCGTTGCCCAAAAATCAACTTTTCTTCTTTTTCCCTCGACTTTCTCTCTCCTCAGAAATTTAGATATTTATTTTTTTGATTTTCTCTCTCTTCAAAATGAGCTGATTTCAGCTAAATAACCTTCTGATCGGCCCGGCCGATCGCACGATCGTCCTGGACGATCTGAACAAAATCACATCGGCCTGGGACGATTTCTCAGGACGATAATTAATTTTCTTGGACGATAAAAACCCCTACTCTCTGACTTGTGCCATGCTCTGATCGTCCCTGGATGATCCCAAATCGGCCCGAACGATGCTTATAGGAAAACTTTTCTGTAACTTCTGTACAGATTCTGGAACAAAATTTCAACTGATCGGCCCGGGACGATCCACGATCGGCCCGGACGATAAGAGCAAAACTGCTGTTACAACCTTACACTTAAATATTAATTAAAATCCAATGAATTTTTGGATTTACCTAATTTAAAAATAAAAAAATAGTCATTTGTGCAAAAGCCCTATTTCTTGCCTCTAAAAAACTTCCCAAACTTATTTGGACCCAAAACACTTAAAAATTTGCATGATTTTATAAAACCCTAATTCTAGGAACTTGAAATTTCATCATGAAATTAAATTATCTTCCTTTAGTAGCTTTCTTATGCCATTAGGAAGCTTTCTTACAAAGCCATTTTGAATGGATACAAAAATCAGAGAAAATTCTAATATTTGAAATCTAAAATTTTTAAAAAAAATCATTTCATCTTTATGCTTAGAGTCATCCCCTAAAATGTCCCTATCATTATCTCAAAAAAATTTGAAGTTTCCCTCAAACCCTTAGATTTTATTCTTGAGGAAAACTCTACAAAAGTATGAGAAATCTTTTGAAAGCAACTCACCTTATCCTTCTTTCCATACTATTTCCTCCACGATCAGCCACCGGAAACCGCCCCAAGGTTGTCATTCGTCTCTCCTCATCGCTCTCCCTTCCGTTCGGTTCGGCTGCACGAGAGAAATGGGGACCGAATGTATTTCAGTCCCCTAATAAGAGTGGGGATATAGGTTTCAAAGTAAAAGGTCTTAAATGCCCTCACTTATTATTATCTCCACTTAAATGCCATGAAGGGTAATTTCGTCATATTGAAACTTATATGAATTTTAACTTCCAAAATACGTGAAATTTAATATGGGTTCTTTATACTGATTTGCTCAGAATTTTGTGTACTATTTTATAAAATTTATTGCGTCGAATTCTGGCGACTTTGAAATTTTGCTTAATTTCGTCGCGGTGAATCGAAATGCGTGCGACGCTGAAGATCATTATTTTTTGGGTTTTACAATAACCACGCTTAATGCTAGAGTTCAAAAATGAAATATAAAGAAATTTCCAAAAAACAATCAAAAAAGAAACCCAAACTCTAAGCTCGAGATACATTGAGAGCTGAGTAAAAAAGAACTAAAAAGGAATATAAAAAACGAACCCACAAAAAGCAGACGGTGGGCACCTATGAGCTCAGGTATTGCCAGAATCTACTAAATTGGGCATTGAAAAAAACACAGAGAAGAGCAGCGACTGAACTTGGAGTTGCCCCCGGTTGCCATCATATCAGAAAGAAACAAAGTTTCGCAAGGTGCATGTAGATGCTAGGCCAATTGCAGAACAATAATAACAATGCGTCGAGGCCATCCAGGGGGAAGGGGTATAAACTGGCCAGTTCCACTCATCATAGTCTAGAGAAACCAAAACTCCAGCCAGTTGTTACTAATGCAAGTTGTTGCTGAGGCACAGGGGAAAAGAAGAGAGCAAAAAATCATAATTTTTCCATTGAGAGACCTTTGCTTAGATTGCCTTATTGATTTTGCAACAAATCGAGAAAGGGACACTTTGAATTCCAGCATAACATCTATCGTTCCTTTCCCTCCAGATAAAATAAACCGAGCAGCAAATAACCAAAAAACAGAAATTCTTTTCAAATGCGTTAAAATGTTGCATATCATAAAAAAATTCAAAGAGCTGCAACATCGAACGCCTGAAGAGGAAACCATCCAAGTAAGGTAGAAGGCTAGTCAAAACCATAAAAGAAAAATCACACTAAAACAAAGGATGGGTGTTACTTTCATTCTACAAAAGACAAAGAGAGCAAGTGGGATGAATGTGAATGTTTATGTTGCTTAACACATCTGCACTTTTTAACCCACCATGAGCTACCAACCAAGCAAAAACAAAATACCTTAGGGCAGACCTTTTACGCCAAATGTATTTGTGCCACAGAGCTTGTTGTAAATCAGAAAAATAATGTAATCTAAAGGTTTTGAAAATAGACTTGTCATTCCCATTCCAAGTAATGATATCAGCAGTGCAATCCAGAATCATAACAGAAGATATTTTATGGATAACATAATGAGGCAAAGAGTTATGATGCCTCCAGCAGCCAAGGGATATAAAATCTTGCACAACAACAAAGCCGGGAGGAGGTTGCTGAAGGAAATCTGAAACCGCCAAACCATTGACCCAAGGGTCCCAGTGCATAGAAAGCTTGCAATTTTCAGTAGCCACATGAAGCTTAATATTATGTTTAATAAGTACAACAATGCTACAAATAAATTTTCAAAATTTGAAAGCTTTAGAAGGAGGGGGTTTTCAGGGTGAGACGAATTTGGATCTCAGCCAATCAACCACTAAGGAGTCTGCATTAAACATTCGTCAAATGAAGGTGCATCCATAACCATGATAAAGGGAACGTATGTCAGGGATCTCTAACCCACCAAGCCTAGTTAGTAAGCAGATAGTACTCCAAACAATAAGTTGGAGTTTCCTTTCAAAAGAGGTTCCATGGAAGAGGAACCTGGAGCAGAGTTTGTTTATGATTTCGCGGAGAAAATCATATAGTTGTAAGAAACAAACAAAAGTACATGTTCAAATATGTACAATATATACATTGAAAAGGTCCTCATAAGTACAATTACATAGTCCAAGAAAAAAAAAAAAAGAAGAAAAATTGCAAAAGTCCTTAGATCCCATACTTTAATAAGATATTAACAAGCAAAGTAATGGATAAGAGAACATACTTGTCATCAGCAAAAGAAAGTAGCCGTTGAGAACACATTCAGAACCCAGATTTATAAATAAATCCAGGACATAAGGTTAATTGCTTAAAAGCATCCATAGCGGCGGTATGAGATGAATCTTGTTTAGAAGTGCTGCACTCTTCAGCCCGGTTCTCATACCGGTCGAGGGGAACTCCTTTCGCTAGAAATTCCATCAGGCTTCCACCATGAACCCTGCCTTCTGTAACAGAAACCCCTCCAGGCTTTGCAGGAATAATAGGGTGCGAATCGTCACCAGCTGGTTTCTGAGAGGCGGGACTACCCATGGTCTCGCCGCCGTGAACCCGGAGGTCTTGCACCAGAGCGCTATGAGCAGCACAAAGGCCAACTTTGCCGGTGGAAAGCCGGTGGCATGAGGTCTCATCGGAACCAACCCATGAGCACCTTTTACCACCACCATGAGCCTTGCAGAAATCAGTGCTACCCTGGGCGCTCTTACCACACCCGTCAAGCTGGCATCTTTTCCCCCCTCCATGGCGGACACAGTAATCCGTTCGGCCACGCGCGCTCTTACGGCATGCTGGATTAGCGCACCTCTTCCCGCCGCCATGGGCAACACAGAATTGAGTCCGGCCACGTACACTCTTAGAACACTTCTTACCGCCGTCTTGGAACAAGCAACGCTTCCCTCCGCCATGGCGTTTACAGAAGGGCGTGCTACCTTCTGCACCTTTGCCGCAGTACGAAATACTGCATCTCTTCCCCCCACCGTGAGCTTTACAAAACTTGGTGCTGCCCTGTGCACCCTTTGTGCATTCCGGTGTACAGCAACGCCGGCCTCCACCATGTGCAATGCATAAACCAGATCCACCGGCGGCACCGTTAGTGCACGCTTCCATTTTGCACCTCCTGCCACCTCCATGTTTAATGCACAATCCAGACTTACCTCTTGAAACTTTAGTGCAACCAACTTCTCTGCAATGGCGACCATGCTCACCATGTCGGCCACCTCCATGCAACTGAAAGTGCATGGTCTTTCCTTCAGCACCAAAACCAGGCGCAGGGGTTTCAACTTCACTTGTAATAGCTGATATTGCTGGTCCAACAGATAGACTTAACTCAAGGTTAACGGAGGGTTTACTAACCCGATTGCGTGGGATATGTTTAAGTTGTAAGTTCAAGTCTTGATTTACAGAGAATTCTTCATCAGCCACATAGGGGGAAAAGTTACTGCTCTCCGGGGGATTCGGTGAATATGGCAAAACTGGCAACAGTGGGGCACGGTCTGAAACCGTATCTCCATCAATATCCTTCCGCTTCCTCTTTGTCCCTTTCAAGCTGAAATCCCGAACATTAGAGGAGCCGAAGGAGAAAAGTCGCACTTTGGTGAGTGTTTGAGATCCAACCTCCGACTGAAAATTGATCCATTTTTCAGGACTATTTAGAGATGCAACATTGCCAGGAAATCCCAAGTGCTTAGAAATGTTACTCATTATCAACACTGAAAAGTACAGCGATCACTTGAACCAAAAACAAACCAGTAATTCAACCAAAATGTCACTCGCTGATGGGGAAGAAGGCTTAAAAATAGTGTTCACAGCCTCTACTTAAGAAACCTGCTGCCTCATGACGATCCATTCCCAAAGTCTTAAAAAAAACTGCAAGTAATATATCCAAGAAATAAGTTCACGGCTTCTGATGCATTGCCGTATGGTAGCCATGATAGAAACATCAAACAAGACAATTATTCCTAACAAACCAAAGAGGATGATTAGTACACTACAAAATGTAAATGAAATCGACTTAACTGATCTCCATGGAAGAAGAAGAAGCTCAGCATAATAAAGATATCAGAAATGTAAGTAGAAATCATAGAGACTAGACAGAGAACAAAATAAAAATTCTTCAAATCACAGAACAAATGATGTGTACCCTGATAAAATATTTCAAGCAAGCATTAGAGATCAATGCAATTTAACAAAGAGCGCCGCACAATAGAAGGAAAAAACACAAAATATCAGCATGTTTCCGGTGGGTATTAAGATTATCTGTTTGGTCTACAAACAAAAATTCAAGAAATGGCAATGATCGAACCATCTCATTAAAACCTGCTTTCTGGGATCAGAAAAATTAAAAAAATAATAATTGAAGTTTCTTGGTCCCATGGAATCCGAGATTACTGACTGAAACCCAGCACCTGAAAAATAGGTCTACCAAGAGCTGTCCAAATTCCAAATATATAATTCTTTGAGAACGTAGGAACAGTTATGAATAACCTTGACTATAAACTTTAAAATAAAAGCCTTGCGTGCGCTGCTTAAGATCCACAGCCAAGAATCAAGTGGAGGAAGAAGGAAACAAATATTCCCGGTCTGCTGGAGTGTGGTTGTAGCCTAGGATGTGAAAATCAGATCGGATAATGAACTGGAAGAAAAATAGGTTAACGGTTTAATGACCAGATGACATAATAAATATTTATTATATTTAAATATTATAATAATGACACAATCATTTGTAAACATATAATAAAGAAATAAACAGAATCATGAAATGAGGTATAAAATAACAACAACAACAATAAGCCTTTATCCCACTATGTGGGGTCATGAGGCATAAGAAAACATAATAAATAAATTCAATAAGTTTAAAATTAAATACATTTATGTTTTGAATAACTAACATCTTTGTAGTCATAACTTGAAAGAAGAAATTGAAATTTCTCTTGAGATCTTATAATTTCTACCTCCAATTGGTGAAGCTCTCAAAATAAAATAAATATAAGATAGTTATTATAATTGTACGCCTAATATAAAGTAAATAAGCAAAACATATTAATATATTTAACTTCTTCAAATATGCAATTTAGTTTCAACAAAATAAGATTTTTTTAGCATAGGGAACATAATTTAAACAACATCTGATATGTTTTTAAAATAATATAAGAAAGTATGTAAACTAAATATAAGAAAATTAAAACCAACTTACTTACAAATTATGAATGGATTTAACCTTAAAAATATCAGTATAAATATGAGAGACCTACATTTGGTTTGATGCAGAATATTTGCAAGAGAAAGTGTAGGGATTTGCTTGGAGAAAGGAGGAAAATCAATTGTTTTTTGTACAAGATGAAGCTCCAAGGCTTTCACCTTGAATATGAGAGAGATATGAGGAGAATTTTCTTTTTTTTTTTTTTCTTCAAAATGCAACCACCAAATCACATAGGAGGGATAGCAAATTGAGGATCCAAATGAAAACTGATTAACGAATTATCACACAACATAAAAATTAGGTTTACAAAAATCTTAAGAAGAGGGGATGTCGAGCAGAGAGGAAGGAACATGAGAGAAACAATGCCCGTGCTGGGGAGGAGCTTCACCGGTTTGAGGCTTGTAGCCGCTCGTCGAGCTTGCAAATGAAAAGGGGATGCCGAGCAGAGAGAAGGAACAGGAGCAAGGAGCTTCATTCGAACGAAATAAGGGCCTTACGGGATTAGAATATGAATTTAGGTTTTTTTTTTAATTTAGACCGCTTGATCAAATACCAATGGCTCAGATTTTGCTTTGCATAAACTGCACGGTTTTGAAAACCGGCACCGGTTATTCGGTTCACCAATTTGGCAATTTGTCGGAATGGTTCTCAAGCAATTCTTTGCAATTTAGATTTTGTATATGGATCGAACTGACCGGTTGGCCAGTTCACAGTTCAACTGATTCTGATCTGGTTTTAATAACTTTGGTTATAACCAAAATTATTGGTGAAAAATAAAGAAGATGAAAAAAAATGCACGTTTGGACCAATAAGAAATTCCTAAAAACTCTTAAGGGATCCACTACAGCATGATACATTCTATAAATACTAGCAATCCTATATATTAAATCACGAGAGAACTAGCAAGGATATTGCACCAAGAAGATCTTATAACCTTAACCAGCGGGGAATTATTCACTCTTCCTTTGAGGTCCATCAAGTTCCACTCCAAGTTAACGTTTCATATGCATATTTCAATAAAGAAAGAAAAAGTACCGAAATGCATAAAATAGAAGCACGAGAATTTGAAAGAAATATGCTCATACTTCATGTTCTAAGGATTATTGATAAATGCCAAGACTAAAAAGTGCTCGAAAGTAAACATTCATAATCCTATCTTTGCAAAAAATGTAATCCTACATATAATTGGGTTTCCATTCAGAAGAGAAATCAAGTTTGCCACCCCATACCTCAAGATTGTAATTAGAACAACAACAACATCATCATCATCATCAAGCCTTTATCCCAATATTGTCATTGATATTCATAATTCCTCATCATAAAGCTCATTGGAAGGCCCATGGAACTGTTATTCCATAAAGCAAACTTATGCAGCAGGGACGGTTGGGGTATTACGATGCCTGCAATCGATTTAGCCAATTGTCAATACTTCATCAGCAAAATAAAATAAAAAGAATTACCATATTTTTTAGTGTGATGGGAATGGTCATTTGGTGCTAGCCTTCAATAATGATGCTGATGAACCTATGCCTATAGAATATTCTTAATGTGTATTCCATTGGTGTAAATGAGACAAAAGCTTAGCATCTAAATGCATCAATTCAGTATTTCATCTCATTCGACATCTTTTTTTTTTTTTTTGTGCCAAGTGATGACTCACAAAATATGTGGCTCAAATTCATGACCTTAGTGATACAAACATCTCCTTTTACAAATTGGCCAACGGTCCTTTCACATCTTATTAGAAATGTGAACCAAAGAGATACGGACACAACTACAAAGTAATATTAGCACAATTATCCAATGACGCGCCCATAGTGTAGCACTTGCTAAGGCGGCAGGTCAGCCAACCCACATGAATAACAAGCTTTCTTTATCATAATTAAGACCAAAATCCAGTGCATCTGTAAATGGAAACACTCTCATTTATAAAACAGGATCAAAACCATGTATTGGTGATCCTCCAATTCATGTTTACAGCCGTCTCAAAAAGCTAAAAACTAAATAAAAAACTAAAGTAAATTAAAAAAAACAAACGAAAAAACACTTAATAAGAATAAATTAGGCAAAAACTACGAAAGACCTGAATCAGTGATCAACAGCAATAGCAAAACTGATAGAATTTTCACTAAAAAACACTCTGGACATCCAATGCTCTGTTTAGTAATTCTATTTTATATTTGAATTAAGCAAGATTTAACATAAATCCTACCAAATAAAAATTTAAAGATTTTAAATCTTATTATTTGGGCAAACCATTTCATTCATATTACTGATTAAATGCAAAATTTGCTAAATCCTGCTTGTAGCCAAATAGCAAAAGATCATAGCTCAGAATCAGGATTTTGAATGAAAGAAATCGTACAGGAAAAAGCCTATATTAAGAAAAATAATAATAATAATAACCTGAGAAGGTAATCGAAACTAGTGCTGCTAAATGAACTTCAAATAGTACCAAGTTCGATCACGTCCCAGAATTAATACCTATTTCACCCCAACAAAAATAGAAAAATATCTAGGGTTTTAGCTCGCTCGCTCCGAACTTCCGAAACAGAGAGAGAAAGCGAGGGAGTGAGAAACCTCGCGCGCGCTCACATAAATAGGCGGAGGAAAGCGTGTGAAACCCTGAGCGAGCTAGCGAGCTCTTCGTAGGCGCCGGTGCGTATAGAATCAACGTGAAGTCGCAAACAAATGGGTAAATTTAAAAAAATAGAAATTATTAAAATTTTAATTATATAATTAAGCATTTTAAATAAAAATTAAAATTAGTCAAAGTCATAAATCAGACGACTTGCTAATTCAATCAGCATTAAAAAAAATTTAGCGTAAAAATAAATTTAAAAGAATTCTTTTATTTTTTAGCCGAATAAATTTAATTATTTTATAATAATTTTTATTGCTACAAATAAGACTAGGCAATCATAACTCAAGAAATTTTAAACTAGGCTTCTCTTACATTCCCGATTCGGACCCGATGTGAAAAATATGGGTTCGAGTCAATCCGATTAGCAAACGGGTCAGATTCGGATTGACCCAATAACCCGAAGTCAACCCAAGTTGACCAGGGAACATGATTGTCCACAATTGGTTGCTGGCTCCGCCTCGCTCTCATGGCCGCATGCCTGCATATGGGCTATGTTCACTGGCCTCATCGCTGGGCCCGTCACCGGCTCACCTCACTAGTGGCCTCACCGTTGGGCCCATCACCGGCTCACCTCACACCAAACTTTGGAGTTCAGTTTCGCAATCCTCACCGATATTGTGGGTCGAGTCGGGTCAACTTGGTAACCCGCACGGGTCTGCTTCGGGTTGACAAACCTGACCAGTTTGCAAAATCGAGTTAGGGTTAGTGTCAACCCGTTTACGGCCAGGTCAAGTCGAATTTGACCCGAATCCAACCCATTGACCCAAATTGACACCCCTATATATATATATATATATATATATATATATATATATATATATATATATATATATATATATATATATATATATATATATATATATATATATATATATAGTCATTAGTAACACTAGGCTATTGTAGCAATAAAATTTGTTTATAATTTTTTTATTACATTTTATAATGTAGTAATAAAAATTTTTTGAGTTATAATGGCCTAGTATTACTATATTATTATTTTTTGCATTAGCAAGTCACCAATTAAACAAGCGATTTTATCTAGTTTGAAATTTTTATCATACAATACTTAATTACAAAATTAAATTTATAATCACATATATATTATAAATTTACCCCAAACAAATTTAGCATCATGATGTGATCATACATACCTGCACTATTTTTTTGTTGGGCATTTAGGCCATCTCCAACCGAACTCGAAATATGTATTCCTAGTTCGCTGTCAACTCCACCTGAACTCGAACTTCATCCACATTTTTGCGCCATGTTGTCACACTATTAACAAAAAAAAAAATTGTGAGAAATCAAAAAAATTATTCTAAAATGATTAAATTTTAAATTTTTGATCTCAATATATATATTAGTTTAACTTATGTTATTAATTTTTAAATTTTAACATATATTTTTATGTAATTTATTTATTTTAATTTGGTTCATCATTTTAAATAATTTTTTTGTGTTAAGAAATGGAGTTTGGTTGGAGATGAGTTATTGTTTAATGTGATCATTACTATATTTTGGAGTGAACCTAAGATTAATTAAGCCAAACTTACATAAATAAGACTTAGAACTCAAAATCTATTAATTGATAGTTAAAACTCTAAATCAACGTAACAAAATGAGCTGGGTAACACAGCTCATCTTGGTTTGTTGGTTGGGAACTTAGGCTATCAATTAAGAGGTCTTGGGTTGGGAACTTAGGCTATCAATTAAGGGATTGAATTAGGGTTTGTTAATTAAGGGATTTAAAGGACCCTAAAAAATTCCTAGAAAATTTGAAGGGGTTTAAGATATTACTAAGTTTAAATATTTCATGTTTCATGTCAATCAGAGGTGTATCCTAGCTTCTAGAATTTCTCCAAATTTGCAAAAGAGGTCTTTAATTATTGTCTTTAGGGTGTCGTTACATTAAGTAGGTTCAAATCAAGTGTTTAATGACTACACATAGGGTAACATAAAAAGAAAATGCAACACAACATAACACATCATGTCTTTAGAACTAGAAGAGCCTAGGCTAAGTGCTCATCCTACAGATGCAAAAGGAGACTAAATAATAATTAAGCATGATTAATGATGTGATTAGTGAATGATTGGACCTGTCACGACCCGACCCGAGACGAGACGGATCCCGCCCGCGCCGGATCGCGACGGAGGATAGCTAACCAGGATCTGGCTTTGGATTAGGTTACTGAACTGATCTTCCAAATTCTTAACTCAACAGAAGCACACAGAACAACAGAGCTACTAAAAACATCAAATGCAGCGGAACAAAACATCTATCTTTTCATTTCCTCAAAATAATCATCTACAGAACAGTACATGGCTTCAACAGAAAGAAAGACAGAACAGGAAAGCCATGACTGTACAAAAATCAAAAGTACAAAAGTACCTAATCTGATCAAACTCTGAAACCTAGTCCTGAACTTCCTTGCCCTTCCCAGAACCTGAAAAACCACCAGAAAGCAAGGTGAGCTCAACAGCTCAGCAAAGCAACAAACCTCCAATCTAAAATACTCAGAAAACAAAAACCAATTCATCGGATAGAAATCAGATCAGAAATCGAACAGAATCGAAATCAAAACTTACGGACAGATATCAAATCACATCAGAGTCGTACAGATCGTATCAGAACAGAACAAATCAACAGTGTCAGAAACAGAAATCAGAATCGTACGGATCATATCATGTCATAATCACAATTTCGTACAGAACAGATACAGAAAATAGTACAGATACTAATAGCTAAATGCCCTGACACTGACGAATCTCTACGGATTCCGGCCCCTTATGCCTCCCTTCCCAGACACTGACTGAATCTCATAGGATCCAGGCCCCTTATGTCTCCCTTTGTGCTCACGGCACCAAAACAGATGTGCTTATAGCACAAAACAGAATTCATCGATCCGGAACAGAACAGATATCAGATTTCAGATTGAGCTCATTTCAGATTTCCCGTTTCACTAACTGAATCTCATAGGATTCAGGCCCCTTATAACTCCCTTTTTATAGCTTATACACATAGCATTTCAATTCAGAATAAATCCGGACAATTCAGAAATTACACAAAAATCGGGCAGCATAACGGCAGTATACGGAATTTACACAAAAATTCCTGCAAAGAAATTTACCGAATTCGCACAGAATACAGATATCAACATTTCAGAACCTTTATTCTACTGCACAGATAAATTCCAATTTCACAGAAAAATCCGGTCGACTAAAAACACAGTCAAATCAAAAATACCCGGACGAAAATCTTCAAAAATATAGTCAAAACGTGCACACCCGGCACAGCAACGATATACAAAAAGTTACGCGGTAAAAACTGAACCGTTCAAAAGATACGGACAAAAATCATTAACGAAAACGAAATCCGGACAGAATATACCGCCAAACACGACGGAACTGAAAATTGAGAAAGGCGGAATGTGCCTTACCTCGAGCACAGCAATTTCCTCAACAGTCACTTCGATCGAAAACGGCTCCGCGTCGTCCGAAAATCCACTTTTCCAAAATCCACCTCGACTTTCTCTTCCTCAGAAAAATCATATATTTATTTTTGATTTTCTCTCTCTTCAAAACGACTGAAATCAGCTTTATAATACACAGATCGGCCCGGGCCGATCGCAGCATCGTCCCGGGACGATCCGACCAAAAGGATCGGCCTGGTCTCCATTCAGGGCTATTGCATGGACGATATTTTCTACAGTGCCGATCGGCCTGGCCGATGTCTCCAATCGGCCTGGACGATGCATGCAGAAAATCACCTGGAGCAAAACTGGGCAAAAACTGGAGCTGAATTCCACTGATCGTCCCAGGACGATCCCAGATCGTCCTGGACGATACTGGAGCAGATCTTGATATTACAGGACCTCCCCCCATGAATTTTATTCACATACATAACATATATTTAAAATTCCATAGGATCTCTCAAAATTAAAATTATATGTATATATATATATATGTGTGTGTGTGTGTGTGTGTGTGTGTGTGTGTGTGCGTGTGCGTGTGTGTGATTTTTTAAAAATATTTTGAAAATACATTTATATTAAAATATAAATATATGAGTTTTAAAATAATAATTAAAAATAATTCAATATATATATATAATTTTAGAGATCCACTAATCACACAAAAGAAGATTCAAAGTAATTTGAAAATAAAATTTTTATTTAAAAAAACTTAATATAATATTTATTAAATAACATTTAAGTATTCAAATAATTAAAATAATAAAGAATAATTTATATTAAATAAGGTTTTAATCTTTAAAAATAATTTTAAATTAAAATACTTAATTTTTTTAAAATTTTAAGGTATTATGTTTATTTTTATGATTTAAATTGAATTAATAATGAACTTTAAAAGTTTAATATTGCATTTAAATTAAGGGATTTTAAAATAATTTATAGTAATTAATATTTTAAAAATAATTATTAAATTAAATTAAATTAAATATTATAAGTTGAATGAAATTTTAAAATATTTTTAAAATAATTTTTATAAAATTTAAGAAATATAGTTACATTTAAATCTAATTAATTATTAATTAAGCATTTAAATATATATTTAAAAATAAATTACTTAAAATAATAATTTAATTAATTTGGAATTAAATAACTAGAAATAATTTTAGGATATTAAAGGTAATTTAAAAAAATCAATTTTATAATATTTATAAAATTATTTAAATTTTAAATTTAATTAATTATTAATTGGGCATTCAAGTAATTAATTAATAAAAATACTTAAACTAAAAATATTTCTTAATTTAAAATCAAATAAATAAGAATAAATCTCTAAATTTTGAAAATATAGCATTTTTTATTATTCAAAGAAAAATAATAATAATTATTAATTATATACCAATATATAAGCATTATTTCAAATTTATATAAAATATAGAAATACATCCTAAATTATTTTAATTTTAAATTATTATATTTTTAAGTAATCAATTAATTATTTAAAATATATTAATGTTTAAAATTATAATTTTTTAAAATATTTTATATTATGTTAAACTAAATATTATATAATTATTTAAAAAAAAGTGTTTTTTAAATAATTTAAAATATATAATAAATTTTAAAGTAATTTTAATTTTAAATTAAAGGAAATTAAATTTTAAAAATTTCGATATATTATATCCTTTTTTGGATTTTTAAAATAATTTATAATAATTTTTAAATTTTTTATTTTAAAAATACGTTAAAATATATATTTAAAACTAATTTAAATAAATAACTTGTGGGGGGACTTATGGCTGCTCCAGATTAGAGGGCCAAACCACGGGAGGTGATGACAATCATGGGCAATGATTTCACCGTCGTGCAATTTTTACCTCATGATTAGTACGATGGCGGGACCCCCACAGGTTTAGCTTAATTGAGTTAGCATCCCATCGTGGTTATTCGATCACTCATTATTCTGAACAAACAGTCCAGATGGCGTCAAACGAATATCCGAGCTGTGGGAGAATTACATAGTATGAGATCGCCAGGGTTATGGCAAGATCTGCATCGTTGATCAAAAGATCAATGGCCCAGCATGACCCGAAATTACGTTAAGCTAAAACCCTAAAATGATAATCGCTTCGTTCTCGTGATTGGGTGAACCAAATCAAATAAAATTTTAAACATAGATTCTACGCATTAAGAGCATTCATGGGGGATCATTTTTGCAGTCTGAAAAGCACTATGCAAAAAGCTATTTAGATCTAAGTGTCATAAGCTAGGGTTTGCAATTTTACCTAATCCAATGAATGAATTCAGAAGATCTTGGGCTTGTTGCATTTATAGACTATCCACACTCCTTTTTGTAGAAGAAATTACAGTGTGAAAAGCTTTAGACAGGAATTTATTTTGGAAGGTAAATAACCTTTGTTCGTCGGAGATCTCATCGTCGGCGAGGTCTTTACTACGGGTTTGGTTTGGGAAAAGTGGGAAGATGTTAGGGGAGCTCACTCATAAAATTTCTCAGGCTTAGGAGGGTTGGAGAGGGAGCAAGAGCAAAAAGTCCTTTCTAAGAACCCTAAATTCATATTTATAGCCTTAGCCTCATGATGGACGGCCTAAATTGAATCTAGGGTGAATTAGGAGGGAAATCAAGTATAATTGGTCGTGGTTTGGGTCAAGGCCTCATTAGGAAGCATTTAAATGCATTGAATAGGAAGATTTTGACTAAAATAGGTCAATTTTTACCATATGGTGCTTGGGTTGACCCAGTCAACATGATCAATTAGACCTAAGTGGGTGAGGGGTTGAGTCAAAGATGGATTGGAGTTAATTTGAATTCAAAATAGGAAGGGTTTGGGCTAGTTGGGTCAACCTAGGTTGACCTGGTCAACGGTCAAGGTCTGGGTCTTAAGCTCCACAGATCATGTCTGACCCATTAAACACAATGGAGGTGGTCTTGGGGCCTAGCTTGGTCATTTTGACCAAGTTAACCCTTGATGAAAAACAAGGTCAATAGTAAGATTCTGTTACCTAAGTGTTGTTATGCCGGAGCCAATAGGCTACGAAGTTGGGATTCTGTTATGAAGTGTTTGCTTATAATTTAGTTCATTTCAATATTTATTTAGTTGTATTTAATTTTAGTATATGATTCAGCACACTATTCTTAGTTCTTTTGATTTTGGTTATTGATTTCTGTTTTAGACTATGATAACCTACTGAGCCGTGTTAGCTCATTCCTACCTTTGCTTTTATTTTCAGATCCAAAGAAAGGTAAGGAGCGAGTTGAGTAGTTAGGATAGCATGCCATAATTTGTGTTGTATGTATGTTTTATTAGTTTTGATTTTTGTAGGCTTGACTTTTATTTTTTTTTTCATTGTGCTCTTTTGCTAAGCAATATTGTAGATAGATTTTAGATTATATATGTTTTGGATGATATATACAAAAAATCATGTTGAGATTATATAGTTTTTTGGCTTATATTGCATTAAATAGTTCTTTTGTGTAGTATATAAATTGGAAGTGTTATTTCAGTACTTCTACAACCATATCCACAATCGGATATGATATAACCTACATATTATTGGGTCATATTGAGTCAGGTTGTGACACCTCCGAAGACAGTGATACAGACTCAAAGAAATACTAGAGGAAAGGGCTCCAGAAAATGCCCTAACCCATCACTAAATATTCTATGACCCTTCCCGCCATAACAGCTTGGAATATTAGGGGTTTCATTAACCCTGAAATTTTATATTGTAAAAATTTTATTTGCCAACAAAATCTTCATATTATCTACCAACTTGAAAATCAAATCCTTCTCTCTAATCTCAATGACACTTAGTTTTGCTTGATGCATAAAGTCTTTGAGCAAGAAAATATCTTCAACAATATTTAGCTTGCCTCTCCTGGGCTTATATGGATTAAGTAGAATTTAGATAAAATTAAGTTCGCCCCTTATTCTCTTCTAACCAAATGATAAATGGTTTTATTATTTTTGGTAATCAACCGTCTTTCCTACTTTTTGTTGTTTATATCGCAAATTCATACGAGGAACGTTCCCTCCTTTGGGAGGAGCTCCATAAGATGTCTCCTTCTAATAGCACTCCGTGGATGGTGCTAGGTGACTTTAATTTTTATCATTTTTAGTCTACTAAATATGGAGGGAATGACATTGTCGTGTCTAAACTAGCCCCTTTCAATGCTTTTATTTTTGACACCAACTTGTTGGAAATGCCTTCTATTGAGAATTTTTTCACTTGGTTCAACCAAAGAGTAGATAACCCTATTCATATAAAGTTAGATTGTGTCTTTACTAATGAATCCTGGAAGAACCTTTTCCCAAACTCATATTATAATGTGATGAATAGCTTGGTTTCTGATCACACCCCGCTTATCATTAAGATGGATATTATGGAAAAACATAAGTAGAAATTCATGCAAAAGAACTACTAGAGTAAAATATCAGACTTTTGGGATACTCATATTACCATTTTTGCTATTCTTATTCAAGGAAACCTGATTATTTGTCTCTACAACAACCTAAAGTTGCTGAAGAAAAAAAAAATCAAAACTAAGAAATGGGATTCCTCAAATCTTATTATGGCAAAATGTGCAGAACTTGCCTCTCAATAACAATTTTGCCGATTGCTTGCTGATCAAAAACCCCTAAACCTAGATGTTCGCGACAAACTTAAAAAAAATGAACTGTGATTTAGCTTTCTATAATTCTCTTAGGGCTAGATGGGCTATTCAAAGGGCTAAAGTTAAGTGGTTGACAAATGGTGAGGAAGACCTAAAATTTCTCTATTCCAAGCTACAAAAAAGACAATCTCGTAACAGAAGCATTCTATATGCATCTATCTTCGGCAGTAATTCAACTCGGGCAGCCAAAATTCAAAGCATTATATCCCATTTTAGGAATATTTACAATTCTCCTGCTCCTCCCATATTGCAAATATTCCTACTGGTAAAGTGATTACACCAAATGTTGCAAACTCTATGCTCTTGCCTGTCACCAATGAGGAGATATATTCGGCTATTTCTTCCAGCTGTTCCAATTCAGCCCAAGGACCAGATGGATTCAATTTTGATTTTACAAAAAAACCTGGATCATCACTAGACCACTTCTTTGCAGAGCTGTTAGATCCTTTTTTAGTAAATTCTACCTACCTAAATGTGCAAAAGCAACTACTATCGTCCTTGTCCCTAAAAATAATCATGCTGAAAGTATCCAAGACTTTAGACTTATTGCTCTTTGTAACATTTTTCATAAAATCATTGCTAAGATCCTTGATACTCATATGAAGCCCACCATACCGGAAATTATTCACAAAAACCAAGAAGCTTTCATTGCTAATAGACTATCCACGGATAATTCCATTTTGGCAGCAGAGATTCTCAGTTTGTGTAATAAGAATTACAAAAACAAGTATTTCTATGCTAAACTTGATATCAAAAAGACTTTTGACACTGTTTCTTGAGAGTTTCTTTTTGTTAGAATGGATCAAAAAGAGTTTCATCAATTCTTTATTAATTGGATTAAAGCCTATATCAATGATACTCACTTCTCTATCTACATTGATGAGAGTCTTGAGGGGTATTTTAACTCATCTTTTGGGCTTAGGCAAAGTTTCCCTCTTAGCCCGTATCTTTTTTACATCATTATGGATGCCCTTGCATGCCTAATTGATAACTCAAATGGATTTGGCTATTGTTCAAGCTTGATTGTTTACAAATATCTCACCTCACCTATGGTGATGATCTATTGGTTTTTGGTAAAGTTGAAATTGGTAATTGTGAGCGCCTCATGAGGATCCTCAACAAATATCCAATATGTTTGGGCTTCATCTTAACTAACAAAAGAGCTCTCTCCTCTTTTCATCTTTTGCCCCCAATTTCTTTAGTATATCCCAATACCTTCAAATCCACAATATATCCACCAAAATTACCTACATGGGTCTACCTTTATCCTTGGGTAGATCCAAAATTTTTGATTTCTCCTCTTTGATTGATAAAATTACTAACATGCTTTCTGGATGGAAAGCCACTCTTCACTCTTCTGTAGGTAGGACTCAATTCATTAAATACACAATTATAAATATGATGACTTATTGGATTAGAGGCTCTTACATTCCTAAAACTATCAGTAAGATAATTAGAAAATTTTGCTCAAAATTCATGTATCATGGTGGCTATGAAAATAGACGTCTTCATTTTATCTCTTGGACTAACACCTGTAAGCCTTACTCGAAAGGTGGACTTGGCATTGCATCTCTCCATGCTTTAATATTTTCTTTTAATTGCGGGACCATTTCTAGAATGTATAACTCAGACACTCTCCTCCCAAACTGGTTAAAAACTATATATATATATATATATATATATATATATTTGGAAAAGCATCCAAAACAACACTACATCCTTTTGGAAGAGCATTTGCAACACAACTAATTTGGTTAGAAGCAAATTTAAATTCAAAACTATACAAAACAGTCAAGTTGCTATTCATTGGGATCATTGGTACTTAAATAATAAGATCATTTCTATCTTTCCAGATTTATTACTCAATTCGACTTGTAATCACAACTTTGTTCTGGCTGAATGGATGCAACATAACACTTGGATTCCACTTGATATTCTGAGTGTGACGCCCCAAGATCTAACTTGGAAAGAATTTCAGTCAATTCATTAAAACCATTTACCAGAGCTATCTATAGTCTTCAATAACAGTCTACCAAACAATCGATAATTAAAACATCAATGTACAGTTCCATTCATACCTCAAAAGATCATATACAATACTCAGGAACTACACTATGAACACAAACACATGAATTGAAATCTATCCTGTACTGAGTACAAAAGAATCACTATAACCAAAAAGAATAAAAACCTGGAGATTCCTGATCAACCTCAATCTCCTGCTCCCTTGCCCTGACTTGAAAATATTAACCACATATAATGAGTTTCAAAAAGCCCAGCAGGTCACCTAATACCTACAACTAAAATCAAAGCACGGTACTGGAAACAATATGCATGTCAGTCAAGCGAATCCATAACAGTCAATTGCACATGATCAATGAATCTATGCAGATACGAAAATCAGTAGTCAATGCACAATCGATAAAATCCATAGTCAGCGATAGAAGACTCAATAAACAGTAGAAAAACCTATGCAGAAGAATCTCAATTAAATCGCTCAGTCAAATCAATCGTATCAAATCGAATCAATCAAAGCAATACTCTCTGGTCAATGAAATCGATTGGTATGAAATCATGTAAAATAATCAAATCAATACTTCACAAGAACAGCTGAAGTCGAATCAATACAGTAAAACCTGATCCATATCAGCAATGGATCACATGCAGTAGTTCAATACGGTGCATCAATGAAGAGATAGTGTCAATGAATCAGTAGTATTCATGTCCACAACATCAATGAATCAATACAATATCCATATCAATATCAATGCTCAGTGAAATAATGCGAATATCAATGAAACCGTACAGTAACAATAAATCCGTAAATCCGTCTGTAAATCCATTCAAAATCAATAAATCAATAAATCCATCACGAGATCAACATGTCAATACCGTACACATGCACTTCAATACAATAGTCTTACTGAACAAGTATAATCACTGGCTATTAAGGCGTTTTTCAATCCATAGTGCTGTTGTAGAAATCCATAATTATATCTATCCGTTGGTTCAATAAGAGTCATCACTCTGTGCCCGTCGGCATAAGAATCTCCTTATGCCTCCCAATCATTATATCAACGCAATAGAGGATAACACCAAACCCTTTTTAAAGGAAAGCCCGTTGGCCCACCATCCTGTACAGGTCAAGTCAATCTCCAACCAACGGTTCAACCAGTCTTCACTTGTCTTTCAGTAACAATATCATATATTCACATTCGTATGCATATCAATTCAAATCATCAATTTCAGAAAATCGGAAATCGTACGAAAATCCAGCGGCATAACGGCAGTATACGGAATTTACACAAAATTCACAGATTCAAAAATTTACCAAATTAGTACAGAACGTTCACAACAACATTATAAGACTTTTATTCTACTGCCCAAACAATTTCAGACATCACCAGAATTTACAGTCAAAATAAAACACCGCCGAATCAAAACTATCCGGTCAAAAATCTCCAGAAAATAATCAAATCGTGTAGAAATACCATATCAGAAACATACCAAAAGTTATGCGGTAAAACTTTCGTCAATATAAAATGATGCGCATTTTTCGGTAACTAAAATACAAATCTGAGCACTGAAATACCAAAACTCGACATCTTCGAAAACAGAAATAGGGTTCGGAGTCCTTACTGTGAGATAAACACTTCTCCCAACAGCGGCGTCGGATGAAAAGCGCTTCGCGGCCTCCGAAATCCAGTTTTTCCTTTGCTTTCCTTCTCCTTCTCTCTCCTCAGATATTTTGATATAAAAAAATGATTTTCTCTCTCTTCAAAACGAGCTGATTTTCTTATAATACAAACCTGATCGGCCCGGCCGATCGCCACATCGTCCAGGACGATATGAACAAAATCCAATCGTCCAGGACGATATCTCAGGACGATAATTAATTTTTCTCGGACGATAAAAACCCTTACTCACTGTCTTTTGCCATGCACTGATCGTCCCAGGACGATCCCAAATCGGCCCGTACGATCCACCTCGAAAATCAACTGTTTCACTGATCGTCCTGGACAATCTCAACATCGTCCCGGACGATCCTAGAAGGAAATCAAATAAACGAGCTCTCACACTGAGTCAGCACATCAAAGATCACATTCTCTCCATTCCTATCATGGCAAACTCCTGTAAACACACTATCATGGTAGACTCCTCTAAACACATTATCTGGGAAAATGATGAGAATGTTACTTTCAAAAAATTTTACTTAGGATTTTTTTGTTAATGATGTAGCATTTGATTGACATCCTTTAGTATGGCACCACAAACACTCTCTAAGATTCTCTACTTGCACCTGGATGGTTTTGAGAGGAGGTTTGAAAACTATTGATGCTCTTTCAAAAAGAAATATTCGAATTTTGGATGCACTTGTTGTTTGAGTGTGATTACTTTTTCAGAGTCCTGACTAGATTAATCCCATCCTTCAAAACAATTTTCTTAAGGCCTACAATTACACAAGCTTTAGACCACATTGACAACCTTGAAGCTGCTAAAACTCTAAAAAATGTCATTCTCCTCACCCTTAATGTTGTTTTGTATTTCTTTTTGTTGATGGCAGTTTCGACTTGCTTGGCACACTTGTCTATTGTGGTATATGTTTTGTGGAATTCTATGTTAGTTGGAGATGATTTCTCTCTATTATGCATTTTCTCTTATGCTGTGTCGTGAAGCCTTTTTGATGTACTCCGGGATGCCTTATGTTGCCTGTCGATATGTCATACGTTGCCACAAGATTTGTCAGCTAGTTCAGTATTGTTTTTACATAGCAAATCCTATTTTTTTGGGCTTAGGACAATGATGAAGTATGCCTTTCCTCCTTTTGGAAGGTCTTCGAGCAACCAAGGGAGCCCTGATCTCATGTTTTGATGCGCTTTTGCTTATTCTAAATCACAGCCTTGACAGATATTTTTTCAGTCAATTTTATTTGTTTTTCTTGTATTTATTATGTTTTACTCCTTTTTCTTTTGTTTTGAGGCCATAGTTTTGATTTTGTAGCTATTTTTAACTTTTTCGTTGTACACATTTTCTTCTTTATAATATAATTTGAGCTAAGCCCTCAATATTTCAAATAATAATAATAATAATAATTTTAAATCCAAACTATACGGCGGCTCAATTATTAATAATTTTAAATCCAAACTATACGGCGGCTCAAGTGAGGGTCCCATTGCAGATCACAACAGCTAGATCCCGCACGTTAAGGAGCGTACCGGCGGCGTCGGTCTTAAATTTTTTTAGGGTTTTAGACAATCTCTTTTTCTGCTACTGAGTCTTGTTGACGGTTGGGTATTTTCTCCAATGTCTTCAGGCGTTTTTATGGTTTCTGTGCAATTCTTTTTGTTCTTCTTTCGGGGAAAATTCTTTATGTGTTTTTTTTTTCTCTCAGAGCAGCTGACCTGATCTTTGTTTCGAGCATTAGACGGTTCGTCTGCTCTTTTTTGTGGTTTTTTAATATATTATTTAGGTATCTGCGGTGAGCGCTCTGATTTTACTCATGAAAATTCTTCAATTTATTTTTTTAACTTCGAGCGTTTGTTATGTCTGCTCTCTTATTTCAACCTTTTTCATTCTGATTTGTGGCATCTCTTTGGTTTTTTTTCTTCTTAGATGGGCTATGGTTGATCTTGGCCATTCAACTTGTTGAATTGTTTTAACGATAGGATACTATTTTCTTCATATTATACTTGTTTAATCAATCGATCATGTTCTCTTCTTTACTTTTTGTGTTTTATCATTTTTTAAGGGGGAAAAAGTGTTGGATTCGAATTTGTTCGTAGATGACACACAACCCTACTAACAGATTTGTGTGAGAATAGAGACAATTCGCTATTAAAGATCCATACAAAATCTCAAATGCTTTCTTCATACCTTGTTTATTGATTCGATGACTACATGAAATGCTACACAAAGAAATAAATAAAAAGTACAATGCTTTATAGACTCGCAATATAGATCGTTATAGATGAGTCACCCTCTGAGTAGCTAGCTAGCTAGAAGGAGAATGGTGCTATATTGCCTTGATAATTTGTCTATAGGCGAGTTCAATAGTATCGAGTATGCATAGGCGAGTGTGTGCAAGCGAGTCTATTTGTAAGTAACAAGCTGAAGGGGCTTGTGACCAATGGAATTGATCGCGACCTACTCTGAAACATTTGATCACCCTAGGAAACATAGGCGAGTTAGTTGTTCTCGTAAGAAATATGAGTTTTGAGGCCAGATGATCATGGTAGAGCAAGTTGAAAGCCTCATAAGTAGATGTTTTCCTTTAGCTGAGATTGTCGAGCTCAAGTGAAGGTACTCGTCTTGGATAAGGTGAGTAGCTTTGATTATCGGTATTCCTTCATGAAGTGGTTGATGAGTCATGTGGTATGTCAAGATCCTTGATTGACCTCGTAGGCGGCGAGTTCTCCCTATGCATCCAAGCGGATAGGTTATAGAGATCATTGGGCAAGTCTCTTGTGGGGCGAACCAGGTGCAAGTTCCTCTATGTTGACTACCTAGTAGATATCTGAATAGTCATATTCGAGTATGTAATTAGGTTAGAATGTTTTAATAAAAAAAATAAATGATCAATATAGATATATACAATATATGAATAATTTATATTGAACTCATCTAAAAATCTATCCCAAAAAATTTAAAATTTCATTTAGACCAAAGATTTAATTAGTATATTTGGATTGATTTTATTTTTGAAGTTATTGTGTGTAATATCTTCTAACATTTGCTGTTTGAGTTATGACTATAATTTATTTAATTTGATAACTTTTTTTACCATCATTGTAATATATATTTTTTAATACAATTTTGAACAAGAACTTAAAAACAAAAATAAATTATTGATATAAAATTATACACGCTTTTCTTTATTTGTATTATTATAAAAACATTTAATATTTCATTACTAATAAAATTTATTTTTTATTTAAAAGTCTAAAATTTATTTTTAAACTACCATTTTAATATTAATCGTATCTTTTATTTCATTCATGTAAGGAATCTTATAAAGGCTTTTAATGTATTCCAATATTATCTTTTTATATTTATTTTTGCCTTTTTATTTATTATAATAATATTTTTATTATTATTTAATTTTTTTAAAAAAATTTATATTATTCGGTCCAACTTTTTTAACCTTTCAATATTGAATTTAAATATCTTAAAATCTATTTTTGCGATGGATTATAAGGTAAAATTTGATATTGATTGGAGGGGATTTAGCTCTCAATATATTTAACTTTTTATCGCTTATAATGTTAAAATATGAAGCAGTATTTCCCTTATAATTTTATTAGCCAAATGTCTTCTGATTTGATTTTTGGACCAAAATAACTTTACGCGAAATATGATTGGTAATACTCATATTCGTATTATTCTATACAGAGGTCGAACACCGTCCGGAGACCAATCAGAATGCACCACATCACTCCTTCAATGGGTACCGCGGCTCAGTACTGTTCGGTACCACTGACATGGCTGCACCTGATTCGCCTTTGAACGTAGAACTGCGTTCGGCATCCGCACAGAATAATTTCTCTTGATTCACAAGTTCAAACATATATAGCTTTTTTTCCGGCGGTCTCCTTGCTCAAGTGGTTTGAGAAATGCCCCTCATTTGAATGCATTTTAGCTCTGATCATTAAATAATCCACTTATTTCGTTCGGTCATTCCTTCTAATGTAAGCAAATACTGTGAGATTTAAACTTAGATTAAAGATCAACATTCTTATGTCTTTGTAATCAACAACTAAAAAGGAAGACAAGTTTGTAAGATTGATTTGAATAATAATTTGAATACTAAGTTAGAATCTTATATTTGAAATAAAACTTTGAAATAGTTCGAATAAGGTTTTACCCATAGCTTGAGGATTGAATAAAAGTTTGAACAAAGTTTGAACTTGATTTGAATACATAATATGATGTAGGGGGTGCAACTGAGTCAAGTTGACTGTCGAGTCGGCTCGAGCTCGACTCATTAATGAGCTCGCAAGTTGAGCTTATCGAGCTCATGAGTCGAGCTAGAGCAGAATTTCGAGCTTGTTGCTTTAACGCGCTCAAGTTCAATCCAACCAAAGATTGAATCGATTACTCGCGAGTTGGCTTGGATGCGTGACATAATGGCGGGTGGGCTTGAACAAAACTCGAGTAGGAAGGCGGGATTGCATCACGGGAGTGCTCGGAAGTGGGGGTGGGAAGGAGTGATCGTAGCGCGATGATGTAAAATCATCGGTTTGCTCGGGTCAGAGCTCGGTCACCGAACACGGGACAGAGTTTAGAAGTGGGACTCCATGCACGGGATGCGGGACAGAGCTCGGATGGAGTTCAGAAGCGGGATGGATTTCAGACACGGGCAGGGGCAGACAAAGTTTGGACGTTGGTATGGGCTCCAAAAATTCACACCTTGGCCTCCCATCTTTCGAGAGAGTTTTGACGAATTAAGTTCTAAGGCAAAATTTTAGAAGGCATATTGAATTGTGAATAAGATACTACCCAGAGATTTCGCCATCATTTTGTGAGGACTTTATGATCTAAGTTTAGGTTTCCTATAGGCTAAGCCCCTATAGTTAATTATCCCTCCTGGTAACAGGAGAGACTTTCAATTAAGGCTAGTGGTCAAATAAATATGTAGAGAATACATGATATCAAGTGTATAGTAGCAACATGTGTTTAGTTTTTTAAGACTTAATATTTAAAATTGGAAATTTCACCATTTTGCACTTAAAGCGGATTGCGGGGGAAGTGATGATGGACCCAATCAAGATCTGATGATTTCATCGTCTCGGGCATTATTGATTTTATTTTTGGAGTTATTGTGTGGAATATCTTCTATCATTTGCTAGTTGAGTTATGGCTATAATTTATTTAATTTGATAACTTTTTTGACCTATCATTGTAATATTTTTTTAAATACAATTTTGAACAAGAACTCAAAAAGGTGAAAAACAAAAACATATTATTGATATAAAATTATACACGCCTTTCTATATCGTATTATTATAAAAAAAAAACATTTAATATGTCATTACTAATAAAATTTATTTTTTATTTAAAAGTCTAAAATTTATTTTCAAACTACCATTTTAATATTAATGCGTATCTTTTATTTCATTCAAGTAAAGAATCTTATAAGTTATAAAGCATTTTAATGTATTCCAATATTAACATTTTATATTTATTTTTTTTATAATAATAATAATATTATTATTATTTAATTTTTTAAAAATTATATTATTCGGCCAAACTTTCTTATCCTTTCAATATTGAATTTAAAAATCCATTATTGCAATAGATTATAAGGTAGAATTTGATATTGACTGGAGGTGATTTTGATAACCTGAGCAAGCGGTAAAGCTAACAGGCAAAATGAAAGAAGCAACAGAAAAGCTAAGAATTCATTCGATAATCCATCGTGTAAAATACAACATTTAAAGGACTATATATAGCCAGCAGAAACTAGACAGCAAGCCTAAACTGGTTACACGTGTACAAAGATTAGAAGAAGAGTTATGGATGTCCTTTCTTGATTTTAGAATCATCTAGACTATTAGTCGTTAATAGATTTGGCTCTCATAGGAGCCACTTGAAATATATTTGACTTTTTATCGCTTATAATGCTAAAATATGAAGCAGTATATCCCTTATAATTTTATTAGCCAAAGGTCTTCAGATTTGATTTTTGAACCAAAATAACTTTACTGTGAAATATGAGTGGTAATTACTCATATTCGTATTATTCTGTGCAGACATCGAACGACGTACGGAGACTAATCAGAATGTGTCACTTCACCTTTTCGCTCGGTACTGCGGCTCGGTACTGCTCGGTACCACGGCTCGATATCGCTGACGTGGCTGCACCTGATTCGCCTCCGAATATAGAGTGGCATCCAGCATCCGCACAGAATAATTTCTCATGATTTGTACGTTCAAATATATGTAGCATTTTTTTCGGCAGTCTCCTTGCTCAAGTGGTTTGGAAATGCCCCCTCATTTGAATACATTTTAGCTCCGAGCATTAAATAATCCTCTTATTTCGTTCGGTCATTCCTTCTAATGTAAGCATATACTGTGAGATTTAAACTTGATTTAAGATCAACATGCTTGTCTTTGTTATCAGCAACTAAAGAAAGAAGACAAATTTGTACGATGGATTTGAATACTAAGTTAGAACCTCATATTTGAAATAAAACTTTGAAATAGTTCGAATAAGGTTTTACCCATAGCTTGAGGATTGAATAAAAGTTTGAACAAAGTTTAAACTTGATTTCAATACACAATATGATGTAGGCGTGCTACTGAGTCAAGTTGACTATCAAAACGGCTCGGGCTTGACTCGTTAATGAGCTCGCGAGTTGATCTTATTGAGCTCATGAGTCTAGCTAGAGCAGAATTTCGAGCTTGTTGCATTATTGAGCTCAAGTTCGATCCAACCAAAGATTGAACTGATTACTCGCAAGTTGGCTTGGATGCGTGACGTAATGGCGGCTGCGCTTGGACGAAATCTAGGGCAGGAAGGTGGGATCACAGGGCAGGAGTTCTTGGACATGGGCAGGAAGGCATGATTGTATCACGGGAAAGCAAAATCTCAGGCATGCTCGGTCACAGGGCGCGGGGCTTCGGGAGCTAGACGCAAGACAGAGCTCGGACGTGGGACTGATTTCAAACGCGGGAGGGTGCAGATGGAGTTTGGATGCGGGCATGCTAGGATGCGGAAGCGGACACAACGAAGCTTGAATGAGAAACTCGACGAGCTCATTTCAATGGCACAAGTCGAGCTCAAGCTCAGTTTGAGCTAGAGATTTGGCTCGCGAGTCGAGCTCAAATTAGGCCTGCTCGTTTGCACCCCTAATATGATGTTTGAGCTTAGAACTATTCGAACCTAATTCAAAACCATAGTTTGGGTTTAAATAATTGAACAAAGTTCAGACCTAGCTTCAAGCAAAGTTTGAAAATTTCAAATTTCTAAGTTTGAAAAGTTCAAATTTCTGTTTCTAACTTAGGGTTACATAATAGTAGGGCTGCAAATGAACCGAGCGTTCGACGAGCTACTTGTGGCTCAGCTCGAGACGGGCTCATTCATGTTCTTTTGATAAGGTAAACAAACGAGTTTGAACACTCTTGGTAAATACTCGATAGCTAAATAAACGAGTTTGAACAACGTGTCGTTCAGTTCATTTATGTTCATGAATAGTCTCACTTAGAAGCTTGTGAACAAGCTCGATTAGAGCTCGACTAAGAAGCTCAATTAGAATTTTAAAATAAATACTTTTAAGTATACTCGATTAATAATTTATATTTACTAATTTAAATTTTTAAACTTTAACCATTTTCATTAGACATAATTTTAACTTATATTTTTACTAATCTAACTAATTAGAAAGATTTTTATTAAATCATCTACTAAAAATTTAATTAAATATAAAAAAGTTATTAAACTCCCGCCTCAAGTCTCAATTCCCGATCAGAACCAAAAAAAAAAAATTGTTTTTAAATTCCCATCGGACCCGCCCGCCCTTTCTCTCTCCTCCGTGGCATCAACAAACTAAAAAAAATGCTTTAAGCATTTAGTCCCACACCAGCCGGAATGAAGTACTTTTGCTATATAAAAACAAAGACATCTGAAGGTCAATTGCAGAACTGCGGAAAGCTAAGCTAAGCTAAGCTAAGCTAAGCTAGAGGGTTGGGCGGGTTATCCTTGTTTGGTAGGTGTGTTGCTCGGGTTGATTCTAATTAAAATCATAAAAAATAACATTTTGTATATTGTGGTCCGCTCTATAAGAGGCTCGCCAAGCATGAAATTAAACAAGCTTAAATTTGAACACGAGCCAAGCTCGAACGTGGTCATTTTAAACAAGCATGAGCTCAAAAAGCTTGACGAGCCGAGCTTGAACACGGTTTTGACAAACTTGCTTGAACTCGGACAGGCTAAAGCTCAGACCGGCTCAGTTAATTCAAACTTATGTTTTGAACTTAGGGTTCAAACACTAGCATCAAAATAAAGATTCAAATTTTGGTTTGCACTATATTGAACTTTATTTCAACCATTTATTGTAGGTTTAAAACAAGTTCAAATGTTGTTCAAACTTTTGTTTCGAACTTTGGCTCAAAACAAACATTCAAAAGTGGGTCTTCATTGAGCTCAGATTAGTGGATCAAATCTTTGAGCTTACAATATGTGTTTTGAACCCATTTATTTTGCATGAACTTGCATTCAGTTTATTTGATTTATGATGAATACAAATGTCAAAAGTTATTGTTCTTGTGAAAGCTATCCTGAAAGTTAAGTAGAGAATTGGAAAGAAAATTCAGCTTAATAATCACTTAATGGGTATAACAGAACATTATAATATTATATTTATGAAGCTATCCTAAATTTTGGGAAGACTTGAATTGAATTTCTTGTAGAGAAAGTCCTCATAATATTGATATGGAGAAATAATAAAGTATTATTAACAAGGAAAGATTTTTTTGCACTATATTGTAATAAATATGTAAATTATATGCATATTATTGTGATATAAAATTACTTCAGCTAAATTGGTGCTTAAATTAACTTCATAGTAGGGCTGTCAAAATCGGGTCACGGGTCGGATTTAGTCGAACCTAAAACTGATCCGACACTAGTTGCAGCAGCACGACACGGTTGGAGCGTCGTCAAAGGAGGTGTTCGCGGGACAGCGAGGCATCAATGGGACGGCAAGCCAGCGAGGCAATGACAGAACGTCATCATGCAACTCAAAAACGTGAACGAGACGATCGTGACTCACACGCATTTTTCCAAACAAGTCAAACAGGGTTTGAATTCAGGTTTATAGGTCAACCCGAACCCAACTCGTTTTTTCAAATGGGTCAAATTCGGGAACCCAAACCCGACCAGTTTCAAAATCGGATCGGGTTTAACCCAAAAATTTTAAGTCGGATTCGAGTCGGATTTTCGTGTTGTGTCAAATATTAACACCCCTACTTTATAGTACCTTTATGTTATATTCTTTTATAAGTACTTATTAACCCTATAATGATACAAAGAGCTATTTAGGAAGACTTCTATAAATCTATTATATATAATCTTTGTGAGCCTCTCTAAGTATGATCGTGAAAAAGAAAAAAGTCACAATATAAACAACAAGAAAGTGTAGTGATCTCTTGCAAAAAAGACACCTAAGAGAAGGTGCATGTGAAAAAGACTAAAGTAGCACATGCCATCATCTAGTAAAATGCTCTAATTATATTTATATTTATGAAGAAAATAAGGGAGTGTGATAACCATGTGAGAGTAGAAATTATTGTGTGCGGAATCCGAATGCATTCAGATTCAAATCAGAGCATGCCACATCATTAGATCCATTCCGGGGCCCAGTGCATCTAGTAACGTAGCGCATCCGGATTCATCTCCGAGTGCATTCGGATTCCACACACAATAATTTCTCGTGTGTGAGAGGGGAATAAGAAGCTACAAAATCTAATAATCACATCCAATCATATTAAGATGTGGTGATAGAGACTCAAAATGTTGGTTGTATGTAAATATTGCATACATAGTGTTGTATTTAAAAGAAAACATAGAAAAAATAAAAAATGTTTAATTAAATATTTCTTTGAACCATCTAAAAAAAAGGAATAATACATTTCTATCTCATAGCAACCAAATAAGAACTTGAATGAACACATCACCATAAAAAGTTGAAGGGTTTATTTAGTTGCTTAAAAAAAATAAAAATTATAGTTTTATTTTCACTTATTTTAAATACGAAAATAAAACAGTTGTTTTCTAGTTAGGGATTTTGGAGAAACATTCTAAAATTAGTAAAATTTAACATTTTGCAAAATAAGATTTTTAATAACAAGCAACCAAATGAGCCAAAGAAAATTCCTAAATTCTCAACATGAACTAAGGTTACATTTGAGACAACTTTCTTACTATTTTTCTAAAATAGTTTTCTAATACAAAATTCGGTACTACAAAATTGCTTTAAAAACAATAAAAAAGCGGTCTCAAATGAAGTCTAAGGCTTCGTTTGGAACAGCTTTCTTTCTGCTTTTTAAAACAGTTTTTTAATACAATTTGTACTAGGAAGCTGCTTTGAGAAGCAGAAAGAAAACCGTCCAAACGAAGCCTAAGAATTCCAATTATTATAAGAAAAAAAATTCTTATCACCCATCAACCTAGCAAGCCTTTCTGCTAAAATAACTTAGATGACTATTTTCCTTACTTAGTGGATCAAACAGTGAAGACGGCTCAGATGTGTCATTAAACCTGCAGAGGTGAGCTAAGTTTCTATAGAAGCTTCAACTATAAAATACAAAATAGTAAAGTTTTGAACATACAAATTAAAATCTTTTTTTTTTTTTTGCTGCTATCATAAAAGCAGAAAATAAACCAAACTTTAATGCTCACAATGTCATGTGTGACCATTAGCAAGGACTAAAGCTTTCTTACAGTTTTCTAAAACAACTTTTTAGTATAAATTTTTTAAGAAGCTTTCTATACTATAAAATTGTTTTATAAAGTAAAAAAAAACAATTACAAACAAAGCCAAAGTTTTACTGCGGTGAAGAAAGTTGATTAATAATAGAATAGCGTTCAACATATTATAGATATAGGCTTCATTTGGGATGGCTTTCTTATTGTTTTTTAAAGTAATTTTTTAGTACAAATTTTTTTGACTGAGCTATAAATTTGAGTACTAAAAAATAATTTTAAAATGTAATAAGAAAACTATCCCAAACAAAGTTATAATTTCTACATGATTTTACATATATATTTCAAAGATTTGTGGAAGTGAATCAGAAAGGACCGCAGAGTTCTCTGCCTGTTACTAAAGCAAACAAAATCAGTAGAGCAGTCAAAGCTGGAGACCAACTAACAGACATTATTTTGTAGAAAGGCTTCCCAGAAATTTCTGGTAAATTACTTCTCAGGAGATGAATTAGACTTTATACTATCAGACAAGAAATAATTGTTGGGCAGCACTTCCCAAGAAATTTCACAACATAATTAACAACAGGATCAAACTTTGTAGCACAAACTTACGCTGCAACTGCCTCTGGCTCTCGCATGGTGTCAGCAGGGAAGTCTTCATAACCAGAGATGCCGGTGATCCTTATCCTTGTGTTAGGCTGTTAAGAATCAAATTATTATTTTATGCGTAGTCAAATTTACATCTTCAAATTTAGGCTTCGTTTGGGACGGCTTTTTTACTACTTCTTAAAATAACTTTTTAATATAAAAAAAATAATTTTATACTAAAAAATTGCTTTAAGAAGCAGTAAAAAAGCTGTCCCAAACAAAGCCTCAGAAGACCTCGTTATTGATAAATAGAAGATTTTGCTACCTGCCGGTGTCCTATATTTCTTCGGTAGTTCTTCTTCTTCTTATATTTGAAAACAATAACTTTCTTATCCAGTCCCTGTAAGCATTGCAAGATAAATAAATAAATAAAACTGAGGTTTCGTTTGGGACGACCTTTTTCCTGCTTCAGGAAGCAACTTTGTAGTACAAAAATTAAAATTTTTGTACTAGAAAGCTGCTTTAAGAAGTAGTAAGAAAGCTGTCCCAAACGAAGCTTGAGTGATGCAAAGGCAGCAATTAACTGCAACAAAAATTCTTCAACAGTTTAATATTACCTGTTCTTCCACCACCGCATGGACTACAGCATTGGTTACAACTGGTTGCCCAATATATGCTTTTTTTGGGGTTCCAACTAACAACACTTTGCTTAGTATGACCTGCAACAAAAGAGAAAAGAACAGAAGGATAGATACCATGCATAACAGAGTTTCAAAACAGAAATGGAGATTCAGAATGATCCTCGACCCAATAAATTCTAAGGCCTAAAATTTCGATCCATTCTACAAGTATTTTTGTTCTTCCTATTATAGTTGTCATTTGACAAGCACATCGGGAGATTATTTGCAATAATTATAGCTTAAATCATCATTGCCACCCTTAAAAAAAGGTTGATTTCAGGTTGCTAAGCATTTCCATATTCTATGGCAGAATTCATGAAATGAACCATAATTTGATCTAGTGCAGGGTGCTCCATGAAAGTTAAGTGGTATGGCTTAAGTTGACTGGAGCGAGCAGAATGAATGCGCTTCTTACTTTTCTTAACCCAAGTATGTGAAAATTATAATAAATCACCCGTAAATGGGCACTAATTAAATGTGATTAAGTAAATGTGCATCATATATGATAATATGTAACTAGTTCAAAGATAAATGCTGAGATGAATAGAGCTCATGATTCGCTGATTTCTTTCAAGTTAATGAACATAAAAGACAGTTCATGAAGTTGGATTAGAACGAAATAAAAAAAAAATTGATTTAGTAAACAAAAGGGTAATTATATTTGAGGAAGTATAATTTTTTATGATGATTTGAATGAATATGTAGATTTTAGTAAGATAAGGGATGAGAGGATTCATTGTGGATAAGAATTAGATGACAGAAATGTATCATAATAAACCATAATTTATTTCATAGTAGATATGCTCTCGTAAATAAATAATGAGAATGGAAGTTTCTTTGAAAAGTTGAGCTACTGAAACATATGCTTACCTTCTTTTTTTAACTAGGAATGAAAAAAAAAATCATTTTACAAAGATTATAAGATAATTCTATGAGATTTAACCATACAAAATAGCAGAGATCAATAAAATATCTTTCTAGTCTATCAAGGATTAATGTCATGTTTGCGTCTCTGTGCATTCGTTCTAGAGATGTTTTTATAAGATATTCAAAGTGAGGTAGTTTGTGGTAAACTAGTTGAAGAAGACAACTATAATAGGCGGAACTCTTTTAAAGATGCATGAATAGAGTTATATACTTTAGAAAATGAGAGCTTCAACAAAAAAAAGGTGAAAATGAGAACTTCAACAAAACAAAGCTGAAGTACAAGATATCCAATTTTATGGACGCGAAATTGATAGTCATTTTTAATCTTTCAAGACAATCTAGTAATAACTACTTGCTATATATTTTACATACTTGACATAGTTATAATTGCAATTGATATAACTGGGTTTTTCATAATTAATTTGTTATTAAAGGACCTCTTTTTTCTTCTTCTTCTTTGGATAGTCTAAGATGCACTGACATTTCTTCTCAAAGAGATATACAATGTCTGACATGTATCGGACACGACATGCATCCGACATACTTCTGACTTGTGTCAGATATGTTGAAGATGTGTCCAATTAAAAAAATATATTAAAAATAAATTGGACATGTGTGTCTAAAATATTTTATGAATTTTTTTAAATATAATTTATTGTATCTCAAATTTTTATTCAATAAAAAAAATAAAAACTAAAATTTTCTTTTTTTCTCTAAAACTCCAAATCTATCGAGAGCACTCAGTACCCTATATTCCCTCAACATTGTCATTTTTCATTTCTCTCTCGCAAGTTGTCGCAAGGGTTTCATAACAACTCTCAATACCATCTCAATATCAATGTCCAATGCCTTCACAACATCAATATTTTAAAATTATCTCAACATTAAAGTTTGACATTTTGTTGACATTGATGTTGAATGCCAGCAATTTTTACACCCATAATTACGCCTCGGTGTTCTCTCGACATCTCATGTTTAACCAATGTCGTCTTAACATCTACAACAATGTCATTTTGAGATCGATAACCAACGTCATCTTAATATTAGTGTTTGATGCCCATTACACAAAAACAATGCTCAATTGTCGAGATCATTGTCATCTCTCCTTTCAATGCCTGTAATGACATCGACATCCGAGTCTCGACATCCTAGTATTAATAATTTTAAGCACAAATTCTAGTTAAATTACTTATTATTTCTCAATTATTCTTAATATTTTGCTTGTTCAAATTTTATATACCATTTTTAAAATATAAAAATTATAATACAGTGTTCAACCAGTGTCTGTATTTTCAATAATTGACATGTCCCGTGTTTTTGTGTCTGTGTCTGTGCATCATAGAGGGTACTTTAGTAATCATGACATCTAGGGGTTATTAGAATGTCTATTTATAAATGTTCATAACTTTAGTGAGAAGAGAAGTTCTTTTTTAGAGTTAGATTCAGGTTATCTTATGCTTGGGGAAAGAGTTCCCAGTTTTTGTGGTAGATTCTCCCATTTTGGAGAAATGTTCATAATTTTAGTGAGAAGAGAATTTTTTTTTTAGAGTTAGATTCAGGTTATCTTACGCTTGGGGAAAGACCTCCCAGTTTTTGTGGTAGATTCTCCTAGCTTGGAGAAGGAAGGAGGTTAGGAGATCATAGTGGAGTCTGAAACTCCACTACAATTGATCTTCAGAGCCCCTAGATCTTCTCCAATGACCTTCCTAGGCTTGACCATTGGTTTCCAAGGCAGAAAAGGGTGGTCGGAGGCTGTCCAAGGGGATTGAAAAAGCCATTATAATAGAATGCAGCAACTGGTGATCTTCTGGTTCAGCTCAAGAAGAAAACGGGGAGAATTTACAGCAGCAGCTCTCTTCAAAACTAAATAATTGAATAGCAGCATGTAACTAACACATTTCATTGAAGCTTTTAATCGATGCCATTCACTAAAAGCACGAATAGAAAAATCTTCTCTCAGCTTTCTTGATTACAGAATAACGCCCTCAAATTGTCCAATATGTTCTTTGTTCTCTTAATTTTCCTACTTTGTTCCTTTCTTTCTGCTATTCAGTAGAAACCTACCAAGTTTCATTTTCTGAATTTAGTATAAAGAAGGGCTGGAGTTCCAGATTTTCTAAAGAAAACTAGGATACAAAAGACGTCCAGGAATGAAAACAGAATGTAGAATTGACAGTTAGATTTTGGCAGTGAGATTCCCAAGTCAAAACACATACCTACCAACTTCTTGAATTAAAAAGCCATTCTACATCAGGTTTTTTGTTTTTTGTCCGATTAAGATTAAATATAGATTTCGGTCTCTTATACTTTGGCAACTAGTTTAAAACTATGGGAGATTTATATAATAGATCTAAGAAAGCAATATGTGATGCAAAGACCTTAACTTTTAGTGATTTATATAATAGAATAGATACTAAGGAGGGAGAAAGACATATATATATATATATAAATTAGCCAAATAAAGAGATAGGAGTAGTAAGGATTTAGTTCAAGTGAAGTGTATTAAGGATGAAGATCAAAAAATATTTTTTTTAGACGATGATATTCAACAAAGGTGGATGAGATATTTTGCTAAATTTTTTAATGAAGATTGTGAAAATAAGATTGACTATAGTGACCTTAACACCCTAAATGAAAATAAGATTTCTGTTTTTATCGGCGTATTAGTAAAATCGAAATTAGAGATGCTTTAAAGAAAATGAAGGGTGACAAAGCTGTTGGACCTGATGATATTCCAATAGATGTGTGGAAATGCTTAGGAGATAGAAGGAATTTCTTGGCTTACTAAACTTTTTAATACTATTTTGAAGACTAAAAAGATGCCAAATGAGTGGAGAATGAGTATGTTAATTCCTATTTTTAAGAATAAAGGTGATGCACAAGATTGTGCGAATTATAGAGGAATTAAGCTAATGTGTCATACTTTAAAACTATGGGAGCGAGTTATGGAGCATAGGTTGCGGCATGATACTAATGTTTCTCAAAATCAATTTGGATTCATGCCAGGTAGGTCAACTATGGAAGCCATACATTTATTAAGAGGTTTGATAGAGAAATATAGAGAAAATAAGGAGGATCTACATATGATATTTATTGATTTAGAAAAAGCATATGACAAAGTTCCAAGAGAAGTGCTATGGAGAGTTCTTGATAAGAAAAGAGTTAATAATGCTTATATTCAAATCATTAAAGATATGTATGCAGGAGCTCTTACTTGTGTTCAAACAAAAGGTGGTTTGGCCAAGTATTTCCTTATTTCAGTTGGGTTACATCAAGAATCAGCCTTAAGCCCATATCTTTTTGCTTTAGTCATGGACGTTCTCACTAGAAATTTGCAAGAGGATGTACCTTGGTGTATGCTTTTTGCTGATGATATTCTTCTTATTGATAAGTGATGCGGACATCCAACCGTCCCTGCCTATCCGAGGAGGAGCTGAAGATCGACGAACGAGATCACTTCGTTTTATTTTAGTTTATTAAGTGTATTTTGAATTAATTTTTGCAATTTTCCTTTTTACCCTTTTGTCTTATGTAAGCCCAAGGGGCAAATATGACTTTTAATTTCTTTTGAGGCCTATATATAGAGGCCACTTCTCTTGTATTTGGTATGATGGATTATTAATAAAAAAATTTGCGTTTTGCACTTGGGTTCTTTGGGAAGAACGTTAGTGAAATCCCTATGGGAGGGAGTCGGAGTTTCCACCAGCCGAGGGATGGGTCCGGGCTCGTGGCGTGAAGTCCCTTGGAGAAGGGCAACGTAGTACCCGTCAGCTCGCGGTTGTATCTTTGATATTTTGTTTATTTGCTTTTGTTCCTTCTTATTGATCTTCGTCGTTATCTTCATCCTCTTCACCGTCCCCCTCCTTCCGGCCATCCCCACCGCCAACCACCACCTCCATAACCCCTCATACCAAAGCTCACCTCAACCTAACCACCAACCCAATCCCTTTTCTCCATTAGCTCCTCCACCGCCCCACCCAAGCCAAGCCCACCACCGGCCCCCCTTGTTTGTCTCCATGAATGAGGAGTCAATGCCACCATAATGCTAACCTAAAGAGTTCAAATAAATTAGGATATTATTTTCATCATTTGAAATTCAAATTTTGAATTTCAAATAGTTTCTTAAATTGAAAAGCTATTTTAGGAAAGTATTGAATCTCATTCATGATATAATTCAAATTTAATTTGGGTGGAATTTTTCTTCTCCTAAATTAAAGAGACCATTTAGGAAAGGGTTTTAAATTTCTCCACAAAACTCCCTCTCTCCCTATATCCATGCCGCCGGCCTCCACATGGTCCGCACCTCTTCCCCCCCCCCCATTCAAGCTTTGTTTCCTAAATTAGATTGAGGTGAATTTGGATAGATTTGAAATTCAAATTTAATTGATTTGAAATTCAAAATCTTTTCTCATATATCAAATCTATTTTAGGAAAAGTTCTTTAATTAAATCAATTTGAATTTCAAATTCAAATAGGATTTATTTAAACACTTTCCTAATTCCTTAAGGCCTTAATTAAATAATCCAAATCATCTCCCCAATCTCCTCCATCATCTTTAAACCGCCGGCCCTTTAATAAATCCCTTGGATTTATTTCCTAATCCATCTATTCCCACTAGTCTGTTTAGATTTCCTCCATTAAATCCTCCCAAACTCCATCCAACGTGAAGTCTTCCACCTCCTGATCCTGGAATTCTGCTTGCTGTCACTTTTTCCAGCCAGAATACCTTGCTGTCCAGCACTTTGGAAGACCACGAATTGCTGTCCCAGATTTTCTATGTGCTGTCCAAAGGCAAAACTCCTTCCCATATTGAGCCCTCTACCTTCTGCTACTACAGCCAAGGATTTCCAGCCGCTGTCCTTGCTTCCCCACCCTACAGAAGCCTCAAAACTGCTGCTGCCCTGAAAATTCCAGCAAAGGAAAATCACTGTGCCACTGCCAGAAACCCCCTGCTGCTGTCCAACATCCTCTTATGGCTGCTGTTCGGAATTCCTGAGCCATACCACTTGCTTTCCAGCCGATTGGAAAGATCCCTAACCTCTGTCCAAGGATTCTAGACCATGATTGATGGTTGTTCCCACTCAGAAATGCCAAAAGCTACTATTTAGATCTCTTGAGTTGCTCTTCAAGATCCATAGGACTCAATCCTCCTATCCGTTCTACATCAATAAGACTAGAGAGGGAGTTGAAGGTAAACTTGAATTATGGAGGTCAACCTTAGAGTCCAAAGGTTTTCGCTTGAGTAGATCTAAAACGGAATATATGGAGTGTAATTTTAATAGTAATAGACCTAGTGATGAGATTGTGACTTTGGGCGATCAAGTCATTAATAAGAGTATACGTTTTAGATATCTTGGATCTATTGTTCAGAGTGATGGTGAAATAGATGGGGATATTATTAGCAGAATTCAAGTTGGATGGTTGAAGTGGATGAATACATCAGGCTTGTTGTGTGATAGAAAAGTACCCCTCAAACTTAAGGGAAAATTCTATAAGATGGTGGTGAGGCCTGCAATGCTTTATGGTGCTGAATGTTGGCCATTAAAAGAGAAGCATAATACTAAGTTAAGTGTGGCAAAGATGAGGATGCTCAGGTGTATGAGTGACTTTACCCTTAGAGATAGGATACGAAATGAGCATATATGTGAAAAGATTGGAGTAGCTCTAGTAGAAGATAAGATTAGAGAGTCGCCTTAGATGGTTTGGTCACATAAAACGGCGGCCTTCCGATGAACCGGTTAGGAGAGTAGAGGTATTAGATTTGACTTATGTTAAGAAAGGTAGAGGCAGACTTAAAAAGATTTGGTTAGAAAATATTAGGAATAACCTTTCTTTATTAGATTTAAACGAGAATTTGACTTTTAATAGGACACAATGCAGGAAAAGGTGATGTAGAACGAAAGGTGGGGGGGGGGGTGGAGCTAAAGCCGGGTAGGAGGAGGGGGTAGGGTTTCGGTTGGACGACGATTTTTGGAGGGAAGTTCAAGTTCAGAATTTTGAATTTGAAATAGGAGGGAATCAAATTCAAAATGCCGAAATTAATTTAGCCATAAAGGTGGGAGTAATTGGTGGGATAGGAGGCTTAATTAGGGGTGCATTAATGGGCCTCTTAATTAGATGAGAGAGAAGGGTCGGCCTACTAAGGAGGGAAAAGAAAAGGTGTCCGCATACAATGTATGTGGACCCATGCATTAATGGGAGATTGTAGAGTTAAATCTAAAATAATTTTAGATTTAATATGATTGAAGGATTTCCTAAAATAAATGTAGGTTATTTCGGAAAGAATTTAAAATTCAAATTCATTTGAATTTGAATTCAAAACCTTTTCAAATAAGATAGACGCTAATTTAGGAAGTAATGATGGGCCGGCGGTGGGGTGTAGGGGAAACATGGCCGGCGATGGGGGATTTTGAGGAGGGTGTAGCCGGCGGATTAGGTGGGGGAAAACGCTTGGTTAGTGGGTTGTGGGGGAGTGGCCAACAGTTGGAGGTGGGGGAAAGAAAGGTTGGTTGTTTAGGGAAATAAGGTAAAACAAAACAAAGAAAAAAGAGATAGAACTGCGAGCCTTTGACACTTCCAAAGACTGACGGGTATTGCGTTGTCCTTCACTAAGGGACTTCAGGCCACGAGCCCGAATCCACCCTACGGCTGGTGGAAACTCTGATTCCCTCCCATAGGAATCTCACCCAAGTTCTCTCCAAAGAACACAAGTGCAAATAAATTTTTTTTAATAATCTATCATTGCCTAATACAAGAGCAAGGGCCTCTATATAGGCTTTAAAAAAAATAAAAGACAACTTTGCCCCTTGGGCTTACATAAGACAAGACCCTTAAGTAAGGGTAAAAATGGAAAATGTATAATTTAAATTAAAAAAATACAATTAATAAACTAAGATAAAATGAAGGAATCTCGGCCGCCGATCTTCGTCTCTTCCTTTGATTAACATCCACTGTCGGATGTCCGCATCAAAAGGATTCATGTAGCCGACCCCACGTAGTGGGATAAAGGCTTGATGTTGTTGTTGTTGTTGTATACTTTGGCAGCTAGTTGAGCCCTTATTAACTACAGGTTGTCCTGGAACAATCCAGTCAACCATTTTACATTTCTTCTCTCCCTCGGCCCCCGTTAAGTGCATATTTTCCCTTGATTAAAAGTTTCCAGCTAGCGAAGGCAAAGCAGCTCACGTACATAGTATTGCTGCAGGGAGAACTGGGCTGTTTGGACAGAACCTGAAGGCATTCGTAGTAAAAAAAAAAAGGTGTTTATTGGAACTGTTTTGGACCAGCTAATTTCAGCCTCCTATTTTTCAAATTTGAGTTTAAATCCACCCGTGTAACCTGATTTTTAGTGAATGTTCTTGAAGTCATTTTGGCCATTTTGAATTAAATAACATAAACAGTGGCAGCGTCAATTTGGCATCAGAGCCATAGATTTAGAACGCCACCAAGGAGAAACTGATCCAGCCAAACCCAAGAGGTAACTATGGAAAATCTACATGATGGAAACAAACAATTACAACTTAGAGGAGCGAAGTGAAAGTCATGAATGTGATTTGCATTCATTTTATTCTAATGAAAAGTGTATAGATTGCGAGATGGAAAATCCTTTCCATCAAACAGTTCAAGAATCATACGAGAAGGACAAATCTTACCCAAGAAAACAACTTTTAAGATATTACCAAAAATTTTGGGATTAAAGTAGATATTCCTAATTTTGAGAGTGGGTTATATCATGACGAGTTTATTGAGAGGCTATATGCAGTAAAGGAAATATTTAATTATAAAGATGTAGCTATAAATAGGTGCATAAAACAATTGGCCATCAAAAAATGAATCAATTTGGTGAGAGAATCTTAAGAGAATGTGGGCTAGAGAGAGTAAGAATAAGACTATCACATGAGAAAAGATGAAAAATAAATTACAAAAAATATACTTAGATTCTATTTTAAAAATATGCTTTTATCAAGCTTTATAACTTACAACAACGAGAGTTTTCTATAGAAGAATATGCACTTGAGTTTGAACAATTGATATTGAAATGCATTGTAATCAAATCAAATGAGCATACCATTGTCCAATTCATCGGTGGTTTGTGTCCCACGATTGCAAATGTCGTACAATTAAAATAGTATTAAACGTTATCCGATGTCACTAAGCTAGCTCTAAGGGGAGAACTGCAAGCCAATACTAAGAATTTTTCTTCTAGAAAAGGGCAATAACTTTGTAGAGTTGGTAAGGAAACTCATAATGATGCACCCTCAATGCCTCCTAAAAACAATCTTCCCAAACATTCACACCCATCAAGAAGCAATAAGACTATCACTTCTATTACTAGGAAGTCATGAAATGCTTCTGATGCTTAGGTTTTGAACACATGGCGTCAAATTATCCAATCGATGTGTTGTGTCCTTAGTGGAAGAGCTCCCACCCAATGATGAAAATAAAGTAAAAAACACCTTTAGTTGTGACAACAAGCATCTAGTGTATGCTGATAATAGACAACTCGCTGTTCAAAGGGTGTTGAGTACTGCTATAGATCCAGAGTTGATTGATTTTAACATATCTTTCATACTAAATATACAATACAAGGAAAAAAGTAAAATGTGATTATTAATATGAGGAGTTGTGAGAATATTGCCTCTGTCAAGATGGTTGAAAATCAAATGTTCCTACACAAGATCACCCTAAACCTTACAAATTATCCTAGCTTTGTAAAGGGAATGAAAATGAGACCAAATGGTGTTTCTTGCAAGGAAATAAATTACACTGGGAGTTTTATTGCAATGTGATTCATATGAATGTCTGCCACTTACTTTTACGAGGAACATGACAATATGAAAAACACCACATCTATCAAGGTCACAATAATATCTATATATTAGAGTGCAAGGGCGAGGCGAGAAAGTGATATTGATGCCTTTAAATGAAGAATTTAAGCAAGATGCAGAAAATACTTTGATTGTCTCCAAATCAATGTTCTTAATAGCTATATGCACGATTCCCCCATCTATGAATGCTATTGTAGATTTGAAAAAAATAAGAATAAAGAGTGTACCGCAGAAATATTCAGCCTTTATTACAACCTAACCAAGATGTTTTTCCTATCGCGTATGGGCATGTGAAGAGGGTTGAATTGTTTTCTCCGTTAAAATAAAAATTGAAACATGAATTTGGTGCTCAAAATCAAATCATCAATACCCTTAGTTGAAGATATCTTCACTTTAATACTCTTTGATCATAGTTGGTTGAGTTCAAGATGATAAAAAGAATTTTATTCTAACACATAATAATTCTGCATGCAGTGGTCAACCTACCAAAACGTTCAATATTGGAATACTTTCACCCCACTATGGACAGTCTCGACTCCATCTCCATTCATGAAGAAATGGCAGCTCTCAACATTGGGAACTGCTCTATTTCCCTCTCCCTGCCGTTTCTCATGAGAAATCTCAAAGCTATAGTCCAGGCACAACGCTCAAATGACAATTACCACTATGGAGATCACAAATTCACAAGCTCTTTGCTGCAGCCAGCATGGTCACTGACGCAATTTGGTAATCCCATCCAAATCCCACATACAATACGTGGAAACTTAAAGATCAAAACCTCTCCGCATCTATCACCTCCGATTCTTCTTTATGTGTTGAATCTCACTTGTTATTCAAAAATCTAGTTTACAATCGAAAATCGGCTTCAACCCTCCAACAGAACTTGTGTAATCCAGCTCAAAAATGAGCTTCATGGCATAATACTTATGAGATGATAAGGATCTCGTTGATAACATAGCCACTAAGGGAGCATCTCTAGATGATGAAGATCTCCTATTTCATATTCTCATCGACTTATCTGCAACCTATCAAGCCTTTAAAACCGCAATTCAAACAACAATCCATCCCATCAGCCTTGATAACTTCTAATCTGACTTATATAGTGAAGAAATTGCTGAACAAACCACAAAGCAATCGATCAATTCTACCATGGCTTTCACTACCACTAGAGATCATGGATATTACCCTCCTTTGTGCGGAAGGGGATGAGGGTACTATTATCAAGGAAGAAACAATGGCTCTCCAATATACTCAAATAGTGGAGAAAGAATAGGCCTTTACACCACAGTTTGCCAAATATGTGGCAAATAAGGACATTCGACAATGCAATGTTGGCATCAGTTGAACCCAATCATTCCACAGTCAGCCCAAAGAGCCTTCATCACTACCTCACAACCTAGCAATTCAAATTGGTATTTGGATCTAGGCTCCACAGCGCACTTAACATCCAATCCCGAACATCTTCACCAAGTTGTTCCTTATACTATACTGGACAATGTACTTGTGGGAAATGGAACTTCTATATCTAATTCAAGCAACTAAGTCAATGCCTTCAACCATACAAGCCAACATCATAATAGCATTGACCTTCCTGTAGGTCCTACGTGAGTGCTCCATGAGCGACAACCAGCTCCAAATCTTGGACATCAAGCATCTCATCTTGAAGTGAATGATAAAATGTTGTAGACCATCATTGGCTCCAGCTTCATATTCAATAGAGCATGTAAGTTCTTTAGCATCTTCAAAGCATTGGCAAACTGCAAGATAAATTATTACAACAACAACATCATCATCAAGCCTTTGTCCCACTATGTGGGGTCGGCTACATGAATCCTTTTTCGCCATTGTGTCCGGTTAAAAGTCAAATTCTCATTTAAATCTAATAAAGAAAGATCATTTTTAATATTTTCTAATCAAGTCTTTTTAGGTCTACCTCTACCTTTCTTAACATAAGTCGAATCTAATACCTCAACTTTCCTACCCGGGTCATCGGAAGGCCCACGTTTAATCTGACCAAACCATCTAAGGCGACTCTCTCTAATCACTAGCGGAGGGAGGGGGGCAAGGGGGGGGCACGTGCCCCCCTTAAAAAAAATTAAATGCATTTCTACTGCTTATGCTCAGCAACCTTTTTGTTCCAAATTTATTTGGGTTAACAAGTATATACTATATAATAAAATATAGTTTTTTCTAGTAAATGCATGTCTTTCTCTTCCTTATTGCCCAAGCTTTATTTATTCAAACAATTGATATTTAATTAAGCAGTATCACATTTATCTATGTGCATAATTGTTTCAATTCCTCAATTTTATATTTTCTTTTTAGTACAAGTTTGAGCATTAATGATTTCGGAATTCGGCGATCTTGGGCTCGTTGGATTCATCTCGTCGAGCCGCTCGATTTGACTATAAGCGCGTCATGTTTGAAAGCCGTTTGGTAACCCAAATTGTGGTTCAAACCTCGGGGCTTAATTTGGATTCATTTGGGCTCGGATTGAGTAGAATTTGGTGTCGTTGGGTTTGTATTTCTGAGATGCTCAGTTCGAATGTAATTTTGCATCAAGATTCGTGCCAGATCAAGATAATTTTTTGATGACGTATCAACTATTGATGAGAAAAGAATAAAGTTGAACATCAAAATGAAAAACTCATTCAAGTGCAAGTTATATTGATAATGAAGTAATCATTCAAATCTTTCAAAATATAAAAAATAGATGTTATAAACTGTAAATTATTTATTATTTTATATTTAATATTCTTCCTTCTTAAATAATAATTTGAAAAAAAAACTAAAACTGTCTATACCAGCCCCAAGTCCGAATGTAGAAAGTTGAAGAAAAGTTTAAGAAAAAAATTATGCCCTCCCTAAATATATTTTCCGCCACTGTCTCTAATCTTATCTTCCACTAGAGCTACTCCAACCTTTTCACGTCTATGCTCATTTTGTATCCTATCTCTAAGGGTCAAGCCACTCATCCACCTAAGCATCCTCATCTCTGCAACACTTAACTTAGTATTATGCTTCTCTTTTAATGGTCAACATTCAGCACCATAAAGCACTGCAGGTCTCACCACCATGTTATAGAATTTTTCCTTAAGTTTGAGGGGGACTTTTCTATCGCACAATAAACCCGATGCATTACTCCACTTCAACCATCCAACTTGAATTCTGCTGATAATATCCTCATCTATTTCACCATCACTCTGAACTATAGAACCAAGATATCTAAAATGTGTACTCTTATTAATGACTAGATCACCCAAAGTCACAATCCACTCACTAGGTCTATTGCTACTAAATTTACACTCCATATATTCAGTTTTAGATCTACTCAAGAGAAAACCTTTACTCTAAGGTTGACCTCCATAATTCAAGTTTACCTTCAACTCCCTCTCTAGACTTATCAACAAGAAGAATATCATCAGCAAAAAGCATAAACAAGATAAATTATTATTTGAAATAAAAAAAAATGCTCCCAAGAGAAATATGAGAGAAAGACCATAATGTTGCCTCTATAAAAATGGGGTTGATGAGACATAACTTGACTTCCCGCTAACTATAAGAAAAGAGACTGTTAACTAGAAGTTACAAACATAATTAGTTAGGTTTGGCTTCCCTTGATAGGAATCCAAGGCAAGCATATTGAATTTAGACACTGTCTATGGCTCTATGATCTCCACAAAATATATATATATATTTAAAGGCAATGTTTGACACCTTGTTGGGTGATAAGGGAGGGAGTCCCTAAAATACTCTCCTCAAAGAGGTACAACTCATGTTCAAATCAAGTTATAGCAATAAACCCTAGGACTACAATGGCATCGGTGCACTAGGGAGATGACTAATTGGTAGTCTTGAGAGGATTGGGCAACAGGAGCAGCATAAGGGAAATGCTCAAAGATTCCTTTGGTCATCCTTGTCAAATGATCCTCCATACATTGCAAGCACTCAAAAGTGGCATATGTTATGCCACTGGCCATACAAGGACCTTTCCCTATCATTAACATGTTCCATGAACTAATAATTTGTCTTTGGCACATCCACATGTATGGTTCTTTGTCTCAAAGACTCTTCTTGATCAAATAGATCTAAATAAGGCTTCGTTGAAGCTTAAACAAAGACGAGCAAATCAAAATGAGTTATAGGAAGGATTGAAAAATATATATTCTGAGTAAACTAAGAAATATTATAAGAGAGATTAGTGAGTTTGATTTTTTCTAAAAGTATAACATTGTGCTATGTTTGTGCACAATGACCCGTTATTTGTAAACGAGCGCTAAGTTCACAATACATAATTGACTAAATAATGTAACTCATGAAATATATAACCAAGACTATGTGTAGCCTAATGGGTAGAGGATGAGCCTAACTTGTGGATCTTTGCAAGGCAGGAGCTTTGGATGAGTTCTAGTTTGAGAGTGAATATCCTTAAACAAGTTTTCATGGCAAAAACCCCTTGTTGGCGTGCAAGTACTTAAGGTGAGTGCTCAAGTTCAAAGGTTGAATAGACTTGAAAAGTTGGTGAGTTTGTAAGTGCCATGGGTGAGTTAGATATGTGAATATTAAGGATCAAGTAAGGTTTGTTATTTGAGCAACTTGACAAGATTTGGATCGAGGCGATTTGTGGCTTTGAGCAACTTTAAGCATGGCAAGCATGAAGTTGTAGGAGATTAAGCTAATGCCCAATCAGTGAGACAGTGACTTGTTAAACTCATTGATTCATGCTCTCTTTGTACTTCATCAACATGTCCCAGATGAATATGGGTGTATAATTTTAAAAACTAACATCTAAAGTATCCTATGATAAAGCAAGACATTTTTATTTGCAAAACAAGAATTTTATATTTTGTTGCATTTACAACAGCAATTTTTGGCATGTGCCTAATTTTACTATGCACACTCAATCAAATATAATAAGTTTAATGAATTTAATTTTGGAAAAGAATTGTATTAAGATATCTTGAAATATTTTGTATCAATATAACATATAAAATGATAAAATGCAGAACATTTAAATTATAAGATATTTAAATAAAAATAGAAAACACATTTTTGTCTTTTCAGAAAACTGAAACATCCTCTAATTTTAAGAATTTGACTTTTGCATTTTATCTTTTTATCTTATTATCATGATACAAAATGTATAATGATATACTATAATTTTTTTCCATTTAGTTTACTATTGATGCAAGGTTAAAGCAAAAGGTTTTCATGATTGGGTAATGTAATTCTAAGGAGGATATTAAGATATCTTGGTGTGTTTTGTATCAGAATAAGGGTTAAAATAATAAAATGCATAACATTTAAACTCTAAGATGTTTAAATAGAAATAGAGAACACAATTTTCCTTAGAAAACGTAAAAATTCCCTAATTTTAAGCATTTGACTATTGCATTTTATCATTTAATCTTCTTATCATGATACAAAAACTATAAAGATATCCCACTATAAGTTTTTTTTTTCCCTTTAGTTTACTATTGGTGCAAGGTTTAAGCAGAAGGTCTTCATAATTGGGTAATGTAATTCTAAGGAGGATATTAAAATATCTTGATGTGTTTTGTATCAGAATAAGGGTTAAAATAATAAAATGCAGAACATTTAAAGTATAAGATGTTTAAATAAAAATAGAAAACACAATTTTGTCTCTCAGAAAACATAAACATTCTCTAATTTTAATCATTTGACTTACATTTTATCTTCTTATCATGATACAAAATGTATAAAGATATCCTACTATAAGTTTTTTTTTTCCTTTAGTTTACTATTGGTCCAAGGTTAAAGCAAAAAGGTCTTCATGATTAGATCTAGAAAAGATATTATTAGGCTACATGGTTCTTACCTCGACCTATTCAAAATACAAGAATTGGGTATAAAACCCCTTATGACAATAAAGCCAAACTCTTAAACATCGAGACGTTTTTTAGTGTAATAGGTAGAGTTTCATTAGAAATTTAAAAGTTCATATACTTGTACAGGAGCACTCTTAAGACTAATGATCACTTGAGAAGTTACATCAAGGGGATAAAAATGTGAGTTCATTAGGTCAAAGCAGATAATATTTCAATGGTTAAGAATTCGGGCTATAACAAATAGTATCAGAACAATACACCAATTGAAAGATGGGAATTCCACCTTTAGAATCCTATATGTCATGTGGATGATTATAGGTTAAGGAAACTGACGAAGGCTTCAGTTATCAAAGTGGGGGGATTGTAAAACTCCTTACGATAATAAAGCTAAACACTTAAACATCAAAGCTCCTTTTGACATAATGGTCCAAAGTTATGCATGCTCGTACATGAGCACTCCTAGGATGGGTGACCACCAGTGAAGTTACACCAAGGAGAAAAAACCATGAGGTCATAAGGTAAAAGCAAACAATATATTGATGGTTAAAAGTTCTGGCTGCTGCATTGAGACACTGCAATGAAGAAAACTATTGTCTGTAAATATTTCCTAGACTACTTGTAAAATAAAATGTTGTTTGATGTCGGCAAATGATACTGCTTCATATCTAGTTCAGTTAACGGAAGTATCTAGAAACACGTTTATCATAAATGACACGATCCAATCCTCATTACTTGGTACTGCCTTTGTTAAATGATAAAATAACTCAATAACTCATTCACAGCCATGCCCAACACCAAGCAACTGACCTTGTCATTAACATTGGCACCCTTCAGCCGCTGCGTGTAGATAAACCTTCCAGGAATGACAATGTACTGCCTTGAGCCAATCTGAAAACAATTCAGCAGTAGCGAGACGAATTAGAAACTAGAATCAAGGAAAACTCAAAAAGAAATTGATATTCCGGAGTTCAGCATCTCACCATCACAACTGCAAAGACATCCTCACCCTTACGAGTAGAGCTGGCAGCAGCAGCCTCTATCTGAGCTTCGACGGGATCCGGCGCCGGAGACTCCTCCACCGGAGTTACGTCCTCCGCCTCCGCTGCCGGCGGGCTCCATCTGGAAGAACGAAGAGGAACAGGGGGAAAGAGGGGTCGGAGAGAAAGAAAAGCAGAGCTGCAGAGAGCGGAGGAGCGATTCGAATGAAAAGAATGTGAAGGCTGCTGTCGAGGTTCTCTGAAGAGAGCTAAATTATGTACTTGAGCGGTGGAGGAGAGTGTGGTGAACGCTGCGACACTGCCGAGCAAGGAAGCCATGCTTGCACTTACTCCAACCCAGTGCTGGATGTCAGATATGGATGAAACGCCGCCTAATAACCTAAAATATGTTAAAAATTACTCAAATGCAAAAGAAGTGTTGAATGGATAACAAAATCCTCATCTTCAATTAAAGGATCTTTTCCCTAATATAGGGCTTTCTCATAGAACCTCGTTGACTAATTTTTAAGGACTTAGCTATGACTTGCTATAGAAACTCTAAAATTTTAGGATAACACATAGCATATTTTAGACACTTGAGACCCTTACTCTAGTATGCCTCATGTGGCATGCAAGAACCTTTGAAGCCAATCCTAGACTCTCCTAAGCTAATCTAACGACCTTCTTAACCTTTTACAAATCTATTTGTAATAGGTTGAAGTCAAATATAAAGCTTAAAACTCCAAAATACCGGTATGATAGTTTTAGGATTTAAATATGGGTATTAGTTGAGTTATGACTTGTGAGCCGCTCAAGCTCTATTCGATAAAAGGCTTGTGAGCCGAGCTAGATGAGCTGACAACCTAACTTGAGTTAGCCCTAACTGTACTCGTTAGCTTGTGAGTCGGCTCATTTAAATATTTATAATATAAAATACACTTAAGATATATAGCTATTCAAGATTTTAAGTGCAATGCAGTTAAAAATATTTATAAATAACATCTCGCATTCTTATATTAAGTTATTCTTCATTATTTTTTTTCTAATATCTCTTTATATCGTTTTATTATAATAATTGCTTAAATCATAAGCCTTTTCTTTTTTTCAAAATAAATGAACTGGCTCATGAACCAGCTCAAACTCGTAGAATAAAGCTCAAACTCCCTTAGTTAATCAAGCTCAAGCTCAAGCTTGGGATGACTCGAGCTCGACCTGACTTGTTTACACCCTTAGTTTTAATTGAACTAGTCATGGTTTAATTAACCATAGACTGATATAGAAGATATCCAAGGGCGTTAGGATACTTCCTACTTACTCTATATAGATAATGGATCACACTAGGTCAACCTTAGGTTAACCCGAAGTCAAATCCAAAACTTTAAAACCCTAAGCAAAATCTATTTAACCTAAGCCATATGGCACTTCCTAGGATCTAGCCAAGGTGGTCTATGACCCTAGGATCTACCCTATAAACCCTTGGCTTGCTCTTGGACCCTTCCCATAGGTCAAGGAGCCATGATAAATCCATCTTACACGGGTCAAAGTAGAGTTGACCAAATTTATCTCTTAACCCTAAAAACTCCAATTTTAAACCAAACCAATTGAAATTAAAGTTTCACTCAATCACGCAAGTTATTGAGTTTCACTGCAATTTTAAATCAAACCAACTCTTAGACCCTTCCGAAAGGTCACTTATGACTTGGAGCGTTATGATGCGGGTTATTGAGATATCTATAATATTGATGTTATGATGCTAGAACCTAGCTAAGGGTTATTCTGAAAATTGTTATAAAACATTTGTTTATATTTTAATTTCAATATCATTCATTGGTTAGTAAAATGCATTCAATATTACCATATGTTTCAATTTTAATTTTCTGTACAATATTTCAGTTTATTATTACAGTATAATACTTTTCAATTCTTTGGACTTTAATTATTGATTTATGTTTTAGGTTGTGATAGCCTACTGAGCCATGTTAGCTAACTCTTACTTTTACTTTTATTTTAAGACCAGGGAAAGTGTAAGGAGTGAGCTAAATAGTTTTTGATAGCATGCCCCAATCTATGTTGTATGTATATTTTTCTTAATTTTGATTTTTGCAGGCTTAACTTTTATTTTGTTATGTTGTCTATTTTTAAGTGCTATTATAGATATCTAAGAATATATATATATATATATATATATATATATATATATATATATATATATATATATATATATAATAAAATTATTTTTAGATTTATAATTAGTCTTCCACTTTATTTGTTTTTAGTAGTGGCTCTTTGTAATGTATATTTTGAAAGTTTTAGTTTCACTATTTCTCCATCCGGATCTTGGGGACAGACTTTTCACAATCGAACACAGTAAGACTTATATGATATCGGGTCATATCGGGTCGGGTTGTAATACGGACAACCTTCACGCACACAACTCTCTCACCTAGATCGGACCGAAGAAGGAAGTCAATCTCCTTTGGTCCCGATTTTAGATCAAGTTGCAACAGTAAATTCTAGAGTTTCCTCTTCATACAGCCAAGAACATTGTTGGTAAGCAGTCTATTTATCTCCTAAATTATCTAGCAATGCATTTTCTCTTGTTACAACCAAATGGCTGCACTGTCTTGCTTATCATTTAAATGGACATATTTTATTTCCTTGTTCTTTTCTTAATAACAAAATGAATAAAGAATGATGACAAATTGGAATTAAATCAATCTTGTTAACATGAATGAAATTCTTATTATTTACTTTGGTTTATATAATGCCTTATTCATAAATATTATATCTAAAATCTGAAATAGAAATTTTCTTGGAGTGTAAACAAGTGTCATGTCTTAGTTTATGTTGTTTGAGACAAAATCTTCATATATAAAAATATGCAAGAATATGAATTGGTTCATGGTTTATTTCATATAATAAGCAATCCAAAGCATTCATATACCTTCATCATTATGTGATTTATGGTAAATTGGAGATATTCATATGTATGTGCATTCACAAACTTTTTCACCAATTGGTTTTGATGAATTCATATATGTATGTTTTCAAGCTTCAATCGCTTTATCAGTTGTGACTAATTAAAGAGCTTATATGAGCATTCATGTCTCAACATCTACATAAATTGTGGTTAGAAAGTGAATTTGATATACATACTTATGCCTCAAAACTATGTATAAATTTAGCTTTAATAGACAATATGATTATGATCTGGAGTTTACATTCGTTTTTTGACTTTAGCAATACCACTGCATTTAATGTGAGAGTTCTCAGTTATCTTGAAATTATGTCTTGTGTTATAACTTTCATATATGGTTCATGATTACAACAAGGTCATATATATGTTACATATATTGCAATGATGCATATGCATACATGTTAAATAGATAAAGAGTTTGGTTGCTAAATTGGAAACAAATGAATTATTAAAAGGAGAGAAAGTTGCATTTATTACTATGAATCTTTGTCTCTCTTTCCCTCCACTCTTTTCTTTAAGCAACTATGAATGAATTCCAAATATGCAAACACCTCTTTAAAATCCGAAGTTCATACGTGGAGTAAACTCAAGCCAGTAAAGAAGCCCAAAAAAAGATAAGTCCCTCTTGCTCCAAATGAATTTATTTTATTCATTTTCAATTCAAATAATCACCTCACTGATCACTATTTCCCTATTATTTGCTCTTGTGTTTTGCGACGAATATTGGTGACAATATAGACAGCAAAAGCATAAGGAGTTCAATCGCCTCCATTTCTTGCAAATGAAGGTGCTACGACCGGATACTACTGTACCCACTCTAGTAAAGTAAGTATCTCATAACTTAAAATCCCTAGGTCACTAAGCCCCTTTATGTACTTTTATGCTCTCCAAAATCTTAGGGCTATGTAGAAACCCCGCTTTTTGTTTTATAAGTTTAATAACCCATCTTTTGCATGCATGCATTCTCACTATTATTAATGATATTTATATATGATTATTTGAACTTAGTTTACATCCCAAAATAGGTTGCAAATATAGAACTTTAAATATTTAGGGGTTATTTGATTGATAATTCAAATCATGGTTCAATAATTATAAACTCTTACAAGTTAAAATTTGGCTTTCAAATGATAAATAATAATCTGCATATATAACTAATCAATCCATAAACTCGCCATTATATTCAAATGAATTAATTAAATATAAGATTTAAAATAAGACAATATTAAGGATAAATAATCCTAAAGATATAATTAATTAAACTAAAATAAAATGCTAATGAAAATTTAACTAAATAGAATTCAATCTTGTCATATATATTTGAACTCAAATTAAATTTAATTAAGTCAAAATAATAATACATACACTTGAATTAAATAACATAGCTGAATTTAAATTAAAATTGTGAGACAAATCAAATTTAAAGCTAAAAGTAAGTATAAAATCAATTCAAAGCCATTAGAAATGCATAAATTTGTAAAATTAAACTGTTCTAATTATATTAAAATATATCACTTTCAAAATTAGTTTTAAGAAGATTAAATGTATTTAAAAATTAATAATAAATGAATTATCCAAAAAACAAATAGGAAAGAAAGAAAAAAAAAGAAAAGGGATAATTGGATAATTTGTAATTTGAACGTTGGAACATTCTTCAAAAATGAAAGAAAGAAAAATCCCAAATAAATTAATATAGATTCATAAAAATATAATAAATGATAGACTAAATAAATATTTTTTAATAACATTTCATTTTTATCCCTGAATTGAATAATTTTTTTAAATGAACTAGAAATTAAAAAATGCTTTAAAAAATAAAAATAAATAATGAAATAAATTTCTATAAACATACAAACTCATAATGAACAATAAACTAAATAAAAGCTTTAAATGTCTCATTTTTATCATCAAATTAAATAAATTCCCTAAAAGTCCTAAAAGTTAGAAAATTCATTAAAAATAAAATAAAAATAAAAAATATAAAAACAAAATTCTATTAATTTATAAAACTATAATTAATATAAACCTACATCAAATCAAATCAAATCAAATCTAAAATAAAAGTCTCCTTTATAGATTCTAAAAAATACATAAAGAAAAAGGAAAATTCTAAAATAAATAGAACTAAAAGAAAACAATAAAATCAACTTTAAAAGCAAAGATAAATCAAATATAGTTAAGTCCCAAGTAAACTTGCTTAAAATTCATCTAATTCCCATTAAATAAAATCCTTATGCTTTAAAAATCATTAAAATTGGCATATACTTTTATTCCACATTCTCACGTAGGATAATTGCATAATGCTTGTCTCTTAGGACTTATTAGTGAATGAGGTCCATCATATGATAGACTCTATTCTCTAATTTGCTCTTAAGAATATCACAATTCAAATGACAAATCCAAAAACCTTTAATTAAATCTTAATGCATTAATAGTTTAACTTAAAACAAATCACTCGATTTAAACAAATAAAAAGAAATTAATTAGTAAATAGAACTTAGACACTAATAGGTTGACACTCGCACAGCTTGTCATGTACTTAGAACTGTTTGTTATGACAACAAATTCTTGCTTTAGGTTAGAACACTATTTTTTTGTGCTTTTCTGAAATATGATAATTAATTATGTCTTAGTTTGGCATGATGCTATTTGATGTTGCTGGATGATTGGATGTGATTGACTTTGTGATGGTATTCTATGATCTATGATGGGTATATTAGATTACCCCTAGGTTAGGAACGATTTGGATATTTAAATTTGTTAATCTAATCTTTTGCAAATTTATATGAAGGCTAAGTTATAATGAAAATTTAAAATTAACATGATCCTGCGCAATTGCTTATATTGCTTTAGCCCCAAATCATTAAAAGCATTGCTTATATACATTACATATATGTCTATGGGTCATATTGGGTTGGGTTGTTACAACCCTTATTTTGTTATGACCTCTAATGATTTATTTGCATATACATATGCTTGGTAGAACGTCTTGTGGGATCCATCCCACAAAAATAATTACGCATATTATAGGAATACAAAAGATTTTTTAGGATGAGCGATAGTAGTTGAACATATTTTGATATCCTAAAATTTATTTGTAAGGTTTCAAAATATTGGGAGATGTAAGCTTCAAAGCCCACTTAAGTATCATAAGATATCACTAAAATATTAATGTCAAGCACATTTACAAAATCATTAATACTAAGACATTTAAAGGGTAAACACTTCTCTTGAAGCCTCTCAAGAACTCCATCTTAAGAGAATCTAGGTCATCTGGGGAACACCTACCATTGCAAATCCTATTGAAAAAATCACAACTATTAGCTTTAATGGTAATGAAGGCTTAGGTTGGTAAAATTCATTGAAAGAATACATAATACACAAATAGATGAACCAATTATAACAAATAAACATCAATTATATTAATGTTTATGTATTAATCATCAATTATAACATATAATAATTTTAAATATCAGATATGCTCTATTGGTTAATGGATTTTATATTCACTCCTGAATCACAAGAACTATCATTAATATTTTTATCTCCTAAATGAACGAGAGTTCTCATATGCTAGCTCAAATTTCCTCACCATTTAATCTTCTACCTTATATTATGATGTCTTCACCTTCAGAAGGATGATTATCTCATTCATCATCAGTGGTCACTTTTATTTTTTTTTTGAACATTTTATCCATCAGCTCAATGTTGTGTTATCTTTGTCTTTAAGAGATTGGCTATTAAGGAAATCCTCAATGGCCTATTTGACCTTCTTGCATTATTTAATCAGCAATCTTAATGTCGTACTCCCTTTGCCTCTAAGAGAGAATTATCCTAGCCATTGTCAATGACAACCATCATCTTTGACACTACCTTGCTTAATGCCTTAAGATCATACTATCTTTTCCTATATGAAGGAAACTAATACAATAACCACCATATTTCTTATCGATTTTCTTGCTCATGATCATAGTTATTTACAATAGTTTACTTGTGCCTATTTGAATAATGATGTTATTTATAAGTCATACATATTTACTATTATGAAAGTTACTTCAATCATATAAGATATTTCTTCTAAAAAATTTTACATACAAAATTCATATAATTGAATTCATTATTTTATTATTATTGATGTGAACATTGATGATAATTAAGATGGTAAATGTTTTTATATTGACTAACTTATAGTTAGAAACAAACGCCAAGAATTTTTTTGGCAATAACAAGCATTTCTCTTATAAAATTTACGAGGGTTTTACATAGATATACTTAAAAGTATTATATTTATATATTTAACAACTAGAGCTTACTATTTACACATAAAACATTTTTTTAGATAGCATCAAAAATAGAATCTTTATTTAACTTCCCATTGCCCTTTCCTCTGTTGTGAATTTATCACCAATTTTTCGTTGTTCAGGATTTTTAGTTTGCTTACTGTTGATCTTATCGATGGTCTCCTAAGTGAAATCTTATTGCTACTTCATTTTACGTTACTGGTCTTCACTTAGAGAGATCTAATCATTACTTCCTTTCATCTTCTTTGTTAGAACAACTCATGCCATTGACCTAGTTGATTGCCTCTCTAGTGAGATCCCGTCGTGACTTTCTCACTTCTTCTTTCACATGCGTGGAATAAGATTAACAAAATAGTTAATTAAACAAATAGATAGTTTAGATGTTAAATATGTAAAAAGGTTTGTTTTTAGTATTTTGTAAGAGTTTATGGTAATGGTTGAAATTATTGAATTGTTTAAAACTTAATGATAATAATTAATATTAATTAAATAAAATGATAGTAAATCAAGCAAATTAATATTTAATTTGATTAGATAAAAATTATTCTATTAATAAAATTTATAAGTTATTAATTTATGATTAATGAAAATATTATGATATACTAATTATATTTTAATTAATGTAATTATAATTGATAAAAAATTTTAATATTCAATCATCTTTAATGATCAACATTAGGAAACTAAGAAATTAGCTTTGTTTAATTGATATTATTTTTACCTTATTTAATTAAATAAGAAAAGTTGTTTAATTTGTTTAATAAAATATTAATTAATGATGAATTAAAATATTATCTTATATTAATTATGATTTAATTATTCTAATTAATATTGCTATAAAATAACTTAAGAGAATCATATATATCCTTATATCATAAAATAATCAATCACATATTTTATTTGAGTTAAATAAAATAAAAAAATTAAAATCAGCTTTAAGAAACAATAGCCTTAAACGGCACTTCCAACCAAACAGCGCCAAAAATGGCTGACGCGGGCACAGCAGCGGCCACAGGGTTGCGCCGGGTAGGCACACGAGGGCAGGCTTCCTGGTCCTCAAATCTCGCTCCGAGCATTCCTATCAGTAGTGATTTACTCAGAGAGAGCACGAGGCGAGTCCCGTCAGAATTGGGGTCGTAGCTCTCAATTCCCGGTCGGCGGTCGTCGCTTCCCTCTCATCCCCTAAAATTAGCGGAGGAAATAGGTGTTCGTGATAATGGCGGTGGTGGCAAAGAAGGGATGGGAGCAGTACATGCTTCAGCTCCAGCTTCATCCGCTTAGGACTAAGGTTCTTTTTTATTTTTCTCGATGAAGAATCATTTGATATTTTGATGGCCGTGTTTCTTTATGTATTGCCGGCTTACAGGCTATCACCGCTGGCGTTTTGGCTGGAATCAGCGATTCTGTGGCGCAGAAACTGTCCGGCCTTCAGAGGATTCAACTTCGGAGGCTTCTGTTGAAAGTAGTAAGCCAGTCAGACCTTTGAAGATTGTTTTTTTTAGTTTGATTGGCTAGCATAGTTATATATAGAGTTGGCTGAGTGAGTATGGGGTCATCTGTAGATTTTTTTTTGTGATTCTGTGAAGGCGGATTTAAGGAGAGGATATGACAAGGAAATGCGAGTTTGCTCGATAGAATTCAGCTGATGAAGAATGAGATTTGTGAAGAAGAGGAGATGATATTGGAACTATGTTGCCATGGTTTGCATATACTCGTAGGTAGGGGCGTCAATAAATGATAAGACACAACAACCTCATAGGTAGGGGCTTGACTCGATTACTGTAAGACTCAATTATTATTCTGGTTAGGTTTGACTTAACTTGAATAACCCAAAATGAACTGGAAATCGACCTTATTGCTATTTGAGTTCATGCTTTGAAAATAAAAAAAACAGCCTTTATCCAACCATGTTCTGTCACTTGTATATTGTCTTGCCTAGGGTCATCAACTATTCATGTAGCTTCTTGTCATTAGCTTCTAGGACAGTAATTAGTCTGTAGCATTTCTTCTATCTTTACCCAAGTAAGATGGTGTCTTCCTAAGTTTTCTTCCTTAATGAAGACATTGGTCCAATAAATTTTTGCATGACCTATGGGTTTCATTTTAGCAAGGATAGTTCTTTGACAACCATCTATTTAGTACTAATCAAAGAATTCATCCATTTGTGTGTCAATCTAAGAACCTGTTGGGGTCATAGACTCTATCATAAGTAGGTGCAACTTTCTTGATTGGTTCAAATAAGGTCTCTTGATTGCTAGGGTGGTCATTCCTATGGTTGTTTCTATATGGTTGTCTTCTGTGATGAATTGGCTCCCTAGGATTTTTCATGAATTCTTCTATTATTTCAGTGTCTATAGGATTTGGTGCTAATGGATGAGTTTATATCCTAACATTTAGGTTTTGAACTTGGGTGACTAGGTTGACTATAAACTCTTGAAGCCTTTTAATCTTTTCATTATTTTGTAACCATAATCTCTATCTTTTTGACTGATATTACCCACCTATCCATCAAGGGGATTTAAATTAAACTTTTAAATCATTCTCATATGATTTTAAAAGTATTATGGAACGTTCACGAGTTTGCATAGAGTTTTGCATGATGACTGCTCAAATTCTAATGACGAGCCTTAGTTTGTGATATTGTCATTGACCTTTCTTGGTGCTGTATCACAATTGGGTGTGATTCATGGACAGTTATGGATTCAACAATTAGATACTAACTATATATGTCTGATAAAGAGTTCCAGATTTTAAAAATAAGAAACACAATCAATAACACTTAAACAAGTGGAAGAAGAGAGCTAAATGAGAAAGTTGGATGAGATTGAGAGAGCGTAGAATGGTTACGATAAGTGTTGGGGAAATGGGGGAGGGGTTAATATGAAAATGAGGGAGGGGAGAAGTCTTTCATTTGACCGATGACTTCCCCCTTTATTAGTAACATGCATATTAAACGTTGCCCTAACGATCATCCTTCAAATTAAAGGTTAGTCAGTATGTCAGCCTTTAATTAGTCCTATGTTGATTAGTTGGATTGACTTGAATGTTGGGTCAGCCCTGACCCATTGGTGTGCTGGTGTGGGAGGTGGGCTAGGTCATGAGGATAAATCGTCGGTCAAGAAAGATTTCTCCTTCCTTTTGATAGGTGATTTTTGATTGCACATGATGGGGCGAAACCATACTCATTTTCTTAATTTCTTAATAAGAAGTTGGTTTTTTATACGAAAATATTTTAACATCCTTTAAAAATTTGTTTGGTTAAATGCCTATTTTTTTTCCAAATGCATTCTGCAGATCATTTAGGCTTTTTGAATTGCCATACTTATCATTTTTCATTAGATAATTGTCATGAAGGATGTCATAAACCAATCAAAGCTGTAATTGGCAAGCATTGTTTATATATATATATGTTTGTATGTGTATAAGGGCTATGTTTAACTTTGGTTGCAGTAGTTTGTGATATTGTCATTGACCTTTCTTGGTGCTGCATCACAATTGGGTGTGATTCATGGACAATTATGGATTCAACAGTTAGATACTAACTATATATGCCTGATAAAGAGTTCTAGATTTTAAAAATAAGAAACACAATCAATAGCACTTAAACAAGTGGAAGAAGAGAGCTAAATGAGAAAGTTAGATGAGATTGAGAGAGCGTAGAATGGTCACGATAAGTGTTGGGGAAATGGGGGAGGGGTTAATATGAAAATGAGGGAGGGGAGAAGTCTTTCATTTGACCGATGACTTCCCCCTTTATTAGTAACATGCATATTAAACGTTGCCCTAACGATCATCCTTCAAATTAAAGGTTAGTCAGTCTGTCAACCTTTAACTAGTCCTATGTTGATTAGTTGGACTGCCTTGAACGTTGGGTCAGCCCTGACCCATTGGTGTGTTGGTGTGGGAGGTGGGCTAGGTCATGAGGATAAATCGTCGGTCAAGGAAGATTTCTCCTTCCTTTTGATAGGTGATTTTTGGTTGCACATGATGGGGCAAAACCATACTCATTTTCTTAATTTCTTAATAAGAAGTTGGTTTTTTATACGAAAATATTTTAACATCCTTTAAAAATTTGTTTGTTTAAATGCCTATTTTTTTTTTCCAAATGCATTCTGCAGATCATTTAGGCTTTTTGAATTGCCATACTTATCATTTTTCATTAGATAATTGTCATGAAGGATGTCATAAACCAATCAAAGTTGTAATTGGCAAGCATTGTTTATATATATATATATATATATATATATATATATATATATTGTTTGTATGTGTATAAGGGCTATCTTTAACTTTGGTTGCAGTAGTTTGCCTATTCGTTTTGCCGTATCAATTTTATTAGGACTTTATTATATTTTGAGTGGTGCTCTTCACACCCATTCTGCCTTGACCGGCCTAAACTTGTGGTCAATCAAAATTGCACTAGAATCTTGGTCGGCCATTAGTTTTACGGTTTTGAGGGGACCTGAATTTTTGGAGTATTAATCTCATTTTTTAAAAGCTTGTTCTGCTATATTTTCCTATTCACTTTTTTTTTCCAAATGTATTTCATTTTGAAAATTATTATGTGGATCAAATTTTTTGGTGTTTCTTTCAATGCTGTTTAAAAATAATGTGAATTGTTACTTGCAGATTATTAGAGATTATTTGAATGATGAAATTATATATTGCTAATATTAAGAAATCTAGATCTTTGGATTTGCATATGGTGGACCTTTTGGGCATTTCCTGCACAAGCTTTTGGACAAATTATTCAAGGGGAAGAAAGATAACAAAACGGTTGCAAAAAAGGTATGGTTGCGATCTTGAGTTTTATCTTTAAGGATGGCTTTTGTAACGGTCGTAGGAATAACAAGATATCATTTACTGATATCAGCATGATAAAAATATTAAGCGAGCTTATCCTTCTGTGGGAGTGCTGGAAGCGATAGTCCCCTAATGTAAGGCATGTCCAGCAATTGTACAAACACAAACTAGGTCTGCCATGAAGAGCATTAATGGAATTTTCTGTACAACAATATTATGTTTTTCCTATAGATTTGAAGGTCTATGAAATTATAGCATCCTGGATCTTTTTTATAGAGTGGAGAGATAGATGTGGGTATTACTTATACAGTTAAAATTTTGTATTTAAGATTGTGCCACAAAAGAAAAGATCATAAATATGTAATTAAGCCAGCTATGCTGTATGGATCCAAATATTGGGCATGGAAAAATTTATTAATAGCCAATTTGAGCATGACAGAAATGAGAATATTAAGATAGATGCGTGTAAAACTAGGAACATTAGAGCGATGAATGATTATATTAGAGAGATGGTTAGAGTAGTATTTATTGAAGATGAGGCATTGCATAATAATTTTAGGTGGTTTGGACATGTACAAAATAAAGGTAGAAAATACAACTCTAAGATGGGTAGATAAAATTAGTGTTGTGTGATTAGGAGGAAAGAAGGTTATGACAAACGTAACCTGAATAAAAACTGTGCAAATTTTTTTTGCATAATAGAAGAACACCTATTACAATGTTTAGTATGAAGGGCCGCATAATGGCTATTTATAAAACTGAACCTAAATAATTGGATTAATGCTAGTTGAGATGATGATGATCTAAATCTGGCTAAATTGGTTTCAAAATGAATTATTCACCCGACAGATACAAATTTTTGTACTGTTTTTTTTTTGCAGGTTTTGCTGGAACAGGTGACATCCTCACCTTGGAACAATTTCCTCTTCTTGCTATACTACGGTTTGATTGTTGAGGGTATGCTTTTTGGTCCAATGCATTTACACACCCTACATGATAGTTGCCTAAGATATGTTAGTACTGAAATGCTGGCACACAAATTTTCAGTATGCAAAACATGGCGTTGACATGTAGGTGTTTTATTTGCTTGATTTTTCACAAATATTAACGTCAATCTCCTCCTTAGAAAGCTACTACTACTAAGATTGAAAACACCAGCTCCTCCTAAAACTGTTACCGAAACACACAGAAAAAGTTTGAAAAGTTATCTTGATTAAATCAATTCATTTTTTGAATGATGTGCTTTTGTGGTGTTATCCTAAAATTTCTTTATATGAACTCTATTTTCTATTAAGTCAACTTTCTGCATTTTTGTTTCTAACTCCATAGCTTTCCCAGCTGCAAATAATCATTTTAACTCATTGTCGCTTGCTCAAGTATGTAAACTGGACTAGAAGAATCAAATCTGATGCCTTTTGATCTGCCAATCCATTTGTTTTACAGTTAATTTTTTTGTTTTTTCAAGTCTTTACCAATAAATGTAGAATATCATGTGTTTTATCTTGATGACCTTTGTTTAGCATCTCTCTTTGTTTGGGAAATTGGACCTGAAATTACTATGGTCAAATAGAAGAGCCAACCGGTCAAATATTAATTTCAAATTCCAAGTAAAATTGCATCTTTTTCGAGTAAAAAAGCCGTACTTGACCTTTTGAAATCTTTTGAGGTTTATAAGTTCACACCTGGATGACCAAGAAAAACCCAGCGCCAAAATCCGTCGGAACATAGCCAAAATATGTCAGAAATTAGCATTTTTGGCTAATTTTCGACAAAAGTTTGTTCGACGGAAAATCACGCGTCAGAAAAATGTTATTGGCGAAAAATAATCCCGCTGTAAAAATGTTACTGGCAAAAAATAATCCGTTGGTAAATACGCGTTGGAAAATTCATCAGAAATTAAATCGAAGGATTATTTTTTGCCGAAAAAAAAAAAAAAAACATACAATGGCCCAGCTAATTCGCAAGCCCATCAGGCCTGCCTAGCCAGGCCACAATCCCAGCCAGCCAGCCCACCCAAACCCCCACCCGCCTGCCCTATGGGCGGCCTGCCCGTTGCTCCTGAACCCGCCCACGCAAAGGCCCCAACCCCGCCTGCACCAAGTAGCTGACTCACTCGCTTCTCCTTGACCTGCACGCAGGCCCGCTCGCAAGCGGGCATACGGCGGGGTTCGAATCCCCGACAGTTCACGGAACACCGCGCTAACCATCAGGCCAGTTAAGCCAAACTGCATACACTTTTTTTTTTAAAAATTTAAAATACAAATATTGAATATTAAAAATAATTATTACATTAAAAGCAAGGTTTAAAATTGTGTAAATAAGTCTCGAGGCGTTTTTCGTCCGTGTGGCGAGGCATAAGCCTCAAGGCGGTGTGAGGCGTAAGCCTCACGGACGAAGAATTGCGTAAATGAGAATTTAAGGGTTTTAGCAGGTAAATAACAGTAAGAGTCTATCATACAATAAAAAACATCTAAATGACAAGTGAAATTAGTGGAAAACAATAAAAGAAATGCATTATATGCATCGCATAGTATAATTTAAAGTATAAAACCACAAAATATAAGTCTATCAAAACTCCCAAAGTACAAATAAAAAATAACATATTAAATCCATTCATGTCCCATCACTAAATGGGTCTTCAAGAGAATCTTCTTCTCCAATTATATCTATGAATGTCATATCTTCATCATTTTCAATGTTACTCACTTTTTTCTTAATGTTCAATAAGAATGATTATTATCATGTTAATTGTCCACTTGATATATATATAATGTAATAGGCTAATAACATATAAAAAGTTGTGAAATACCTTTATTTGGTTGTTGTGCTGCAGAACTAGTGGATTTGTGTGGTGTGGTACTAGTAGATGTGCCCACTTGATCTGCTTTGCCCCTCAAGACATCCATACTTAGATCCTCTAGCTGCAGGTTTGACAAATGGCAAATCTGTCTCATTATCTATGAACCATTCATTATCAGATGCCACACATCACACACCAACGAGTCCTCATCATCCTTCAACCCCTTGTTCCTCAACCTCCTATCTCTCAACCTCTTTTTGTTCATAATATACACAAGGGAGTTCATTCTGAGTGTTGAAAGTCGATTTCTTCTCTTTATTTGCACTTGACTATATGTACTTCAGTTTCGCTCACACCCAGAAGAAGAACAAGTGAGGCCCAAAACTCTAACAACAAAACTCTATAACTCAGGGGTGGAATCACCAAATTGGATCCACCATTCAACTAATTTCAATAAGAAAAATGATAATCAGCTGCTTGCAGAAAAAAAAAAGGATACTTTGCAAAAATAAGTATACCTGGAGAGCATTTGACTATAGTAGATTTGTTGCTTGCAGACAAAAAAATCTCTCCTTATTCCGAAGTAACACAAGTTTTAAATCTGCAAGCTCTCTGACGGTCTGATATGATATTAGTCGTTCCATGCAAAGATACAAGTTAAGCTTCACCTCCGGGTTTGAGGACTTTCTCTCTGAATATTGAATTGAGGATTGAGATAATACGCCGCTGCATGTAGATGACGGTATAACTAGACCTCCCACCGAGCATCAATGATATATCAAATCTCTCTATAACTTGCCTCATCTCCTCCCAAGTTATGTGCAATCAACTCCTTTGTCTCATCAAGTGCATTATATATAAAACCCATTGCTGGTTTCTTCTCGGCGTCCACTATACGTAGAACTTGTACCAAGGGTCTCGTGCTCAGTATGGCATAGGTCACACTTGCCCAAAATTTATCATTTATAATTAGCCTTCATATTTCTTTCCCCTCAGATTTCTTGCCCCATGTAGAATTAAGTCATTGTGTCGTTGTAAACATTGCTTCAAGAGGTTGTCTCACATCCAGCAGGCTCTGCAGTATCAAATAAGAGGTGGCAAACTTGTAGAATATACTTGCATTAGGAATTGAAAATGATTTGCAGTGCACAAATGTAATATGTGCTACATGAAATGTCTAATAACGAACCTAGTGGTAGCAGGGCGAATGTTTCATTCTTTGAAAACTTTCTCATTAAGGTTAATACCCATGAGTGATTGTAGATAAACTTTGTAATCTTCTTCGCCCTAGAAAGGACACTCTTGTGTTGAGGTAAATCACCAAGTTCCTCCAATATGAGATCGATACAGTGTGCTGCGCAAGGGGTCCAATAGAGGTGTTTCCTCTTCTCCATCAACATCTGACCAACTACTTTATATGCACTGGCATTGTCAGTCACCATCTGAACAACCAATTGCTCCCCAATCTCCTCAACAACCCCATATAGTAAATTGAAAATGAATTCAACATTTTTAACCTCATCTGAAGCTTCAACTGATCGTAAAAATACCGTGCCGTAGGGATTGTTTACAAGGATATTAATCATGCTCCTGCTCTTCATGTCAGACCATCCATCTGACATAATTGTAACATCAGTCTTACTCAATGTCCGTTTAATCTCATCGATACTCTGCTATGTGTTTTGCAGCTCCTTCAAAATCCATGGTCCCAAATTCAATTTTCCTTTTTTAAACCTTTTAATAACAATAAAATAATAATAATTTAATTGGATGATGGGCTAGAATATTACTTTTATCTATAATAGTAACAATAATAAAAATAAATTAATGCGATGATAGGTAAAAATGAAACTTGTTGTAGTATAATCAAACACAAGAATTTCACGAGAAGTGAGAACCCGTAAAAGAAACAAATTTTACTTTATCTCACTTCAATGTGATTCATATCTAGAATTGATATCTGGATGCTTTAGAACATGTACGACGAAAAAATAGGTCTTCTTGGGTCGGAGCTTCCCATGAAGCTTGTTGATCCCCATTTTGTATTACATCCTTAGTTGATCCTAGTTGTATGACACACATGCCATCCAAATCATCACCACAAACATATTGGTCCATGTGGGCTCCGAAAACTCCACTACGCTCCCCGGCCTCTCCGCGAGGGGAGGGGGAGCCGAAAGGATGCTAGATTTTTGAGGGGAATAAAAGAATATTTTCAAAATAAAATTAATCAAATAAGATTGCAATATATCAAAGACTTGAAAAGAAGTCCCGGGGTTGATTCGGTCCCCCGAAGCCCTTGGCCATTGATCTGATCCGGTCGAGGGGTTGAAGACTTGAAGACTCTTTTTTGGATCGATCCGCTACCATCCAAGGTCGTCGAACCCATCGATTCACACCGTGCCCTAGGGCCGCCGACCTCCTGTGTCGACGCCTGACCCGCCGCCGACAAAGCCGACGTACTCTAGGCTCCCGCAACCCTTGCATGACCTCGCCCATGGTCTCCGACTCATGCCCGATCGGGTTCCCCTCCTCTCTGTTATGATATATATGTAATATTATATATATTATAATATATAATAACATATTATATAATATTATCTATACATATTATATAAATGTATTATATATATATATATATTATCATTATTAATATATTATTATAATATAAAGCGAGTGCCTTGGGTGAGTTTTCAGGACCTAGATCGTAGGGCAAGTCTATGCTGGCGAGTCCTCAGGAACAAGGGGCAAGCTCATAACAATGTTTGTCAAGTCCTCGGGAGTGAAGGGTGAGTCTCTCTTGACGATGACAAGTCAAGGATGAATCCAACTAGCAAAGTTGTAGTCATAGGTTTCAGAGGTGTGCACTTCTTGTAGCTTGAGTGGAGATGTTTGAGGTAGGCGAATTGCCTTAGTTGCGGACAACAGCTGTGGGTGAGCGGGTTTTGTTGGGACGAGTGATCCTTAGGTCTTGAACATGTTTGGGCGAGTCCTTTGGAGGAGCTTGTTGAGAATGACTACTTCTTGATATATTCTTCAAGGATGAGCCTACATGCTGCGATAGCTACTGGGGAGAGTGATCATTTGACCACGGGCTTGTGCCAACTACCCTACGGGGTCACATTCCCTTCAGGCGAGTTACGCTTTGACCACGTGTCCCCCCTGATCGGGTTCCTTGATGGGAGCCTGCTAGGAGTTACCTACATAGGCATGTATGAGTAAGCATTAAACCTTTTGGTCTAGAAGAAAGTTATTATACATCTAATAATGACGAAGCTAATATTCTTGCTATGTATTTTAAGGAAATTTATTAGAAATTAATCTGACTATCAAATTATTTTCAAAACGACAGTTATGAGCACCTTATGATTTGAGTTTTGAGGATTCACAAGAAAGGTTTCAATGGCCCCTACTGCTCTCTCCCTTTTGTTACATCTGATTCATGGGTTTAGGTTGGAAATTAGTTTTAGGAATCAGTTATTAGAAAGTGACACTTCCCTAGCCACCATATTTTTTACGTGATCTCTGGGGGACTAAAAACACCTTTTTAAAGGCATCTTTATGTTAAATCATCTTTGATATTGATGTAAAAAGCACTGAAAATCTTAGTTAAAGCCAATATTCATAATTTTAATATTAGCGTTGAAACTAATTACCAATCTAAACTATATTCTTAATGTTAAAAAGACTAGGAAAGTGATTAGATTGAAACTTTGCCCTAAAATTATAGAGAAGATTAGGTTGGCTTCTTTTTAGTTTTTAAGCAAATCTAAACAATGAGTGGGTCAAGTGGGTGGGTAGGTTATTATGATTAGTCTGATGTCTATATAGAGAGGTATGCTCTCTAGAGTAGCGAGTGAGTTGGTGTGATATGTGTTTCTTTGAGTCTTTTTATGTTGTTTTGTGTTTTGTTTTGGGTTGTTTTGAGTGATGATGAGTAGTACAGTGTTGGTGTTTTTGTGGATGTGGAGGGATTTGGGGGGGTGGGGTTGTAGAGTGGGTGTGGGTGTGGGGAGTGTATATAGGGTGTTGTATAGGCAGGGGGGTATGGGGTGGGTGGTGTGTTTGTTGTTTTGTGGGGGGGGTGGTGTTGTGGGGGGGGGGTGGGGGGGGGGGGGGGGGGGGTGGGGGGGGGGGGGGGGGGGGGGGGGGGGGGGGTGTGGTGTGTTGGTGGGTGGGGGGTTGAAGATTATATAGTTATTTCTTGGGTTAACAACTATATATTATAAAAGAGTAGGATCAAAATATTAATGGCGCCAAAATTTTTACATGGAAATTCTGAAACAGAAAAAAAAATATGGGGCATTGCCCAATTGAAATGATTTTACTAATGTTGGTGGTTCATTACAAATAATGCATTTCCTAGAAGGAGGGTGTTCGCTCAATAAAACAAATATGTGTTTTATAGAGAACATTACATAGTTGGAGAATGACAAACAATTGTTCTCAAGAATTGTTGGCATGTTCGTTTGATTGTTAGGACCATAGTCTGATTACAGTGGTCAGAGGGGCTTTGTCAGCAGGCGACAAAGGTTGAAGGGATCGTAGTTAGACGATAGGTTTGGAGGGATCGTAGTCAAAAGGCGACACAAGTCGAAAGGCCATAGTCGAGCGGTGGTGGTCATAGGGACTTTAGTGTTAGCAACGGAGGTCTAAAATTTGTAGTCAGACGATGATGATCGGAAGGATCGTAGTCGGGAAATGGGGTCGGAGAAATCATAGTCGACGGGCGATAGAGGTCGAAAGGACAGAAATA